>BSBN01000314.1:10620000-11861529 GCA_027924645.1 Cunninghamia lanceolata | reverse complement strand
CTTGTTATGGCCATTGGGAGTACCACTACCACCTTCAAGATGGATGAAGTGGTTTCTTCGCTATTGTCTGAAGAGATATGAAGAAAGTCTTCTGAATCATCTAAGGAGGCTCTTGCGGTTCGTGGGAGATCTAAAGAGAAGGGAAAGAAAAAGGATAAGAAGAAGGAAGAAAAAAGAAGATCCAAATCCCGTGGGAGATCTAAGTCTCTTGGAAAGTCCAAGGCCCTGTGTTGGAACTACAACAAACCTAGTCACTTTTGTAAGGAGTACAAGGAGGAGAAAAGAAAAAGAATAAGAATTATGATTCAGATTCTGACAAGTCCTCTCAGGATTAAGGAGAAGCATTTGTCATTGCCTTGGTAATGCATGCATTTGAGGATGTGTGGCTTATTGACTCTAGTGCATCTTTTCACATGACCTGGCATCGAGGTTGGTTTTCGAAGTATGAAGAATACGATGGTGGAAATGTGTACTTGGGCGATGATTCTCACCTAGATATTGTTGGCCATGGAAGAGTCTTGACTCAATTCCCTAATTGATGATTAAAGGGAATCAATGGTGTTCTGCATATCCCTGGTTTGACATGGAACCTTCTTTCTATAAGTAAATTGAATGATGTGGGTGTGCAAGTTGTTTTCTCAAATGGAGGATGCAAGATGAATAGAGGATCTATGGTGTTGGCTAAGGGATGTTAGGATTGGTACTCTATTTCAGTTTGATGCATGCATAGTTCAGTGCAATAGTGCCTCTGTTTCGAAGAAGAGAGCTTCAGAGTCTTCATCCTCACCATTAGAACTAGCAGCAAAGAAGACTGTTGCATCTACTTCTGATGGTTGTATTTTCTAGGTACCTAAGGGTGATCATTCTATGGAGATGAAACTTCCAGATGAGAAGACAATGTTATGGCACCAAAGGCTTGGTCACATTGGTGGAAATGGTTTGAGGACCCTAGAGAATAAAAATATTGTTGAGGGTATGAATGATTGTAATCTTGAGTTTGATTTTTGTGAACATTACATTTATGGAAAACAAAACTGTGTTCAGTTTTATTCCAGTTCTCACAAATCTTCTGAGGTGTTGGACTTGATTCATTTTGATGTGTTTAGTCTTGTTAATGTTCCTTTGATTTCAAAATCTGTTTACTTTGTTTCTTTCATTGACGATTACGGTAGAAGGACATGGGTGTATTTCCTTAGAAGTAAATCTAAAGTATTTAATAGATTCAAAGAGTTTAAAGCTCTTGTAGAGAATTAAAAGGATAGAAAGATTAAGTGTTTGAGGACTGACAATGGTGGTGAGTTCTGTTTAGCAGTTTTTGACAAGTTCTATAAAGAATAGGGGATTGAGAGGTACAAGACAACTCAATATACCCCTCAGTAGAATGGCGTTGTAGAGAGGATGAATAGAACATTGATGGAGAGGGCAAGGAGTATGCTAAGTGAAGCTGGTCTTGAACAACAGTTCTAGGCTGAAGCTATTGCTACCGCTTGTTACCTGGTTAACAGGTCTCCTACATCAACTCTCGTTGATAAGACACCTATGGAGGTATGGTCTGGTAAAAAGCCTTCATTAAGACACATTCAAGTATTTGGTTGTGAGGCATATGCACATGTGCCTAAGGAGAAGAGGTCTAAGTTGGAGAACAAGGATTTAAAGTGTATCTTCATCAGATATGGCATCGGTGTGAAAGGGTACAAGCTTTAGGATCCAGTAGCTGAAAGAGTTCTATATAGCAGAAGCATGATCTTCAGATAGCTCAATCCTTCTTCTGTTGTCTTGTAGCTAGAGAAAGAAGAGAAGAAAGATGATGTGGTTCAGCTTCCTTCCACCCCTAAGAAAGTTGAACCAAAAATATCTATTGGACCTAATAATGAGGAGAGCTTTAGTTGAAAGTTTAGAAGAAGATGAAGAACCTCAACCTCAACCTTTGAGGAGGTCCACGTGGATAAGGCAACAACTTGATTGGTTTGGTTATTCATTGCATGATTCCAGTTGTATTTTTACTTTTTTTTCTAACACTAATGAGCCTAGAACACTGATGAGCCTAGAACCATGAAATAGGCTATGGGTATGAAAGATGTAGCTTCCTGGAAGGAGGCCATGGAAGAGGAGATGGCTTCTTTGGAAAAGAATAATACTTGGGACTTGGTGCCTTTGCCTAAAGGATGAAAACTTATTGGATGTAAATGGGTGTTCAAAATAAATTTGGTGTAGATGACAGTGTTGAGAAACATAAGGCTAGATTGGTTGCGAAGGGGTATTCTTAGGTAGAGGGAATTGATTATGGTGAGATTTTCTCTTCCATTGCAAAGCTGATATCTATTCGGTTCTTGTTATCTCTTGCAACAATGTATGATCTAGAAATGGAACAGATGGATTTGAAGACAACATTCCTTCATGGTGACGTGGAGGAGGAAATCTATATGTTACAGCTAGAGCACTATGTGGTGAAAGGTAAAGAAAATCTGGCTTGCAAGTTAAAAAAGTCTTTGTATGGTTTGAAACAATCTCCTAGGATGTGGTACCAGAAGTTTGATGCCTTTGTGTTGAGTATTGAATTTCAGAAATCAAAATTAGATCATTGTGTTTATTACAAGATTGACAATGATCGCATTCTCATTATTGCATTGTATGTCGATGATATGTTACTGATTGAGAATGATAAAAGTTTGATTTCTAATTTGAAGTCTCAGTTGTCAGCACATTTTGAGATGAAAAATCTAGGGGTAGCTCGGTATATTCTAGGGATGGAGATTAGAAGAGACAAAGCAAACATAAAATTTTGGTTAGGCCAGAGTAGGTATATTAACACTGTGTTGGAGAGATTTAGCATGGTGGATTGTAGACCTTTGACTGTTCCTATTACAATGGGGATAAAGTTATCTATTGTAGATTGTCCAAAGTCTCCTTTTGAGATAGAGGATATGAGCAGAGTTCCTTATGCTAGTGTGGTTGGCAGTTTAATGTATGTGATGGTTTGTACAAGACTAGAAATTGCCCAAGCAGTGGGAGTCCTTAGTCGATTTATGGCTAATCCTGGACAGGTACATTGGGATGCAGTGAAGAGAGTGTTGAGATATTTGTAGGGTACTTCTGAGTATTCCTTATGTTATCATGGTTATCTTACAGGACCTCAACATTCACTTTGTATTCATGGATTTGTGGATTTAGATTGGGCATGTGACATTGACAGTAGGAGATCCACTAGTGCTTATGTGTTCACTATGTTTGGTAGTGCTATTAGTTGGATGAGTAAGTGGCAACTTGTGGTCACTTTGTCCACTACTAAAGTTGAGTACATGGTAGAAACTCATGCTTGTAAACAAGCCATTTGGCTAAACAGATTATGTTTTGATGTTGGGTTTAATGCAGGGAAGATTACTATTTGTTGTGACAGCTAGAGTACCACATGTTTGGTGAAGAATCCTACTTTCAACACAAGGACTAACCATATTGATGTCCAGTACCATTTTGTTCGTGACATGGTAGAGGATGGGAAGGTAAACTTGGAAAAAGTTAAAACTTTGATGAATGTTGCAGATTCCTTGACAAAACCTATGAGTACAGAGAAGTTCAGATGGTGTTCAAAGTCTATGGGCCTCATGGTTCCTAGCAATTAAATCATGGTGTTGATATTCCCTTTGCTCTTGCAAGGTGTTTGACAAGTGGGAGAATGTTAGGAAAAGTGTCTCAACCTTTCAACTTCAAAAGATTACTATTTTTCCCAGTTTTGGTCTTTTTGAATATCCTTTATCTTGGAGAATGGTCTGGAACTTTCATAGTTTCCAAAACTTTCCAAAAGAGCTAAAAATAGAGAGACTTACTATTTTTAGTAAGTCCTTTGATTGAGCTTAGATTGACCTAAATTTTTTCCCAGAAGGTGCGGAACAACTAAATGAACATCTCGGGTGAATTTCGTCTCAAGATCATATCTGGATCGCGAGATATTAAAGTTTCTATTTTTTGAAACTGCTAGAAAAAAATTTTGAACTCAATTACCAAAATTGAAACTTCTCTAAACATCCCTAAAATTATCACAACCAACATAGTGGGTTATAGGGTGATAGATCTCTTCACGAGCTTTCTGACGCATCAAACGGTTCATCAATCAGACACCCGGATCAAAAGTTATGGCCTCTAGAAGTTGGACCTTCTGATTTTGGGAAATGTAAAAACTTGTTGAACACATAAAAGAGCTATAAAGGTGAGAGTTACATGTGTTGGTGTGTGATTTGGCACATCACAAGGCATATTTGATTGGAGATAATTTGGGTGCCACTTTTGGGTGGTTTTGGCTCATGGTTTTGTAATTACCGTTGGCGTTGTACTGTATTGTATCTCCTGTATATCAGGAGCTTTAGATGGAGGTTGTGTGTAAGAATCTTATAGATGTCAAGTTACCTATTGGATCTCTAGTTGGATATACTCATGTAAAAGTTTTCTCTGCAAGTATATTGTAATCTTTGTGATTCTTGAATAATATATTGGGCGGCTTTGGAGTTTGTGGTTTTTTACTTGAAAGGGTTTTCCCCACGTATATCTTGTGTTGTGAGTTTTGTGTTTGCATTTGGAAGTTGTTATTATATTTCTGTTAATGTTCATCTTAATCTGTAACTATAAAAGTAAAAAAATTACATAAGTCTTTCCTCAGTAGATTAGTGTAGGAAGCATTTCCGCATACCTTGCTTCCTTCCAATGTGACAATGTGTTTAATACTATTGTGATTTAACTAATCTTTGTAGTTTATTTAAAATGCAACAATGATTAAAAATTTTGCACATGAGTAAATATGATATTCCTAATTAATACAATTTTAATCTAACAACACATGGTTTAATTATATACAACAATAATTAATTGTATTGAGAAGGTCTTATACTACGTTTATTAAATGATGTTGGGATAAGTTGCCATTAACTTGCAATCCTAACAAATTCATGTGTCTCCAAAGTTCTTGGAATGTGTTCCCCAATACATAAGGACTTTGAGAGATTAATTATTATTAATTATATCACTTTGACTTATTGCAATCAATTCCTAATTGATAGGGTCAAACTTGGGCATCCACTTTTGGAGTGGGGGCCATGAAGACTTTGCTGACTTCTCCTATGTCTATTTTGAGAGTTTGATAACTCCTACTAAGTGGGAGTTAAACTTGGGCACCCCCTTTTGATGGGGACTTATATTTAGACTTGGAGTTGTGATTTTTAATGTACATGAGTGGATAATGTTGAGACACCTTGCATGGATATAATGTTGGAGTTAACTAAATTGTTAGAGATGCCTGAATTAGATATTGCTTGCATGAGTTTATAAAAGCTTGCATGGACTTGTATATTTTTGCATGTCAATTGCATGTACTTGCATGTACTTACATGTTGTTGCATGTTACTTGCATGTGCTTGCATGTTCCTTCTATGGACTTGCATGTGCTTGCATGTTGTTGCATATCACTTGCATGTTGTTGCATGTTACTTGCATGTGCTTGCATGTTGTTGCATGTTTCTCCTATAGACTTACATGTGCTCGCATGGTGTTGCATGTCACTCTTATGGACTTGTATGACCTTGCATGTTGTTACATGTCACTTGCATGTTGTTACATGTCACTCATATGGACTTGTATGACCTTGCATGTTATTACATGTTAGTTATATGATCTTGCATGTTGTTGCATGTCAGTTTTGAGAGATTACTGGCAGAACACTCCAACTCCAGAAACTTGTAGGATGGTAGATCTCAATGTTTCAGATAATGGGTATCAGTTGCATGTTGAATCTAGTGTTTGCATGTCACTTGCATGTACAGAACAAGGTAATTTAGAATAACTTTGGGGACATCAATCTTGCATGTTGTTTGCATGAGATTGGTGTGTGTTGATCACTTTAGTTAATAGAAAGTGATTGGGTAAACTTGGATGCACAATTTGAGGACTTTCTATTGTTGCTTTTATTTGTAAATGTATTTGATGTTGGCAAAGTTAACTTGGACAAACTTGGCACACACATCAAGGATAGACAGTTAACATAAGGCTTGACTTTGTTTGACTTTAGTCTTCTCTATTTGGAGCACTTGGTTTTTGCATGAGCATTGGTTTCTAAGTTATCAATTACAATTTATTGTAATTTGAATTTCAAGCTTTCGAATTAAGAAGTTCTTGAATTAAAGAAGCTTCTGAATTAATTAAGCGCCCCATACATTTTCTAGAGAGTTGAATTGTGAAAAAGACTTAGAAGAAAAAAGCAAGAAGTTTTTTGTAAAAGACTTAGAAGAAAAAAGCAAGAATCTTTTTTGACTTAGAAAAAAAAACAAGAAGCTTTTGAAGAAAAAAGAAAGAAGGTTTTGAAGTTTTTTACAGGTTTGAAGATTAAAGAAGCTTTTGAGTGCATCAAGGAATCAAAGGATTTAAGTATTGAATGTAATCTTTCACAAGAGATTTAATACAAGTATAAACACCTTTGGTGTGGAGTTTTTCCCTTAGGGGTTTCTCCACATAAATACTTGTCTTCTTCTTGCAAACTTATTTCATCTACTACATTGATTAAATTGAAAGTAATTTTTAGATTTACACATGCTATTAATTTTAAATTTGAAAACATTTTAAAGCTACATAGCTGCAACTTTACTTTGTTCTCTCTCCCTTTTTCCAACATGTGTTATCAGAGCCATTGGTTGTAGTGAGAGAGGGATGCTTTTTTCTAAAGTATTAAAGGAATTTTGGTTGTAGGGGAAGTTCTATGTGTTAACATTGTTTTATAGATTTGTGAGTTTGGAAGCCATGGTATTTACCTTTCAGATGGATATTGTTAAAATAATCTTTGTTGGGCTCTTGAGGCTCAAGGTTATGGATCTTTATGGAGTTGATCTTATGGTAGTGATTTGGAGCTCCATTTTGACAATATGTGTGCATTCTCTTATTTGGTGGTTATATTCTTTTACCTTGTGGTCATGTGCAGTGAAAGGATGTTTATGGTGGATGGTTACTTCTAGTTCCTTAATCACATGGAAAAACACTCGTTTCTTGGACTACAATTTGGAGTGCTTATGTTGGGTTCATGGTTTTAGTCCATGGTTACATAAAGCCTTGGATGATTTATCATTGGTTGTATGGAGATTGTGGAGTTGGTATTTTTATGATATGGACACTCTTGAACAACTTGGTTTCTCCTTTCTCATATTCATGCTATTTTGAATATGTAGGTTTTCACAGTTTTCCTTTTTCAAAAGATTGTGGGTTTGTAGATCTGTGACATTCCATTATTTTAGATGACATATTTGATGGTGTTCATTGGTGTGAATGTTTGGATGTTTAAGTGGTTTCAAATTTGCAGAGATATGGTTTTGCAAGTTTTACATGTTAACCAAAATCTATGGTTTGTAGATCTATAGAAAATTGTGTTCAGATACTTTTTGGATGGAATCAATTTCACATTTGCAAGGCTACTTGTTGGGTTCTTATGATCTATGGTTTCTCCCATGGATTTATTTAGCAAATTAGATCTAGAGTTGATTCTGGTGTTTTGAGTCTTGGAAATCTACATGTTATACATGGTTACATTTGTTCTACATGTTACTGATGTGGGGTTGAATCTATTTTTGCAGTTATTAAAGGTTGAAGCACTGATCATGTTTTTTCTCCTATAAGATGTTGCATGTGTGCAGATCATGTGAATAAGCTGATGTGGGTTCTACTTGGTAGGACTCTTCTTGGTCACCTTGATTACATTGGTATTTTTTGTATTGAGACAAAAGGGTAGTTTGGAGTACATGATTTAGTTATTCATTGAAATTTATAGCAGTAATTTATGTTGCATGAGAAGCTTTTTTCACTTTCAATGGAGTTTTAGTAATGATGTTGATCATGATACCATGCATAACTTGGTATCACTTTCAGTGGGAGTTTTTTGCAGTTTCATAATGTATCCTATCTTCTTTTCTTCAAGATATTGGTTCTAAACTGTCTTTGTTACAGTATTGTGAGTCATGCATAATATTTTTAGAAAATTGATGATATTTTGAAATGGTTGTTAGTGTCATAAGAAGATCTTGGATTATGCCTTTAATTTTCAGTAAGGGTTTATTGAAATTTTTGGTTCTATTGACAGAGGATGTTAGATCTTCAATTTTTTGAAAAGGTGTTGACATCTTGTTTTTCTATGGAGGACTCTCAGAGTTTTTGGTGAGGTGTTGAGTTTATAACTTATCAGTTTTTGATATATGATCCTTGGTTTAGAGGATATCTAGTATTATGTCATGATGCACTCTTGATCATGAGTTAGAGTTTTTGACATGATACAGGTGCTCTTGGGAGTAGAATATGTTCATTGGAGCATATGATCTTCTTTTGAGAAGATGTTAGATCATGATGTCGTGATATATTCCTGATTCTAGAGTGGAATTTTGACAATGGTTTGGTTAGTTCTCTTTGGTTTTTGATGTATTAATAATTTTCTTGGAGCTTCATGATTGTGTAGATTGCATTTGAAGTTGGCATGGATTTATTGCTGAAAACTCATGGATACTAGAGAGACTTGGGTGAGGCTTGATATCTCTTGAACTTAGAGATATGTGTTGGAAAGATTTCTCATTATGAAATGTCAACAAAAGGACCAAGAAGCCTACACTTGGAAATGGATGTGAGTCCATTATAGACCTTATGAGAAGGTTGTCTTTGTTATAAACTTTTATTGCTTGGTGTTATATGCAAGGACAATCTTGCATCCTACTCTTGGTTTACTCGGCAGGTAAATGATCTAATAGGTGTTGCCCACCTGATTATTAGATGTATTCTTTATATGTATCTTGTCTTCTCTTTTACACTAGTCTTGAAAAGGATTGTTGAGAAGTAGAAGCATGGGTTTATGGATTTATGTTGTTCTCATTGTTATTTGATCTTGAACTATGGAACTAGTTTTGAGGATTTGTTTTGGAGAGGTACATAAATGGTTTGTGGTTTTTGGGCTTATTCCCTTTGTTGTGGGAATGTTTGGCTAGTTTGATCTACTTTCAGTGAGAGGTTAACATCTATTGCTGCCATGTTTTCATCATAATTTGGATGTTAGATGTTGATACCCTTTCAGTTTAGGAGTGTTGAAAGAGATCTTACTTTACACAATTTGGCATAGGTTAGTGTTGTATATAGACATGGTATGATTTGCAGTTTCTCTCTTTCTTGGTATATTGTCTTTTGCTTAAAGGTTCTCATATTTATGGAGTTGAGGTTTGTATTAGAGTCAAGCATTATTGTTGTTAACAATAATTTGGTAGCTCCTTGATCTTTTTCTTCATTGGTTAAGAGGACTTGGGAGAGTTATTCGGAGATTGGTAAATAGAGATGTTTTATGCATATCATTATATGTTTTGACACTATATGGTAGAGGAGTTATCCACATCCTCTAAGAGAAGTTCTATAGGAGGAATTGTTAATGCCTTGATCTTATTTTCAGATTTGACATTACCTATACAGTGGGAGTTCCTGGATATGTATGCTCTTTATTGTCATGATATATTCTTGGTTGTCTCAGTATGCAGGTTATTGATGTGAAGATGAGTTTGCATATTACTTTTGTTTTGAATCTTTGAGTTTTGTAGTTGTGTGGATTAGCTACCCCTTGGCTATAGTGGGATGACTCATATGTAGACTGTCAATATCCATAGATCCATTAAGGGTTATTGTAGATTTTGTGTGTTGGCTTTGTCTTTGGTCATTTGTGCATTGGTATGTTTCTTTGAGATGGGAGGATGGATGATTAGCAGGTTTGTTTTACAGGGACTTGATTGCAGTTTTGGGTTGGTATGCTGATGGCATGGAGTTCTACCTATGATGGTTTTATTTACCCTAGTTTTGAGGTATGATATTTTTAGATGAGCTAGCAACTTGCTGTGGTTGCTTTTCCATTTGTTATGAGTGTGGCAGCTACTCAGAGTCTTATGTTATCATATGATTTGATGGTTGTGTTCATGTTGAGATTGGTGTAGGTTTCAATGACAGTTGATATGTTTCACCTTGTCTTGTTTCTTGTTTATCATGGCTGACATGACGTGAGGAGTTCTTGTTTGAGATGATGGTTATCATGGTTGCTTTTGTAGGTATCTTGTTGGAGCACAAAAGCATGTTGAAGAATCAATGGTACATTGATGGCTAGGGATGTTTTTCCCTGTGATTTAAAGTTTGATTATATCATTTAGAGTAATTGCAATGTATAATGTCAAGTGGGAGAATGTTGGCATAAGTTGCCATTAACTTGCAATCCTAAACATTCCATGTGTCTCCAAAGTTCTTTGAATGTGTTCCCTAACACATAAAGACTTTGAGAGATTAATTATTTATTAATTATCACTTTGACTTATTGTAATCAATTCCTAATTGATAGGGTCAAACATGGGTGTCCACTTTTGGAGTGGGGACCATGAAGACTTTGTTCACTTCTCCTAAGTCTGTTTTGAGAGTTTGATAACTCCTAGTAAGTGGGAGTTAAACTTGGGACCTGGAGTTGTGCATTTTTATGTACATGAGTGGATAATGTTGAGACACCTTGCATGGATATAATGTTGGAGTTAACTAAAGTGTTAGAGATGCATGAATTGGATATTGCTTGCATGAGTTCATAAAATCCTGCATGGACTTGCATATTTTTGCATGTCACTTGCATGTCCTTGCATGCTACTTGCATTGTCTTGCATTTTGTTGCATGTGCTTGCATGTTGCTTATATGGACTTGCATGTCACTTGCATGTACTTGCATGTTGTTGCATGTTACTTGCATGTGCTTGCATGTTGTTGCATGTTGCTCCTATGGACTTGCATGTGCTTACATGTTGTTGTATGTCACTTGCATGTGTTTGCATGTTGTTGCATGTCACTTGCATGCGCTTGCATATTGTTGCATGCTCTTGCATGTTGTTTCATGTCACTCCTATGGACTTGTATGACCTTGTATGTTGTTGCATGTTAGTTATATGATCTTGCATGTTAGTTTTGAGAGATTAGTTGTAGAACACTCCAACTCCAGAAACTTGCAGGATGGTAGACCTCAGTGTTTTAGATAATGGGTATCAGTTGCATGTCACTTGCATGTACAAAACAAGGTAATTCATAATAACTTTGGGGACATCAATCTTGCATGTTGTTTGCATGAGATTGGTGTGTGTTGATCACTTCAGTTAACAGAAAGTGATTGGGCAAAATTGGACGCCTAATTTGAGGACCTTTTGTTGTTGCTTTTATTTAAAAATGTATTTGATGTTGGAAAAGTTAACTTAGACAAACTTGGTACCCACATCAAGGATAGACAATTAACATAAGGCTTTACTTTGTTTGACTCTAGTCTTCTCTATTTGGAGTGCTTGATTTTTGCATGAGCATTGGTTTCTATGTTATCAATTACAATTTATTGTAATTTGAGTTTCAAGCTTTCTAATGAAGAAGCTCTTGAATTAAATAAGCTTTTGAATTAATTAAGACCCCATACATTTTCCAGAGAGTTGAATTGTGAAAAAGATTTAGAAGAAAAAGCAAGAAGTTTTTTGTAAAAGACTTAGAAGAAAAAAGAAAAAAGCTTTTTTGACTTAGATGAAAAAAGCAAGAAGCTTTTGAAGTTTTTTACAGGTTTGAATATTGAAGAAGCTTTTGAAGTGCATCAAGGAATCAAAGGATTTCAGTATTGAATGTAATCTTTCACAAGAGATTTAGTACAAGCATAAACACCTTTGGTGTGGAGTTTTTTCCCTTAGGGGTTTCTCCACGTAAATACTTGTCTTCTTCTTGCAAGCTATTTTTTTCTACTACATTGATTAAATTGGAGAAATACTCTAACATCTAAATTGAAAGTAATTTTTAGATTTACACATGCTATTAATTTTAGATTTGAAAACATTTTAAAGCTACATAGCTGCAACTTTACATTTTTCTCTCTCCCTTTTTCCAACAAATGAACTAAGCCAAAATGTACTATCTTGTCAAAATTGAAACAATTACTAACTAATTGCTTTGTAAAGTAATACCTAACATATGATCTAAGCATGAAATTTTTGTAAATGCATAGCATTAATAGGCTCTTTAAGAGGCGTACCTTGTTCTTTAGCTAGTTTATATGCTCCTGATCCATAAGTTTTAGTGATAATATAAGGTCCTAGCCAATTAGGGCTGAACTTCCCTTTTTTGCTAGGAGGTGCATTCACAATACGTTGATTCTCATAAAGTACCAAGTCTCCAACGTTGAATGAGTGATGGATGACACATTTATTGTATGAGCATTGAATACTCTTCTGATGAGCTTTAAGATGATCAAGAGAATTGATGCGTTATTCATCAAGCATCCCTAGTTGTTGTAGTCTCTTTTGTCTTTCCATGTTATCGTCAACAATATCCCTTAGGGAAATTCTCTATGAAGGAATTTCTAACTCTAAAGGCATTATCACATCGACACAATATACAAGATTGTATGGTGTAGTACTAGTAGCTATACAAATACTTTTCCTATAGGCCCATAGCACATAGGAGAGTTGAGTATGTCAATCTTTCTGATGTTTAATAACAATTTTTCGAAAGATTTGTCCAATGATCTTGTTTGAAGCTTCTACTTGGCCATTTGATTGTGGATAGTATGGCATAGAGAAGCAATGCTAAATGTGATATTTTTCAAGGAATTTCTTCACATCCTTATTCTTAAATGGTGTACCATTTTTAGAAACTGAGGAAGGGATACCAAACCGTGAAATTATGTTATCCTTAATGAAATGACATATTACCTCAGTAGTCGTGGCTTGCAGTGGCAGAGCTTTGACCCACTTCATAAAGTAATTGGTAGTGGTTATGATGAAAGTGTGTCCTTGAGAGGAAGGAGGAGAAATCTTTCCATTTAGATCCAAGCCCCATACAGAAAATGGCCACAGTGAAACCTGGGCACGAAGTTCCTAGGCAAGAGCTTGAATTAAGTTACTATGTTGTTGACATTGTGGGCACTTTTTGACGAACGTAAAGGAATGTTGTTCCATAGTTTTCCAATAGAACCCCATATGTAATAACTTGTTTACCAAGGATTTTCCTCCAAAATGCTCTCCTTAGGCACTAGAGTGGGCTTCTTCTCAAGCAATTGGAATTTTTGATTGATTTAGACAACAAAGTAGAATGCCATTATAGCTTTTTTGATACAATACATTAGAAAGGATGATGTAACGTATTGTGAGCTTGCGTATGCGAGCTCTTGTGTTTTTAGATGTTGAATTAGGAAAGGTACCATCATGCAAATATTGAAGTATATGGGAGTACCATTAATAAACATTTGTGTTACAACATAAAGTGATATCCAAGGGGGTGACCTCAGCTAGAGCTGATGTTTTGAGATTATGAATGATAAAATGATATCCCTCACGAGAATCATCATGGGATATAAGGGAAGCTATGTTTTCCATTGCATCCACATATTGATTGTCTCTCCTTGGGATTGTGTTGATAGTAAAGGATGAAAATTGTTTTAATAGTGACAAAGCAAAATCATGATACTAGGATAACTTATCCTACTTTGCTTGATAAGATCCAGTAACTTGTCTTACAATTAGTTGTGAATCACCATAAATAGCAATGTGTTTAATATTTAGGGACAAAGAAGCATGAAGTCCTTGTTGGGAATTAAGGTGTCTCAACCTTGGTAATTCCTTGCATTTATTTATTGTAATGTATTTATTTATTTAGCCTATGTTGTAATTTTGTTGCACATCCTATTTTGTCATTTAGTGTGAAGTGGCACGATGAGTTGTCACTCCACTTGTAAGATGACTAGGATGGTCAACTCACTCCATGTGGAGATAGGCACCCCCTTTGTGTGGTAGAGGTTTTCTGCCATATGTCGGCATCTTGACTAGTGTGTAGGTGAATCTTGACCGAAACGGTTATGACAGATTCTTATGACATAATCTATGATGCGTAAGAGTCAGAAATAGCAGATCCTATGACAGGTGAAGACATGTGTCACAAGGCATCTTGGGAGAAGGCATCTTTGGGCACCCCAAGGAGAGTTATGACATGTTGTAAGAGAATATGCTATTTTTAGTTAGTGTATGACATATTCTCTTACAACTGTAAGTACTGTTAGTTATGATAGATTCTATGACAGCCATAGATCCATAAGAGCATTTGTCATTGCCCAAATTAGGAATAGGCAACCATATTGGGATGGGGAGATATGACAAGTGTCATGAACATGCTTCAGTGTTGGACAAGTGTCCCTAGGCATGGGTTTTGGGTCATGAGGCCAAGTTGGACGCCCATCTCAAGGAAAGTTCATTTTTTCCTTGTAAACTTCTATTTAAGAAGGTGCTTTGAGAGGAGATGTATTATGTAATTGACAGGTACTGTTATTCTACCGGTTTGTCTCTAGATACTGTTGATAACTGAGAGGGGGGGTGAATCAGTTATCTTAATTATTTCTACTTTCTGAACTTTCTTAATCATTAGTGCAACATCAAACAAGCAAACATAACCATGAAATGGAGATACACATGACACAATATTTTTGATGTGGAAACCCTGTTAAGGGAGAAAACCTTGGGGTGATTAACCCAAGATTGTATTCTCTGTTAGAAGAATAAGATTACAAAATGGCACTTGCCAATTAGGGCTCACTGCCCGAGCACACTGCTCACAAGAGGCACATTGCCTACAAGAGACACACTGTCTACAATTTATAAAGAGTGTGATACAATATTTGAATAAGGAGCATCAACATATGCTGGAGTTTAGTTCTGATTAGGCTCTGTATACTGATCTGATGCACTTCATCTTTCCTCTTCTTTTGTGCTGCTCTTCTTTCACATATTGGATCTTCCTTTTTGCTTTTATTTAGCTCTACTACTTTTCTTTGCACATCACAAAACACCACAACACTACTCACAACTGAATCCATCTTATATATATATACGCATAAGTGATTTCATCACCTTTCTAGTCGGCACTCGGAATAGTCAATATTTTCCACAAACTCTGATCTGTCGACTAAATCCTTGCATATCAAGTAATGCGGATCAAGGATATACTTGTAGAAGTCATCAATCATGTCAGCCAATCATAACTTATGCCTTAATAACCTTTACCATCATTAGTAGCACATCCAGAATAATGTCTGATGTTCTGCCAATCAGTTCTTCCTCTGTCCACACTGCCAATCAGGAACCCGATACTCAAGTATTCATATCTTTTTCCTCATCTATCACCGGAGGCTAAATCCTTGGAATCTATCACTCAAGGTAGTCCTCTTGACTTTCCCAAATCTGCACTTCACCAAGATACTTCCTCTGAGAGATCCGGACCTGACTGTCAGACCTCGCCACATGCTCTATTCTTTTTTACCAGACCACAACATTCTTCACTCTGACTTTGGGTATAGACATACCATGTCCTGCGGATGTGTGGGATGAAATTTGTTGCCATCAATGACAACAATCATGAATCCATATAGTGTCTCTTGCCAACAATCTCCCCCTTTGGCATTGATGGCAACACTTAGTGAAAAATGACTAAGTGTTTACACTATGCTCCCCCTTGGCTGATGCTCTATTTTTATATACATTTTCCAGAGCTCCCCCTTAGTTGGATTCCTCATTTTTCACTGCTCCTCACTCCCCCTTTGACATCAATGGCAAAGGGTAGGGTCCACATACCAAAATTTTCAAAATCTTGTCCGCATAAGTATATACATATGGAATACTTACATATACTGAAGTATGTCTGCAAAAGTTATTTTCAATTGAATGAATTCTGTAGCCCAACTTTGCTTCATTCTGTCCAAAATTGATATATGACCGCTCAATAGGAATGCAAATGCATCTGCCCTTTTTAGATCTGTTGGATCATTTGTCTGGGCTATGATTTGAGCTTCTTTTATGGCCTCATGCATGACCTTTAACTTAGGGACAATTATCCCTTTGAGCTCACTCAACCTACTAATTCTATTTTTCTTTTCCTTCTCCAGCTTCTTGATTTCATTCAAGACTGCAATAGTCTGACATTCTTGATTTATTATGGAGGATGAGAGAGGATCAAAGTTCTTTGATAGATTTGTCAGTTTGTCTTGTTCTTTTACTTTCTTCTCAATGTCCATTGTTGCTTTGGACCATGATAAACAAAATTTGTATATTTCTCTGCCATCTTTAAGAGCATTTTCTAAGCTCTTTATCCCAATATTCATATTTCTCCTATAATTAATTATCAACCCTTGTACCTCTGATAATCTTTTTGCAAGAAATTCTTTCCGGACCTTATCTTCTGCTGACTTCTCTAGGGAATCAAAATGTGTGCTAACACTATTGACTAGAGTTTTGAGATTACCAAATGAGGAGGCTGTGTGATCCTTCTGAAACGATGGCATAATCTTTTCTAACACTTCGGAAGCAGCTTCTATCAACTCACAGTTTTCCATGTGAGACTTTAGGAGTTTTTCTTTAGCCTTTGCATTAGAAAATGAAGCTATCTTCATTGTCTGTATCAGAGACAGAGAATCAAAATTAAATGGTCCTTGTAGAAGCTCTGGTTCATCAATCTCCATTATTTCTTTGTTCAGGAAATCTTGGACAGTTTTTGCAGTGTCTCTTGCTGGAGACAGATTTTTCTTTTCTTCTGCGATCACAGAACTGTCTTTTGGAGCTTTTTCTCCTTCCACAACCTTTGGAATGTTATCTTCTTTTTCCTTCACCTCTACTTCTTTCTCCTTTATTCCTTCTTCTTCTTTGGATCCAGAGTCAGTAGGGGAAACCAGAGGAGAGATATTAGTCTATTCATGGGCCACCTCTTCTAGAGCAGAGGATTCCAAGTCTTTAGTTGTTTCTGCACCAGTATTCATTACCTCTTCTGTCATTTTCTTAGTAGACTCTTCTGCAACACTTGTGGTTGATGGGTCAGTACCTAAGTCCTCTATAATAGGAAGATTAAATCTTTTGAAGGCTTTCCAGAGGATCTCTTCTGTGTTCTTGGCTACCTTGTCAGTCTCACCAAGCATAGGTTGATTCATCCTTGCTTTGCTCCTGAACTCATCCTTGCAATCTTTGAACACCATATTCATTGTCTTGGGATCGATTGAAGGATATAGCTGAATTGCTATCTGTTCCCAGATTTCTAGGTCTTTTGCTTGGGCATTGTTCTTTCTTGTTTCTAGTTCCTTCTCCAAGCTTTTAGGGATCAAAGATATAATTTCAATAAAAGCTTTGTTGTAGATATTTAGGTACCTGACTATAGCATCTTGCAATATTTTCTGATCTGCTTCACCATAATCATCATAGAACTCAACCATTGGCTGAAGATTTCCATCCACTGTGACTGATTTGATTATATCATCAATGTGAAGAGTGGGTTTTTCAATATATTCCTGTCTTTTCTTCTTCCTTTTGTCCAGTAGAGGGTTCACCGGATGTTTTCTTCTTTTTCTTTATTTTCCTGATTTCTTCATCAGATTCAGTCTCCTCTTCATCCCTTTGACTGACATAAGATCATGTGGCTTTTGTCTTTGTTCTTTTCTCTCCTTTGCCGGATGATTGTTCTTCTGGTTCTGAAGTCCTTGAGCCTTTGGTGGTGGTAGGTGCAAAACTCTTTGATGATCTGGTCCGGGTGGAAGGTTTTGCCGGAACACTTTCCTCATTTTTATTTTCTGCCTTCTTCTTCTCTTCCTCAGCCCTTTCCATCTTTTTCCTGTTGGCATCAAGTGCCTCCTTTGAGATGCTAAAGCCTTTGGCAACATCTTCTACTTCTTTTCTCACTTTCCTTTTAATCTCTGGCTGCCTTAGCTCTGTATGAATTTTCACACTTAGTTCTTCAAAGGTTCCAAATCTTTCTGCCTTTGGGTCCTTTGGCTGACTAAGCATGTGTTGAACATGTAGTTCTATAATTTGTTCATCAACTTCATACCCCATAGGCATGATCTAGACTGTCCTTGGCTCTACTGCCTCCATTAGGCATTGATCAATGTCTATCATGAAGCACACTGTATCCTTGTATTTCTCAACTACTGATTTGGGGATTCTTTCTCTAATTTGCATTGTATTTTGAAAGTGCTTGAAGTAACCCCATAGAGCTATATTTTGTGCTTTGTCATCACCAAGTCCATGCAAATAATCTCTGATTTGGATAGCCCCTGGTCTATCATTCTCCCACACCCAGCCACTAGATCCGGGAAGCTCATTCATAAAGTAGAAGAATAAGCACAATATTAATCCACCATACTTGAATGAATTCTTTTTATCTTTCTTTATTTTCTACAGATTCTCTAAGAGTTGATTCAAAAGGAGCTGACAAAGATCGAAGTCTGCATCCTTTCTTAGCATTTCATAAGCGCTATAGATGGCCATTCAAGGTACTGAATTTTCCCTGCTAGAATGATATATTTTATATCCAATGATCATGGAGGCAAACTTGACATCCAGATCAGAGATGTCATCTACTGTCATTGCTCTTTTGTCAAACTTGGATCCGGTAGCCTCACTCATAGTTTGATTCTTCACAGATTTAAGAACAGGAATCCCATCGGATGAGTGTAATCCGGTAACTGCCCTGATGGTATCTTTTATGATTTTGAATGGTCCATTTAACCACATGAAGTTGTCATGTATTCTACTCAAAATATACCTGACCCATTCATCCTCAGTAAAACAGGGGAAATGTATGCATTGTGCAAAGTGCTTATTTCGGAGGCCCTTGTATTGGAGTTTAAGCTCAAATAAATCATCTAATAGTTGTTTGTGATAGATATCTCTTAGTTTGAATTCCCCAAACTCTTCAATATTTGCGTGTATGTAAACCCTAATATCTTTTGTGTGCAAAACACCATGCAGAACACTAGAGAAGGCTCCTAGGGGATCTACCTCCAAGGATTTGTATGGAAGTTTCTTAAATTTGGGGCGAGGTCTATCAGAAATCTTTACTATATTCAGAGTAGCCATCATCAAAGAATCTTATTGAGGGATATCAAGAACGAAGAATACCTTTTACGCTGTTTAGGGCACATGATGAAATCTGGATTGAGCTGTATGAGGAATCGTCTTGATCTTTGGGAGAAGTTATTGCAGAGCTCCTTTTCTCTCTTCTTCGCATGTGAGTGTACAAATGATGAGCGAATAAACTCTTTTATTTCTAAGAAGCCCTAATTTTCATTCGGCAATAAATGCGCAACCTAATTCATTACGGTTTGCCTTGTTTGTCTTATTCAGAGACAAAACCTTTCCAGATCACTAAGACAGATTTTGAAGTTATTCTAGGAGAGTAGTGATAGTCTATCTTCCTTTCATTAGTCATTTGATCTATTTGTAGATCAAGACACCATAGTTTGAATCATACCAGACCAAACTTGTAAGGAATCTATTTTTACTGGAAGACTGTTTTACTGGATCAATTCTGGAAGGATTAGATTCTTCAAATCTTCTTGCAAATCTCTCAAATATTTACCATACCCCTTTTAGATGTTTCTTGTATGACCCCTTTTAATCCGTAGCTCTCCTTGTGCCAGTTCCCGCACCAATTGACTAGCTGGGGGAACAAGGTTTTCTTTGTGTCTCCCCTTGAGCCAGAGCTCACTTTTTAATTTTCGGAAGGAATATCAGCACCAGAGTTTGGTGCGGATCCATCCCCTACATTCTCTATACTTTTCTTCACCCAAATCTTGTTCATCTCACTTTGAACTTCATCCGCATTTACTTTTTGTTTTCCCTTATCTTGATTCTGATTATAATATACCGGACCTCTTTTATCCTGATTCTTGCTTCTACAGAATTTTGCTATATGACCGGATCTATTGCAAATTTGTCAAACAACATTTCTTTGCATATTTGATTGATATCCTCTTGATCTGCATTGATTAGCCATATGACCCATTCTATTGCATGCAAAGCATCTACCATTGAATGAATTGTTCATTTGCATATTTCTGCATTCATGAGATTTGTGACCATACCTTTTGTAGTTGAAGCACTGTTCGGAGAAGGATGTATTAGTCTGATTCATTCTCCTTCTGCACTGATTAGCTTTATGACCAAAGTTATTGCAGTTGTGGCAGTATCCATTGAAGAATGGATATCTTTGAGCATTAGGTTGCCTTACCGGAGGACTTCTAGGCCTGTTCCTTGGATTTTCTGATTTAAAATTCTTTTGACTAGATCCAGAGCTTTCTCCTTTCTCATATCCCAAACCACACTTGTCATCTACCCTCTTTTGGCTTTCAAGAAGAACTTCAAGTTGGGTAGAACTTATCTTGAATTTCTCTTTATATTCATTTTCTGTTTGAAGATCCCTTTTGAGAGAGACAATTTGATCCTCAAGTTTTTCTTCATTATATTTAGCATCTTCAAGATCAGATTCAAGATGTCTGATAATTCTATCCATCTTGTGGCAATCTTCTGATTTCTCCTTGAGAGATTGTCTTAGATTATCTTCAATTTTTCTTTTCTCTTCAATCTCTTGGGTAAACTTTATAACTTTTGATTCCATTTCATGTCTTACCATAATGATTTCTTTTGATAACTTTTCACATAACTTAGTTTTCTCCTTCAGATCTTCATTTGTATCATTGGCTTCACTTTGATTTGCTAATTGTTGAAGTAGCTCCTTTCTCTTTTTCATAGAGAGACTTAATTTGTCATTTAGTTCTCTCATGAAATCATCAGCTTATTTGAGTCTTTCCTTTAACTCATTGACTTCAGAGTTTGACTGTTCAAGATCATCAAGGGCAGTCTTGAGTTGCTCTCTTAAACCATATGCATCCATTTGAATTCCCAGATCTTCCTCAAGCTGTTAGATTTTTGTTAGGAGGAACTTGGCTCTGATACCAATTGTTGATAACTAAGAGGGGGGGTGAATTAGTTATCTTAATTATTTCTACTTTCTGAACTTTCTTAATAATTAGTGCAGCATCAAACAAGCAAACATAACCATGAAATGGAGATACACATGACACAATATTTTTGACGTGGAAACCCTATTAAGGGAGAAAACCACGGGGTGATTAACCCAAGATTGTATTCTCTGTTAGAAGAATAGGATTACAAAATGGCACTTGCCAATTAGGGCTCACTGCCCGAGCACACTGCTCACAAGAGGCACACTGCCTACAAGAGACACACTGTCTACAATTTATAAAGAGTGTGATACAATACTTGAACTGATAAGGAGCATCAACATATGCTGGAGTTCAGTTCTGGTTAGGCTCTGTAGACTAATCTATTGCACTTCATCTTTCCTCTTCTTTTGTGCTGCTCTTCTTTCACATACTGGATCTTCCTTTTTGCTTTTATTCGGCTCTACTACTTTTCTTCGCACATCACAAAACATCACAACACTACTCACAACTGAATCCATCTTATATATATACGCATAAGTGATTTCATCACCTTTCTAGTCAGCACCCAGAATAGTCAATATTTTCTACAAACTCTGATCTGTCAGCTGAATCCTTGCATACCAAGTAATGCGAATCAAGGATATACTTGTAGAAGTCATCAATCATGTCAGCCAATCATAACTTATGCCTTAATAACCTTTACCATCATTAGTAACACATCCAGAATAATGTTTGATGTTCTACCAGTTAGTTCTTCCTCAATCCACACTGCTAATCAGGAACCCGATACTCAAGTATTCATATCTTTTTTCTCATCTATCACTGAAGGCTAAATCCTTGGAATCTATCACTCAAGGTAGTCCTCTTGACTTTCCCAAATCTGCAATTCACCAAGATATTTCCTCTGAGAGATCCGGACCTGACTGTCGGACCTCGCCACATGCTTTGTTCTTGTTTACCGGACCACAACATTCTTCCCTTTGACTTCTGGTATAGACATACCATGTCCTGCATATGTGTGGGATGAACTTTGTTGCCATCAATGACAATAATCATGAATCCATATAGTGTCTCTTGCCAACAGATACGAGTGTCGAAGACTCCTATAAAGACTTGCATTGCAAGTGTGTTGTAAACCTTGTTGTTTAGATAATACAATGTGCAGGTTTTGGAGTGGGGTTTTTCACCCGTAAGAGTTTTCCCCACATTCTCTCTCTCTCTCTCACATTCTTGTGTTGTGTATTGCTGCAATATCTCCATTTTTATTAATAACACTGTAATTGTAAAGGTTAAAAATAATTTGCACTCATCTCTCCTCTTTAGATTAGTGTAGGAAGTGATTTCCGCACACTAGCTTCCTTTAAGTTGGTATCAGAGCTTGGCAGTTTTGGTTCTAGCTTCTAGGTAGGGGTTTTTTGAGCTAATCTTAGGTTGAGTGGGAGTCTATGTAGAGTATTCTGTAATTTTGTTGCAGGAAGGAGATGGCAGGCACATCTTGAAGATTAGAGGTAGAGAAATTTAATGGCACAAATTTTGAGTTATGGAAACTTAAGATGGAAGACATGCTTGTTGATCAAGACGTATGGGAAACCATTTCCAGTGTAAAACCAACTGCAATGGCACAAGTTGATTGATATCTCAAAGATCAGAAAGTTAAGGGTCTGATAAGACTCAGTCTAGCTGACTCTGTCCTGTTAAATGTCCATGAGGAGAAGACCGAGTAAGATCCTTGGAAGAAGCTGGGAGATGTTTATTAGGCCAAATCCCTGGTGAACAAGCTTTTTTTGAGAAAGAAGCTGTATTCTCTGAGGATGGAGGATGGAGGATATGTTGCAGATCACCTAAATTCTTTCAACATGTTAGTTGCATAGTTAACTTCTGTTGGTGTGAAGATGGAGGAGGAGGATCGTTGTATGACCTTTCTTTGTTCTTTGCTAGACTCGTGGGATTATCTTGTTACGGCTATTGGGAGCACCACATCCACTTTCAAAATGGATGAAGTGGTATCTTCGCTGTTATATGTAGAGATGCAGAGAAAGTCTTCTAAAGCAGCCAAAGAGGCTCTTGCGGTTCGTGGAAGACCCAAGGAGAAAGGGAAAAAGAAGGACAAGAAAGATGAGAAGGGTATATCCAAATCCTGTAGGAGATCCAAATCTCCTAGAAAGTCCAAGGGTCTTTGTTAGAACTATGGAAAAACTAGGCATTTCTGAAAGGAATGCAAAGAGGAAAAGAAAAAGAAGAAGAATGTCCCAAAATCTAATTCTGACAAGTCACAAGATGATGGTGATGCCTTCATCACAGCCCTAGCCACCCATGCATCTGATGATGTGTGGTTGATTGATTCTGGTGCATCATTCCACATGACCTCACATCGAAGCTAGTTCACGAAGTATGAAGAGTTCGATGGTGGAAGAGTGTACCTGGGTGACGATTATCATCTAAAGATTGTTGGTCATGGAAGAGTCTCAATCTAATTCCCTGATGGACGAGTGAAGGGGATCACTGGGGTCATGCACATCCCAGGCTTGGCATGAAACCTACTTTCTATAAGTAAATTGAATGATGTAGGTGTGCAGGATGTCTTTTTGAAGGATAGATGTAAGATGACTAATGGATCTATGGTGCTTGCAAAGGGTACTCAAAGAGGTACTCTATTTCAGCTGGAGGCATGCACTTCACAGTGCAATAGTTCTTCTGACTCAAAGAAAAGAGCTGCAGTCACTTCATCCCCACCATCTGAACTAGTAGTGAAGAAATCTATTGTATCTAATTCTGATGGTAGTGCATTTTGGGTACCCAAGGGTGCTCATGCTTTGGAAGTTAAGCTTCCTGCTGAAAAGACAATGTTATGGCATAAGAGATTTGGTCACATTGGTGAAAAGGGTATTAGAACCCTGAAAAATAAGAACCTCGTTGAGGGGTTAAATGATTGTAATCTCGAGTTTGACTTTTTACAAAAATTGCATATATGGAAAGCAAAACCGTGTTTAGTTTTACTCTAGTTCTCACAAGTCTTCTAGTGTGTTGGACCTTATTCATTTTGATGTGTTTGGTCTTGGGGTGTTCCTTTGATTTCCAAATTTGTATATTTTGTATCTTTAATAGATGATTACAGTAGAAGGATATGGATTTATTTTCTTAGAAGCAAGACTGAAGTCTTTAGTTGGTTCAAAGAGTTTAAATCTTTTGTCAAGAATCAGATTAGTAAAAGGATTAAGTCTTTGAGAACTGACAACGGTGGTGAGTTTTGTTTGACAAAGTTCGATAAGTTCTGTAAAGAGCAAGAGATTGAAATACATAAGAAAACTCCGTACACCCCACAACAAAATGGAGTTGCAGAGAGGATGAACACGACACTGTTGGAGAAGGCTAGGAGTATGCTTAGCGGAGCAAGCCTCGAAAAAATATTTTGGGCTGAAGTTGTAGCCACTGCTTGCTACCTAGTAAACAAGTCTCCTACATCAGCTCTTGTTGGTAAGACACCTATGGAGGTGTGGTCTGGTAAGAAGCCTTCAGTTAGACATCTTCATGTTTTTGGTTGTGAGGCATATGCACATGTGCCTAGGGAGAAACGATCTAAATTGGAGAACAAGGTTGTTAAGTGTATTTTCATTGGCTATGGTGTCGGTGTGAAAGGATACAAGCTTTGGGATCTTGTGGATGAAAAAGTGTTATCTTCAGAGAGCTAACACCTTCTCCCGTTGTTCTATAGCCAAAAGAAACAAAAAAGAAAGAGGATGTGGTTCAGTTTCCTTCTTACCTTGAGAAGACTGAATTGACAGACCTTGTGAGACCTGATGATGAGGAGAGCTCTAGCAGCTCTAAAAGCTTAGAAGAAGAAGTAGAACCTCAACCTCAGCCCTTGAGGAGGTCTACACAAACAAGAAAGCAACCTCATAGGTTTGGTTATTCATTGCTTGATTCTAGTTGTGCTTGTGGAGCTTTTGGCTTACTTACTAACACTGATGAGCCTAGAATTGTGACAGAGGCTATGGGCATGAAAGATGTAGGTTCCTGGAAGGAGGCCATGGAAGATGAGATGGCTTCTTTGGAGAAGAATAAAACATGGGACTTGGTGCCTTTGCCTGAAGGACAGAAACCTGTTGGATGCAAATGGGTGTTCAAGAAGAAATTTGGTGCAGATGGTAGTGTTGAAAAGTACAAGGCCAGATTGGTTGTGAAGCAGTATTCACAAGTGGAGGGAATTGATTATGGTGAAATTTTCTCTCCCATTGCAAAGCTGACATCTATTCAGTTCCTGTTATCTCTTGCAGCAACTTATGACTTCGAGGTGGAGCAGATGGATGTGAAGACAACATTCCTTCATGGTGATTTGGAAGAAGAGATTTACATGTCACAGCCAGAGCATTACGTAGAGAAAGGTAAAGAAAATTTGGTTTGTAATGTAGAGCAAGGTAACAAGCTTATCAAGACTTAAACAAACCAATTTGCAAGTCTCAAACCCCTATGATGAATGGTTTCCTTCACTAGCCCTCTATATCCCTTGTAGCCCTCCTAATTGAGCTTTTTCAACATAACTTTCAAATTAGGCCACAAACCCACAATTCATTAACCTTTTTGAGTACCCTTTATGCCCTTAACATATCAGAAACTTGGGTATGACTGTTTCAGACCAACCTACTCAACAATTCACTGTTGCTACTACACCTAGGCCTAATTAAGCGACTTTTCCAAAGCAAGTGTGTGGTTTACAATCTCCAAACCTCTAAATTCTACTTGAGAGTCTTCAACACATCTCCAAAGGATAGATTATGTGGGTTTTACCATCAGAAAGCATCACCAATTCACTAGGTTTCATTAATTCAAGTCCAAAAGGCTTACAACAACCTACAACATAAGAAATCAGACTAGGGTTTGATTAAAAAATCACCAAAACTCCATACCGTGCTCTACAAAATCACAAAATCCTTTGAAACACATTGTATGCTTCCATTCTACTAAATTTTAAAGGATCCCACCGGTGGGAAAGCCTACAAAGCCAATTTGTTTGCACAAAACTCTAAACCCTAGGTTTATCAATTGTTTTCAATCAAACGATTATAAAATCCACATACTGTGATGAAAATGCACCAAACCACCTATAAATGAAAGTGGACTCTTAATATTATCTCCTCAATTGAATTTTAGAGCACGACTGGGCCGCACAGTCACATAAATAGCAGAAAAAATAGTAAAAACAGAGTTTTTGGTATGAAAACAGGGGAAATCTTTATTATTTGTTCTTTCTCCACCTTCCACCACCTGCATTGAAGTTTTTAAGGCACTTTTATCCTTGTACAAACTAAAAACAATGATTCCTAACCAACTTTTGAAATTATGACCGTTAGACTTCCATGTTCTTTCATTTTTTTGCATTTTTACAATATTGCATTTTGACAACATTTGAAAATATTAACATCTTTTGTAAAAGGGACCCTACAAGACTCAATTTACATCACCAATGGTCTATTATGACCTTATCTACATAACAAAAGACTCAAATCACCCTAAAACCTATTACATGACCTTATTAACAAAAATTAGCTTTGGTGCCCCTACACCATACACCTGGCTTGAAAAAGATTCCAAGTCCCTTGGAAATTGAATTGCAACTTGTCCATACCATCTCTTTGGTCTTCCAAAAGCTCTTTCATCAAGTACTCCTTTCCACTGAGTCAAATACTACAGATTTGCATTGTGCCTTGCACTATTGAACTTGTTGTCCACTTGATAATGTTCCACCTTCACAAGCTACCCTATTGTATGTCCTCTCATCCTTTCCTCATCTGAAATTGAGGTTGAACTTGTATTCATACCTGCAATCATACCTTTATCACCCTTTCTATGAACTGGTTTCCTCTTGACCTGTGCTGCATACCTGAACACACCTAGTTGTCTTTGCCAAACACCCATTTTCACTTCACTTTTTGTCTTCACACCCACTTTCAGGTTCTCTTCTCTTAGTACCCCTATGTAATCAGGTCTACAGACCTTTGTCATGGTAGAATGTGACTGCCTTCCAACCTCTCTTTGCATTAAAGGACAAAGCATTGTCCCAACCACAATATCATCATACTTTCCCAATCCATTTGGAGTCTTCACAAACAATCCATCTTTGGCTTTCTCTTGGCTTGCCTTTACCATCATCACATCATTGTTCTTCTCCAATACTGAGACCCTCTTCAAACTCACTATTGTGACCTCTTCACCTCTTGGGGTGATTGTAGGATTCATCTTCTCTTCATCCTCAACTTTCACAAACTCTTTCTTGCCCATCATTATGACCTTGGCTACCTTATTCTTCTCCTTGACATCTTCTTGCAATGGAATCAAAGTGAAGGTGCTTCCATCATGCTCAATCTGATAACTATTATTTCTACCATCATAAATGGCATGTTTGCCAAACTTCCATGGTCTCCCAAGCAATAAATGACAACAATCCATGGGTAACACATCACAAAGCAACTTATCCTTATATCCACCAATGTTAAACTCAACCACAGCTTGTTCATTAACCAAAATGGACTGATTGTCATTCAGCCAAGATACCTTATAGAGTGTTTCATGATGAACCTTTTGTAAATTCAGTTTGTCTACCATTTCATTTGACACCACATTATCAGTACTTTTAGAGTCTATCACTACCTTACATACCTTTCCCTTGCATTTGTAGGTGGTCTTGAAAAGAGTTCTTTGCAATGGCTCCTTCTCCTTGGAAGCTTTGAGGAGTGTTCTTCTCATCATCAAGGTTTCTCCAACTTTTGGAGCAGCAAGTTGACTGGGAGAGTTAACAGTCTCATTATCTTCCTCTTGTACTATTTGATTCCTTCTTTCACCTCCATATGAAGTAGAGGTCTATCTTTCCTTGCACTGCCATCCTTTGTGCCCAATTTGGTTGCATTTGTAACATCTTCCTGAGAACATATTAGGACTTCTATCTTGTCCTCCAAATCTGCCCCTAAAGCCTAATCTTCCTCCTCTATATCCACCTCTAGACTTAGCGACTTGATCCTTATCTTTGTTCACTTCTTCTTGATCATCATGTGACTCTTTTGGAGTGTAGAATGATCCTCTTCCTCTCTGATTGCTGCTTCTACCCCTAACTGATTTGTCTTGTCTCCTCTTGAATTTCTCTTCTGCTTTAGCAGCCAATTGGAAGCATTCTTCAACTGTTTTAGGTGTGATTAGGCTCATTTCATCTTGGATGATGTATTTCAAGCCATTGAGATACCTTGCCACATTTTCTTCTTCATCTTCCTCATGTCTTGTCCTTATACTTAGCCTATAGAACCCCTCGGTGTATGCTTGCACATCTAGGTCCTTTTGCTTTAGATTTTGAAGCCTCTTAAGTAATTTGATATTGTAGTCACTTGGCAGAAACTTCTTCTTGAGTTTTGCCACCATTCTATCTCAAGATGTTATCTTGGTCTTCCCTTCCTTTCTCGTCTCAGTTTGCACAAATTCCCACCATAACAAAGCATGTCCCTTCAACTTTCACTTTGCAATCTTCACCTTTTGCTCTTCTTGCACATCTTCACATTCAAATTGATTGTCCAACACCCCTATCCAATCCAAGAGCTCCTCTCCATCTATTTTTCCTCCATACATAGATAAGTTCACCTTTGTCTTGGGACCATCTCCCTTAACTTCTTTCACCAACCTAGAAAACCTCTGATCCTCAAGGTTCAATTCTTCTTCATTCTCTTCATGCTCTTCTTCTCCTTATTCTTCAGGTTCACTAACATCTCCTAAAATTGCATCTCTTCTCTAACTTGTTTCTACAACAACAAGCCTTTCCATAAGTCTCTCCTCTAGTGCTCTCATCTCCCTAGCATGCTTATCCTTCAAATCTCTGATTTCTCTTGCCATATTGTTCCCTTTAGGAGGCATCTTGTCCTTCAATCTATAACTTTTCACCTTCCACTGAGCTACTTCCTATACTTTGATATTGCTATGATGTAGAGAAAGGTAACAAGCTTATCAAGACTTAAACAAAACAATTTGCAAGTCTCAAACCCCTATGATGAATGGTTTCCTTCACTAGCCCTCTATATTCCTTGTAGCCCTCCTAATTGAGCTTTTTCAACATAATTTTTAAATTAGGCCACAAACCCACAATTTATTAACCTTTTTGAGTACCCTTTATGCCCTTCTTTAACATATTAGAAACTTGGGTATGATATTTTTAGACCAACCTACTCAACAATTCACTGTTGTTGATGCACCTAGGCCTAATTAGGCCACTTTTCCAAAGCAAGTGTGTGGTTTACAATCTCCAAACCTCCAAATTCTACTTGAGAGCCTTCAACACATCTCCAAAGGATAGATTATGTGGGTTTTACCATCACAAAGCATCACCAGTTCACTAGGTTTCATGAATTCAAGTCTAAAAGGCTTACAACAGCCTACAACACAGGAAATCAGACTAGGGTTTGATTAAAAATCACCAAAACTCCATACCCTACTCTACAAAATCACAAAATCCTTTGAAACACATTGTATTCTTCCATTCTACTAAATTTTAAAGGATGCCACCAGTGGGAAATCTTACAAAGCTAATTTGTTTGCACAAAACTCTAAACCCTAAGTTTATCAACTGTTTTCAATCAAACGATTATAAAATCCACATACTGTGATGAAAATGCACCAAACCACTTGCAAATGAAATTGGACTCTTAGTATTATCTCCTCAATCAAATTTTAGAGCATTACTGGGCCGTACATTTTCTTACAGTTGCAGGAATAACAGAAAAAATAGTAAAAACAAAGTTTTTGGTATGAAAACAGGGGAAATCTTTATTATTTGTTCTTTCTCCACCACCATCTGCCTTGAATTTTTTGAGGCCCTTTTATCCTTGTACATACTATAAACAATGACTCCTAACCAACTTTTGAACTTATGACCATTGGACTTCCATGTTGCATTTTTTTGCATTTTTACAATATTGCATTTTGACAACATTTGAAAATATTAACATCTTTTGTAAAAGGTACCCTACAAGACTCAAGTTACATCACAAATGGTCTATTATGACCTTATCTACATAGAAAAAGACTCAAATCACCTAAAAACCTATTACATGACCTTATTAACAAAAAAATTCTTTGGTGCTCCTGCACCAGTTTACAAGTTGAAAAAGTCTTTGTATGGTTTGAAGCAGTCTCCTAGGATGTGGTACTTGAAGTTTGATGCCTTTGTGTTGTCAGTTGGATTTCTGAGATTGAAATCAGATCATTGTGTGTATTATAAATTTGACAATGATCGCATTCTCATTATTACATTGTATGTTGATGATATGTTGTTGATTGGGAATGGTAAGAATATGATTTCTAATTTGAAGTCTCAGTTGTTAGCACAATTTGAGATGAAAAATCTAGGAGCAGCCAGGTACATTCTTGGAATGGAAATCAAAAGAGATAGAGCTAATAGAAAACTTTGGTTAAGCCAGAGTAAGTATGTGAAGACTATGTTGGATAGGTTCAGTATGGAAGATTGTAAACCATTGTGTGTTCCTATTTCTTTGAGGACAAATTTGTTTGTTAATGATTGTCCAAAATCTCTGAGTGAGGTGGAGGACATGAGAAAAGTACCTTATGCTAGTGTTGTTGGCAGTTTGATGTATGCTATGGTTTGCACAAGACCAGACATTGCCCAAGTAGTGGGAGTCCTTAGTTGATTTATGGCTAATCTTGGACGGGTACATTGGGATGTAGTAAAGAGAGTGTTAAGATATTTGAGGGGTACTTCTAAGTATTCCATATGCTATCATGGTAATCCTATAGGACCTCTGCATTTAGTTTGTATTCATGGATTCTGATTGGGCAGGCAACATTGACGGCAAGAGATCCACCAGTGCTTACGTGTTTACTATGTTTGGTGGTGCAATTAGTTGGATCAGTAAGTGGCAACCTATGGTCGCTTTGTCCATGACAGAAGCTGAGTATATGGCAGAAACTCATGCTTGCAAGGAAGCCATTTGGATTAAGAGATTGTGTTCAGATATTGGTGTTGATGCAGGACAAATTATGATTTGTTGTGACAGTCAGAGTACAATTTCCCTAGCAAAGAATCCAACTTTCCATGCCAGAACAAAGCATATTGATGTACAATTTCATTTCATGCAAGACATGGTAGAGGATGGGAAGGTGAATTTGGAGAAGGTAGACAATTTGAAGAATGTTGTGGATGCGTTGACAAAACCAGTGGGTACAGAGAAGTTTAGATGGTGTTTGAAGTCCATCGGCCTCTCGACCTATAGTAGTTAAATCCTGTTATTTCTATTAGCTCTTACAAGGTGTTCAACAAGTGGGAGAATGTTGTGAATTAAGGTGTCTCAACCTTGGTAATTCCTTGCATTTATTTATTGTAATGTATTTATTTATTTAGCCTATGTTGTAATTTTGTTGCACATCCTATTTTGTCATTTAGTGTGAAGTGACACGATGAGTTGTCACTCCACTTGTAAGATGACTAGGATGGTCAACTCACTCCATGTGGAGATAGGCATCCCCTTTGTGTGGTAGAGGTTTTCTGCCATGTGTTGGCATCTTGACTAGTGTGTAGGTGAATCTTGACCGAAACGGTTATGACAATTTCCTATGACAGAATCTATGATGTGTAAGAGTCAGAAATAGAAGATCCTATGATAGGTGAAGACATGTGTCATAAGGCATCTTGGAAGAAGGCATCGTTGGGTGCCCAAAGGAGAGTTATGACATGTTGTAAGAGAATATGCTATTTTTAGTCAGTGTATGATAGATTCTCTTACAACTGTAAGTACTGTTAGTTATGACAGATTCTATGACAACCGTAAGATGTGTAAGAGCATTTGTCATTGCCCAACTTGGGAGTAGGCGACCATATTGGGATGGGGGGATATGACAAGTGTCATGACCATGCTGCAGTGTTGGACAAGTGTCCCTAGGCATGGGTTTTGGGCCATGAGGCCAAGTTAGATGCCCATCTCAAGGAAAGTTCATTTTTGCCTTGTAAACTTCTATTTAAGCAGGTGCTTTGAGAGGAGATGTATTATGTGATTGACAAGTACTGTTATGCTACCAGTTTGTCTCTGAATACGAGTGTCAAAGACTCCTGTAAAGACTTGCATTGCAAGTGTGTTGTAAACCTTGTTGTTTAGATAATACATTGTGCAGGTTTTGGAGTGTGGGGTTTTTCACCCGTAAGGGTTTTCCCCACGTCATATCTTGTCTCTCTCTCTCTTGTCTTACATTCTTGTGTTGTGTATTGCTGCAATATCTCCATTGTTATGTTAATAAAACTATAATTGTAAAGGTTAAAAAGAATTTGCACTCATCTCCCCTCTTTAGTTTAGTGTAGGAAGCGATTTCCACACACCTAGCTTCCTTTCAGTCCTACAATAAGAACTTCATACTCAGCAATGTTATTTGTGCATGAGAAGTTTAGATGGTAGGAAAGAGGAATTGGCTTACGTGAAGGAGGTATCAAGATTATACCAGCACCTGAGCTACTTTGACATCTTGAACCATCAAAATACAATTCCCATTTGTCATTTGTATCTAAAGTAAGAATCTGATCATCAGGAAAGTCTTCACTATTATGAATAGAGAAATGTGAAGGTGCTTCAGCTAAATGGCTAGTTAGTTCTCATCCTTTTATTTCTTTGAGAGAGATAAATTTGAGATCGAATTCCATTAACAACATAACCCATTTAGCCAAGCGACTTGAGAGATTCGTTTAGCAAAAAGATGCTTCAAGGGATCAAAATTTACCATGATATGTACTTCAGTGTTTAAGAGATAATGTCTTAACTTCTGTGTTGCAAAAACAAGAGCTAAGCATTGTTTCTCAATGATAGTATATCACACCTCATAATCGAGAAAACTTTGAATTATGTAATATACAACGCATTCCTTGCCTTCACTATCATGTTGAGCTAGTAATGCCACTAAAGCATTAGTAGAGGCTGATGTGTAAAGAATGAAGGGTTTTTTCTACCACTGGAGCTTTGGTTCTTTCTTGAGTAACTAGGTAAAAGGGTGAGTCATGTCCGTGAGTTGTGATACAAATTGATTGATGGCATGTATCTTCCCTTGTAAACTACAAAGTTGAGTAATATTATGAGGAGATGACATGTTAACAATCACATCAATTTTCTTTGTACCTACTTCAATACCACGATGTGAAACTATAAATCCCAACAATTTTCCACTATCTACACAAAAGACACATTTACGGGGATTCAAGCGCATGTTATATTTTCATATTCATTCAAAGATTTGATGGAGGACTGTGACATGATCCTCATGATGAATAAACTTCGCAAGAATATCATCGGCATAATCCTCTAAGTTGTTATGCATGTAATCATGAAAAATAAGAGTCATAGCACGTTGATAAGTTGCTCTAGCATTCTTTAATCCAAACGGTATGACTACCCAACAAAATGTTCCCCACGGGGTTATAAAAGTTGTTTTGTATTGATCTTGAAGGTTGATAAAGATTTGATTATATCCTAAAAAACCATCCATGAAGGAAGGTAATTCATGACCAGCAATCAAATCAACAATCATATCAATGTTTGGAAGAGGAAAATCATCTTTCAGTGAATCAATATTTAAATCTCTAAAGTTAGTGCACATTTGAATATGGTTGTCAAGTTTAGCAACAACCACAATATTCGAGTTCCAAGGTGAGTAATCAATAGGGTAGATAAAACTAGCTTGTAAAAGCTTTTCTATCTCAGCTTTGACTAACAACACAACCTTAGGATTTATCTTATGAATCTTTTGTTTAACTGGCCTAGCATCAGATTGTAATATAATATTATGTGTTACAATCTTAGGATCAATTCCAGGCATATCTAAATATTCCAAGCAAATAATTTAGAAAACTTGTGTAATAGTTTTATCATATCTTCTTTTTCCTCTGTACTTAAACAATCACCTATGGGGATAACTTTTTTAGGGTTATCCTTTTCCATCAAGACATCAATAGTCTTTCCATTGAGTAAAGTATTGCAGTCTGGGAGGCTTGGTGATTGTGATGATTCTAAAGACTCTTCATTAGGTGTTAAGGTAACATTTACTAAACAAGTGGATTTTCTAAAATATGCTTCTGTATTTAAAGAATAAGGTAATCCATGGTTATGATGATAATGAGGTAAATTGTCATAAGCTCCCATGAATTCAACTATTGCTTCATCTATATAGAAGTGATCCAATTTAATATCTCATGGAGGATAATTGGTGTTGATCATCTCAGGATATATCAAATTGAGTGTTGATATAGTATTAACATTAAGATGAGGATGTTTGTGAGCTTTAGTGGGTTTCAAGAAATGGTAACCGATACCGGCTATGTAGTTAATTCCAGCAACTTGTAAAGGTACTCTTATTCCTTGTTGATTTATACCACAACCATTATCTACATAGTTATAGTTCTTATAAAGGACTTTGAATCCTCAACCATAAAGAGATGTCATTTCTTTAGAAGATGGTGGAGCTTCATAGGTCTCATAACCTATGGTGTAAGTAAGAGTAGTATCTTCCTTGTTAACTAAAGGATCTTTATATTCTTTAGGCTTTTCCACAAATTTTTTAGATGATATTGATGCCACTTTTGAAGTTTCAACATTATTAAGCTTATATTCCCCAACGAAAGTAGGATTGAAATCTAATGAACCCCAATCATCACTGGGAAATCTAATTGATTGATGAAGAGAAGAGGGAACTGCCACCATACTATGAATCCATGGTCTACCAAGAACCATATTATATGATAGGGCACTAGGCATGACATGAAAAAGAGTAGACAATGTCACATGTCCAACCTTTATAGGTAGAGTTATAGTTCATATGGATGGTCTACCAACATTATCAAAGCCATGAATGTTCAACTTATCTCGATTAATTAACTTTTTATCAACATTGATTTTAGGTAACAAATCAACACCACAAACATTAAGAGCTGATCCATTGTAAATCATAACTCACTTAACCAACATTTTGTTTACAGTAACAAAGATTATAAGAGGATCATATTGCTTCTAAACTTCCATAGAGGGTAACTCATGTTGTTGAAACAAAATATATGTTTTTGTTGCATGCATACATTCTAACAGGGCTACTACATCATTAGGCTTAACAACTGGTGGTACAATCACCTTCTGCAAAGCTTCTTAAAGCATTCCATGGTATGCAAGTAATGTTTGTATGAGTTCCCAAAGAGAGATCTTAGCAGGAGTAGCATGAAGCTACTCAACAAGATCATAATCTTGACCAACCTTATGCGTTAAGCGAGGTGGTTGAGGAAGCATAGACTAAGATGCTGGTAAAGATATCATAATAGTTGATTGATGTTTACTTTGTTTTTTATTCTATGTGTTATATGTATGAGTAACCACATTGTGGTTGGTATGTTGTGATCCATCATAACATGGTTGATTTGTTATTTGTTTAGCTTTGTTATAGATGTAATTAGGAGGTTGAGAAGAAGTCGGAAAGCCTCACATGATGAGCATTGATTTTGTCTGTGGTTTAGGCACATAAAAACACAGGTTGACCACTATACACAGTTTCAAAGGCTCTTCTTGAGATTTAGGCACATAAATTGCATTTACTAGTTTTTGAAATAACAATGGTTTAGGATTCGTAGTGGAATATTCAATAGAGATAAAGTCATCCAAGGCTTCATCTAACATATTGAAGTCATCACAACTAAACGACTCATTATATGCATTAAAGTCTTGTAAAAAGAAATCTAACATTTCTGCATAATCTAATTAACCCAAGAATTAAATGTAAAACATGATAACATCCACTTGAAAAAATGAAACAAGATATCACTATGCAAGTAACAAAATTTCAACTTGATACTCTTTCAATGAAAAGATAGATATACCAATCAAAATACAATGCATGTACTTTTTATTAAAGAGGGTTTTCTACTGTAGATTTGATGTAAAACAACAAATACAAATGATGCAAATTCTTGAAAAACATGGGTTCACCAAAATGTTTAGTGTGAAAAGAGAGAGAATGATAATATGTGTAAACTAGGTCAAGCCCCTCTTTTTCTTTGCACTAACATTCAAGATATGAACTGAGTTTAACCACTATGAGAGGATAAAGCTACAAGAATCATATCTTTTACTTTTGTACATGAAAAGATGGTCCAACAAAGTTTCCTCAATCTCAAACCACCTTATTCAACCAAAACCCTAGTTATAAGATATGTTTGAATAAACCATTCTTAGGAGTAGAAACATACATGAGGGTTACAGAAACATAGATAGGAGGCTACAAAGACTGTGCACCTAGAATTTGAGGGCCTGATGGATAAGGGCGGACACTGAATTTGTTTTGAGATTCTTATACCCAGAAACTGACTGTAATAGGCACCTACATCTGTAATAAGAGTTCCAAATCCTAGATCTCAGGGGTTGTTGGACAAGGGTGGTTTCTGAAAGTGTCTTGAATATATCCAATGACAAATCTATAACTTTCATGATGTACCTATAGTACCTGCTCCTCCTCCAATTCTTTTTGTCTAATCTTTTCGAATCTATCCTGCACAAACAAAAGAAGAGAAGGATGGTTGTGGATATATAGGAGTTTGCCTCAATCAAACCCATTCTTTGATATTCCTACCTCAACAATAGCCAATGTCAAAGTATACAGATGTGTGTGCTTGAAAACCAAATGTGTAAGCATAAACAAATGCAAGATCCTAAATGACTCAAGCATCAAGGATTAGATCCACAAATGTTTCACTCAAGGAAACAACAACTTTACCTCAAGGAGATGAATATCAATGAAGACTTGTAGAACAAGAAGGTGATGAAGCCATATCCACAGAGGATTCCAAAACTCAAGTTGGAGGCTTCAACCCTTCTCCCAATATTACAAAGGGCTTGACAAAACCCTAGGAAGAGAAAGATATACTCAACATCTTGATTCCTAATCTCTATGATGTATCTCTATGATAGTAAAGAATAAATTCTTCAATGAGCTTCAACACTTTGTAGACTTCACTAGCAATAGTAGTAGAAATTTGGTGTGGTAAGATTGCATGTGAGTTGTGTGTGTTAAAATGATTTTCAATTCTCTTTAAATATCAAACATTAGAGTTGTAATAATTTGAAATAACATGTCGACATTGCGCGAAAATGAAAATTTTAATTCAGAATCCTGAAGCACACGACAAAAGTTGACATTGCAAGAAAATTTGAAAAAAAGAGATTAAGGTGGGACATGGGTGGTTGGTACCCAAGTCCAACCCCTAAAGTTTTCTTTGGCATCTTCTTAAGGGTGCCCTAAATGTCCAACATCTAGCATGTCTTCTCGAGTTTTATCAGAAATCACTCCGAAATACAACACTCCTCGATTAGATAAGCATTAATTAGGTTCTAAAATAGGTCCAATGATGAAAGGGATTGAGGGACACTAAAAGGTAGGAGCTAAACTTAGTGAAATTGTGCTAACCCAAGCAGGAGCACAATTTACGACATAACAATTACCTTCTGTGCAACAGGGTCCCAAAGCTTGTATCCTTTCACACCATAACTATACCTGATGAAGATATATTTCACAGCCTTGTTCTCCAAATTTGTTCAATTCTCCTTTGGCAAATGTGCATATTCCTTGCAACCAAAAAATCTAAGATGTCTCAGTGAAGGCTTGTGCCTCAACCATACCTCCATAGGTGTTTTATGAACAAGAGTTGATGTAGGAGACTTGTTAATCAGGTATCAAATAGTGGCAACAAATTCAACCCAAAACCTTTGTTCTAGACTAGCACCACTGATCATACTCCTAGCCTTCTCCATAGATGTCTTGTTCATTCTTTTTGTAACTCCATTTTGTTGTTGATAATACAGAGTTATCTTTTGTCTCTGAATGCTACAATCTTTACATAATCTGTCAAAATCATTAAAGAAAAGTTAACCACCATTGTCAGTCCTCAAACATTTTATTTTCTTTCTAGTCTGTAACTCAACCATTGATTTAAATTCTTTAAATCGACTGAAAACTTCATATTTACTCTTTAAAAATATACCCATGTCCTACTATAATCATGTATAAATGAAACATAATATGTGGATTTTCCAATGGAAGGAAGGTTTACATAACCAAACACATCAGAATGAATAAGATCCAATATACCACAATATTTATGAGAACATGAGTAAAATAGAACATGATTTTGTTTACCATAAATGCAATGCTCAAAAAAATTGAAATCAAGATTACAATCAGTCAACCCTTCAAAGAGGTTTTTATTTTTCAAGGTCCTTACACCCTCTTCTCTGATGTGGCCTAATCTTTGGTGCCATAACATAGTCTTCTCTATAGGCAGTTTTGATTCAAAAGAAAGAGCACCCTTAGGTACCCAGAAGCCACGACCATCCATTGAAAATGAAACCCTCTTCTTTTCCAATGAAGTAGTCATAGACTTGCTTTTCACAAAAGTACTATTGCACTCAACAGTGCATACATCAAGCTTATATAATGTGTCAAATTTGACACCTCTAGCAATCACCATAGCACCTCTAACCATCTTGCATCTTGTATCAGAAAAGACTACCTGTACACATGCATCTATTAGTTTTCTCATAGATAATAAATTTCATGCCAATCTAGGGATATGCAACACACCATTAATACTTTTTACTCTACCATTAGGAAATCTATTTTTAACTTTACCACATCTAACAATATTTAAATGAGAATCATCACCCAAGTACACCTTACTTCCATCAACAAAGCTGTAATGAATGAATCACCATCTTCCTTCTCAGACTCAGAATTAGAATCAATTTCTTCTTTTAATTTTTTACACTCCTCACGAAAGTGTCCTGGCTTATCGCAGTTCCAACAAATAACTTCGGACTTTCTAAGAGATTTGGATCTCCCCTTGGACTTGGATTTGTCACATTTCTCACTCTTCTTGCCATTTTCTTTAGGTTTTCCACAAACATTTAGGGTTTATTTGGCACTAATGGATACCTTACACCTCATCTCTTTATAAAACAAAAAACCCACAATATATTCAACTTTCAAGACAACATAAGTACTCCCAATATCTATAACAAGAGAATCCCACGAATCAGGCAAAAAACAAAGCAGTATCTGACATCTCTCCTCCTCATCTAGTTTTACACCAACTGATGGCAATTGAGCCACCACAACATATTGAATGCTTCTAGGTAGTCTATAATTCATCCATCCTCTTACATTCTCAAGGAGTACAATTTCTCCCTAAGGAAAATCTTGTTTAATAAAGATTTGGCTTGATATATCTCACCAAGTTTATTCCATAGTTTCTAAACAAAGGACTCTTCATGTGTTGGCAAGAGACACTGCTAGGCATGTCAGGTCTTGTCATTGATAGAAAATAAATCTATCTTTCACATCCACATTGTACCAGTTGATCATACCAGAAGTCAGATTGAAGAATAGTCTAAGTCCAGATTGACAAGAACAGAGCATATGACAGGGTTCATCATTTTGGTCCACATTTCTCCTCAAGTAATCATATTGTGCTGCAGATCTGAGGGAATGTTAAGAGATGTCAAGGCTACCTAAATCCAAGATTTTAGCCTCCAATGATGAAGGGATTATAAGTTACAAGCATCTGAGTATCAAGTTTTGGTTAGACAGTTCAATCTGGTGAAGAACAGGCCGACTAGGTGTTTGATCCTTGTGCAGATGAAGAGAAGTGATTGGTCAAGTAATTTATGAGATCCAGTGGTATTGGATGACATGTGAGGTGACCTAGATACATAAGTTCTGGTCCACGTTGATGTTTGAGCATGGATTCAGCTGATAAAACAATGTTCTTAAAAAGACTAAGTTTTTCTTAAGGTTGACTATAGTTGATGCAATTTCATATAGCGGATATATATAATCAATGAGTTTGAGCATTTTGTGGCATGATGGTGTGAATATGAGGTGAGAGGTGCAAAGTATGGGAATATCAAGTGTGAAGCAAAGATCTGAGCCTCGGATCATGGTAGAACAGTAAAATAGGGTAGTGAGAGATGAAGTGTTCAAAGTCAGTGTACTGAGCTTAACCAGAACTATTATTTTGCATAGTTAGATGTTGTTATTTAGTTCAAACATTTCAATGAATTCTTGTAATCAATTTTGTAGGCAGTGAGCCTCCTTTGAGTAGTGAGCTCTAGGTAGTGTGCCCGAAGGCATGTGCCTTCCCAATTTGTAATACTTTTAACAGAGTATAAATCTTGTGGGTTAACCCCCACCATGGTTTTTCCCTTAACCAAATTTCCACGTAAAAATCTAGGTGTTATGTGTGTTGATTATGTTTTTTCTCATGTGTTGTTGATTCATGCTTTCATGGTTATATCATTAATCTGCTAACAAGTTATAAAGAAGATTAAATAAAGAAAAAGATAAAGTTTTGAGACAACTGATTCACCCCCACTCTTAGTTGTCTGCTCTAATTCCAACAATTGGTATCAGAGCTAAGTTCCTTAGAACAAGTTTAATAGCTTGAGGAAGATCTGGGAAGGTGTTTTCAATGGGTTCATTTAAGCATTCTGATGGTATCAATCAACAACTTCAAGTAACCTTAGGAGATCTTTATCTATCCAGAGCAGAAATCAAAGATCTACAAGAGAACCTAAAAAGATGCTGAAGATTTCATTGAGACCTTAAAAGGACAACTGAGCAAATCTAATGAAAAGAGGAGGGAGCTACTTCAATGGTTAGCAAATTAGAATGAAGACAATGGCATGGATGAGGCTTTGAAAGAAAAATCAAAGGAATGTGAGAAGCTGGAAAAATAAGTTGTTGTATTAAAACATGAAATGGAATCTAGAGTAATGAGGCTAACTAAGGAAATAGAGGAAAGGAAGAAGAATGAAGAAAACCTAAATTAGTCTATGAAAGAAAGAATAGAAGAGTGCTACAGATTGGATAGAATAATTGGCCATCTAGAGTCTGATCTACAAGAAACCAGGGATAATGAGGAACAACTTGAAAGGAAAATTGTCATTCTCAAACATGACCTAGAAATTGCAAATGAATATAAAGAGAAGTTCAAGATAAGCTCAGCCAAACTTGAAGTACTACTTGATAGTCAGAACATGGCAGATGATAAGCATGGTCTAGGATTTGAGAAAGGTGAAAGCTCTGGATCTGGTCAAAGAAATCCTGAAGCAAGAAATCAAGGAAGGAATCCTAGAAGGCCTCTGGTAAGACAATCGAATGCTCAAAGGTATCCATATTTCAATGGAAATTGTTTCAAATGCAATAAATATGGTCATAGATCTAATCAATGCAGAAGTAAAGTGAATCAAAATGCATTATCCTTCTTCGGTCAATGCTTTAATTGCAAAAAGATAGGTCATAAGGCTGAGGATTGTAGAAGTGGATCAAAGAATCCTCCTAAGGACAAACAACTTTTCAATGGAAGATGTTTTACTTGCAACAAGTTTGGACACATGGTAATGCAATGCAGATCTAAACCTGCTCCAACATGTAATTGTTAGAGAAATAAGATTGTGTGTTTCAATTGTAACAAATCTGGACATATTGCAAAGTTTTGCAGAAGCCAAAAGGAGAACTCACAAGCAGGTAAAGAAAGAACATAGCAGAAGATGGAAAAATCCAAGGGCAAAGTGAATATGAATGAGATCTAGAATGAAATGAACAAAACATGGGTGAAGAAAGCTGAAATGAATAATGGTGATGGGTCCGCACCAGAATCCCGTGCTGATAATTCCTCCAAGAATAGAAATAGGAGTTCTGGCTTAGGGGGAGTTGCATTGAAAATCTATTTCCCCTGTCAGCAAGTGGGTGCCTGAATTTGGCATGATTAATAAAGAAAGAGAAGCCTATTGCAGAACTGTTGGAGTAAATTTCAGAAGGAAAGAAGCTAATTCAATTGATTACGAAGCAATTAAAGATTGATTGTATGTAGAAATAGTGTAACCACATGTATTAGGGTAGAGCATTTATTACAATGATGAATTAGGTTTTGCGGAGCATAAAAAGGTCATTCATTCAACACTTAAATCACTTTACATTCGAAGAGAACAAGGAGAAGAGTGCCCAAGCTGAAAATTCAGAGATTTGAAGTGCGAAGAATGAATTTGACAGTTAACCCTAATTCTGTGAAGAAAAAGGTATTCTTCTGCAAAGCTTTGAGCTTGTGATCTTTTTGAAATGGCTACACCTCTAGTTGTGGATATCACTGAGTGACCTAGTCCAAAGTTTAAAAAGCATCCACACAAATTAGTAGAGCTCGATCCATTAGGTGCCTTTTCAAATGTTTCGTATGATGTGTTGTACGTTGACGATATTAGGGCTTATATTCATGCTAGCCTAGATGAGTTTGGGCATTCGAAGTTAGTAGATTTGTTCAAGAATCATCTAAGGAATGAAATTCATGGTCTTAAACTTGAGTATAAGGCACTGCAAGATAAACATTTCATTCAGATTATAGGGTTTCCATCCTTCGATGAAGATGAGTGGGTCCAGTATGTGTTGAGTCAGATGCATGATGAGTTTATGTGGTTAATTAAACCTTTCAAGATCACCAATGATGCCATCAAGGCTGTGACAGGGTTGAACTCATCCGATGGACTGCCAATGTTGAAGTCAGTAAAGAATCAAACTGTAACTTATGCTACTGGTTCAAGGTTTGACAAAAGGGCAATGACAATAAATGACATCACTGATCCAGATGTCAAATTTGCATCAATGGTGATTGGATACAAGATATATCATTCCAATAGGGATAATTATATATCTGGTACAACTATCTATGTAGCTTATCAGATGTTGAGAGAGAATACTAACTATGACTTGTGTGAGTTGCTGCAAAACCAGCTGATGGAAAACCTGAACAAGATCAAAAAGGACAAGAAGAATACATTCAAGTATGGTACATTGGTATTATGTTTGTTGTTCTATTTCATGAATGAGTTACCTGGAAAGAAAAACATGTGTTGGACTAGTGATAAGATTGTTTCCATACAAATAAGAGAGCACTTGAACAATATTGGTGACTCCAATGCCCAAAGCACTGCTCTTTGGGGATATTTCAAGAATTTTTAGAACATGATGCAATCAAGGGAAAGAATCCATATATCTGTGGTTGAAAAATACAAGGATATAGTCCATTTTATGGGGGATACAGATCAGTGTTTAATAGAAGCAGTTGAACCAAGAACTGTGTGGATCATGCCCATGGGGTATGAAGTTGATGAGCAAGTATTAGATATGTATGCTCAACACCTTCTAAGTAAACCAAAGGACACCATAGTTGAAAGATTTGGGACATATGGTGAACTTAGTGTGAAACTACATGTTGAGCTCCGGAAACCTGAATCTAAGAGAAAGATTCAAAGGTAAGTTGACATGTATGTAGAAAGCATTGGCATAACAAGAGAAGCTGTGAGACAAAATAGAGAAAGGATAGAGTACGCTGAGAAGGAGAAGCAGGATAGAGAACAGGGAAGTGTTCTGATGGAATCCTCTTCCAAGCCAAGAACTACTAGGAGTATAGGTATAACCTCCGGTACATCACCTTCTCCTATTGCAGAGAAATTCAAAGAAAAACCTACTGGTAAGGAAGGAAAAAGAACAAAAGTAATGGCCAAAAGGTCATATGTCAGTGTGGAGAAGGAGGATGAAGAAAAGACTGATTTAGATGATGAGGTTAAAGAGTTGAAGGCCTCAGGCACTAAGGCTACTAAAGTGTCTAAGGAGAAGCCCTTTGGAAGCAAAAAGGTAAGTAAAAGGTAAAATACTGAAACCCATGCTAGAAAACCCACTTTGTCTGTAGAAGAAATTGTGAATGTTGTAACGACTCATGGGAATATGAAACCTATAATAGAATACTATGACACTTTTGATGATGCAAACAAGAAAATTTTAGAGGATGCCACTGTAAAATACTTGAATACATACAATAGAGCTCTTGTGGAAATTTTTTCTGAAATCCTTAAAAGTCTGAGTAACATTTTGGAAATGAGGAAAGAAGTTGCTAAAGCTAAAGATTTAGAGTTAAGAGAATATGTGTTGTCCACACTATGTCCAGTAATAAATAGAAAATAAGCAAATAAAATTTTCAAAGAAGTCAAAGAGGAATTCAAAAGCAAAATCCAGATGAATAAGCTAATGATTGGAGAACTGGATGAGGTAGTAAAAGAAACAGAGTAAATTTTGAAGAAAGCTCTAGACAAAAATAAATTCAATATTGTCACAGAAGAATCGATTGACACTGATGATGCATCCATTCCAAATGTTGAGGAGTTGAAAGAAAGTGAACAACAAGTTGACATCTCTGCTCTGGAAGATGAAATGCTAAATAAAGGAGATGAAGAGATGCTGGAGAAGTTAATTTTGATGGTGCAGAGGACACTCAAATTCTTCTAGACCAATCTGCTAGAGAATATACAGAGATGAATACAGAAGTAGATGCTCCTGGTGAAGATGACTCTATGAAGAATAAAGAGCAAGAAGCAAAATAGGTTAAGGACAAGGATGAACAAAAAGGAGAAACAACAGCTCAAATATTGAAGAGCAAAAGTAAGATGATAGTATTGGCAAGGATTTGAAAGATGGAGCTGCATTTTTGGCAAGAGACACTGCAGATGTAGTGAAGAAATTACTTGAGAAAGACAAGCTTGAGTTTGATGAACTGGAGCTAATTCAAGGACCTATCAATTTTGACACTCTTTCCCCTCTACAAAAGATGAAGTTAGCCTCTGTGGCAAAAGTAAAATCAAGAGAGGAGATTCTAAAAACTCACATTGAGGATAGTGAGTTGCTTGGTCTTGCCTTCAGAATTCTGGAAAAGATTATGCCAACCTCTCAAAAGGATTTATCTAAATCTCCTTCTGGTCAGTTGAAGAGTCTGATAAACTCTGTAAGTACTCATTTTGAAACCTTAGAGAAGTTAGCAGAAGTTAAAGTCAGAAATGAATTTAATGAGAAGAGGTTTACTGAAATAAAGAAAATAATTAGTTATGATAGATTAGGTCTTGATACTAGTGTAAAGAGTATCCAAAATGCCCTCTCTGAAGGTGTGGAGATTTACAAATTTTGTCTAAATCAGTCTAAATTTGTTGAAGATATTGAAAAAAAGATTAAGGACTTAGAACTCAAATTGTCTAACATTTCTCAGTCATATAGTTCTTTAACTGAGTCTGTAACTACCAAAGAATGCCAAGTAGTGAGTTTACGGAATGAATTGAGTGATCTAGAGAAGGAAAAGGTTAAATTTTTAGGTAGGTTGGATGAGCTCCGAGGACTGATTTCCCCTAAGTTGGAGACTATGCATGAGATATTGGTAGAATCCCAAGCTGCTACTGCTACTGGTGATCCTACTGACCTTCAAAAGGCAGAATCACATGCATTTTTGTTCAGTGGGTATATATCTATTTTCGGTAGTATTAAGAAGAACTAGGACAATGAATTAACACAGTTGAAAAACATTTTTGGTGATATCTTTTTGCTAATGAACAAGGCTTAAGGACTATATGTTCATATGCAAAAGTATGTAGAGTTTTGACCCATGTACATAAAATTTTTGCACGAATTTTGATGTGTGGATTCCAGCCTTTGCCATTGATGTCAAAGGGGGAGAGGAAAAGTAGTGAAAAATGAGGAATTCATCAAAGGGGGAGTTGTTCTAACACTTAGTCATTTTTCAATAAGTGTTGCCATCAATGCCAAAGGGGGAGATTGTTGGCAAGAGACATTGCTAAGCATGTCAAGTGTTGTCATTGATGGCAACTAAATCTATCTTTCACATCCGCATTGTATTAGTTGATCATATTGGAAGTTAGATTGCAAAATAGTTTAAGTCCAGATTGACAGGAACAGAGCATATGACAGGGTTCAACACTTTGGTCCGCATTTCTCCTTAGGTAATCATATTGTACTACAGATCTGAGGGAATGTTAAGGGATGTCAAGGCTACCTAAATCTAATATTTTAGCCTCCAGTGATGAAGGGATTGTAAGTTACAAGCATTTGAGTATCAGGTTTTGGTTAGACAGTTCAGTCCAATGAAGAACATGCCGACTAGGTGTTTGATCCTTGTGCGGATGAAGAGGAGTGATTGGTCGAGTAATTTATGAGATCCAGTGGCATTGGTTGACATGTGAGGTGACCTGGATACATAAGTTCTAGTCTGCATTGATGTTTGTGCATAGATTCAGCTGATAGAACAATATTCTTAAAAAGTCTAAGTTTTTCTTAAGGCCAACTGCAGTTGATACAATTTCATATAGCAAATATATATAATCGATGAGTTCAAGCATTTTGTGGTATGATGGTGTGAATATGAGGTGAGAGGTGTGAAGTGTGGGAATATCAAGTGCGAAGCAGATATTTGAGCCTCGGATGATGGCAAAACAGTAAAACAGGGTAGTGAGAGATAAAGTGTGCAAATTCAGTGTACTGAGCTTAACCAGAACTATTATTTTATATAGTTAGATGCTATTCTTTAGTTCAAACATTTCAGTGAACTCTTGTAATCAATTTTGTAGGTAGTGAGCCTCCTTTGAGCAGTGAGCTCTAGGTAGTGTGCCTTCCCAATTTGTAATACTTTTAACAGAGTATAAATCTTGTGGGTTAACCCCCACCGTGACTTTTCCCTTAACCAGGTTTCCACGTAAAAATCTAGGTGTTATGTGTGTTGATTATGTTTTTTCTCATGTGTTGTTGATTCATGCTTTCATGGTTATATCATTAATCTGCTAACAAGTTATAAAGAAGATTAAATATAGAAAAAGATAAAGTTTTGAGACAACTGATTCACCCCCCCTCTCAGTTGTCTACCCTAATTCCAACATCATGGACATTGATTAAAATAGAGTCTGACGGGAACAATCTGATTAGACCCTTGGATTTATGGTCCATAACATCATATTCAACAACCAAAGTAGCATCTGTAGGCCTTGAAACATTTTCATCAATAACACCCCACAGATCTTGATCAATTAACAAACCCTCCATATTTAGCTTACACATCTCAAAATTGTCACTAGAAAATTTTTCTACCTCTATTCTCCTTGATGTGCTCACCATCTGAATATTCCTACAATAAGAACACAAAGTATCTTCTGTACAAGCTCCACTCAAAACTAGATTAGTTCAAAAAACCAAACAACCCACAACTAAAACCAAAGGTGATCGAGCTCTGATACCACTTGTAAGGAAGCTAAGATAGTGGAACAACTTCCTATACTAATCTTGTAAAGTATTGAATTCCATCACACATAACCGAAGTAAAAGTAACTGTAAAAGTAAAAGTAAAAGTAATTGCAATTACATCAATAACATCCCACAGATCTAGATCAATTAATAGATCCTCCATCTTCAGCTTACACATCTCAAAATTGTCACTAGAAAATTTTTCTACCTCTATTCTTCTTGATGTGCTCACCATCTAAAAATTCCTACAATAAGATCACAAAGTATCTTTTGCACAAGCTCCACTCAACACTAGATTAGTTCAAAAAACCAAACAACCCACAACTAAAACCAAAGGTGATCGATCTCTAATACCACTTTTAAGGAAGCTAAGATAGTGGAACAAATTTTATACTAATCTTGTAAATTACCAAATTCCATCACATACATAACCGAAGTAAAAGTATCTGTAAAAGTAAAAGTAAAAGTAACTGCAATTACACTATCAAGGAAAAGAGAAAGATTTACTATTAATTGTCAAACACAAGATTCATTCATTGATATGGTAAACAATCATGTTACAATTCATCATACTAAAGTACAGTTACAGAGCTCCATGATATAATATGCACAATTTTCAATAATGGGTTATTCACTTTACAATTCATTTTGGTTTAATGAAGTAGTACATATATTAGCATATACAAGTAGAATCCAATATATATATATATATATATATATATATATATATATATATATATATATATATATATATATATATATATATATATATAGATCAATCCTCGACCACTATCGACCATCTGGTCATCTGCTACGTCAAAGGACAAGAACATGGTTCAGGTGCTTTTCCACCCAACCACGAAGCTTACGCTTCCCCAGTATTCTTTAGACTTGAAGAATGCTTGACCTTGCATGAAGGGCCTCGCAACCTGTAAACAATTGGTAGGGTGGAATCTGGTGCATGCCTATTAACCTACATGCATCCCTAACTTGGATGCAGCACCACATTAACAAGATATGGGAGAGAATAAAATAAATAAAACTAGGCATACAATCCATCTATTTCAATGGTTCATTCTTCTATTTCAACGTCAAAATTTAACTTTGGCCAAAGTATGAAACCATTTAACGATGTGTAGACCTTGAAAAAGAATACCTACTTCTCTATTTTACCCATATTCAGCACCCATCCCAGAAGGTAACTTTCCAAAAAGTACAAAAGCATAGAAAAACAAAATAACTAGTCTTTTTCCAAAACACATTTTACGACAAAAATAATAACTCATTTATTTCATGCAATAATGTAGTAATAAATAATTCATTTTCTATTATGAATTTGGCAACTATTTATTTTCGCATGTATTTAGTTTTCTTAGCTCATGTTTGCATAGTATAATTCATACAAGTATAAATGTTGTAGTTCATGATTTTGAATTGTTTCTTCACTGTTTTGCAGGGTAAAATGCATAAAATTTCAGTCATATAGTAAAATGGATACTTTCAACATGTATGCTTTTAGTAGTGAGTTTATATATACCTATATATATAAGGAGGTTTATATAGATACTCGTATTATCAACATTCAACTCTATAAGATAAGTAAAAGAAAATGTTTCAATGTTCCTTATCAATTTCAAGATGTTAACATGATGTTACAATAGAGGGCTCATAAAAAGAGTTGTGACAGTAAGTAAAATTAGTCCCCAAAGAGTCTAGATAGTAGTATTTTAGTTGCTACAAATGGACAACAGTATGATTTTGCCAAACATAGTGTTTTATCAGCATGTCATTCAATTTTTGGGTGATTTACAACAGTATAGTTTTGCCAAAAGAGTGTTTTATCAGCATGTCATTCAGTTTCTGGGTGATTTACAACAGTAGTAGTGTTTTCACAAGATTATACAGACTATTTTCCTAAGAGGACTACAGAGTATTCATCATATGTATGTATAAATATATGTGTGTGTGTGTGTATATATAATTCATAAAGTGTTGGAAACCAAATAAAATCAAAATATGGTCCTTTTATCATGCCCACACAACATTATTACCAGTATCCAAGGAAAGGAAAACATGGATCTCTTCATGTTTTTTTTAAAAATTTTTGATGAAGGTTTTAAGATCAAGAGAGATTTAAGATTCAGTGAGAGATTTCAAAGTGTGCAGCCCTGCTAGCTATTCCAGGCATGGGAAGGCCCAAATGGCCTCCCATGGCCCCCTAAGGAGGAGTTGTAGCCTATCTTTTTGGTAGTACCATAGTCTCTGTAAAGAATTTAGAAACTTTAAAACAAAAACAACATCTACTTTCCTCTGCCCTAAATCTCATGCAAGTGGCAGATTTACATGTTCATAAGTTTTTCAATCACAAGGACAAACCCAGATCTTTCACATATTTGCTAATTTATCATGAAAATTAATTTAATTTAGAGGAACCTATTTGATGCTTACAAATCTCTTCAAGTCTAGTTGCCCTTCAAACTGCAACACCCTCCTTCCTTTGTATGTTGTGTGCTGTCTTTTTGCCCTTCTTTTTCTTGTTTTTATTCTTTTTTTTTCAACTCTATTTCTGCCCCTCCAATTTAAGGGCGAATCCACATGCCTTTGATTTCCTTTTTGTTTAACTGCAGTCATACCCTTTGTTTCCCTTGGTCTGTCCATTCTCATGCTAAAATCCTTTTATTAACTTCAAATAATTGATATCAAGCATGCCACACATGCATTCTATTTTTAATAACTTTATATTATATTAAAGACAAGTATGTAACACATCTCTAATTGATTATATATATATATATTCATCAATATATGCATTTATTAATTATGAAACTTGTCTTTTATTTTTACATATATGTATATTTATATATGTGTGTATGTGTGTGGTTATATATATTTATATATATATATATATATATATATATATATATATATATATATATATATATATATATATATCCATAAATAATTTTAACAAACTATTATATTCATACAAAAAGAATAAAGAGCTTTTCATAGTGAAATCAAGATGACATAAAATACAAGGTATGCATAATTTAATTACTGTTAAATTTGAAAACAAGTAATCATATAATCAATTCGAACAAACCATACCATACATATGAAACCATTTGCAAGGAAAGACAATAGTCACATTCATTTATTCCTAAACCAAGAACACCAAGCCGATAGTCACACAATGGAAAAACAATTATGCAATATGATTTCTACGTGAGTGTGTGTGATAGGCACTAGACATAACCCATCCAATTGTTGACAAACGGCTAGGTCCCTTCTACCTAAAACATGTTCTTGCCTTCGACAAAACTTGCAACCAATCCCACTCATTTTCCACGGTCAATAGGTTAGTTCTGTAAAAACATAGCCAAACCAACATAAAGTAACTGAATCATCAGCTCAATAGTGTATCATCATCATATTTATTTAAATCAAGCATAATCAAATATAATTCAATAGTTTTCTATGCATTATCGTAAATGAAACCAATCCCAAAAGTTTGATATGTGACATCCTTCCCCACTTGGAAGAGACATCATCTCGATGTCTTATTACATCGTACAAAATCAATAAAGTATTTTACTAACACTACTAATGCATCAAATGTATCATCATCAAAGTATCATAATATCTCTAATATTCATGAAATAAAAGCAACTATGCTAATTCCTTAAATGCGGAAATGATCTATCAATCTCTGCAGCATCCTCGCAAGTGGCACTATCCACTAAATACTGGGCCCACTAGACCTTATATTGCACTATGTCTCTATTACGCAACTTAACGTTGTGCTTCTCCAAGACTCAAATGGTCTCCACTAGCACTACTCTTGGATCTTGCACTTGTAGAGCATGCCAATCAAGAATATGGAATGCATCAGGATGATAAGGTTTGAATAAAGACACATGAAAAACAATATGGATTTTTGTGAGAGCCGACGGCAGAGCAAATCTACATGCAACTGGGTTTATCACTTCGAGTACGTCAAAAGGTCCTACAAATCTGGGAGCAAGTTTGGATGGCTTGCCAAATGTAATCAAACTCTTGTGAGGCTTGACTTTTAGAAAAACCTTATCACCTACTGAGAATTGTCTGAAAGTTTTGTTTCTGTCTGTATAACTTTTCTGGTGATCTGAGGCTTGCTTTAATTTCTCTTTAATTAACCTCATCTAATCTTCCATTTATTTTAACATATCAAGTCCAATCACTATTCTGTCCTCAACCTTGTCCCAACTGATGGGTGTCTGACACTTACGCCCATAAAGAGCCTCGAACGGTGCCATCCCTAAAGATGCATGGTATGAATTGTTGTATGCAAACTCTACCAATGGCAGATATTCTTCCCATTTATATTGATGATCCATACAGTACATCCTTAGAAGATCTTCCACTACCTGATTGACTCTCTCCATCTGACCATCTGTTTGAGGATGGTATGCCATGCTAAAAATCAACATAGTCCCCAAGGCTGCATTAAGCGTGGTGTAAAACTTGGAAGTCATGCAAATGTCACGATTTGAAATGATCATCTCTGGCACTCCATGTAATCGAAAGATCTCTTGGATAAACTTTTTGGCTAAGGGCAACGATCCATCTAAGAGATTTCCCAAAATGAAATGGGCTACTTTTGTCAATTTGTCCACCACCACCAAGATGACATCATGTCAGTTCTTGGACATGGGCAATCCTTGAATAAAATTAATGCTAATCACCTACCACTTATACTCTGGAACACTGTGTGGATAAAGAAGCCCTGCAAGGTGGACATGTTTGGCCTTGATGCGCTGACACTCTAAACATTGAGAAACACATCAGTTACGTCCTTCTTAAGCTTAGGCCAAAAGTACAATGGTCTCAACCCTTTCATCATCTTGGTCACTCCTAGGTTTCTTGAATATGGTGCACTGTGGACCTCCTCAAGAACTAGCCTCCTCAACTCTCCTAAATTTGGGATATACATCCTTCCCTGGTATCACAAACACCCATCTGACTCAATCACATACCCATCAAATCAATGATCTGAGGGATCTTCTTCTAATGCTTTCTTAATTCAGTCATAATGTTTATCTCCTTGCAAGTTCTAGATCACCTATTGTCTCAAATTGGATCTGGTAGTCACCATGGTAGCCAGATGTCTTCTCCTACTAAGAGCATTCATGACCCTATTCTCTTTTCCCTTTATGTACTCAATTCCAAAGTCATACTCGCTAAGGAATTCTAACCACCTTCTTTGTCATGCATTGATATTAGGTTGGGTGAAGATGTACTTGAGCCCTAAATGATCTATCTTAACTCAAAGGGCTTACCCAAGAGGTAGTGCCTCGACATCTAGAGTGCGTGAAAAATGGTGACTAACTTGAGATCATGTGGTGCATAGTTTAACTCATGTTACTTTAGCTTTCTAGATTCATACGCCACCACTTGCCCGTTCTGCATCAACACTTTGTTGGAAACAAGGTAGATAACTAAGAGGGAGGTGAATCAGTTATCTCTAATATCTTTGCTTTCTTTTCTTTTTATAATTTGTGCAACATTAAAATATATAAGCATATATAATCATGAAAGCAGAACACACATAACACAAAGATTTTAATGTGGAAAACCCTGTTAAGGGAAAAACCACAGGGTGACTAACCCAAGATTGTATTCTCTGTTAAAAGAATAAGAAGTACAAAATGGCAGTTGCCAATTAGGGCTCACTGCCCGAGCACACTTCTCACAAGAGGCACACTACCTACAAGAGACTCACTGTCTATAGAGTTTATAGAAGGTAACTAGGTGCTTGAACTGATGAGAGGCATCTACACATGTTGAAGTTCAGTTCTGATTAGGCTCAATATACTGATCTAATGCACTTCATTCTTCCTCTGCTCTAGTGTTGCTGCTCTGTCACATACCGGATTTGTATTGCTGCTTCCACATTTATCTATGCCTTTTCTTGCACCTTATTTCATCACATCTATATTCACACACATTCATACTAGAATCCATCTGGTATATATATCCGCACCAAGGATTTCAACAGCTTTCTAGTCGGCAACCAGAATACTCAAGATATTTACAAGATACTGATCTGTCGGCTGAATCCATACTTGATTTGTGATGCGTATCAAAAACATAGACATAAAAGTCATCAATCATGTCGGCCAACATTGTATGATCCCTCAAATAACTTGATCAACATCAATTACTCATCTGGATTGAAGTTTGATACTCTGCCGGTCAGTTCTTCCTCAGTCAGCTCTGCCTGTTAGGAACCCAACACTCAAATGCTCATATCTTTTCCATGTTTTCTCACTGGAGGCTCAATCTCTAGAATAGAGTAGTCATGATACTCCTCTTGACTTTTCCAAGTTCGTAACTTGCTGAGTTACACCATCTGAGAGATCCGGACTTGATTGTCGGACCTTGTTGCATGCTCTGTTCTTGTTCACCGGACCAAAACACTCTTCAATATGACTCCCGGTATAGGCATGCTATGTGCTACAAATGTGTGGGATAGACTTTGTTACCATCAATGACAACACTCATGAAGCCACACAGTGTCTCTTGCCAACAATCTCCCCCTTTGGCATTGATGGCAACACTTAGTGAAAAATGACTAAGTGTCACAACAAACTCCCCCTTGGCTGATGCTCTATCTTATGCAATATTTTACTGGAGCTCCCCCTTAGCTGGATTCCACATTTTTCACTACTCCTCACTCCCCCTTTGACATCAATGCCAAAGGGCAGAATCCGTACACCAAAATTTGTAAAAATAACCTATACATAGCCGCATAAGTATATATACATGTTATACTTACATGTACTTAAGTATATCCGCAAAAGTGGCCTTCAATTGTATAAATTCTGTTGCCCAGCTCTGCTTCATCCTGTCCAAAATGTAGATGTGACCACTCAACAAAAATGCATAAGCTTCTGCCCTTCTTAAGTCTGTCGGATCACTGGTCTGGGCTATGGTCTGAGCATCTGTTAAGGCCTCATGCATTGCCTCTAACTTAGGGATAATTATCCCTCTAAGTTCACTCATCCTGCTTATTATATTCTCCTTCTCTTTGTCCAACCTCTTTATTTCATTTATAATGGCAATAGCCTAGCATTCTTGATTCATTATGGATGTAGTGAGGGGACCAAAATTCTGAGATAAACTTGACAGTTTACCTTCTTGTTCTTTCACCTTCTTTTCAATATCCTCTGTCACTTTAGACCAAGATAGACAAAATTTGTACATGCACCCACCATCTTTAAGAGCATTTTCGAGGCTCTTTATCCCAATATCTAGGGTCCTCCTATCATTAGCTATGAGTCCCTGTACTTCAGTGAATCTCTTTCCCAAAAACTCTTTCTAGACCTTTTCTTCTGCCGATTTCTCTAAAGAATCAAAATGAGTGCTAACAAAGTTTACTAGAGATTTCAAGTTACCGTATGGAGAGGCCAAAGGATCCTTTTGGAAAGATGGCATGATCTTCTCCAGCATATCGGATGCAATCTCTAACAACTTGCAGTCTTCCATGTGAGACTTCAGAAGCTTTTCTTTTACTTTAGCTTGGGCAAAAGATGCTATTTTCATTGTCTGGACTAGAGAGAGGGAATCAAAATTTAGTGGTCCTTGGAATAGTTTCGGTTCATCTATCTCCATCATTTCTTTGTTCAAGAAATTCTTCACTGCCTTTGTAGTTTCTCTTGCGAGAGACTAAGTCTTCTTTTCTTTTGGAATCTGAGAATAGTCATCAGAGATCTTCTCTATTTGTTCTTATTCTCTTCCCTTTATCTCATCTTCTTGACTCAATTTCTCCTCTTTTCTTCCTTCTCCTTCAGTTCCTGGATCTGGAGTGTCTGCAGTGGGATCCAGAGGATAGATGTTAATTGCTTCATGAGCTTCCTCTTCCGGAATAGAGGAATCCAAGTCCTTAGACTTCTCCTCATCTATCTCTTTTAACCCTTCTACATTTTTGTCAGTAGATTCTTCATTTGATTCATTTAATCCTCTGACATCCATGGTAGAAGGTTCTTCATCTATTTCCTCTATAATAGGAAGATTGAATCTTTTGAAGGCATTCCAAAGGATGTCTTCTGTTTCTCTTGCTACTTAATTAGTTTCTCCAAGCATAAGTTTGTTCATTCTTGCTTTGCTCTGGAGTTCATTTTTCTCCAAGCATAAGTTTGTTCATCCTTGCAGTCCTTAAAGATCATGTTCATTTGCTTTGGAGTAATGGAAGGATAGAGATGAATTGTAATCTGTTCTTGGATCTATGAGTCCTTTGCCTTGGCATTCTCTTTTCTAAGTTCAAGTACCTTCTCTAGACTTTTGGGAATTAATGAAATGATTTCAATGAATGCTTTATTATAAATAATCAGGTACCTGACTGTAGCTTCTTCCAAGATTCTCTTGTCAGTATCACTATATTCATCATAGAATTCTATTACTGGTTGCAGATTCCCATCCACTGTGACTGCCTTGATGATATCATCAATGGAAAGAGTGGGTTTCTCAACAAATTCTTCTACCTTTTCTTCTTTGTTTTTAATGGTAGAGGATTCCCTAGATGTTTTCTTCTTCTTCTTCATTTCCTTAATTTCCTCATCAGACTCTGTTTCTTCATCATCCTTGTGACTTGTGTAGGACCTTGTGGCTTTTGTTTTCATTCTCTTTTCTCCCTTTCCGGATGTCTTGACTTCCGGTTTGGTGGCTTTTCAGCTCTTAGGAGTGGCAGGTGCAGAGCTCTTTGATGATCTAGTCCGGGAGGAGGCTTGTACCGGAACACTTCCTTTTTTTGCTTCTTGTTTCTCTTTCTCAGTTCTTTCTATTTTCTCTCTGTTTGCATCAACTGCCTCTTTTGATATGCCATATCTTTTGGCAATTTCCTCTGCTTCCCTTCTAACTTTCCTTTTTATCTCTGGTTGTCTCAACTCAATATGTATCTTTACACTTAATTCTTGAAAGGTTCCAAACCTTTCTGCCTCAGGGTCCTTTGGCTGGCTCAACAGGTGTTAAACGTATAGCTCCAAGATTTTCTCATCTACTTTGTAGCCCATTGGCATTATCCACACTATTCTAGGCTCAACTGCCTCCATTAGACATTGATCAGTATCTACCATAAAACACACTATATCCTTGTATTTTTCTACTATGGATTGTGGTATCCTTTCTCTGGCTTGCATCATTCTTTGGAAGTAATTAAAGTATCCCCAGAGTGCTGTGCTTTGAGCCTTAGCATCACCAAGTCCATACATATAGTCTCTGATCTGTATGACAACCGGTTTGTCATTTTGCCATACCCAACCACTTGATCCAGGTAGCTCATTCATATAGTAAAAGAATAAACATAGTATCAGACAGTCGTATTTGAAGGAATTCTTCTTATTCTTCTTATCCTTTTTTATCTTTTGGAAGTTTTCTAATAGTTGATTTAGGAGAAGGTCGCATAGATCATAATCTGCATTGACCCTTAGCATCTGATATGCTATATATATTGTAGTTCTAGACACAGAGTTCTCCCTGCTAGAATGATAGATCTTATATCCAATTATCATTGAAGCAAACTTGACATCCGGATCTGTGATGTCATTAATTGTCATTACTCTTTTGTCAAACTTAGATTCGGTAACTTCAGTAACTGTCTGGTTCTTGATAGATTTGAGTGCAGGTAACCCACTAGATGAGTGTAGTCTAGTTACTGCCCTAATAGCATCTTTTGTTATCTTGAAGGTCTTCATTAACCACATGAAATTGTCATGTATTCTGCTAAGAACATACTGGACTCATCTTCTGCAAAACAAGGAAAGTGGATGCAATGTCTAAAGTGCTTATCCCGGAGGGCCTTGTATTGAGGTTTGAGTTCAAAACTTTCATCTATTAACTATTTATGATAGATGTCCATCAACTTGGATTCTCCAAATTCCTCAATATTGGCATGGATGTAAACCCTAACATCTTCTACATGCAGTACCCCATGCAGAATGCTAGAAAAAGTGCCTAAGGGATCAACTTCTAGGGATTTGTAGGGGTGTTTCTTGAACTTTGGGCACGGCCTATCAGTGATCTTAACAACCATTGGAGTAGCCATTTTTGCAAAAGATATAGAGCGAGATATTTAGAATGGAAGTACCTTTTTACACTTTAAGGTTCAAAATAAGAGCCAGAACAAATCACTGGTTGAATTGGATTTTGCAGTTGATCTTTGAGAGAGTTGTAGAAAATTGATGCAAAGCTCTTCTTTTCTTCTTCTCGAATGCAAATGTGCAAATTATGAGTGAAAGAACCCTTTTATTCTTTAACAAACCCTAATTTCCTTTTGCAATAAATGCACAACTTAAGTTATCTGGTTGCCTTGTTTTGAGAGAGATCTTTTCTAATCACTGAGATGCACTTAGAATCATTTTCAGTGATAAATGATAATGTATCTTCTTTCCTCCAATCATGCCATGAATCTGCAGATCAAGATATCTCAATTTTGAATCATACCAGATTTATCTATGAAAATCATGCTTTATCGGATGGCTGTCAAACTGGATCAATCTTGGATGATTAAAAACTCCATGCGGATCTTTTATATTTTTACCAAGGGTTATTTAGATAATTTTCTGAGAACCCTTTAATCCACAACATTCCATGTACCAAATTTAGGCACCAATTGACTAGCTGGGGGAATTCATTTTTCTTTGTGACTCCCCCTGAGCCAGAGCTCATTTAGTTTTCGGAAGGAATATCAGCACCAGATTCTGGTGCGGATCCATCACCAACACTTTTTGTACTCTTCTTCATCCAAATCTTTCTCATCTCCTTTTGAACTTCATCTGCATTCACTTTGCCTTTTCTCTGATCTTGATTTTGATTATGATGCACTAGACCCTTTTTATCCTGATTTTTACTTCTGCAGAATTTGGCAATATGACCGGATCTATTGAAATTGTAACAAACAACATTTCTTTGCATATTTGACTGATATCCTCTTGATCTACATTGATTAGCCATATGTCCCATTCTATTGCATGCAAAGCATCTACCATTGAATGAATTGTTTATTTGCATATTTCTACATTCATGAGATTTGTGACCATACCTTTTGCAGTTGAAACATTGTCTGGAGAAGGATGGATTAGTCTGATTCATTCTCCTTGTACACTGAGTTGCTTTATGACTAAAGTTGTTGCAATTGAAGCAGTATCCATTGAAGGATGGATATCTTTGAGCATTTAGTTGCCTTACCGGAGGTCTTCTAGGCCTGTTTCTTTGATTTCCTAATCCAAAGTTCTTCTAACTAGATCCAGAGCTTTCACCTTTCTCATATCCCAAGCCACGCATGTCATCTACCCTCTTTTAGCTTTCAAGAAGAACTTCAAGTTGAGCCGAGCTTATCTTGAATTTCTCTTTGTATTCATTTGCTATTTGTAGATCTTGTTTAAGAGTGTCTATCTGATTCTCAAGTTGTTCTTCATTATCTCTAGCTTCTTCAAGATTAGATTCAAGATGCCTGATTATTCTGTCCATTTTGTGGTAGTCCTTTGTCTTCTCCTTGAGGGATTGTTTTAGATTATCTTCAATTTTCCTTTTCTCTTCAGTTTCTTGGGTGAATCTAATAACCCCTGATTCCATCTCATGCCTTACCATAATGACTTCTTTTGATAGCTTCTCACATAGCTTGTTTTTCTCATTCAGATCTTCATTAGTATCATTAGCTTCACTCTGACTTGCTAATTTTTGAAGTAGTTCCTTTCTCTTTTTCACAGAGATACTCAGTTTTTGTTTTAGCTCATTTATGAAATCATCAGCTTGTTTGAGTCTTTCTCTCAAGTTATTGACTTTAGAGTGAGATTGTTCAAGATCAGCTAGGGTAGATTGAAGTTTTTCCTTCATACCATACATATCCATTGAGATTCCTAGATCTTCCTCAAGCTGTTAGGCTCTATTTAGAGGAACTTAGCTCTGATACCAATTGTTGGAAACAAGGCAGATAATTGAGAGGGGGGTGAATCAGTTATCTCTAATATCTTTAGTTTCTTTTCTTTTTATAATTTGTGCAGCATCAAAACATATAAGCATATATAATAATGAGAGCAGAACACACATAACAAAAAGATTTTAACGTGAAAAATCATGTTAAGGGAAAAACCATGGGGTGACTAACCCAAGATTGTATTCTCTGTTAAAAGAATAAGAAGTACAAAATGGCACTTGCCAATTAGGGCTCACTGCTCGAGCACACTGCTCACAAGAGGCACACTGCCTACAAGAGATTCACTGTCTACAGAGTTTATAGAAGTAACTAGGTGCTTGAACTGATGAGAGGCATCTACACATGCTGAAGTTGAGTTCCGGTTAGGCTCAATATAGTGATCTAATGCACTTCATTCTTCCTCTGCTCTAGTGTTGCTGCTCTGTCACATACCAGATTTGTATTGCTGCTTCCACACTTATCTCTGCCTTTTCTCACACCTTATTTCATCACATCTATATTCACACACCTTCATACTAGAATCCATCTAGTATATATATCCGCACCAAGGATTTCAACACCTTTCTAGTCGGCAACTAGAATACTCAAGATATTTACAAGATACTGATTTGTCGGCTGAATCCATACTTGATTTGTGATACATATCAAAAACATAGACATAGAAGTCATCAATCATGTCGGCCAACATTATATGATCCCTCAAATAACTTGATCAACATCAATTATGCATCCGGATTGAAGTCTGATACTCTGCTGGTCAGTTCTTCCTCAGTCTGCTCTACCTGTCAGGAACCCAACACTCAGATGCTCATATCTTTTCCATGTTTTCTAATCGGAGGCTCAATCTCTAGAATATAGTAGTCATGATACTCCTCTTGACTTGTCCAAGTTTGCAACTTGTTGAGTTACACCATCTGAGAGATCTGGGCCTAATTGTCAGACCTTGTTGCATGCTCTGTTCTTGTTCACTGGACCAAAACACTCTTCAATCTAACTCCTGGTATAGGCATACTATGTGCTGCGGATGTGTGGGATAGACTTTGTTGCCATCAATGACAACACTCATGAAGCCACACAGTGTCTCTTTCCAACACACTCCTCCTACACCTTCACCTAAAGCATATGTTATAATAGTGAAATAACCATTTGGATTAGGAATGGTTAGAATAGGTGTTGTTGTGAGCTTTTCCTTCAGGAGCTGGAAATCTTGCTCACATCTATCTATCCAGTCAAACTTCTTATCTTTCTTCTGTAATGAGGTTATTAGTGATGTAATTGTCAAGAATCCTTCCATAAATTTTCTATAATATCCAGCTAGCCCCATAAAACTTCTAACCTCAGTTACATTTTGTGGTGCAGGCCATTCCATTATCGCTTTGATCTTTTCTAGATCTACCGCTATCCCATCTACTGAAATCACGTGGCCAAGGTAGTGCACTTTACTTTGGCAAAATGTACACTTATATAATTAGCCAAAAAGTTTACTCTCTCTCAAGCATTACAAGACTATCCTCAAGTGTCTGTCATGCTCCTCTACCAACTTAGAATAAATCAGAATGTTGTCCAAGAAGACTAACACAAATTAGTCCAAACAATCCTTGAACACACTGTTCATCAAGTTCATAAATGTTGCGGGTTTGTTAGTTAACCCGAATGGTACTACTGTGAACTCATAGTGATCATAGTGAGTTCTAAATTCTATTTTAGAGATATCCTCATCCTTAATCTGCAATTGATGGTAGCCAGATCTAAGATCTATTTTGGAGAATACCTTCACACCCTTCATATGATCAAATAACCCATCTATCCTTGGAAGTGGATACTTATTCTTTATAGTCACCTTATTGAGCATTATGGAATCAATGCATAACTACAATGTTCCATCCTTCTTTACAAAAATGACCGGTGTGCCCCGAGGTGACACACTAGGTCTGATAAACCCTTGCCCCAACAATTATCCCAATTGTGCCTTCAGCTCAGATAGTTTTGTTGTTGTCATTCTGTAGGGTGCCTTATACTATGGTTCTGTTCCAAGAACAGGATCTATTGAGAAATCAAATTCCCTTTTTGGTGGTAGTTCTGTCACTTCATCAAGGAATACATCCTAGAACTCTCTAAGGATAGGATGCTTATCAAAGGATGGTTCTTGGTTATCAAGATCTCTTATTTTGACTGCATAGATTAAACAACACTTTCTTTTAGCTTTCTTTAATTGCATGGCTGAAATCTGTCTTAGCTTAAGGGGTGTCCTAGAACCAAGAATCTCTACCTGATTCCCAAAGTCATCAAGGCATTTCACTACCTTTTCTTCACATTTTACAAGGACTTGTGCTTAGATAGCCAATTGATTCTGAGAATCACATCATAAGATCCTAGAGGTGCAACATAAAGGTTGACTTGCATTTGGAAAGTTGGGAGATCTAATTCACTACATACTAGATAGAAGTACTCTTTTCCCTGCACTATTACCATACTGCACCATCCAAGAGTTTGCCATGTGTCCTGGTTTTATATATAACTTTGTTACAATTTTAGGGTCTACAAAACATTTTGTAGCTCTGGTATCAATCAAAATGATGTAGGAGCATCTCTGGTTCAAGAGTAATCTTGCATGAACCAAAAAACATTTGCATTTGAGTTTGTTTGCATTTCAGTTCTTTCATTTTCCAGTTTAGTTCAGGTAGTTCAGTCAAAAGTAGTTTCAGCTTGTGGTATGGTTTTGGCAATTCACATCTTGCGGATCTGGACTTAGCATATGCATTCATTTGTCTACATCATATCAAGAATTTAGAGCATTTGGATCAATTACCAGAAAGATATCACTAGCAGAAGATCAACTGTTTTCTCAGTGCAGAGCATTCGAACAGTTCCTGATAATTAGCTGAAGGAGAAGGCTTGTGGATCATCCCTTGACTTATGGATCTCAATGACACATCATTCAATGTCCTTTGGTTTGTGGCTGACCTTCCCCAAGGGTCTGTGCATTGTTTCATTCATTTGAGGAAGTGTTCTATGCATTTAGGTCTGACCTATCTGTGAACACGTTACAACTCTTCATTAGAGTTTGTGACCTTCCTTGGTCAACGTGGAGGACTCTATTGGTCCAAAAATGATATATAAAGATGTAATAGATCCTTAGGAAAGTAGTTCTAATGATTTAGAAGATTGATAGTTTAGATTTATGCAAAGGAGCTTCAAAGGTTTATCTTGTGCATGTATGTAATCAGGCCTGTGAGCCCTAATTGTAAGCCCGCATATTGTTGGCCAGATTGTATTTGAACTCTATGATATACTAAATGACTAAATCTACATTTGTTTCATTTTCCTTGAGTTGTTTCTATTGTGTTTACTCTTGCTGCACGGTACAGATAGTTCATTCTATGAACCCTCCTACCATGACTGCACCAAGTGGTATCAGAGTGAAAGTTTGATTCTTTGGAGAAAATTAGCGAAGGGGATTCCATAAGATCTTATTGTGAGCAGATCACCAATTTGAGGTAGGTTACTTGTGCACAACCAATCACTGATTGAGAGGCAGTTGTCGCTTGTAGCCTGATCACTGAATTTGAGGTAGTTTACACTTGATCCTAGGAAGATGCCGCCACAAAGAGTTCATCCTATTGGTACAATGGCTAATAGAATGCATGAGATGATGGAATTGATGAGAATAATGTGAATTCATTTGGATGCTATTGAAGAAGATAGGCGAAGAGGATTGACACCGAGACCTAATGTTGAAAGTGATGATGAAGAAGAATTTCAGTCTGTTGAACAAATTGGTGAAACCCTAGAAGGTCATGAAGAAGAAGAATCAAATCAAGTAAAGATGTTGTGAGCTATTTCAAAGATTGGGAAAAGACCTAGAGTTGATGTGTCAGACTATACTGGTAACTTGAACCCTGAAGAGTTGATTGACTGGATAAATAACATGGAAGAATATTTTGAATATGAAGAAGTTGAAGATCTGGAGAAGGTGAAATTTGCAAAGACAAAGTTGAAAGGACATGCTGCTATATGGTGGAAATAAGTTTAGTTGGAAAGAAATAGAAGAGAAAAAGAAAAGACTACAAAGTGGTACCAGATGGTGACAAAGTTGAAGAATCAGTTTATACCTACTAACTATGAGTTGGAACTGATGAAGAGATTACAAAACTTAAGATAGAAGGAGAAATCTGTGGAGTACACTAAAGAATTTCATAAGATGATCATAAGGACAGGACATAGTGAAGCAAGCAAAGAGAAAGTGGCTAGATATATCAATGGACTGAGATTGAACATTAAGAAGAACTAAGCTTGGTAAGGATGACATCTTTGGAGGAAGCATATCAATTTGCCCTAAAAGTTGAAGAGAAGCTGAATAAGAAGCATGATCAGAGACAAAGAGGTAGAGGAGGTTAATTTTAGAGAGGAAGATCATTTTCTAAATACGATAGATCATTTGTGGAACAGAACAAGTTTGATAGCCCGTTGAAAAAGGATGACAGGGACAACATTGCCTATCGAAGAGATGACATAATTTTTTAACGAAAAGGAAACCCTAGTGCATACCGGAATGAAGGATATAGAAGAGAAGGTAGAGGATTTGATAAGAGAACATTCAGAGGTACTTGTTTCAAGTGTGGAGTTGGAAATAGAGCATTTGAGTGTAATCAGGGTAGTACAATTAAGAAAATAGAAAATAGTGGAAGAACAGCCTATGTTGAAGAAGAACCTATTGAATCACCTTGTTTAGTTGGCAATCTGGAGAAAGGAGAATCATTGGTGATGAGGAGAGCACTATTTCAAGTAGAGATAAATGAGGAACCATTACAGAGGAAAAGCTTGTTCAGAACTAGATGCAAATCCGGAGGTAAGTGTTGTAAAGTCGTGATTGATAGTGGTAGTTCAGATAACCTAGTTTCAGAGGAGATGGTGACTAAGTTGAAGTTAGAAAGATTGAAACACCCTAAGCCATATCAGATAGCATGGATTCAAGATGATCATAAGATACTGGTGACTGAACAATGTTTGGTGAAATTTCAGATTGGATCTTATCATGATGAAGTCTTGTGTGATATTATGCCTATGGATGTATGTCATATATTGTTGGGTAGGCCTTAGCAGTATGATAGAAAAGCCATACATGATGGGAGAAAGAATACTTACACTATAATAGCTAATGGGAAGAGAATTACTTTGATTCCTTTGGAGGATGATCTTAAAGATGTGGTATGTGGAAATGCTAGAATCTGTTTGGTAGATGGAAGAAATTTTTTGGATGGTTTGAGACATGAGAATATGTGTTATGCCTTGATTCCTAAGAAACTTGAAGCATTGAAGGAAGAAGAATCACAACTAGAGGAGGTAAGAGAATTGCTGATAGAATATGAAGACATCATATCAGATAATGTGCCTGAAGGATTACCACCTATAAGGAGTATCAGTCACATGGATCTTATACCAGGAGCAAGTTTGCCTAACAAAGAAGCACATAGAATGACCCCAACAGATAATGAAGAACTAAATAGATAGATACAAGATTTTTGAAGAAAGGTTTGATCACAGAAAGCTTGAGCCCTTGTGCAGTACCTTTAGTGCTTGCACCGAAGAAGGATGGAGAATGGATAATGTGTAATGATTCCAAAGCAATAAACAAGATCACAGTGAAGTATAGATTTCCTTTACCTAGGATGGATGATATCATGGATTGTTTGAGTGGAGCAAGATATTTCACAAAGATAGATTTGAAGAGTAGATATCATCATATCAAAATCAAAGATCAAGATGAATGGAAGACTACTTTTAAGACAAATGAAGAATTGTCTGAGTAGTTAGTGATGCCTTTTGGATTGACAAATGCACCAAGCACTTTCATGAGATTGATGAATGAAGTCTTGAAGAAATTCTTGGGTAAGTTTGTGATTGTGTATTTGGATGATATTCTAATTTTTAGTAAAACAAAAGAAGAACATTTGTGGCATATTAGACAAGTTTTGTAGAAACTAAGAGAAGAGAAATTGCTGATAAACATCAAGAAGTATAGTTTCATGAAGGAAGAGTTGGCATATTTGGGATTTGTGATTTCTACAGAACGATTGAAGATGGACCCTGATAAAGTGAAAGGAATTGTTGAATGGCCTACACTGGAGAGCATTGGGGAGGTTAGATCATTTCATGGATTGGCTAGTTTCTACCGAAAGTTCATCAAAAATTTTAGTTCAGTATGTAGCCCTATGATAGAAACAATCAGAGGTGATAGAAAGGACTTTAAGTGGACACCTAGAGCAGATAAAAGTTTTGAGTTGTTCAAGCAGAAAGTGATAGAACAACCTATTTTGGCATTACCGGATTTCAATAAGGTATTTCAAGTTGATTGTGATGCTAGCAGAAATGTAGTTGGAACAGTATTAAGTCAAGAAGGTAGACCTATAGCTTATTTCAGTGAGAAGTTGAATCATGCAAGGAGAAGATATTTAGTTTATGATCAAGAGTTCTATGTAATAATTCAAGCTTTGAAGAAGTGGAGACATTATTTGTTGCCTAAGGAGTTTGTGTTGTATACAGATCATCAAGCTTTACAATATTTGAACAATCAAGGTAAGTTGAACCAGAGACATACGAGATGGGTAGAGTTCATGCAGAGTTATACTTTTGTGTTGAAGCATAGAAGTGGAAAATCAAATAAAGTTGTTGATGCCTTGAGTAGAAGATGAAACTTATTGACAGATATGAGAGTTGAAGTATTGGGTTTTGATGAATTGAAAAACATGTATGAAGGAGACACTGATTTTGCAGAACCTTGGAAAGCATGTAAGGAACTTGTTGTAGAAGATAGAAGTAAGTGGATGGACTATTTCATTCAAGAAGATATGTTGTTCAAAGGAAGTCAGTTGTACATACCTAGAAGTTCAATGAGGGATAGTTTGATCAAGGAGAAGCATAGTGGTGGATTGGCATGACACTTTGGCATTGACAAAATAGTGGCTTTGGTGAGTGAAAATTACTTTTGGCCTTAGATACATAAGGTTGTTTAGATATTTGTGTAGAGTTGTAGAGTTTGTCAAGTTGCAAAAGGGAGTAGTCAGAATACTCGATTGTATAAACCTTTGATAGTTCTGGAGAGACCTTGGGAAGACATAAGCATGGATTTTGTAATGGGATTGCCTAAGATACAGAGAGGACATGATTCAACATTTGTAGTGGTTGATAGATTTTCAAAGATGGCTCATTTCATACCTTGTAAAAAGACAACTGATGCAGTACATGTAGCTGACCTATTTTTCAAGGAGATTGTAAGATTGCATGGATTACCTAGGACTATAGTTTCAGACAGAGATACAAAATTTGTTGGATACTTTTGGAGGATACTTTGGAAGAAGATGAAGATAGATTTGAAGTTCAGTTCAACTTTTCATCCACAGACAGATGGACAGATAGAGGTAGTGAATAGGAGTTTGGGAAACTTGTTGAGATGTTTGGTTGGAGACAAAGCCAGAATTTGGGATTTGATTCGTTTGCAAGTAGAGTTTACATACAATAATTCAATAAATAGGAGTAGCGGAAGAACACCTTTTGAGATTGTTATCAGAGTGAATCCTAGAGGAGTTACAGAATTAAGAGATATCAGTATGGAAGAAAAGAGGAGTGCAGAAGCAGAAGAATTTGCAGACCATATGAAGACAGTGCATAATCAGGTGAAGAAACATTTGGAGACTATGAACAATAAGTATAAGGAAAAGGCAGATGAGAAGAGAAGACATAAGGAATTTGAAGTTGGAGATGAAGTAATGGTGTACTTGAGAAAAGAAAGATTTCTAGCCAGAACTTATAACAAGTTGAAGATGAAGAAGTTTGGACCTTGTAGGATACTCAGGAAATTTGATTTAGGAAATGCATATGAAGTGGAGTTATTGGAGACATTGGGTATATCACCTATTTTCAATATTGCAGATCTATATCAATATCATGAAGTAGAGTTCAGTGACAACATGGAAGAAGACTTGAAGAAGTAATTACCACACAAAGCACTAGAACAGATAGAAGACATTACCATAACAGATAGAAGACATTTTGGACAACAAAGTTGGATGCAACACTAGAGAAAGACAATACAAAGAATATCTTGTGAAGTGGAAAGGCAGACCAGAAGAAGATTCATCATGGACTTCTCAGGCTGAGGTGGACCGTCTTAGTTCTCCCCTAGCCCCAGCAAAGTGAGGGACTCACTTTTTTTTTTAATAACCCTAGATGTTTGATGTAGGAGCATCCTTGGTTCAAGAGTAATCTTGCATCAACCAAAAAACATTTGCATTTCAATTCTTTCATTTTCTAGTTCAATTCAGGCAGTTCAATCAGAAGCAGTTTTAGCTTGTGGTCTAGTTTTGGCTATTCACATCTTATGGATCTGGACTTACCATCTGCATTCATTTGCCTACATCATATCAAGAATTTAGAGTATTTGGATCAGTTACTGGAAAGATATCGCTATCAGAAGATCAATTATTTTCTCAGTACAGAGCATTCTAACAGTTCCTGATAATCAGCTGAAGAAGAAGGCTTGCAGATCATCCATTGACTTGCGGATCTTAATGACACATCATTCAATGTCCTTTGGTTTGTGTTCAACCTTCCCCAAGGGTCCACACATTGTTTCATTCATTTGAGGAAGTGTTTTATGCATTTAGGTTCGACCTATCTATGAACATGTTACAAGTTCTCTTCATTGGATTTTGTGGCCTTCCTTGGCCGATGTGGAGAAATCTATTGGTCTGGAAATGATATATAAAGATGTAATAGATCCTTAAGAAAGTAGTTCTGATGATTTAGAAGATTGGTAGTTCAGATTTATGCAAAGGAGCTTCAAAGATTTATCTTGCGCATGTATGTAATCAAGCCTGTGAGCCCTAATTGTAAGCCCGCATATTGCCGACTAGATTGTATTTGAACTCTATGATATACTGAATGACTGAATCTACATTTGTTCCATTTTCCTTGAGTTGTTTCCTTTGTGTTTACTCTTTTTGCACAGTCTGGATAGTTCATTCTGTGAACCCTCCTACCATGACTACACCACAAAATAGAAACTGGAAGGCCAAAGAGCTTATTGGATAACTGAATGGGTGTCGCTTGAAAATCTGCTTGATGATGGTCTACAACCACATGAATTTGGTGTTGTGGAACTCCTGGCCAATTCCTATCTCTTCAGTTTGCTGATTGCTGAGGACACGTGTAACGTAGTACTCTCCTCAACACGTATACCATCTGTCGCAAGGTCCTCTGGGTTTATTGGTTTACAAATTTTGCCACCTAACTCTATATTCTCACACCCATAGAAGTGACAAATGTACCAATAGTTGAATCAGTTGTAATGATGTTTTACAATGATTCTTTCCTTATTTACCAAGGCGCAACTACCTTCTTATTATATCCAATGAATGAAAACTTAATTTGCTTTTAACCAGAAAGAAAAGAAAAAGGTGGTGCTTTTAACCAGAAAGCATAAAAGGCAATATGTCCCAAAATCAACTAAAATCAAAAGAAGTACAAAGACTTCAACAACAGTAACTTCAATGAAACAATAAAGAATTATACCATGTGTTATACAATCACCACCATAAACCATCCACCGAAAGATAAATATTTCATAGTAGTGAGCAAGAATTAAAATATTCAACCACTTCAATATAGAAAGATAACGAACCACTAATAGTATATTCAACGTAGGAAGAATAAGTATTCAAACAACCATAACACAAAGTCTATGATCACCTGAACTCCACTGTATTCATTTCTATTCATATATCAGAGCAATTGAACAGGAAAGTAACACCACAAAATTTGATATATCACCAAAATAAAGTTTATCAAAAGATCCCTAACATTGACATACTAACTAAATTTATAGTCTTGTCACCCAATAACTATCTTTCCAAATAACGGCTTCTTGAGGACAATCAATTTAAAAGAGGTCTTTACATTAAACAAAATTTAAATAAAGAGATCTCTAGAGATACTAGTTTTTGCAATAAATTGAAAATTACTAAAGCATATGAAAAGTCTCTCAATTGATGATTGTCACATCAACATCCAATTCGTCTTCCTTGTGTGATGCTTCCTTTTCTTTGGTTTGTCCATCTCCATCTCCTGAATTTGCTTGTGCCGCTTGAGTTGCCCATGCCCTTAGCTTTGCCTTATACGCCCGGTACCTGTTGATGATTGGTGACAATGCCACGTTGTTTGGACTTTCGGTCATGCTAACTTGAAGCTTCTTCTTACTTATCATTATGTCAGAATGGGTCACCTTTTGATGCATATCGTCTAGCCCACTTTTGAGTGTTTTGATGTAGGCGGCTATCCTTGTAAGCTTTCTAATTGAATCACCTGTGACAATATCATAGTTCACCATTTTTTTAGTCAAAATTTTCTTAAAATTCTGTTTGATCTACTTGACTTCAAGCAACTTATCTTCATCATCCCCAATGACCTATACCTCGAGGATGTAAAAATTGCTTTTGAGATCCCTTAGTTTTGAGTAATAAAGGGAAAGGGTATTCTCATCTCTTCCTTGACAGCTCCCATGATAGATAATTTCCACTGAACCATATCTATCCACACAGTAGAATCCATTTCCTTAGTATCATTTAAAACCTTTTCAAGCATCAGAATATTAACATCCATATTGATCATATCTTGTATTTCTTTGAAAACTAAGAAAAGGTTATTGTTATTTTTCTTGATATTCTAAAAATCAACTAGCATGGCCTCCCTCTTGCTAAAAATAGAGTTAAATAACATATCAGCTTCCTCTCTATATATGAGGCTATCTAAAGTTACTTTTTCTATCCACTATTCTACAACACCACTCAGAGCTTGGGATCATTTTATTTATTGCAAGAGATTGGGGTTAGGACCATTTACACTTATGTCAGGAAATACAACTGTTGTCTGGTAGTAATCTTCAAAATGGATTGAATAAAAAGAGTCAAAGAACTTACTTGTGCTTGTAGTTTGGTATTTTCCTATTGTTCCTTTTTTATTCCTTTAGATAGATGATGTAGGAGCATCCCTTGTTCAAGAGCAATCTTGCATCAACCAAAAACATTTGTATTTCAGTTTATTTGTATTTTAGTTTGTTTCTTTTTATTTTCTAGTTCAGTTCAGCCAGTTCAGTTAGTAGCAGTTCCTATATTTTGGTCTGCATTCTACCGTAGTTGCATCTTAGACCTTGCAGAGTTGGACTTAACATCTAGATTCATTCATGCACAACATATCCAAAATTTAGAACATTTGGATCAAGTACCAGAAAGTTATTGCTATCAGAAGATTAACTATTTTATCAGAATAGAGCATCCTGACAGTCTCAAACAATCAGCTAAAGGAGAAGACCTACAGAGCATTTCACAATCTTCAAAACTTAACGACACATCATTCCATGTACTTTGGCATGGCTGACCTTTCCTGAGATCCACACATCATTCCATTCATTTGTAGAGGAATTCTATTCATTTAGGTCTGACCTATCTGTGTACACACATTACAGCTCTTCATTGGAGTTTGTGATCTTCCTTAGCCGATGTGGAGAATCTTTGGTTCCAGAGATGATATATATTGATGTAATAGATGCCTAGGAAAGTAGTGATGATCATTAGCATAAGTTGATAGTTTGGATTTTCTACAAAGGAGCTTCAAAGCTATACATCTTGTGCATATTCTGATATTTTGAAATCAGGCTTGTGAGCCCTAATTATAAGCCCGCATGTTGCTGGCCAAATTGTATTTGAATTCTATGATATACTAAATAACTAAATCTGCATTTGTTTCATATCTTTGAGTTGTTTCTATTGTGTTTATTCTAGCTACATAGTCTGGATTGGTCTCTTGAGTACCTCCCTAACCGTTACTGCACCAAGTGGTATCAGAGCGAAAGTTTGAATCTTTAGGATCGAATTGAGTGAAATTAGTGAAGGAATTCTATAAGATCTTGTTGTGGATAGATCACCAAATCTGAGGTAGGTTACTTGTGTCACAACTGATCACCGATTGTGAGGTAGTTTTCACCTTGTAGCCTGATTGCCGAACTTGAGGCAGTTTACACTCGATCCTAGGAAGATGCCACTGAGGAGAATCCTTGCTGTTGGAACAATGACAGGAAGAATGGATGAGATAATGGAAATGATGAAGATAATGTGAATTAGACTGGATGTTGTTGAAGAAGATAGAAGAAAAGGAATAAGCCCTATAATTGATATGGAGAGTGATGATGATGAATTTCAATATGTGAATCAAACTGAAGAAACCCTAGGAGGTGAAGAAGAAGATGAGTCAGACCAAGTCAAGATGTTGCGAGCTATTTCAAAGATTGGAAAGAGACCTAGAGTTGATGTACCAAATTATACTGGTAATTTGAATCCGAAGGAGTTGATTGACTGGATAAATGACATGGAGGAATACTTTGAATATGAAGAAGTTGAAGATCTGGAGAAAGTGAAATTTGCAAAGACAAAGTTGAAAGGACATGTTGCTATATGGTGGAAATAAGTTTAGTTGGATAGAAATAGAAGGGGAAAATAAAAATTACAAAGTGGGATAGGATGGTGATAAAATTGAAGAATCAATTTATACTTGTTGACTGAGTTGGAGTTGTTGAAGAGATTGTAGAACCTGAGACAAAAGGAGAAATTTGTGAAGGAGTACACTGAAGAATTTCATAAGATGATCATAAGGACATGACATAGTGAAGCAAGCAAGGAGAAAGTGGCTAGATACATCAATGGATTGAGATTGAACATTCAAGAAGAACTGAGTTTGGTAAGAATGACAACACTGGAAGAAGCATATCGGTTTGCCTTAAAAGTAGAAGCGAAGTTGAACAAGAGGCATGATTAGAGACAGAGAGGTAGAGGAGGTAAATTTCTGAGATGTAGAACATTTTCCAAAGGAGATAGATCATATGTGGAGTAGAACAGACAAGAAATCACATTCTAAAAGGAGGACAGAGATAACAATGCATACCAAAGGGAAGATAGAACTTTCTACTGCAGAGGAAACCCTAATGCATACCAGAGTGAAGGATACAAAAGAGAAGGAAGTGGACTTGATAGGAGAATATTTAGATGAACCTATTTCAAGTGTGGAGGTGAAGGACATAGAGCATTTGAATGTAATCATGGGAGTACAAGTAAAAGGACATAGAATAGTGGAAAAGTAGCCTATGCTGAAGAAGAACCCATTGGATCACCTAGTTTGGTTAGTAAATCAGAGAAAGGAGAGTCACTTGTGATGAGGAGAGCACTATTTCAAGTAGAGCCAAATGAGGAACCACCATAGAGGAAAAGCTTGTTCAGAACCGGATGCAAATCAGGAGGTAAATGTTGTAAAATTGTTATTGATAGTGGTAGTTCAGATAACCTAGTTTCATAGGAGATGGTGACTAAGATGAAGTTTGAAATATTGAAACAGCTTAAGCCCTATCAAATAGCATGGATTTAGGATGATCATAAGGTACTGGTGAGTGAACAATGTTTGGATGAAATTTCATATTGGATCATATCATGATGAAGTATTGTTTGTCATATTTTGTTGGGTAGACCTTGGCAGTATGATAGAAAAGCTATACATGATGGGAGAAAGAATACATACACTATAACATCAAATGGAAAGAGAATTACTTTGAATCCTTTGGAAGATTATCTTAAGAGTGAAGTATATGGAAATGGTAGAATCTATTTGGTAGATGGAAGAAATTTTTTTGGATGGTTTGAGACATGAGAATATGTGTTATGCCTTGATTCCTAAGAAACCTGAAACATTGAAGGAGACTGAAGAATCACAACCGGAGGAGATAACTAAGTTATTGATAGAGTATGAAGACATCATATTAGATAATGTACCTGAAGGATTGCCACTAATCAAGAGTATCAGTCATCATATGGATCTTATACCTGGAGCTAGTTTTCCTAACAAAGCAACACACAAAATGACACCGACAGAGAATGAAGAATTGAATAGATAGATACAAGAGTTGTTGAGGAAAGGTTTGATCAAAGAAAGTTTGAGTCCTTGTGCAGTACCTGCAGTGCTAGAACCTAAGAAAGATGGACAATGGAGAATGTGTATAGACTCTAGAGCAATAAACAAGATCACAGTTAAGTATAGATTTCCTTTACCTAGGATGGATGATATCATGGATTGTTTTAGTGGAGCAAAATATTTCACAAAGATAGATTTGAAGAGTGGATACCATCAAATCAGAATTAGAGAAGGAGATGAATGGAAGACTTCTTTCAAGACAAATGAAGGATTGTATGAGTGGTTAGTGATGCCTTTTGGATTGACGAATGCACCGAGTACTTTCATGAGATTGATGAATGAAGTCTTGAAGAAATTCTTGGGTAAGTTTGTTATTGTATATTTGGATGATATTATGATTTTTAGTAAGACAAAAGAAGAACATTTGTAGCACCTTAGACAAGTTTTGCAAAGACTGAGAGAAGAGAAATTGCTGATAAATATCAAGAAATATAGTTTCATGAAGGAAGAATTGGTATACTTGGGATTTGTGATTTCTGTGGAAGGATTGAAGATGGAACCTAAGAAAGTGAGAGAAATTGTTGAATGGCCTACACCGAAGAGCATTGGAGAAGTCAGATCATTTCATGGATTAGCTAGTTTCTACCAGAAGTTCATTAGAAATTTTAGTTTAGATTGTAACCCTATGACAGAGACAATGAGAGGTGACAGAAGGGATTTCAAGTGGACATCAGGAGTAGATAAAAGCTTTGAGTTGTTAAAATAGAAAGTGATAGAGCAACCCATTTTGGCATTACCGGATTTCAATAAGGTATTTCAAGTAGATTTTGATGCAAGTGGGAATGCAATAGGAGCAATGTTAAGTCAAGAAGGTAGACCTGTAGCATATTTTAGTGAGAAATTGAATGATGCAAGAAGAAGATATTTAGTTTATGATCAAGATTTCTATGGCATAATTCAAGCCTTGAAGAAGTGGAGACATTACTTGTTGCCTAAGGAGTTTGTGTTGTATACAGATCATCAAGCTTTGCAATATTTGAATAGTCAAGGTAAGTTGAATTAGAGACATATGAGATGGGTAGAGTTCATGTAGAGTTATACTTTTGTATTGAAGCATAGGAGTGGTAAGTCAAATAAAGTTGCAGATGTATTGATTAGGAGAAGGAACTTGTTGATAGAGACAAGGATTGAAGTATTGGGATTTGATGAATTGAAACATATGTATGAAGAAAATCTTGATTTTGTAGAACCTTGGAAAGAATGTAAGGAACCTGTTGTGACAGATAGGAGTAAGTGGTTGGACTATTTCATTTAAGAAGATGTGTTGTTCAAAGCAAACAAGTTATGCATACCTAGAAGTTCCATGAGAGATAATTTGATCAAGGAGAAACACAGTGGAGGATCGACATGACATTTTGGCATTGACAAGATAGTGACTTTGGTGAGTGAAAACTACTTTTGACCTCAGATACATAAGGATGTTGAGAAATTTGTGCAGAGTAGCAAAGTGTGTCAAGTTACAAAAGGGAGTAGTCAGAATACTGGATTGTATAAACCGTTGACTGTACCGGAGAGACCTTGGGAAGACATAAACATGGATTTTGTAATGGGATTGCCAAAGACACAGAGATGACATGATTGAATATTTGTAGTGGTGGACAGATTTTCAAAGATGGCACATTTCATACCGTGTAAGAAGACAACTGATTCAGTGCATGTAGCTGACCTATTTTTCAAGGAGATTGTGAGATTGCATGGATTACCTAAGAGAATCATTTTTGACAGAGATACAAGATTTTTGCGATACTTTTGGAAGAAACTTTGGAAGAAACTTTGGAAGAAGATGAAGACAAATTTGAATTTTAGTTCAACATTTCATCCATAGATAGATGGACAGACAGAGGTAGTCAATAGGAGTTTGGGAAAGTTGTTAAGATGTTTGGTTGGAGAGAAGGCTAGAAGTTGGGACTTGATTCTTTCACAAGCAGAGTTTGCATATAATAATTTAGTAAATAGGAGCACCGAAAGAATAGCTTTTGACATTGTTACTAGAGTAAAACCTAGAGGAGTGACAGAGTTGAGAGACATAAACATGGAAGAAAAGAGAAGTATAGAAGCAAAAGAATTTCCAAGACACATGTAGACAGTGCATAATCAGGTGAAGAAGCATTTGGAGGAGATCAACAACAATTACAAAGAACAAGCAGATGAGAAGAGGAGACATAAAGAATTTGTAGTAGGAGATGAAGTGATGGTATACTTGAGAAAAGAAAGATTTCTAGTTGGGACATATAACAATTTGAAGATGAAGAAGTTTGGACCTTGTAGGATACTTAGAAAATTTGATTCAAGAAATGCATATGAAGTGGAGTTACCGGAGACATTGGGCATATCACTTATTTTCTACATTGTAGACCTATACCAGTATCATGAAGTAGAGTTTAGTGACAGCATGGTAGAAGACTTGAAAAAGTAGTTACCACAACAAGCACCAGAGAAGATTAAAGACATTTTGGAAAACAAAGTTAGAGGCACCACCAGAGGAAGACAATACAAAGTTGAAGACATTTTAGACAATAGAGTTAGACGCACCACCAGAGGAAGACAATACAAAGAATACCTTGTGAAGTGGAAAGACAGATCAGAAGAAGATTCATCATGGATTTCTCAGGCCAAGGTAGATCATCTTGGTTCCCCTCTAGCCCCAACAAAGTGAGGGACTCACTTTTTTCAATAACCCCAGATGTCTGATGCAGGAGCTGTTAGAAGACAGACAACTGAGAGGGGTGGTGAATCAATTGTCCCAAAACTTTCTCTTATTAATTACTTAAATTCTTCTTGTAATTCAACAGCATAATAATAAATCAATCATGGAAACATAAAGCAACAATTCAAGAGAAGAAACACAGTAACACATATGACACCAAGATTTTAATGTGCAAAACCTGATTAAGAGAAAAACCATGGGGTGACTAACCCAAGATTGTATTCTCTGTTAAAAGAATAAGAACAAAATGGCACATGCCAATCAGGGCTCACTGCCCAAGCACACTGCTCATAAGGGGCCCCCTTCCAACAAGAGACACACTGTCTACAGAATAATAAATATTACATACTTGAACTGAAGAATAGCATATTCACCATGCTTGAGTCAGTTCCATTTAAGCTCAATACTTCTGCTCTGCCTTTCACTTTGCTCCTCTCTACCACACTCTCATCTCCACCAAGATGCCTTTGAAATGACTTCAAAACTTCTTATTTATACAAGACATCGACTTTGGGATAATCATCAAAGTCGACAAACTTTACAGAGCAAATACACAAATACAACTTGACTTATTACAAAAGACTTCATGCAGATCACCACATTGTCGGCTATATAGATCTAAGACTTCAATCTTCTTTGAGGAACACACCATGATTCGTAGAACATCTTCAAGATCATCCGCAGGATGTGTAACTCATCCGATCGGCCAAGTTTAGGAAGAACATCATCATCATCATCCATAAGTAATTCTTTAATTAAGAGCTCAATCTTCAATGCAGATCACCAATATGAACTGGACACAATCCAGAGACCTCCACAAGCTTGTCTAAATCACCAAGAACATCCACACTACTTCTACTTACTGTTTAATCATTCTCTCCTTCATCAAGAACTTCAAGAACACAGTCTGTCATCACTGTCATATTGGAATAGATACTTGCGGACCTCCAAACCATGAACCAATTGAGTTGTCAATTCACATTGACTTCCTAAACACTCCACCAAATCCACAGAACAAGATATTGCATTTCTGAATCTCACCAGACCTATTTGTGTCAATCTGTCACCTCTGAACATCTGCCAGAACCAGTTTTACTCATATGGCCACAACTTCTTCAAATCTTTACTGGATCACCTTTGGACACATATCTACAAACCCTTTGATGCACATCCTCTTATCTTCATCTTAGCTGGGATCTTTACTTCACTGTCTTCACTATTCTTCTCTGTTCCTAATAGGACTAATTTTCTCAATATCCTCAACATACAACTCATCCAATCCTTGACATCAATGACAACACTGGTTAGGCCCATACTTGCAACAATCTCCCCCTTTGTCATTGATGGCAACATATAATGTGAAAAACTATTTTAACCATCAAGACAAGAACTTCTCCTCACTGACTGACATAACTCCCCCTATCAACAATAACCATTCACATGCCTTCTCTTCCTTTACTGCTCCCCCTTTGATCAGCAACCACTTTTTGTTTTTCACATGTCTTCTCTCCCCCTTTGACATCAATGGCAAAGGGCACATACTTGCATTACTCAGAATCATACCAACTGCTACCCCTGAGTAGTAGCTTCCCATCATCAATCTGGACCATAAGATATGGCTATGAGATCCACTGGACTGATGCACATCAGTGCACCTTAATTCAAAATCGGAGGGGTAATATCTTCTAACTTCTCCCTGAGATACTCAAAAGAGTCCTTAGATAGAGGTTTAGTAAAAATATCTGCAATCTGATCCTTGGAACACAAACTCCAATCTGACTTCATTCTTGTTCACCTGCTCTCTCAAAAAATGAAACTTGATGGATATATGTTTTGTCTTTGAATGTAACACTAGATTTTTTGATATATTTAATTATCACAAAAGATTGTGATAGGTTCCTCATACTCCACTTTGATGTCTCTTAGCATTTGCTTCATCCACAATACTTGAGTGCAACTACCTATTGCTGCAATATATTCTACTTCTGCAGTGGACAGAGGTATTGCCTCTTGTTTCTTGATTAGCCAAGAAACTAATCTTTTCCCCAAAAAGAATGCTCCACCACTAGTACTCTTCTGGTCATCCACATCTCTTGCCCAATCCGCATCTATATAAGCATGAAGAGAGAAATCATGATCTCTAGGATACCATACACCATACTCAACTGTCCCTTTTAGATATCTAAGAATGCTCTTGATTGCCATGACATGAGATTCTCTAGGATCAGCTTGGAATCTAGCAACAAGACCAACAACATTCATAATGTCAGGTCTAGTTTGAGTAAGATACAATAGTCCTCCAATCATTGACCCATACTTTTTTTTATCAGCCTTAGGAGAGTCATCATCTTTGCTCAATTTACATCCGGTTGCACTAGGAGTATTCATTGGTTTTGAGTCTTCCATCCCAAATTTATTCAACAATTCTTTCACATATTTGGTCTGTGAAATGAAGATTCCTTTCTTTGTTTGAATGATTTGTAGACCCAAGAAGAAATTCATTTCCCCAAACATAGACATCTCAAATTCACTTTTCATTTGATTTGCAAAAGTTTTGCACATACTATCTCTTCCTCCAAAAATGATATCATCAACAAATACTTCAACAATCAAGATATTTTCATGATCAATTTTGAAGTACAAGTTACTGTCAGTAGTACCTTTGTTGAAACCAATCTTCAAAAGATGCTTATCTAGTCTTTTATACCAGGCTCTTGGGGCTTGTTTGAGTCTATACAGTGCTTTCTTCAACTTGCAGACCATATCACCATGATCAGACAATTGGAATCCATCTGGTTGCTCAATGTAAACTTCTTCTTCCAAGTCACCATTCAGAAAGGCTGACTTGGCATCCATCTGATATACTTTGAAGTCCTTGAAGGCAGCAAAGACAAGAAATAATCTGACTGCTTCAATTCTTGCCACCGGAGAAAAAGTTTCTTCAAAATCAACTCGTACTTGGGAATAAACCTTGCAGACCAATCTGGCTTTGTTTCTGACTACTTCACCATCTTCATTTACTTTATTCTGAAAGACCCATTTGGTTCCAATCACATTTTTGTTTCTAGGTCTCAGAACAAGATCCCAAGTGTGATTTTTCTCAATTTGCATTAGCTCTTCCTTCATTGCTTTAGTCTAGCTTTCATCATTGCATGCTTCATTCACTATCTTTGGTTCAATATTTGAAATCAGACAATACTTTTCTGAGTCTTGAGCAATCTTTCTTCTTGTTTGAACACCTTTTCTTTTATCACCTATGATCTGATCTTTAGAGTGATTCAGTCTTACATACCTAGGAATTTTGGGAATTTCTTGCACTTCTATTTCTTGAACAAGTTCATTCAAACTTATCTCTTCTTCCTGATTCTCCAGATCAGTCTGGATCTGAATTTTAGAAGGGGCTTGGACTTCTTGGACCAAAATATCATTCTGATCATCTTCATCATATTCATAAAACCTTGAGGGTTTTTCAATACCTTCATCAACCTTCACATTTGTACTTTCTATAATCTTTCTCAATCTCTTGTTATAACACCGGTATGCTTTTATTTGAGTAGAATAACCCAAGAATATTCCTTCATCACTTCTAGCATCAAATTTGCCAAGGTCTTCATCTCTTTTAATATAACATTTGCTACCAAAGACTCTAAAACACTTCACAGTGGGAGTGATGCCAAACTAGAGTTCATAAGGGGTCTTACCAGTATTGTTGCTGATTTGTACTCGATTAAGAGTATAGACAGCAGTACTTACAACTTCTCTCCAGTTGATTTGAGGAACATTTTCTTCCATCATCATGGTTCTAGATGCTTCCTGGATGGTCTGGTTCTTTCTCTCCACTACTCCATTCTACTGTGGAGTCCTTGGTGTAGACAACTGTCTTTTTATCCCATGTTTCTCACAGAATTCTATGAACTCCCTGGATGTGAATTCTCCACCTCTATTAGACCTAAGACATTTTATGTTTAATCCAGTTTCATTCTCTACCATAGCCTTGAATATTTTTGAATTTCTCAAGAGCCTCAAATTTCTCTTTCAGAAAAGTCACCCACATCATCTGGGAGTGGTCATCAATTAATAACATGAAGTATCTATCACCTTGCAAACTCCTGATTCTTGCCGGACCACATAGATCAATATGTACTAAGTCCAACAATCCAGTAGAAGATTGTTCCTTACTTTTGAATGTGACTCTGCTCTGCTTACCCAACTGACATTCTTTGCACAAACTACTAGTAGGTTTCACCAGTCTTAGAAGATCTCTTACAACCTGGGTGTTGCTTATCTTGATGATATTATCCAAATTCACATGACACATTCTCCTATGCCACAACCAACTCTGATTAATTTGAACAAATAAACAACTTTTACTAGTACCAACCAAGTGGAAGATATTACCTTGTGTTTGAGTACCGGATGCAATCTTTGTTCTGGAGCTTTCAAAGATCTTACATTTTCCATTTTTGAATCGGAGATCATATCCTTTGTCCACCAACTGTCCAACACTGAGAAGATTGTGCTTCAGACCTTCAACATATAGTACATTACTGGTTTTGTTCTTTCCATCAAAAGAAATAGTTCCTCTACCTCTGATCTTGCCAGCAGATTTATCACCAAGTTTTACCACTCCTCCTTCATATCTTTCCAAATCTATAAACTTATTTTTGTCACCTGTCATATGGTGGGAGAATCCACTGTCAATGACCCAGTCATCCTTTTCTTCAACTTGGGCAGCCAGAGCTCTTTCTATTTTATGATTGACAGATTCAGAGGGCATTGGATCTTCTTCCTTAATGGCAATAAACACCCAGTCACTTCCGGATTTGTTTCCTATCTCTGATTCATCATCTGTTACTCCTTCATCATCATCATCTTCATGAACATAGTAACATTTCTTTTGGAGTCTTGATCTGTTTGGATTTGCCCTTGAAAATCTTTCTGGACACCTTGAGGCAAAATGACCAATCTTATTGCAGTTAAAACATTTAAAGAGCAATTTTCCTACATACTTATCGGATCCTCTTGGCAGTCTTTTTGCAATAAGGGCTTCAAGTTGAGCAGCTTCTGCTTCATCTTCTTCCAGATCTTTTCTTGCTTTTTCATACCATCATAGTTTCTTTGAAGAGTTCTCTCACGGATCAAACTTTTGTTTGCCTTTTACAGAGGCACTAGCTTTGAATGCATATTCAGTCTTGGGGGGTACATCTCCAAACTCAGCCAGTTCAAATGCAGCTAATTTTCTAACCAATTGATCTCTTGTGATATTTGAAAAAGATACGAATTCTTCAATAGCAGCAACCTTGTATTTGTAAGAAGGAGGTAGGGATCTGAGAACTTTGGCAACAATCTGATCTTCATCCAAGATTCCACCAACACATCTAATGCCACAAACAAGATCATTTACTTTTGGCATAAATGTAGTGATATTTTCATCTTCACTCATCTTCAGGTTTTCAAATTTTCCTTTTAGACTCTATAGCTTGGCACATTTAACATACTTGTCTCCTTCATGCAGAAGTTCCAATTTTTCCCAAATCTCATATGCAATTTTTAGATCTATAACATTTGTCAGCTCTGAATCAAATAAGGCACTTAGTAGAGATTCTTTAGCCCAAATATTGTTTTCAACATCTCTGATTTCATCTATGGTTCTTGGACCATTCTATGGAGGAACATACTTATTTGAAGCCATGATCCAATATTGCATTCCCATACATTGCAAGTGACATTCTATGTGGCTTTTCCAAAGAGTGTAATTGGTTCCGTCAAACCTTGGACTATCCTTCTTGTAGGAAGACATCCTAGATCTCCTCAAGTGGTTAAGCTCTTTTAGAGGAACTTAGCTCTGATACCAATTGTTAGAAGATAGACAACTGAGAGAGGGGGTGAATCAGTTGTCCCAAAACTTTCTCTTATTAATTACTTAAATCCTTCTTGTAATTCAACAACATAATAATAAATCAATCATGGAAACATAATGCAACAATTCAAGAGCAGAAACACATTAACACATATGACACCAAGATTTTAACGTGGAAAACCCGGTTAAGGGAAAAACCATGGGGTGACTAACCCAAGATTGTACTCTTTCTTAAAAGAATAAGAAGAACAAAATGACACATGCCAATCAGGGCTCACTGCCCGAGCACACTGCTCACAAGAGGACCACTGCCTACAGGAGACACACTGTCTACAAAATAATAAATATTACATACTTTGAAGAACATCAACTTATGCTAATGATCATCACTGCTTTCCTAGGCATCTATTACATTAATATATATCATCTCCAGAACTAAATATTCCTCTGTGTCGACCAAGGAAGATCACAAACTCCAATGAAGAGTTGTAACATGTGTACACGAATAGGTTGCACCTAAATGAATAGAATTCCTCAGCAAATGAATGGAATGATGTATGGATCTCAGGAAAGGTTGGCCATGAACCCAAACTAAATGGAATGATGTGTCATTAAGTTTCAAAGATTGTGAAATGCTCCACAGGTCTTCTCCTTTAGCTAATTGTCTAAGACTGTCAGGATGTTTTGTTCTGAGAAAACAGTCGATCTTCTGATAGCAATAACTTTCTGGTACCTGATCCAAATGTTCTAAATTTTGGATATGTTGTGCATGAATGAATCTAGATGTTAAGTCCAACTCTGAAAGGTCTGATATGCAACTGCAGTAAAATGTGGACCAAAATACAGGAACTGCTACTGACTGAAATACCTAAACTGAACTGGAAAATGAAAAGAAACAAACTGAAATGTAAATGTTTTTAGTTAATGCAAGATTGGTCCTAGCATGAAATTTCACATATATCAATAGAGAACACATATGAAACTTCACTTTCTGCATGAAATTCACCAAATGCCCATGCATCCTTTCACCGATTAGCTTTGCCCAATCTATGTGATGATCCCCACAAATGAGTAGGATGAACTGACACATCCAAAATTCAAAAGAATCAGAATCAGGGCTCCCCACAATACAATGCAACAAGGTGATCATATCAGAAATTTCTTCTTCAAAGTGGCATCTTTTCAAATTGACAGGAAGTCTAGATTTTCCCTTCTTCTCAGCCTCCAACCATGTCTTGGCAATGTGGCTCTGGCACCAATCCTTATTCTCGTGGTAAAATCCCCAAGCACTGGCAACAAAAACATCAGCAACTTCCTGATAATTAACCAATTTTAAGGCAAGAGCAATGGATTCTGAATCAATTTTAGTGACCACAGAGCCATCTGTGGCTCTTATTTCTTATGAAACCAGAAAATAATTATTTACACAGACAACCACCAAATTAGGACAATGTACATCAGGCAAGAAATCCCCATCTTGGTCCAAACCACTGCTCACAATATTCGCAGCTAGAGAAGTTTGGCCTTCAGGCTGCATTCTCCTCTAGAAATCTGCTAAGTCAATGTGGCCAAGCTCCATGTCTCTTACATTCGACAAACCATTTTCGACCATGGGAACCATGGGAGCTCCTTGGAACTTATATTTCATTTTAACTAACTTGAGAATCTAGAAAGCCAAAGACTTGGAAACATTCAATAACACAACAAAGGTCCACAATACATTCACAAAAGAAACACTATACAGATTCATGAAGAATATGCTATTCTTCCACGCAATAAATTATTATACTCCCATAGCAAGAGAGAGAAAAATGAAAGAGGAAAGGCCAATTAAGCTAACCTGTAAGCATGAAAACCTATGAATTCTCCATGAGTGGTTGAACTGGAGTTCTCTTCAATGTATCCTCTTCAAAAAATTATGAGAACTTTCTTTACAGAGTGGCCAATTTGTTTAAGTTTCGTATCACTCTTCATTAAATCTCTCATAAATTACATGTATTGCTGGCGACGTATTATGCTTTGAAATTCGTAATATCTTCCCTTTGTTTCCCTTAGAAAAGAGTTCTCATGTACTTTTACAAAATTCAAAATTCAATATGAGATGACAGGTGTCATTCCTCCATATCAACTGCTAGCTCAGAAGGAGGTGCCGCGGGAAGAACAAATATGTTTAGTTGGAAAGTCGGGGATTTGAAGAACTTTTGAACCACAAAGTTTGAAGGTTTGGAAGTTTAAAGAACTTTTGACCTTCTGATGACAAAGACTTCATGTTACCAAAGGAACACAACCGATGCAACTGGACTCAAAGACTCTAGCTTTTGTGACAAGTCAGGAAGTTAGGCGGTTCAAGAACTTTTGAGCCCGCCGACTAAGGTTCAAAAACTTAAATAATTTCTAACTTTGGAAAAAAAAAGACTAAGTAAAGGTGTGGATTTGGAAAAGAATATGAATAGTGACAACAAAGAATGGGAACAACTCAAAACATGAATGCCTTAGCAAATTTCAAAAATGGGGTAACAATAGGCTCTAATTGGGGATAAGGACTAAACAGGATGCAGAGAATCTAGACAAACTTGGCACAAGGCCTTATTTCAGGGGCAACAGAGTCACACCAAAAAAACAACAACAAAACCAAGAAAGACAAAGAAGGAAACTATGATAGAGGGAAAGACCCAGGAATGTTACCAATTATACAACTTAAGATCTTGCCCATTGTAGGCAAGAGGCAAAGGTATCCCATCAAGATATGCCAACATAAATGCATTCTCTCCAATAACTTGTATGATTAGGAAAGGTCCTTTCCAAAGAGAGTCAAATTTCATGTGTGCTCCCTTTGGTTCTCTTCTTTTGTCCCATAACAATACAGTATCTCCTATCATAAAATTTCTCTACCTGGCCTTTTTGTCAAAAAATTTCTTAACTGCCTGCTGATGTCTGGTGATTCTTTTCACAACTACTTCTCTCTGCTCCTCTAGTTTGCTCAAGTACATGACCCTCTTCTCAAGTTCTGATTGAAATTGTTCATCTTCAATTGCTTTCTATAGATTGAGTGTTGATAATTCTAAAGGAATAGGTATTGCACTATAAATTCCATATACCAATTGAAAAGGAGACATACCAATAGCTCTCTTGTAAGTTATTCTATCTGCCCAGAGAGTATCATATAAATTTTTATGCCACCCTCTCTGGTTTTTGTCCACTAACTTCTTGACAATTGAGATTAAATTTTTGTTACTTGACTCAGCTTTCTCATTCCCTTGTGGATAGTAGTCAAATGAATGGGTGAGGCTAATGCCATAATTGTAATAGAAAAGAGTAAACTCAAAAGAGGAGAAGCTCCTGGCATTATCTGTGACAATTTTCTTAGGTATACCAAATCTAACCAAGATGTTTTCCTTAATAAAATTACAAACTACCTCAGAAGTGGTATGTTTCATAGGAATTGCTTCTACCCATTTAGTAAAATAGTCTATCATAGTTAAGATGTGTGTATGACCTACACTCGAATTAGGATTAATTGGCCCAATGAAATCTAACCCCCACTGCTGAAATAGTTCATCAATCACTACTGGCCTCAGGGGTAATGCAGCTAACTAAGGTATGCTAGTAAACTTTGAGAACTTCTCACATTTAGACACCCATTCATAGGCATCTTTGAACATACTTGGCCAATAAAAACACTATTACAGGATTTTAAAAGCAGTCATAGAAGCCAAAAAATGTCCACCACAGGCTTTATCGTGAAAAGTCCTCAGCAACTTCTTCTGTTGTTCTTTATCAACACATCTCAAAAAGGTCCCATCTACTCCTTTCTTATACATATTTCCCTCCCAGAGGACATACTTGCTAGCCTTGAGCTTCAGGTTCCTTTTCTCTTTAGTGGACAAAAGGGACAGACATTCACCATATGTTAGTAGATAAGAAATATTAGAGAACCATTCATCAGTGGTACTTGTAAATAAAACAAGGGGAAACTCTTCATCTCCAGTTGATGCACTCTCAACAATCAATTTACATAAGACTTTACCTGTAACGAGATTGGTAGGTTTGAGGTCTATATCATATTCCTGTAACTTAGCCACCTAGGCTCCCCTTTTGTTACAACCAATTTCCTGCTGGGTGAGGATACTCTTAACAATAGAGTTAGGAACATATACAATAGCATGGGAATGCCGAATATAAAACCTAAAATTCTTCAATGTTTTCACTATTGTGTATGCATGCTTCTCTAGAGAAGAGTACTTCAACTCATGATTCTTTAGAGGTACACTCATAAAAGCAATAGGAGCTTCAATGCCTTGTTCATTTTTCTGTAACAAAATAGTTGAAAGAGTGTGTTCAGAGGCATAACAGTAGACAATAAAATCCTTTTCGAAGTCAGGGTGCACCAGGTTTAGAGCATTAGCGATGGCAATTTTGATATCCTCAAAGGCTTGTTTACCCTCATCGTTCCATTTAAAAACTGGATGGTTCTTCATCATCTCTGCAATATGCTTCATCAATTCAAAAAAATTCAGGACAAATCTTCTTAGAAAATTCACTTGACCAAAAAATGATCTAGTGTTGCTCTTAGTCATTGGGAGACTCAATTGCTGAATTGCTTTGACCCTTTTAGGATCAATCTTAATGCCATCCTTAGAAATGATGTGACCTAATAGTTTCCCCTCAGTTACTATAAATATATATTTTTTTGGGTTTAAGGAAATACCATGATCTCTGCATATTTGCAGCACCACTTCCAGATCATGGAGATGATCTACTCTCTTCTTCAAAAGGACTGTTAAGTCATCTAGATAAACCATGATGCTTTTATTTTTCAAATCTCCAAAAGTTAAATCCATCGCCCTTTGAAGGGTGGCCCCTGCATTGATGAGACCAAATGACATCCTATTATATGCGAACAGACCAATGGGAGTGGTAAATGTTGTTTTATGTTGATCCTCTTGAGCTACCTCAATCTGATTGTACCTCAAAATCCCATCCAAAGTGGACATCATTTCTAATCCTGAGATAGTCTGCAGGATATGATCCATCACTGGTAGGGAATAGTTATCTTTTAAGGACGCTTGGTTCAGATTACAAAAATCAACACAGATCATGATTTCCCCATTCTTTTTCCTTACAGACACTATATTGGCAACCCAGGTAGAATGATGAATGAGGTAGATTATTTTTTCTTTCAGCATTTTGTCAATTTCACTGAATATGGCCTCAGGCACCTTATGATTATATGTCCTATGTTTTTGCCTAAAAGGTGAAGTGCTAGGCCTTAATGGGATATGGTGTTGTAGTTATCCATTTCTGAACTTTTTAAAATCTGCATAGAACCATGCAAAAACATCTTTATGTTTCATGGAGAAAAGAGGGGTTTTAGATTTTGAAGGTTTTATGAGGGATCCTCCTTTCACCACAGCATTCAAGGACATTCAATCGAGTAGAGGACTCTACTACGGATCTCCTATCACTTGGAATAGAGGGGAAATTTGGAATTGTATAAATTTATTGTTCAATTAAGTCCAATTATGCTCAAAACCCTAATTTCATAAAATATAAACAAACGAATGAATAACAAAAAATGCTCACACACAGAGATATCAAATGACAATCAAATACATACCAGATTTTGAAGTTCAGTGTGTAGAAAAGTCGGGGACTAATGAGCGAGCACCCTTGTCTAATGTACCTATTTTTGTTGGGATCTCTGAAGAACATCTGCAACACAATCCTGCTATCATAAACATTTCACCACGTCAAAATCTAGAGGACTAATGAGTGGGTGCCCTAGGCCAAGCCCTTATTTTCTTCTTTTCTTTGCATTTCCAATAGTCTGTAGTGCCTCCCTACAACTCCACTTCTTCCACTTCCAAAACCTGTAACCTGCAATCATAGAAAAAGTGGGTTGGGGCTTTTGGTGTTTAGAGGCTTGCCTCAATCAAGCCCCAGAGAGACATTCAAGTCTTCTGAACAGCATTGTCAGATAAAGATTGTGTATCCCTACGAGATAGAGGCAAAAACCAATTGATAAATGATTGAAAACACAAATAGATATCACCTCGATGGTGTAGCTCGCATGAACATGAAGATACTTCACATCATGAGAATATGAAGCCATATCTGCATAACAAACACAAAAACAAAACAATATTGCTTTGCAACAATGAATACTTTGAAATCTCTCAAATCATAAGGATGCTAAAAGCTCATAATCATCTTCTCTAGTTGACAAATGAATACCTAAACATTGTTATATATGTAACTAAACAACTTCCCACCAAGAAATTCGTAATTCAAACTTAAGGTGTCGACTTGGGACCTAACAATGGTCACATAACTGACACTGATATTTAGGTCCCGACCCAAAATAGGGTAGGACTAGGGTGCGGGCACCCAAGTCCTCCCCCTATTTTAGGCAAGATTCATCATAACTGCATCCCCTAGGTCCCATTTGTCTTAAAACTATGCAAGATGATCTAAATGCATTCTAAAGACCCAAGAGCTAAACCTTAAGAGGGAAAAGCCCCAAGGGGACATTTTCTGACATAATATTTTGCCCTCACTTTAATGTATGTATAAATGCAAGGCCAATACATGCATTAAACTATGATCAACAAACACATCAAACACACGCCAAGCACGGTGAATACACACCAAACACATTGAAGACAGTAACAGACATGCAAAACACAGAGAAGACAATTACAGTCACACAAAACATGGAGAAGATACTATTAAAGGCACACAAAACACAATGAATATAGTGAATGCAATGATTATTTCTTCTTTTCATTTTTCCCATATGAATGCAAATGCAAGTATAAGGAAAGTAAACACACAACTGATGATGTAGGAGGGACTCATTGCCACCAGTTTTTAGACTGCATATGGGGAAACAGACACACAATACAAATCTCAGAGTGTAGGAGGGACTCATCATCACCAGTCTTTAGACTACACTTGAGAACAAACATGCCATACAAATCCCAAAGCATAGGAGGGATTCATTGCCACCAATCTTTAGACTATGCTTGGGAATAAACACGCCATACACACACAAATGGAAAACATGAAGAAAACATGGTAAACAAGCGATGGAAGAAACCTATTGCTAGGTTTGCAACCATCTCAAGCACATTATAGGCACACACTGATTATTGGGCTTCACCACAAGGATCACCAAAGACACGCTTAAGGATTAGGATAGTCTCAGATCTGCTCCCTGCCTGCTTGAAGGACTTTTTGAAAATGACAGGATGTGTAATCTCCTCAAGAAATACACCATCCCCGCCTCACACAAAGGGATTAAAATAAAAGGATATACATGATATCCTACCTCTACAGAGGGTTTAATTAATTGTAATATATAAAGAAAGATGTGTACTCACACGACGATACAACATCCTGCCTCCGCAGAGGGGTTCATGTTGAATGTCATGAACACTGAGAGGGGGGGGTGAATTAGTGTTCTAAAAATATTTTGATGCACTTTAAATTTCAACCATTTTCCAAAATTAATTAAACAAAGGCACAACATGCATATGAACAACAAGCATAAAAGCATGACACATGGACACCAATAATTTTATGTGGAAAACCCAAAATGGGAAAAACCACGGAGAGGATTAGTTCTCAAATATATATTGCAATCTTTACAAATAATGATGTTCAGGCTTGGTCACTCCATGGGCCTGGAACATGCTGGTTCACTGTCATGAAGAACAACTAGGTCTAGTAGGCTCACTGCCTCAACCCTAAACCTATAAAGATTACAATAAGGGCTGTTAAACCCTGAGGGCAGTTAAACCCTAATGGAGGCTCACTTCCTTGATGAAGAAGGCTCACTACCAAGCATAGAGCAAATTGCACATGAAAACTGAATACTGCATAAGCATCTATCACTATGCTAGAGTGTAGTCATTTAGCAACTGAATTCTAAATCCCAAGTCTTCATCACTACTGATCTTCTAACTCTGCTCTACTATTTGCATTCTCGCATCACACATGCCCAACAACTCAATCACAACTGAAATTCATCACCTTTATATATCCGCATCATAATTTGATCCACAATCAGGTTGGCATCCAGGAAATGAAATGTGTACATAGAAAGATGTAGCTTGTCGGCTTAATCCAATGCACTCTATGTTATGCGAACCCAAATCTTTCATCAAACATGTTCATATAGGTCAGCTCTAATCACTTAGTCACTTGCATAGATCCTTTAAATACTATTTCTTCTCCACACAATGATTTATCACACCAGTCAACCTGCTCCTTAAGAACATGCTTAACAGGTTCATCTGTTGACTTACAACTTTTACTATGGATCACAAAACACCTCCAAAATCATATCAAGGACTCTTCATTCATTCTCAAACTTACCCCCCAAATCGCAAGGCATGATATCATCTTGCAGAGAAATACGGACTATCATAACTCAGACTCTGTCACTGTCAAATACTATGCCGATACTTAGCAGCTTGCAACTATCTTTCTAGTGGACTTCATATCTCTCAACTCTAGAATTAGACACTTCATATAAGTGTTTACAATACCTCAAAACTGCATAACAAAATGCTCACCTGTGGAGGAATGCAAATTGTTACACTGTGCCCTGTTCATTGTCTCTAGTATACCTCTGTTCACACGGACTTAGATATTTCTTCTAAGTGACTTTCGGAGTAAGTCAAGATTTAATTTCTGGAGCATGATGCCACCAAACAATTACTAACATCATTCCTGAACTGCATTACCAGATCAACATCTGCGGAGACATACAGACCCACTTACTATCCTCTACTCTATATGTGCCCAGACAGCCTTTTTCTATCAACCAGACGTGAAATCCAATAAGTCCTTCTGAAGAAATGTCTTCTTTTCATGTTGATGAAACTTCTAAGCCTTTTTGCCATCAATGACAACATACAAGTCTATACCTGAGCAGTGTCTCTTGCCAACAATCTCCCCCTTTGGCATTGATGGCAACACTTAGTGAAAAATGCTTGACTGCTCTCTCTTTCCTACTCCCCCTGAGATGTTTACCCCATTTTTCACTGATCTTCTTCTCCCTCTTTGACATCAATGGCAAAGGGTATGATTCAGAACCAAAAATTTGTCAAAACTTTAAAACTTTATGTACTCTGCCACATATTTACAAGTGCAATCTTTAACTTAATTTTACATGTGCTAAAGGATGGCATTGAAAATATTCTTTACTTGAGCCCATTCACCATCCCGACTTTTCTTGGCATTATCTAAAATTTGAATATAATCACTGATTAGAAAAACTATAGCTTATGCCTTTTGTAAATCTGAAGGTGACGTAGTCTGTTCAGCAAGCTGTGCTTCAGCCATAAGCTTAGTCATTGAATCTAATTTAGGATTGATCAGTCTTCTCAATTGTCCCATTCTACTCTTTATTTGATACTTTTGATTTATTAAATTATTCAAGTCATTATGGATGTTAATGACTTGAGCTTCCTTGTTGCGGTTGATTCATGTACTAGATCAAAATTCTTAGAAATATCCATCAATTTTTATTCCAATTCCTTGATCTTTTTGTCTGTCTTCTTTGTAACTTCTGACCATGATAGACAAAATTTATATACATCACTAGCTTGTACAATAGTATTCTAAATATTCTATATTCCATTTTCTAGTAGAGCCTTATCATGGGCTATCAACTTTGTCAACTCATCAAGCCTTTTTCTCATTAAACTCTTGTCTAACTTTTTTTTTAGAAGATTTTTCAAGAGGTTCAAAGTGTGTACTTACAAAATGAATTAGTTCCTTGAGTTGAAAGGTGGTAGATAGAGAGGTATCCTTCCGATAAGATGGCACCAATTTTTCCAAAATGTTGGATGCATCATTTATGAGTTCACTATCCTCAATCTGGGACTTCAAAATCTCTTTTCTTGCTTTAGCTTGGACAACTGAAGCCAACTTGAGCATTTGAGCAGGAGACTTTGTGTTTAGGTTTATTGGACCTTGGATTGATTTAGGCTCATTTAGAACTAATTCTTCTTTTTCCAAAAGCTCTTTTACTATCTCCGCTGTGTCTCTTGCTGCTTCTTCAGACACTTCTTGATTTTGTTTCGGAGGATCCATGTCCATATTCTCTTGTTGACCAATATTTTTCTCCGGTGTAGGGCTTTCCTCAGCTCCATCAAGTTTCTCCTTGTTTTCTGGATCATCAATCTATTGTCCTGGAGGAAGACAAGTTTCAGTTTGATCCTTTTTAGTAGCATGGGTTTGATCATATTCTTCCTTTTGTTTTTCTGTTACTCTGTCTTTTACCAGAGGATTTGTATCAGTTTGCTCCAAACCTTGATCCATGCTGACTTTCAGAATAGATGTGTCATCTCCAGCATTTATTTCTTCATTGTCATAGATGGTAGGAATATTGTTTTTCTTCAATATTTCCAAAATGGTTTCCTCTATTTCCTTGACCACATTGTCGATTTCACCTAACATTAATGAACTCATCCTTTTCTTGGTCCTGAAGGCATTCTTGAGTTCCTTAGAAATTTTGGCTTCTTCTTCAGAAGTGATCTCTGGACTTAACCTTGTTAGTGCATGTTGTCTGAGTTCAATATCCTTGGCCCTAGTAGTTTCTTTTCTGGCTGATAAAATACTTCCCAATGTATCTGGGAGATCACCAATGATCTCAATGATAGCTCTATTGTATATGTTCAAGTACTTTACGGTGGCTTCCTCCTAAACCCTTTTATCAGCATCATTGTAATTATCATAGAATTCAGCCATAGGTTTTAAGTTTCCATCAATAGTGATAGATTTTAATACATCTTCAAGCTTTAATGTGGCTTAAGACTCATCTACCTTCTGTCTTTTTCTCGGTATCTTTCTTCCAGATGACTTCTCCTTACTACTTTTGGAGACTTTAGTAGCCTCAATTTTCATCTTCTTTACTTCCTCATCCGATTCTGTCTCTTCTTCATCCTTTTCTCCCACACTGACATACAATCTATTTCCCTTCATCTTCTTCCTCTTTGTATCTTTGTCAGAGGGTTTCTTTGATGATGTTGTACTAGATGAAGTACCAAAGCTTTTGGTAGTCCTTTGTGTTGGTTTAGGATCTCTTTGCTTCTTTATAGGCTCTTCCAGAACGTAGCCTATTCACTTTCTTGTTTTTCCTTCTTTGTTTTCTCTACATTTTCTCTTGATTCCTTGAGTTGCTCTTTAGTGATGCCATACCTTGTAGCTATTTCTTCCACCTCTTTTCTCACTTTTCTGGTGGATTCAGTTTGTCTAAGTTCAACATGGAGTTTCACAGATAACTCCTCACATGTTCCAAACCTTTCTTCCTTGGCATCTCTAGGTTTGTTGAGCAGGTGCTGGGCATAGTTTTCCAAAATTTGTTCATCTACCTCAAAACCCATGGGCATTACCCATACGGTTCTAGGTTCCACAACCTCCATTAAACATTGATCCTTAGTGACCATGAAAAAAATTGTGTCCTTGTACTTATCAACAACTTTCTCAAGAATTCTTTCTCTAGAGTGCATCATACTTTGAAAATTCTTGAAAAATCCCCATAGGGCTACTTTTTGCTCATTATAACTTCCCAAGTTGTTAAGACAATTTCTAATTTGCACAGCTACTGGTTTATTACTCAATCAGATCAATCCCTTATGAGTTGGGAATTCATTCAAGAAATAGAAGAATAAACAGATAATTAGCATACCATACTTGAATGGATAGTTCTTTCTTTCCTTTATCTTCTTCAAATTCTCTAGTAGATGGGTTCATAGCAGTTTGTACAAATCATAATTTGCATTCTCTTTGACCATTTAATAGGTGTTGTATATTGCAGTACCAGAAACTGAGTTCTCAATGCTCTTTTGTCAAATTGTGCTCTGGTAGCATCTGTAACTGTTTGATTCTTGACCGCCTTCAATAATGGCACTCCTCCGGTGGAGTTTAGTCCAGTGACTACCTGAATTACCTCTTTTGTTATTTTAAAGGGTTGCCCTTTCCCTAATCACATGAATTCATCATGGATTTGACTAAGGATATACCAGACCCACTCATCTTCTGCAAATGTGGGAAACTCTGCATACTAGATGAATTTCTTCTTCTTCAAGGCTTTGTATTCTTCCTTTAAATTGAATTGATCATTACTTAAGTATTTTAGGAATAAATCTGAGAATTTGTTGCCGTTGAGCTCATCTAGGGCCACATGGATGTATGCCCCAACATCTTCCACATACAAGACTCCCTAGGGTATTTTTGAGAATGCACCCATTGGATCCACTTTAGTTGCCTTGTAGGGGTGTTTCTTAAACTTAGGCCGAGGTCGATTAGAGATGTCTATGACTTGTGGAGTTTCCATTGCAGAAATTCAAAAGATTTACAAATGAGGTTTTAATGAAAATACCTTGTTTCACTGTGTCAGGGTTTCCTTTCTTCGAATGCTTCAAATCTGGGTTGTCATTTCTCAAGTTTAGTTTCGATCTAAATTTCTAATAGCTCTGATTGCAAAGTGATTTTGAAACCAAGCAAGTTCCTTTTTATCCTCTGCATAGCTTGACCTAGTCATGATTAAATGCTCATTCCCAAAAAGCTATCAAAACCCTTCACTGTAAAACACAGTCGATTAAGATTTCTTAGCAATATGCCGCATTGACCCTTTTTCATCTAGTTTTTCTTGTAAGAGCTGTGTCACATCAAATTTCATCATACGCCTTCATGCCAGATTCTGGCACCCATTGTTATATGGACCCTAATCAGACTCGAAGGTTAAATTTACCCCACTTTTATCAGTGCGGTTTCCCCCCAAATTATTTAATGGGGTCAAGGGGCAATGCCCCTTGCAGGGTCCAAGGGACACTATTCTATATAGGGTAGGGTTGAGGGGTAGCACCCCCGCGGGGGCTTGGGGGCAGTGCCCCCGAAACCTTCAACAATTTTTTTTATTTTATTAAGGCATTGGGAGTTATTTTTGTAACCGACATAAGGCTTGATAAAAGTGGCTAAGGGTTAGGGTTTCCATGGATGTATTGTAGCATTTTGCAGCTGTATTGAGTTGCAAGGTTTACTAGTTGTAATCGGTTTGATTTACTGGATAATAATATTGGACTCTCTATTATTGGATGTAGCCTGGGTTTGGGTGAACCATGTTAAAACTTGTCTCTCGCTGTTATTACTTCTGTGTATTTCCATTCCTGTATTTAATATTTATTTGTTTTTAATTGATATCTTCTGCATGAAATCTCTAATAGCACCCACTTTCTTACTGGGGAATTTGGATTTTCAACACTGCTCCCCTTGAGCCAGAACTTCCAATTTACCTCCCGTAGGAAGTATTGGCATCAGATTCAAGTGCAGATCTATCCTCTTCTTTAATTACTTCTTTCTTGACCTAGATTTTATCCATTTCCTTCTTGGTTTCAACTAGATCAACTTTCTCTTTTCCCTTATCATTTCTCTACTCTGTTTTCCTTTCTTCATAATAGTAATTTCTCTTTTCATTCTTGGTCCTATAGAATTTTGCATCATGACCAAATTTGTTGCAATTAAAGCACACCACGTTCTTTTGACCTTGATTCCTTTTATTGATTGGATTTGATCTGCATTGATTAGCTATATGTCCGAATCTATTGCATGCAAAACACTTTCCATTGAATGATTGACTATTCCTCATATTTTGAAAAACATCTCTTACCGAACTTCTGCATTCATTTGATCTGTGTCCCATTTTATAGCATGCATTGCACCTAATAGAATTTTGACTGACTTTACTTCTGCACACAACTGCTCTATGACCAATTTTATTGCAAGTGAAGCATTTACCTTTGAAGAATCCATTGTTGAATTTTTTCTTGATCTGATTTCTACATTCATTTGCTCTATGACCAATTCTCTTGCAATTGAAACACTGACTAGAGAATGATGGAATCTTTTGATTTGTTTTTCTCCTACACCGAGTACCCTTATGACCAAACTTATTACATGAATTACAATAACCATTGAAAGATGGGTACCTTTGAGCATTTGGTTGTTTGACTGGAGGTCTTCTAGGTCTTCTCTGATTTCTAAATTGGTTTCCTCTGATTTGCTTTAATTCAGTGTTTTCTTGACTAGAATTTGAACTTTCCCCTTTTTCAAATCCCAATCCTTTCTTTTCATCAACACTCTTCTGGCAGGCAATCATTTCATCAAGCTTTGCAGTACTTATCTTGAACTTTTCTTCATAACTCTTGGCTTTTTCAAGGTCTACTTTTAGACTCATAATTTCTTTTTCAAATTTGGCACAATCTTCTGATATTCTTTTCATCAATAAATTTAGGTCTTCTTCTACTTTTGTTCTTTCTATAACTTCTGTTTCCAAATCATTTAGGGCTTCATTTGCTTATATCAATTGATCACTAACTTCTTTGTATTTATCTTTGAATTTCTTGACTTTTTCTTTTAATTTTGTGATACATTCATCAACTTGTTACAGGTTATCCTTCAGATACCTAAGTTCTGCTTCTGGTTCCTTGTTGCTTTCATAATATTTGAATCTTCTTGTTGCCATGATTACACTATCCCAGATCTTCCTTAAGCTGTTAGACTTTTTCCAAGGAACCTCGCTCTGATACCAATTGTTGAATGTTAGGAACACTGAGAGAGGGGGATGAATCAATGTTCTAAAAATCTTTTGATGCACTTTAACTTTCAACCATTTTCCAAAATTAAGTAAACAAAGGCACAACATGCATATGAATAGTAACCATAAAAGCATGACACATGGACACCAAGAATTTTATGTGGAAAACCCAAAATGGGAAAAACCATGGAGAGGATTATCTCTCAAATATATATTGCAATATTTATAAATAATGATGTTCAGGCTTGGTCACTCCACGGGCCTGGAACATGCTGGCTCACTGCCTCAATCCTGAACCTTTGAGGGCAGTTAAACCCTAATGGAGGCTCTCTACCTTGAAGAAGAAGGCTCACTGCCAAGTAAAAAGAAAATTGCACATGAAAATTGTAGACTGCATAAGCATCTGTCACTATGCCAAAGTGCAGTCATTTAGCAACTAAATTATGAATCCCAAGTCTTCATCACTGCTGATCTTCTAACTCTGCTATGCTATTTTTATGCTCGCATCACACACACCCAACAACTCAATCATGAATGAAATCCATCACCTTTATATATCCGCATCATGATTTGATTCACAATCAGGTTGGCATCCAGGGAATGAAATGTGTACATAGAAAGATGTAGCTTGTCAACTTAATCCAATGCACTATATGTTGTGTGAACCCAAATCTTTGGTCAAACATGTTCATATAGGTCGGCTCTAATTACTCAATCACTTGCATAGATCCTTCAAACACTATTTCTTCTCCTCACAATGATTTATCACACCAGTCGGCCTGTTCCTTAAGAACATGCTTAACAGGTTCATCTGCTGACTTACAACTCTTACTGCGGATCTCAAAACACCTCCAAAATCATATCAAGGACTCTTCATACATTCTCAAACTTACCCTCAGAACCACAAGGCATGATATCATCTTGTGGAGAAATATGGACCATCAGAACTTAGACTCTATCTTTATTAAACATTATGCCGATACTTAGCAGCTTTCAACTATCTTTCTAGTGGACTTTAGATCTCCCAACTCTGGAATTAGACACTTCATATAAGTGTTTATAATACATCAAAACCATATAAAAAAATGCTCACCTGTGGAGGAATATGGATCGTTACACTGTGCCCTGTTCATTGTCTTTGCTATACCTCTGTTCACACTGACTTAGATATTTCTTCTAAGTGACTTCCGGAGGAAGTCAAGATTTAATCTCTGGAGCATGATGCCACCAAAAAATTACTAACATCATTCCTAAACCGCATTACCAGATCATCATCTGCGGAGACATATAGACCCACTTACTGTCCTCTACTCTGTATGTGCCCATACTTAGCCTTTTTCTGTCAACCAGACCTAAAATCCAATCAGTCCTTCTAGAGAAATGTCTTCTTTTCATGTTGATGAAACTTCTAAGCCTTGTTCGCATCAATGACAACATACAAGTCTATACCTGAGTAGTGTCTCTTGTGAACACTTCAAACATGCTTCATTAGTATCAAAATCATCAGACAACTTACCTTATATGCCCCCACCTTAAGGTGGTTGATATCATGTACCGATATCAAGCACATTAAGGTAGAGAGAAAACACACAAGGGAACAAGATCTCTCACAAAGCCCATGCCCCTAGAGGTGACGTACTTTATGATCGCCAAATGTTCCCACAAACACATTCCTGCAAGAAAGATGTTAGAAATCTTTCCATAAGATAATAACCACATCACATGATAAAAAACAATGCATGACAAATCATCACATCAAGAAGCCAAGGTTAGACTATGGATTCAGAAAACTGAGTATAACTGTGGGACTATACTGTAAGATCTCGGAATCGAATGTACACTAGGCAAGATTCAAAGATAAACAAAGTTCGCAGAGCAACTATATTATTATAGTTTGTTAGTGTGATAAGACAACATCAAAATATCATATGGAGTGATTCTCCTAGCCAAGCGTCGGATAATATATCAACCCCATCGTCATGTATGGACTAGGTCCATTTTTTTATTTCTTGCTGAAGGGACACTTGGTCCTTATTAGTATTAATTATTTTTCATCATCCGCCAGCTAGATAGAAGCACTAGAGGAAGGTAAACAATAAATCAATAGAGGAGAACAAGTGTCTTAGGAACAATCATGTAGGAGGTGAAAGCAAGCAAGGTACATGGAAAATGCTTCCTACACTGATCTACTGAGAAAAGATTTATGCAAATTTCAACTTTTACAGTTATAGATTACAATGCACATTAACAAAAAGATAATAACAACTTCTAAATGCAAACACAAAACTCACAACATAAGATATACGTGGGGAAAACCCTTTTAGGTAAAAAACCCCACACTCCAAAGCCACCCAATATATTATTCAGGAATCACGATGATTACAATATACTTGTAGAGCAAGATTTAATAGGAGTATATCAAACCAGAGATCTAGGAGGTAATTCAACATCTATAAGATTCTTATGTACAACCTCCATCTCAAGTTCTTGATATATAGGAGATACAATACAGTACACCGCCAACGGTAATCACAAAACCATGAGATAAAACTACCCAAAAGTGGTGCCAAATTATCTCCAATCAAAGATGCCTTGTCATGTGCCAAACCACACACCAACATGTGTAACTCTCCCCTTTACAACTCTTTTATGTGTCCAACTAGTTTTTACATTTCCCAAAAATAGAAGATCCAACTTCTGGAGGCCATAACTTTTGATCCGGGTGTCTGATTGACGAACCGTTTAATGCGTCAGAAAGATTGCGAAGAGATATATCACCCTACAACCCACTACCCTAGTTATGACAATTTTTAGGATGTTTAGAGAAGTTTTGATTCTGGTAATTGAGTTCAAAACTTTTTTTCTGGTAGTTTCAAAAAATAGAAACTTTAATAGCTCGTGATCCAGATGTGATCTTGAGATGAAACTCACCCGAGATGTTCACTTAGTTGTTCCACACCTTCTGGGAAAAATTTTAGGTCAATTCAAGCTCAATCAAAGGACTTACTAAAAATAGTAAGTCTCACTATTTTTAGCTCTTTTGGAAACTTTGAAAGTTCGAGACCATTCTCCAAGATAAAGGGTATTCAAAAAGACCAAAACTGGGAAGAATATTAACCTTTAGAGGTTGTAAGGTTGAGACACATTTCCTAACATTCTCCCACTTGTCGAACAACTTGTAAGAGCAAAGGGAGTATCAACACCATGATTTAATTGCTAGGGGCCGTGAGACCCATAGACTCTGAACACCATCTGAACTTCTCTATGCTCACAGGTTTTGTCAAGGAATCTGCAACATTCATCAAAGTTTTAACTTTTTCCAAGTTTACCTTCCCATCCTCTACCATGTCACGAACAAAATGGTAGTGGACATCAATATGCTTAGTCCTTGTGTGGAAAGTAGGATTTTTTGCCAAACATATGGCACTTTGATTGTCACAACAAATAGCAATCTTCCCTGCATCAAATCCAACATTAGAACACAATGTCTTAAGCCAAATGGCTTCTTTACAAGCATGAGTTGCTGCCATGTACTCAGCTTCAGTAATGGACAAAGCAACCATGGGTTGATGCTTACTCATCCAACTAATAGCGCCACCAAACATAGTGAACACATAAGCACTGGTGGATCTCTTGCTGTTAATGTCACCTGCCCAATCTAAATCCACAAATCCACGAATACAAAGTGAATGTCAAGGTCCTGTAGGATAACCATGATAACATAAGGAATACTCAAAAGTACCCTGTAAATATCTAAACACTCTCTTCACTACATCCCAATGTACCTGTCCAGGATTAGCCATAAATTGACTAAGGACTCCCACTGCTTGGGCAATGTCTGGTCTTGTGCAGACCATTGCATACATCAAACTGCCAACCGCACTTGAATAAGGAACTCTGCTCATATCTTTTGTCTCAGAAGGAGACTTTAGACAATCGTCAACAGATAACTTTGTCCCCATTGTAGCAGGAACAGTCAAAGGTCTACAATCCATCATGCTGAATCTCTCCAACACAGTGTTAACATACTTACTTTGGCCTAACCAAAGTTTTATGTTTACTTTGTCTCTTCTGATTTCCATTCCCAGAATGTACCGAGCTGCCCCTAGATTTTTCATCTCAAACTATGCTAACAACTGAGACTTTAAATTAGAAATCAAACTTTTACCATTCCTAATGAGTAACATATCATTGACATACAATGTAATAATGAGAATGTGATCATTGTCAAACTTCTGGTACCACATCATAGGAGACTGTTTCAAACCATACAAAGACTTTTTCAACTTGCAAACTAGATTTTCTTTACCTTTCACCATGTAGTGCTTTGGCTGTGAAAGATAGATTTCCTCCTCCAAGTCACCATGAAGGAATGTTGCCTTCACATCCATCTATTCCACTTCTGGATCATACGCTGCTATAAGAGATAACAAGAACCAAATAGATGTAGCTTTGCAACAGGGGAGAAAATCTCACCATAGTCAATTCCCTCCACTTGAGAATACCCCTTCGCAACCAATCTAGCCTTATATTTCTCAACACTGCCATCTACACTGAATTTCTTTTTGAACACCCATTTGCATCCAATAGGTTTTCATCCTTCAGGCAAAGGCACCAAGTCCCAAGTATTATTATTTTCCAAAGAAGCTATCTCCTCTTCCATGGCCTCCTTCCAAGAACCTGCATCTTTCATACCCATAGCCTCTTTCATAGTTCTTGGCTCATCAGTGTTAGAAATCAAAGAAAAAATACAATTGTAATCATGCAATGAATAACCAAACCTATCAAGTTGCTTCCTTATCCATGTGGACCTCCTCAAAGGTTGAGGTTGAAGGTCTTCATCTTCTTCTAAACTTTCAGAGCTACTAGAGCTCTCCTCATTATCAGGTCCAATAGATGTTTTTGGTTCAACTTTCTTAGGGGTGGAAGGAAGTTGAACCACATCATCTTTCTTCTGTTCTTTCTCTGGCTGCAAGACAATAGAAGAAGGATTAAGCTCTCTAAAGATCATGCTCCTACTATACAGAACTCTTTCAGCTACTGGATCCTAAAGCTTGTACCCTTTCACACCGATGCCATAGCTAATGAAGATACACTTTACAACCTTGTTCTCCAATTTAGATCTCTTCTCCTTAGGCACATGTGCATATGCCTCACAACCCAATACTTGAATGTGTCTCAATGAAGGATTTTTACTAGACCATACCTCCATAGGTGTCTTATCAATGAGTACTAATGTAGGAGACATGTTAACCATGTAACAAGTAGTAGCAAAAACTTCAGCCCAGAACTTTTGTTCAAGACTAACCCCACTTAGAATACTCCTTTCCCTCTCCATCAACATTATATTCATCCTCTCTGCAACTCCATTCTATTGAGGGGTATACGGAGTTGTCTTGTGCCTCTCAATTCCATGTTCTTTATAGAACTTATTGAAATTTGTTGAACAAAACTCACCACCGTTGTCAGTCCTTAAACACTTAATCTTTCTATCCTTTTGATTCTCTACAAGAGCTTTGAACTCTTTGAATCTATTAAAGACTTCAGATTTACTTCTAAGGAAATACATCCATGTCCTTCTACTGTAATTGTCAATGAATGAAACAAAGTAAATAGATTTTGATATCAAAGGAACATTAACAGGACCAAACACATCAGAATGAATCAGGTCCAACACCTCAAAAGATTTGTGAGAACTGGAATAAAACTTAACACGGTTTTGTTTTCCATAAATGCAATGTTCATAGAAATTGAACTCAAGGTTACAATCATTCATACCCTCAATAAGTTTTTTATTCTTTAGGGTCCTCAAACCCTTTTCACCAATGTGACCAAGCCTTTGGTGCCATAACATTGTCTTCTCAGCTGGAAGTTTCATCTCCATAGAATGAGCACCCTTAGGTACCTAGAAAGCACGACCATTAGAAGTAGATGCAACAGTTTTTTTCACTGCTGGTTCTAATGGTGAGGATGAAGACTTTGAAGCTCTCTTCTTTGAAATAGAGGTACTATTGCACTAAACTGTGCATGCATCAAGCTAAAATAGAGTGCTAATCCAAACACCCTTAGCCAACACCATAGATCCTCTAGTCATCTTGCATCCTCCATTCGAGAAAACAACCTGCACACCCACATCATTCAATTTACTTATAGAAAGAAGGTTCCGTGTCAAATTAGGGATATGCAGAACACCATTGATTCCCTTTACTTGTCCATCAGGGAATTGAATCAAGACTCTTCTACGGCCAACAATATCCAGGTGAGAATCATCACCCAAGTACACCTTTCCACCATCGTATTCTTCATACCTTGAAAACCATCCCTGATGCGAGGTCATGTGAAAAGATGCACCAGAGTCAATAAGCCACACATCCTTAGATGCATGCATTGCCAAGGAAGAAACAAATGCTTCTCCTTCATCCTGAGAGGGCTTGTCAGAATTTGAATCATAATTCTTTTTTTTCTTTTTCTCCTCCTTGCACTCCTTGCAGAAGTGACCAGGTTTGCCACAGTTCCAACACAGTGCCTTGAACTTTTCGAGAGACTTAGATCTCCCACAGGATTTGGATCTTCCTTTTTCTTCCTTCTTATCCTTTTTCTTCCCCTTCTCTTTAGATCTACCATGAATCACAAGAGCCTCCTTAGCTGATTCGAAAGACTTTCTCCGCATCTCTTCAGACAATAGTGAAGAAACCACTTCATCCATCTTGAAGGTGGTAGTGGTACTCCCAATGGCCATAACAAGGTGGTCCCACAAATCTGGTAAGGAACATAGTAATGTCATACATCAATCTTCCTCCTCCATCTTCACACCAAGAGAAGTCAATTGGGCAACAAACATATTGAATGTATTTAGGTGATCAGCGACAGATCCTCCATCTTCCATCCTTAGAGAATACAATTTCTTTCACAAGAATAACTTGTTCACCAGGGATTTAGCCTAATAAACATCTCCAAGCTTCTTCCAAAGTTCCTTTGTAGTCTTCTCTTCATGGATATTCAGGAGCACTCAATTAGCCAAACCGTCTTATCAAACCCTTAGCTTTTCAATCTTTGAGATCCCAGTCTTCTTGAGACATTGCCATTGGTAATGTACCAGATGCGGCTTCCCATAAATCCTGATCTACAAGCATGTCCTCCATTTTGAGTTTCCACAACTCAAAATTACTGCCATTAAACTTCTCTATCTCAAACCTCCCAGATGTGCTTGTCATCTCTTACCTGCAACAAAGATTTCAAAATCCTCAACACAAGCTCCCACTCAAACAAAGATCAGCTCAAAAAACCCTCTACACAACAACTAGAACCAAAGGTGATCAGGCTCTGATACCAATTGAAAGGAAACAAGGTACACAGAAAACACTTCCTACACTGATCTACTGAGGAAAGATTTATACAAATTTCAACTTTTATAGTTACAGATTAAGATGCACATTAAAAGAAAGATAATAACAACTTCCAAATGCAAACATAAAACTCACAACACAAGATATACGTGGGGAAAACCCTTTGAGGTAAAAACCCCACACTCCAAAGCTGCCTAATATATTATTCAGGAATCATGAAGATTACAATATACTTGCACAGAAAGCTTTTACAGGAGTATATCCAACTAGAGATTCAGGAGGTAATTTGACATCTATAAGATTCTTACATACAACCTCCATTTCAAGTTCCTAATAAATGGGAGATACAATACAATACACCATCAACGGTAATCACAAAACCATGAGCTAAAACCACCCAAAAGTGGCACCCAAATTATCTCCAATCAAAGATGCCTTGTGATGTGCCAAACCACATGCCAACACATGTAACTCTCCCCTTTACAGTCTTTTATGTGTCCAACACATTTTTACATTTCCCAAAAACAGAAGGTCCAACTTCTGGTGGCCATAACTTTTGATCCGAGTGTCTGATTGACGAATTGTTTAATGTGTTGAAAAGATCGTGAAGAGATCTATCACCCTTTAACCTGCTATGCTGGTTATGACAATTTTTGGGACATTTAGAGAAGTTTCAATTTTGGTAATTGAGTTTAAAACTTTTTTCTGGCAGTTTCAAAAAATAGAAACTTTAATATCTTGCAATCCAGATATGATCTTGAGACGAAACTCACCCGAGATGTTCACTTAGCTGTTCCACACCTTCTGGGAAAAAAATTAGGTTAATTTGAGCTCAATCGAAGGACATACTAAAAATAGTAAGTCTTTCTATTTTTAGCTCTTTTGGAAACTTTGAAAGTTCCAGACCATTCTCTAAGATATAGGGTATTCAAAAAGACCAAAACTGGGAAGAATATTAACCTTTTGAGGTTGCAAGGTTGAGACACTTTTCCTACCAGGAGGGTACCCCCAGGTCACCAACTGCAACGCTATGTCCCTAGGACACAATACACAACAATAAAAATAGGGGAGAAGCAATATAGAAGAATGATGATACAAATAGAAGAATGGTCACAACAGAGGTGGTCTCCCAGTATCCTTGACCTTACAAGAGAATCAAGGGTCATCCTAGGAGGCCTAAACAACACATAACACATCACAAGGGAACACAACACGAGAGGTAAAGAGTTAGAAATATTTACCTACAAGGACAACCGAACTAGTAGTTGTCATCAATCAAATCATCATCTTCCCACTCCCGAATGTTAGAGGAAAGTGGGACATAATGTACCATAGCCCAACTTTTATTCTTGTCTTCAATTTGTCCATTCTTAAGGTCTTCTTGGTTTGATTCAATGTTTGGTGAGATGTTTTCTTGTTGCGATGTGTTTAGTTGGGCAAACGCTTGTCTTCTCTTCCTCCTTTCTCTTGCTTGTCTGTTTCTTCTTGTCTTAGTGTTTATATCTTTTAAAGTGGTGTATTGTTCTTCCATAGGTTTTTGTGTTTTAGAGGAGGAAGCACCAGGTACAAATCTCATTTGTCTTGGTGGAATGTTTTGTTGTCGATGACTACCGCCCGATCCTTGTAAGGATGGTGGGAGAGGAACCTCAGCATAGGGCCCTTTTCCTTTTACTCTAGGATTCTCTTCAAATGTGGTTTGTTTATCTCTTATTGTTTATTGAATAGAAGGACCGACCACTCGATGTAATAATTGTGTTTTGTAGTTTCTATATCCCAAGAAGTTAAAATCTATTTGCGGCTCTAGTTCCAGTTCAGATTGTTCCCAAAAGTAATCAAGGATAAAGTGGTGTTGTAACCAAAGGTTTATATCTGTTGCAAGGGATAGTATGCACTTGTCCATTCAAGGGAAATTTTACACAATTATGAATTGTTGAAGGGACAACTTTTATATCCTTTAACCATGGGTGTCCTAATTTTATGCGAAAAAGGTCAGATATAGGGACAACATCAAATAATTGTTCTATGGATTTCTCAAATATAGTGACCAATAAAGATATATCCTAGAAGTGTTTATAAAGGTTCCCTTATGTGTCTTAATCATCATGTCCGAAGGGTCATAGGAGTCTTGTATCAAACTATGTGAGTAAAGGAATTCTTCTCTTACCACATTGGTCATGCAATTAGGATCAATAAGTGTTCCATCCATAGGATTTCCCATTATCTTCATAGTGATATAAAGAGGTCCTTCAATGTCTCCAATTGTTCTATCATGAGGTGTAAAGACAATTTCGGGTTTAGGGAACTTTCTTTTCATGTAAGGCCTAGGAGGGAACCTAGTATTATTTTTGTGATTAAAATCCATGTGTATATGTTTTCAAATCAATGTAAAATCATATTTTAGAAGCTTTTCAAAAGTTATGCATGAAACAAGTGCAAAACTATATATGAAAATGACTTAAAATGCTTGATTTTTTCAACTTTTTTCAATGCAAATGAGTGAAAGAAGAGGTGTTGTAAGGAAATTGATGAGGGGAAGCAAAGACTATGTCTAATATCAGTCCAATAAACCAAAAATATCCTTCACAACATAGCTTTAGTGTAGATCTATAATGATGACAAGTCAAAACCTAGTGAAATACACTAAAAACATGCAATTTTTCACCAATTTTCAATGCAAATGCCTAATAGAAAGGGTGTTGTGATGAATTTGAGGAGGGGAAAAAGATAATAACCCTAATAAAATCCAATTAGTACAGAAAAATCCTTTACAACATGCCTATAATGCAATTCTAGAGAGACGATAAGGCCAAATCTAGTGAAAATGCAAGGTTTTCAAACCCTAGACATAAAATTTTGCAAGAAAGAAACTATGATGAAACAATAAAGTTAGAAATAAGTACTAAATGAGTGTTTTAAACAGTAGTAAAATATGAAACAATATTTTAACTACAAACCCTAGCTAATGCAAAACTAGGTTTTTATGAAAAATGCACAATTTCAAGCAATTTTTAACAATTTAATCATAAAAATGCTATGTAAATGAATGATGAATGATGAATTTATGTAATTTAAATTATATCTAATGATAATAACATAAATTAAATTAAATTAAATGCAAATGAATTCAAATTAATTGAAAATGCAAGCTAAAAATGCCAAATTTTTTCTAATTTTTCCAATGTTTTTAATTTTTTTGTAATTTTTTAAATGCAATAATATAAAAATGAAATGAATGAAAGTATGAAGTAAAACACTCAGCAAGGTGAAAAAATCCTTAAAAAAATGGGTTCACCAAAATGTTTAGTGTGAAAAGAGGAGGTTTTAGATTTTGAAGGTTTTATGAGGGATCCTCCTTTCACCACAACATTCAAGGACATTCAATCGAGTAGAGGACTCTACTACAGATATCCTATCACTTGGAATAGAGGGGAAATTTGGAATTGTATAAATTTGTTGTTCAATTAAGTCCAATTATGCTAAAAACCCTAATTTCATAAAATTGTAAACAAACAAATGAATAACGGAAAATGCTCGCACATAGAGATATCAAATGACAATCAAATACATACCAGATTTTGAAGTTCATTGTGTGGAAAAGTTAGAGACTAATGAGTGGGAACCCTAGTCTAGTGTACCTATTTTTTTTGGGATCTCTAAATAATGTCTACAATACAATCCTGTTGTCACAGAGATTTCACCGCATCAAAATCTAGAGGACTAATGAGCGGGCACCTTAGTCCAAGCCCTTATTTTTCTTCTTTGCTCTACATTTTTGATAGTCTATAGTGTATCCCTATTAATCCACTTCTTTTTCTTCTGAAACCTGTAACCTACACTCACAAAAAAAGTGGGTTGGGTGTTGTGGTGTTTAGAGGCTTGCCTCGGTTAAGCCCCTGAGAGACATTCAAGTCTCCCAAACACTGTTGTCAGATAAAGAGTGCGTATCCCTATGGGATAGAGGCAAAAAACAATTGATAAATGATTGAAAATACAAATAGATATCACCTCAATGGTGTAGCTCACATGAACATGAAGATTCTTCACATCATGAGAAGGTGAAGCCAAATCTGCATAACAAACACAATAACAAAACAATACTGCTCTACAACAATGACTACTTTGAAAGATCTCAAATCATAAGGATGCCAAAAGCTCATATTCATCTTCTCTAGTTTACAAATGAATTGCTAAACATGCTTATATATGCAACTAAACAACTTCCCGCCAAGAAATTTGTAATTCAAACTTAAGGTGTCGGCCTGGGACCTAATAATGGTCACATAACTGACATTGAAATTTAGGTACTAACCCAAAATAGGGAAGGACTAGGGCATGGGTTCCCAAGTCCTCCCCCCTATTTTAGGTAGGATTCATCACAAGTGCATCCCCTAGGTCCCATTTGTCATAAAACTTAGGGGTTTCTTCACCGGAAGTCATCATTAACATGCAAGATGATCTAAATGCATTCTAAAGACCTGGGAGCCAAACCTCAAGAGGGAAAAGCCCCCAAGGGGACATTTTCTGACATAGCACTTTATAATGAATAAGCAAAGAAATTAAACACTCTCACTCTTTGGGAGAGCAACATTTCCCAATACAACCAATTTTTGGGTCTTCCTTAGTACCGATGTTAACTCGATCATAATTAGCTGATGATCTGATAGAAACTTTGCTCTTCTGCTTTATGTATTGATCATGTCTATTAAAAAGGTCCTCAAGGGAGACCAAACCCTTGGGAATTTTATTACCCTTCAACTGAATCACTTCAGATCCCTAGCCATTGTGAGAGCTGGCAACTCCTTCTAAAATATCATTACTCTAATCAAAACTCCCTTGAAATAACACATTTGCAAATGACTCAGCTTTTTCTAGAAAAGAGATAATCTTATGATTCTATGTTTCAGGATTTAACTGTGTGATGTATTTTTTTGCAACATAAAATCACAATATTATGGACTGTGGAAATTTGATGTCTACTAAAGGGATAATCTGTTGGTCATTGTTAAATACCTGCCAGTGGTTGACATTGCCAGGTACACTGGGCCAATAAGCCACCTCAAATCTATAAGATTTATCCTTAAAATATGAGTGAGGTAAGAGGAGAGATGTAGATACAGCCAATAAATTAGCCTAAGTATTCTGATCCCTGGGCACAACTTCTATTGAGAAGGCATCAAAATCTTCTATACAGTCCCACACCCTATTTCTGTAGTGCCTTAGTCTCCCATTTTTCACTATATATATCTTCCTCACTTGCCTGACAATCAATTCAACATCACCCCTAGCTCTTAACTACTTAATACCTTTCTCCTTAGCCAATGCCATCCCAAGCAGCAAAGCTTCATACTTAGCAGTGTTATTGGTGTTTTCAAATTCCAACTTGTAAGCAAAAGGAAATTTGTAATCATCAGGGGAAATTGAAACTACTCCAACACCTGAACTAGTAGTAGATCAATTACCATCAAATTCCAAGGTCCACACTTCATTGGCTAGGTCAGGATTGATCAGATTTGCATCTTCCTCCACTGTCGAGGTGCACATATATGTGCCAAGCCTAGTTTCTACATACAAAATGTTCACCCTCAGGTCCCTCAACTTCAGCACAGTGAACTTTGCCTTAGGTTCAGGGTTTAGATGAACTTTCATCCCATCCACTAGTATTAGAGCATGAGACTAGTCCATTTGTATTTCTCCACCCAAGTCTTTATAGAAACCATAGCTCAAAAGCATCCCATAGCTTGCAGGAATATCCGCCACTAGGATAGTTAGCTTTAATATCTTCTTAGGATATGTTGCAAGGGTAACTTGTGCATCTTTTATCTGACCTAAAATTGGTATAGGTGAGCCATCCATGGAAAAGAACCTACCATGAGAGGAGGTAAAGGATATACCTAGGGCCTCAACAACTTGGGCAGGCATGCCATTATCTGAGGCTCTAGAATCGATGACATAGTTTCTTAATTTGTAGCCAACAATATACAATGATGCATAAAAAGGTTCTAGTTTTTCAAAGGGATTTTGAGGACTGGGGGTCTTTGGAATGAGAATTTGAGCAAATTTGTTTTTTTGTAATGAACTTCATTCTCATTAGACACCTGAGCATTGTAGTGAGAAGGGGAGGGTTCTTGTTTGACATACCTAACAGTCTATCTAGATTAGAAGGATTGAGCCTAAGATATTTAGCTTGTGAAATTTGAATTTTAGTATTCTTACAAGACTCAACTATGTCAGAAGAGCTAGAAACAAGAACTTCAGGAGAAGAAGTAGAGGGTACCTCAACAGATACAACTTTGGGTATATCACTCTATCTTCTTAGAACGTGCTGGTATGCCTCAATAAAATATATTCTGGAGCAGAAGAGGAACTACTAGGCTGGCCTTCAGAATCTTGCCCCTTCTACACACTTGTTGTCCCCTAGTAAACACTGCACAATTTGGACTGTCTATCTTAGTGTACACATCTTCTCAAGCTTTAGGGTCTGACTCATATTCAAAGAAATTAACACTAGCATCATCAGATTGAGTGGTTTCTTCTACATAAGGTTCCTCTATTTACTCATTCATCAAGAGCATCTGCATGAATCTAACAATCTCTAGTCAGGATGCTCCATCATGATCATAAGTTAAATGAAAGTTGCACATCATATGATTATTATTACTATTAGAAGGCACACCTTCAATTGCCAACCTGTAAGTAGACCAGGTAAGGGTAGTGTTCTGTTATAGTTCCACTGGGAACCATGATCTTTCCTTGGTACATCTTGGTAAAAAAACTGTTGGGAGCCTTTAGGCATTTATCTCTTTAAGGTGATAATGTCATTGGCTAGTCTCTGTATGAAAAGGTCAGTAGAATTAACCACTGAAGGTTTGCTTATCTATAACTCCCTCTTCCATTTACCAGCAGTTATAAGATCATCTTCAATGGGAATGGCCATAGTTTGGACCGCTGCCAAATCTGCAACACCTTCCCTTGTTATGGGAAAGCTGACATCAGGAGGGAGAGAATTGATAAAGTAACATTTCAACAAACCATCACCAGGCCTCACATCATTAAGGATTCTATTTGCAAGTTTATTGAATTTAGCCACAAACTCTCTCATTTGTTCATGCACTTCTTTCTTCATAGAAGAGAGTTGAGGTACCAAAGTGTGTTCATTATTAGCAGTTTTGAACCTATCTTCAAAACATTGCCTCATGGTGGCCCAATCTCTGATAGATGCATTAGGTAAGTGGTCAAACCATTCAGCTACAACATCGGTGAGAGACTCAACAAATAGTCTGATAGATACATCTTCATGTTGCACCTCTAAGATAGAACAATCTTTCAAAAAGGCATTTATGTGCTCATCTGGGGTGGCATTTCCATCCCCATTGAACTTGGGTACAATTTTACTAGACCCTCTGGGTAAATCACGTAGGTTTGCTCCAAATCTCATAGGACCTATGGTGGCTCCCCATGGTACAGGAGGTGGTTGAGCCATAATGAAGGGATTATGAAGTAGGAAGTTAACTTGTAGAGGTATAAAAGTACCTTCAAGAGTTAAGACTTGATAAGAGGAATTTACAGGCTCTTTTATAGGCAGAAGGGAAGATGGTCTACTTAAAGACTTGACTTTACGTGTAGGAGGAAAAGGAGCAAAATTCAAAGATTGAAGTAAGTCAAAGTTAAAATCAGAGATACCCTTCTTTCTATCACCACGGGTGTATCTTTTCATAGCCAATTTTCACAAATATATGTATATATAAAAACAATGGTGTAGAGTCACCAAACCACTTACTGGTTGTTACGAGGTAGGGCTTGCTGGGTAGGCACTTGGTTCCTCGGTCTGTCAACAAGGTTTCTTTGTCTATTATCAGGAACTGCTTGAATTTGAAGGGGTCTTTCTCTTCTAGGCACAGGGGCTATGCCTTCAACAAAAAATAATCTCCTGAGGCTCACCAAAACATCATGCATTTTCTCTATGATATCACCGAGTTCTTCTTCTTCTTCAAGTACTTCGTCAACTTGGTGATATTGTTGGTTTGTTCTCCTAGTTTTCTAGGCTACAACTCCCAAACCAGTTATAATGTCTTCTTGGTCACCAACAAGCTAGTCTACATTGGGCTATAGAACTGGTGCACATCTTCCATGGAGAACCATAAAGTCCAATGATAAAGCAAGTCACATAATATATATAGTTATTTTCATAAAGAAGTTTCCCCAGTAGAATCGCCAAAAATCTGTTGGTTTACAGATTTTGCCACCTAACTCTATATTCTCACACCCACATAAGTGATAAATGTACCAATAGTTGAATCAATTATAATGATGTTTTACAATGATTCTCTACTTATTTACCAAGGCATAACTACCTTCTTATGATATCCAATGAATGAAAACTTAAATTGCTTTTAACTAGAAAGCAAAGAAAAACGTGGTGCTTTTAACCAGAAAGCATAAAAGGTAATATGTCCCAAAATCAACTGAAATCAAAAGTACAAAGACTTCAACAATAGTAACTTCAATGAAACAATAAAGAATTATACCATGTACTATACAATCACCACCATAAACCATCCATTGAAAGATAAAAATTTCACAGTAGTGAGCAAGAATTAAAACATTCAACCACTTCAATACATAAAGATAACCAACCACCAATAGTATATTTAATGTAGGAAGAATAAGTATTCAAACAACCATAACACAAAGTATATGATCACATGAACTCCACTGTGTTGATTTCTATTCATATATCAAAGCAATTGAACAAGAAAGTAACACTACAAAGTTTGATCTATCACCAAAACAAAGTTTACCAAAAGATCCCTAACATCGACAGACTAATTAAATTTATAGCCTTGTCACCCAATAACTGTCTTTCCAAATAAAGGCTTCTTGAGGACAACTAATTCAAAAGAGGTCTTTAAATTAAACATAATTTAAATAAAGAGTTCTCCAGAGCCAATAGTTTTTGCAATAAATTGAAAATTACTAAAGCATAGGAAAAGTCTCGCAATTGAAGATTACCACATCAACATCCAATTTGTCTTCCTTGTGTGCCACTTCCTTTTCTTTGGTTTGTTCATCTCCAACTCCTGAATTTTCTTGTGTCACTTAAGTTGTTTGTGCCCTTAACTTTGCCTTATACGCCTAGTACCTGTTGATGATTGGTGACAATGCCACATTGTTTGGACTTCTGGTCATGCTAACTCGAAGCTTCTTCTTACTTATCATTTTGTCAGCATGGGTCACCCTTTGATGCATATTGTCTAGCCCACTTTTGAGTGTTTTGATGTAGGTGGTTGTCCTTGCAAGCTTTTCAATTGAATCCCTATGACAATATCATAGTTCACCATTTCTTTAGTCAACATTTTCCTAAAATTCTATTTGATCTCCTTTGCTTCAATCAACTTATCTTCATCATCCCCGGCGGCCTGTACCTCTAGGATGGCAAAATTGCTTTTGAGATCCATTAGTTCTAAGTAATAAAGGTCAAGGGTATTTCTCATCTCTTTCTCGATAGCTCCCATGACAAATAATTTCCAGTCAACCATATCCATCCATGCAACAAAATCCATTTCCTTAGAATCATTTAAAAACTTTTCAATCATCAGAATATTAACATCCATATTGATGATATCTTGTACTTCTTTGGAAACTAAGGAAAGGCTACTGTTATTTTTCTTGATATTCTAAAAATCAACTATCATGGCCTCCCTCTTGCTAGAAATAGAGTCAAATAGCTTAACAACTTCCTCTATATATATATGAGGCCATCTAAAGTTACTTTTTCTATCCACTGTTCTACAACACCACTCAGAGCTTGGGATCGTTTGATTTGTTGCAAGAGGTTGGGGTTAGGACCATTTACACTTATGTCGAGAAATACATCTGTTGTCTGTGTAGTAATATTCAAAATGGATTGGATAAATAGAGTCAAAGAACTTACTTGTGCTTGCAATTTGACATTTTCCCGTTGTTCCTTTTTTATTCTTTTAGACAGAGCACCGACTAAAAATTTTGCATGATAAATTTCTCCCTCAGCAATTGAGGGTCCCATGTCTACTCGACTCAAATTGAAATCAGCCTTTGTTACCTCACCTTCATTCTTATTACCTATAGGGTCAAAAATCTTAAGAATCAGATGTCTCGTGGAAGGGTCAGCCACCATCTTTGACATTCTCCTTGCCTGTTTGTGTTTAGGCGTTTCTTGTAGAAGCTTAGCCACAGTGTTGATGTTGGTGTTTATTATGGGAGTGCAATGTTTCTTTTTCTCAACTACTTTCGTCAACCAAGCAGGGGAGGAAGATGAGGCATTAGTATTATCAATCACATTCATCATTACACTGTTTGAATGCACAAGTGGGGAATTGTGCTCCAGAGGAATGTTCAAACTAGGGGAATTTGGATTACTCAATAAAGACTAAAGCATATTGTCTTCTCCAAGTTGATTTAAAATCAAAGAATCACTATCATTTACAAGGGGATTCAAAGGGAGCACATGGTCTGCTTGTGGTGGCAAAGCAGCCAATCTGTTATTACTTACCACAGGTTGATTATCCTTCTCACAGATGATCTTTAACTTCCTGACATCCTCGGGTTGCTCACCATCTCCCCCCAATTGTGAGCCAACTCTTTGAAGAGTTGGGTTTGAACTAGATGATCTCCTAGGAGCATGAGTTATCTGAGACCTATTTTTTTCTCGAGTAGATGATTCACTCAGAGTTGTAGAACCAACCTGTTCTCTCAATTTTCCATTTAACCATTTTTCTATTCTCCTTAATACATGCAAAGAGTGAACCATAACATCAATGATTTATTTTTCTGACCATCTTACTGGAGGCAGAGGTTGCAGAGAGGCATTTTGATAACCTTCATCTAGAATACCTGAATTGTCATCAACCATCTCATGAATCTACATTGGCAATTCAAAGGCATGGACTTGGTCGATAGTTAACTGCATCCAACTTCTCCTTTGCACCTCTAAATCTCATCCAAACAGTCTTCCCAAAAATCCTTGAGTTGAGGTTTGTGCAGGTAAGAACCACCACCATGCATGTTCCTCTTCATAATATTTTTACTGTCGAAAGCTAATCGTGTAGGCAACCTATGAAAATTGTACTCTGCCAATAGCTTTTCCACACTTTTTGCACTATCATTACTTTTGTATGAATAAAATGAAAGAATCACAAGGAACAAATACCCCTTCTTTTTCATAGCATGGTATTTTGTATTTACAGCTGCCATCTGACAGTACACTTCCAAAAACATAATGAAATTTGATGGGTACCTCGGTAGTTTTAAAGGGGCATTTTGTAACCCCCTATTCTTAGGTAAGAGAAATGGTTAAATTGTATGTAGAAGCTTCCAAAATTCATGACCAGGGTAGCAGCTTCTGTAGAAAACCTCCTTTCCAATGTACTTTCAATTTTCTTTGCAAGCAACATGAGGAAAGCATCATTTACCCTACGAAAGTCTTTCATACCAACACTTGTTTGCAACTGTGGGAAGATTTGATACACAGGTGTATCTAGGGTGGGAGCTCCTTGAGCTCTTAAACCAGCCTAAACAACCTCTTTGTTAGCCAACACATATATCAATAGAGAACACATATGAAAGATCACTTTCTACATGAAATTTACCAATTACCCATGCATGCTTTCACTAATTAATTTCACCCAATCTATGTGATGATCCCCACAAATGAGTAGGATGAACTCACACATCAAAAGTTCAAAAGAATCAGAATCAGGGCTCCCCACAACACGATGCAGCAAGGTGATCATATCATAAATTTCTTCTTTAAAGTGGCATATTTTCAAATTGGCAGGAAGTCCAGATTTTCCCTTCTTCTCAGCCTCCAACCATGTCTTGGAAATGCGGCTCTGGCACCAATCCTTATTCTTGTGGTAAAATCCCCAAGCACTGGTAATAGAAACATCAGCAACTTCATGATAATAAACCAATTTTAAGGCAAGAGAAATGGATTTCGAATCAATTTTAGCGACCACAGAGCCATCTACAGTTCTTATTTGTTGTGAATCTAGAAAATAATTATTTATACAGGCAACCTCCAAATCAAGACAATGTACAGCAGGCAGGAAACCTGTAGCTTGGTCCAAACCACTGCTCACAATCTTCCTGGCCAGAGAAGTTTGGTCTTCAGGATGCATTCTCCTCCAGAAATCTGCTAAGTCAATGTGGCCAAGCTCCGTGTCTCTTATATTCGACAAACCATTTTTTACCACGGGAACCATGGGAGCTCCTTGGAACTTATATTTCATTTTAACTAACTTGAGAATCTAGAAAGCCAAATACTCAAAAACATTCAAGGACACAACATAGGTCCACAATACATTTGCAGAAGAAACACTATACAGATTCATGAAAAATATGCTAGATTCTTCCACCCAACAAATTATTATACTCCCATAGCAAGAGAGAGAGAAAAATGAAAGAGGAAAGGCCAATTGAGCTAACCTGTAAGCATGAAAACCTATGAATTCTCTGTGAGTGGCTGAACCAGAGCTCTCTTCAATGTATCTCCTTCACAAAATTATGAGAACTTTCTTTACAGAGTGGCCAATTTGTTTAAGTTTCATATCACTCTTTGTTAGCTCTCTCATAAATTGCATTTATTGCTAGCGGTGTATTATGCTTTAAAATTTGTAATATCTCCCCTTTGTTTCCCTTTGAAAAGAGTGCCCATGTACTTTCACACATTCCAAATTTACTATGAAATGACAAGTGTCATTCCTCCGTATCAATCACCAGCTTAGAAGGAGGTGCACCGTGGGAAGAACAAACATGAACTTAGTCGGTAAGTTAGGGATTTGAATAAATTTTGAACCACAAAGTTTGAAGGTTCGGAAGTTTAAAGAAGTTCCCACCTTTCAACAAAGAAGACTTCATGTTACCAAAGGAACACAAACTGACATGACAGACTTGAAGACTCTAGCTTTTGCGACAAGTCGGGAAGTCAAGTGGTTCAAGAAATTTTGAACCCGTTGACTAAGGTTCAAAAACTTAAAGAATTTCTGAATTTGGGAAAAAAAAAGAATAAGTAAAGGCATGGCTTTGGCAAGGAATATGAATAGTGACAACAAAGAATGGGAACAACTCAAAACATGAATGCCTTAGCAAATTTCAAAAATGGGGTAACAGGGTCTAGCTGGCATCTCTCTTCTGTTATTGTTACTGTTGTTACCAAAGTTGCTTCTCTTAGTATTTCCACTGTTCCTTACCTAAAAATTGTTGTCTCTTTTTTGATTTTTAATTTGACGCTTGTTGTTTCCTTGATTGTTGTTGCTACTCTGATTATGACTGCCACCTTGAAACTGTTGGAGCCAGGATCTACTACAAGCATTCATCTACGGGAGAGCCATGACAAAGCCAGGAAAGAATAGTGATGCAAAGATAGGAAAATTCATTAATCAACCTCTATAAAAACACATGCAAAGGAGTGAGTATTTATAGGCAAGGTGAGTGGGGTGAGGTGTCAATATTGACCAATGAGAAATGTAACTCTAGTATCTCACAAAATAGTGGGGAGTAACTTCCCATGTAGTGGATTGATACCACACACACATGCACCCACTAACATGAATATGGCCTATTAAATAACTCACAATTATTTACTACCTAAGCAAGCTTAGATTAAAATAAAGGAAACTAAAATCCTATAGTAACACCCTCCCTTAAGCATAGCTTAGATGGATGTAACAATGGGTCCTGAAAAATGAAGCCATGTTAGTTACCCATATACAATGATGGTGGAGAGTGAAAGGAAGCTAGGTGTGCAGAAAACACTTCCTACACTAATCTAATGAGGGGAGGAAAGTGCAAATTCAATTTTATCTTTACAATTACAGCTATGTTAACCCACTAACAGAGATATTATAGCAAACACATACATAAGAAAGTGAGACAGAAGAAGAGAGACACAAGATATACGTGGGGAAAACCCTTACGGGTGAAAAACCCCACACTCCAAAACACAACTCAAATGTATTCCGTAAACAATGAAGGTTACAATACAACACAGAGCCAATGCTCTTGCAGGAGTCTTCGACACTCGTATCTAGAGATGTTTCAGTAGCATAATAGTATCTGTCAAATTTGTAGTACTTCTCCTCTCAAAAGCACCTATTTATATAACAAATACAAGGCAAAAATGGCTCCACATTGGGATGGACATCCAACATGGCCTTATGGCCCAAAACCCATGCCTCTAGACACTTGTCCAACACTGTAGGATTCTCTTAACACTTGTCAAGTCACCCCATCCCAAGGAGGTCGCCTATTTCCAAAATGGGCTATGACAGATGCTCTTACGACTCTTACAACTGTCATAGAATCTGTCATAGCTGTCATAACTTACAGCTGTAAGAGAATCTATCATACACAGGCTATAAATAGCATATTCTCTTACAACATGCCATAATTCGACTTGGGGCACCCAAAGATGCCTTTTTCAAAGATGCTCTTTGACACATGTCTTCACCTATCATAGAAACTCCTATTTCCAACTCTTACATGTCATAACTTTGTCATAGGAATCTGTCATGACCGTTTCAGTCAATATTCCCTTACACAATATCCAAGATGCCAACACGTGGTAAAATATTCCTACCACTAAGTGGGACGCCTATCTCCTCATGTGAGGACAAAATTACATGTGGTCATATGCCATGTAGGATGACACATCACCGTGTCAACTCCCACAATATGACAACATAGGATTTGCATCCAATTAATACAATAGGCAATAAATAAATAAATACAATGTAAAAATACAAGAAATTACCAAGGTTGAGATACCTTAATTCCCAACAGAGAATGTCATAAGTCTCCTGAAAGATACAACAATCATACAAACATGATTCCTCAAGAAGAGGATGGAGTGGATCAAGTGTCCATAATAGGTAGAAGTAACTTCAAAGCCACTGAAAGATACAAGAGAAAAGAAGATAGTGCATTGTTTGCATACAACATTTCTTCCCTTGGGTAAAAACAAGTCCAATGGAGGATGAAGAAGCCACTCCCACAAATTTGATGGAGAGGGAAACCAAATCCAAGTGTGTGCCTTTGAATGCAACTTAGGTGACCTCGAGTTGGAAGATGATGTCTTCTTCAAAATAGAAAATGTTTGCACAATCAAAGAAGAAGAACCAGGAGAGGAAATAATGTGAGCTGTATTTGGAAAAATAGAAGATGAAGGGATGATAGATATGTTGTGACTATCATCAAAAGTGTCCTCAAGATCTGCAATGTGAGACTCATAAAACAACTCAGAAATACCTATTAAATAATCATCCCACTCAACAAAATCAGAAGAACAAACATTATCCTGCTTAACCATGGAAATAGGAATATCTGAAGAAGCGGGAAGAGGAGAAGAAATGTCAACACAAGTCTCAAGAACTAGATTAGATGTGAGAACAACAAGGTTCAAGTGACCACACTTCTCCTCAAAAATATGGTTGACATAAGAAGTGTGAACATCAGCCAAAGTATCTGAACCATCGTTAGGAGCAAATCCAGAAAAGGTGTATAACTTTGTTTCATGATCAACAACCCCTGTAACAATGATCTCTATACTCTCCAAGTCTCTGATGATAACTAAATCAGGTGTGAATTCCATAGTTTTCCTTGCATCATTGTGAGTAATCTGATTTATGGAAAGTAGATTGTTTGTCAAAGAAGGTACACCTAATACATCATTAAAAGTACCATCACCAATCTCAATTGATCCCTTCCTAATTGCATTCACATATGTATTGTTACCCATTAAAATTGGTGGCATAATGCAAGGATCAAAAGTAGAAAACATGGATTGAGTTGAAGCCATATGATCAGAGGCTCTAGAATCAAGAATCCATTTACCTAAACTAGAACTTGTAGATGCACAAAGTTCTTTACCTTTCTGTTTATTAGCATAACTTGCATGGCCTTTTTCAGAAGATTCTGACTATTTTGATGGAGTAGGAGTAGATGAACTAGGAGATGAGGCTGAAGGAGTACATACATTTATTTTCTGAATAAGATTCTTCAACTCATTCACTTCCTTTTTGTAACAATCTTCTTCACTATGCCCATGCTTCTTGCAGTATGCACAAGTGGGTCTCTCCCTTTTCTCCTTTTTGTTGGATGAAGATGACTCAGGGGTAGTTGGAGGTGTTGACTTCTTGTCTTTCTCACTATTCTTGTTGTTCTATTTATGTTCTTTGCCACTAGAAGCCTTTTGCTCTTTTGCAACAAGAGCATGAGATTTTGAAGACTTCAGAGTACCCATTTGCACCAATTTTATTTGTTCTCTTATGAGGGATGAAGCAAACTCATCAAGATAAGGCATCTTATATCTGGCACCAAAGGCATCTTTAGTAGCATAAAAGGCTGATACAAAAATAGAATAATCAGGACCAAGTTTAGTAAGAATGGACAAAATCAACTGCGTGTCCTCTTTTTCAATACCACATTATTTTAGCTACAATCTCAAAGACTTAAGTTTGGTAAAGAAGTATTGAATACTATCAAAGTCTATAGGTTTCATACCAATAAGTTCATTCTCCAATTCATATTCTTTCATTATAATTTGTGTTCCAAATAAACCCTCTAATATTATCTAGATGTCATTTGGAGATTGACAAGATGAAATATGAAAGCAAAGATCAAGAGAAATTAATAGAGCAAGAATACCAAAGGATTCTTGTTTCCTATCATTCCATTTCCTCTTTTTTTTGCACCAGTAGTGGGTTCTACATATGTACCCATAACCATTCTATGCAAGTGCAATTTATGCAAAACATACTCCATTTCTTCTTTCCATTTATGGTAGTTATGAGGAGTAAGAGGTTCAATTTTAGGAATGTCCATGATGATTATAGAAAAAAAATGGGAGAACAGCAATAAAATACCCTCACAAGAAAAAAATTATCCCCCTTGTTCACAGAAAGAACCACTGAAATGTTCTTTTTCCAAACAAAATAGAGATCTGAAAAACATAGATATATAATGATATTTTATGGAAAAATAACCCTTATGGTTGTGTGAAGGATTGAATCACCTTTCCAACGATATTTCCTTTGTCCGATTCTGACACCGTATGCAAAAGATATGCCCAAAACACTAAGGGCAATGCTGAAAAAAGACCCAACTTCTGGTGAAAACAACAAGCTATTGAGAAAAAAATAGAAAATGTGACCTACACCAATGGAAACTTCTTTGAGTCCTCTTTCTGATGATATCTTGTTTGCACAAAACGGAGTCTGGACGTGAAAGTTATGACAGTTTTCCCAAAACTGCTCCTTTAGGTGTTTGGGAGAAAAAAATAGCTCCCCTGGGCTAAGAGGCTGGTCACATGTGCAACCTGTTGCTGGAGCTAGGGGCTAGAGTGCTGGGTACTAGCCTTTGGTCGTTGATGTGACCATGGTCTGCACTAAAGGGCTTGTGGTTCTAAGCGATTGGTGGTTGCCAAAGGATCTCCGACAGAGTTGGGGGCTTAATGCTTGGTGGTGAGGCCTGGTCGCCAAGGTTAAAACAATAAACCCGCTTATACAGACCGCTTATAACAATAAACTACTAATAAAACCTTGCAATAAAAGTGATTAATATTGCAAACTGATGAAGCTTGAAACCGCCACAGAGAACCCTTGGAGGAAGAGCTTGCATAGAGGGCCAAATTGGGAGTACGACTGTGTATGATAGTACGACGCCGTACGAAATGTACATACATCTATACAACGTATGGATTTTCACATAGCCTCCCCCAAAAAATACTAAAAATTTTGTAGTGTTCAGTTTTCATGATTTGATAGGCATTCATAGGGTTTTTGGCCCTTTTGAACACAATGGCAGGGTTAATTTTGCTCCAGGATGGATTGATTAGACTCTCAAGGCTAAAAGCCTCACAGATTCGATAAGAAACTTGTAGGTCTGGAGCTCTAATACCATGATAGTCAAGGTAGGAGGGTCCAGTGAGGGATTGTCCAAACTTGCAGCCTAATTATCTAATACCATGATCATAATGGATATGCAACAAAAGCTAACAGCTAATCAACAGAAAGATAAAAGGTATTCATGAACACATAACAGAAGATGTATCCTAGGAAAAGGGAAAAACCTAGTCTTCAAAGCTCATTCCACATATATTATAACTGCAAATCAAATTACACATGCCTCAAGGGCTTTACAGATGCTAGGCTGCAGTCCAGGGATTACAAAAGATTCGTACAACAATATTATTTCATGATTCCTTCCTTCTACATCTCAATTCTCTACTCTGCAACTCCTTCTACTTCTTGCTCTACCTTCTACTTTGTTTTGCTACTCATTCAGGTCAAAACAACTTAAGATTTTGCTTTGTATCTTCGTGCTATCGATCACTGCCTAGAAAAAATCCTTTACCTCTTATTTATATCCTCCGCAAGCTTTCAAATAATTATCAAGTTAGCCTAATTGCAATGGCTAGTATGAAACGTGTGTACACGGATAGGTCAGACCTAAACATAAGGTATTGCTCTGCTAGTACATAAAACTTTACATGGATCTCCATGAAGGTTGACCAGGTCCTATACTTCATTAAATAATGTTCCTTTAGGCTTCGCAAGTCACAGATTTGCTCCATAAGCTGATTAGACTTCACTGAACATTGTCAGCTCTGCTCTGTGAAAACAGGTAATCTTCTGATAGCGATATCTCTCCGAAATCGAACCCAAATGATGTAAATTTTAGATATGTTATAGATGACCATGTCTAGATGCTAAGTCCAACTCCACAGCCTCTAATATGCAAATGCGGTATTCTCTAAGATCGCTCTCTCGGCACTCTACAACTACATTGTTAACTATCCCAATTGTTTTGAATGCTTCCAGATGCTCCTGCATTAGACTCTCAAGGTTAATTGAAAAGTAAGCCTCTTCACTTTGGTCTATATTATGCCAAAATCAATGTTGTTTCTTTGAATAGGTTTGGCAATCTATTCACAGATACTTGCAACTACCTCAAGGCCGACAGTTTGTTCAAGTCCACCCCACAAAACTGCCTCAACTTCTTCTAGGTTTGGTGCTCTACTTGCAAGCCTTGCACTGCCTCAATGATCAGTGGTCTAAGCAAGTCTTCTCCACAAGCTGCCTCCATTTCTTCATCTTGTCATATCTAGGTTCGGCATTCTACTTGCAAGCCTTGCACTACCTCAATGATCAACAGTTTGAGCAAGTCTTCTCTGCAAGTTGCCTCCATTTATTCATCTTGTCATGTCTAGGTTTGATGTTCTACCTGCAAGCCTTGCATTGCCTCAATGATCGGCGGTCTGAGCAAGTCTTCTCCATAAGTTGCCTCAAGCTCTATGTTTGTTTCAATCAATTAAGAGCCAATCAATACTTATATGCATCCTCCAGAACAATAAGGTCACTTCTTGATACATTCTTGAATTCTTCTCTGCAACTCTATCTAAGTGCGGGTTCCTGTCACAATTTCCTCTACATTCATCAAAAAACAAATCTCACAGTTTCCTCTCTACATACACTTTCCTTTTACTCATCTCTATTTCTTTATCCATATTTACTTCATTCTAGTACACCAGCTTTCTCTTCTGGTAGAATATCTTGTCATTCCCTCTTTCTGTGCCACATGAACTTCTCTTTTCTATTATGTTTCACACTTGTTCACACAAACTTTCTCTTGCACTACTTCCTCTAATGATTAGTCTATAACATAATTCTTCTTAAGATCAATGCTTCACCTTCTTCTGGTTTCTCTATCAAATCTGATGACTCAAAAGGTTCCTCTTCCTCTGCATAAACTATCTTTGTATCAATAGGCTCTTCATCTTCTACATAAACTATCTCTAAATTATGTACTGCTTCTCCTTCATTAGCTTTGATGGTAACAGGTTCTTGTTGACATTCACTGCTTGATTATTTCCTCCTCCAAACTTGAAAATAGGTTCCTCTAAATGGTTTTCTATCAAATCCTCTTTCATCTCTTTTGTATCCTTCACTGTGATAAGACTTATGACTCCTGTCATATCTTCCTCTGTAATTTGATTTACTATTCTTGTTCTGCTTCACATAAGGTCTTCTTTCTTTGCATCATAATCCATATCTTATTTTCTCTCCAACATATGCATATTTCCATCTATACAACCTTCTGAACATACAAGTATCATGTCTCCATTTAGATCCATCAATCCATCCATAGTCCATCTGCATACAATCTGTCATAGTTTTTCTCCTCATTTTATTCCAACACATCTTCTTAGAGTGACTCCTCAATCAACAAAACTTACAAGGATGTAGATCCCATCACAATTCCTTTTCATGTCCATGTTTATTACAATGTGAACAATACATACCTCTTCTTCCTTGATTTGATTTGTTTGAAATTGCCATAACATCCTTACCTCTATCATATCCAAGGCCTTCACTTCTTGATCTTATTACTGGTTCAATAGGTTATGTAATTCCTTGCTGATGCTTTCCCAATCCTTGTCCTTCATATCCCATTCTTTGCATGATTTTGAAACCAATTCCATCACCAACAACTGTAGGTCCAGTTACACTATCATTTTCAACCTCATTTTCTAAAGAAGCTTCTGCATCATTACACAAATCCTTAGTATCACAAGAAACATCACAAAATTTAGGTTTAGATCTCAGACTTTCATTCTCTTTTATACATTCTACTAGTGACTCCTCTAACTGATTAACCTATTCCTTCAACCCTGATATTTCATTCTTTTGCAAACTATTTTCCTTTTTCAATTCTTCCAAACTATCTTCTACATCTTTGTTTCTCTTTTCCACCTTCCCGAACAACTTAAATCCTTCTTCCAATTCTTCAAATCTCTTTTCAACATCCTCAAACAATTTCAGCTCTACCTCTAAATCTTCATTCCTCCTCTTTACATTTTTTAGTTCTTCTTCAAGATCATCATACTTGTCTTCTCCTAGTTCTTTCATCCTCTCCAACAATTTTGAATTACACTTCTTGATTTCACACAATTCTTCTTCCAAAATATCTCTTTCACATATTAGGTTTTCATTCTCTTCTTCATCCTTTTTCCAATCTTCCCCATTGAAAGAAATCAGACAAACAACTTAATTTGAAAAGATTACCCAGATCTTTCTTGCCTTGATCTTCTTCAGTAGTGATTCTTATTCAGTTTAGGGTTTCACACTTCTTTCAACACTTCTATCCTTCCAGCAGATTCATCACCTCCCAGCAGATTCGTAACCAACCTAGTAGATTCAAAAACAACTCTGATACCACTTGATGCAATCAAGGTAGGAGGGTCTGGTGAGGGATTGTCCAACCTTGCAGCCTAATTATCTAACACCATGATCATAATAGATATGCAATGGAATCTAACAACTAATCAACATAAAGATAAAAGGTATTCATGAACACATAACAGAAGATGTATCTTGGGAAAACCCTAACAGGGAAAAACCCAGCCTTCAAAGCTCATTCCACATATATTATAACTTCAAATCAAATTGTACATGCCTCAAGGGCTTTACAGATGCTAGGCCGTAGCCCAAGGATTACAAAAGTTTTGTACAACAATATTATTTCATGATTCCTTCCTTCTACATCTCAATTCTCTGCTCTGCAACTCCTGCTTCCTGCTCTGCCTTCTTCCCTTTTCTGCTACTCATTTAGGTCAACTTAAGATCTTTCTTTGCATCTTCGTGGTATAGATCACTTCCTAGAAAAAATCCTTTATCTCTTATTTATATCCTCCGCAAGCTTTCAAATCATTATCAAGTCGGCCTAATTGCGACGGCTAGTATGAAACATGTGTACACGGATAGGTCAGACCTAAACATAAGGTATTGCTCCCCTGGTACATAAAACTTCTTACAGATCTCCATGAAGGTTGGCTAGGTCCTATACTTCATTAAATAATGTTTCTTTAGGCTTCACAAGTCACAGATTTGCTTCGCAAGCTGATTAGGCTCCACTGAACATTGTTGGCTCTGCTCTGTGAAAATAGGTAAAAACACGTAATCTTCTGATAGTGATATCTCTCCAGAATCGAACCCAAATGATCTAAATTTTAGATATGTTGTAGATGACCATGTCTAGATGCTAAGTCTAGCTCTATAGTCTTTGATATGCAAATGTGGTAAAATGCAATATTCTCCAAGGTCGCTCTCTTGGTACTCTGCAACTGCACTGTTAACTATCCCAATTGTTTTGAATGCTTCCGGATGCTCCTGCATCAGACCATGTTGGAGCCAGGATTTGCTGCAAGCATTCATATACGAGAGAGCCATGACAAAGCCAAGAGAGAATATTGATGCAAAGATAGGAAAATGTATTAATCAACCTCTATAAATATACATGCAAAGGAGTGAGTATTTATAGGCAAGGTGAGTGGGGTGAGGTGTCAATATTGACCAATGAGAAATGTAACTCCAGTATCTCTCAAAATAGGGGGGAATAACTTCCCATGTAGTGGATTGATACCACACACACATGCACCCACTAACATGAATATGGCCTATTAAATAACTCACAATTATTTACTACCAAAGCAAGATTAAAATAAAATAAAGGAAAACAAAATCCTACACTAACAGAAACCTCTTATTTCCGTATTTCTTCTTTTGACTCTTACGGTAGTTGGCGATCTGAACATTGCAATTTCTGATCCTACTTAGTCACTTTCTCAAACACTTCATCCATGGTCAAGGGGTTATGAATATCTACCTCTATCCCAATTTGTGGTCTTAAACCCAAGATAAACTTTTGGATCCTGAACCTCTCGTCCAGCTGGTACTGTGGAACATACTTGAGTAGGTGCTAGAATCTCTCACAATACTAAGTCACTGTCATACCTCCCTAAGTTAGGTTTTGAAATTCTGTCATCTTTTTATCAAAATAAAGTTGTGGTAACCACCTCTTCCTAAAGAGTTGGAGGAAGCGGTCCCACGTTACTTCTCCAGGTAAAAGTTTCTTTTCTACTTTTTCCTTATCCCACCAGGTTGCTACTTCCCGAGTAAGCTAGTAAGATCCCCACATTGCTTTAGTTTCATTAGACAAGTTTTGAAGATCATAATATTTTTCCATATCTATTATCCATGTCTCAGCTCCCTCACCAATGGTCTTACCATCGAATTTAGGAGGGGCGACCTTTTTAAGGTCTTTTCCCAACTCCTCTGCAATTCTGTCTCAATTGTTCATGTTCACTTCACCTTTTGGGACTCATGTTTCTTCCCTCTGACCCACATCTCCATTATTCTCATTCTGATTTCCTCTCTTTCCCTGAACTTCCTGCTCAATATTGTTCATTTGGGTCCCTTGTTGAGTTAAAAGAGCAAGGATTTAATCCAATTGGTTATTCTGTCCATCATTGTCATGTCTGTTATTGTTCTGTCCATTATTGTACTACCCATTATTGTTTTGTCCATTATTGTTGTTTGTTTCAATTCAGTTCCCTTCATTGTTTTTGGCATTGTCCCCTACATTGTCTCCTTCAGTGTTTCCTACATTTTGCTCACTGCCAGATCCTAAGGTTGCTTTCCTACATCTAGATTTTCTAGAGCTCATGTTGATTGATCTACAATAAGTTTACAACTTAGTGTAATAGTCCAAAGAGGCCTAGTGTAGAACCTATCGCTCTGATACCAAATGTAAAGTACTGAATTTCATCACATACATAACTAAAGTAAAAGTAACTGCAACTACACTATCAAGTAAAGAGAAAGATTTACTATTAATTGTCAAACACAAGATTCATTCATTGATATGGTATACAATCATGTTATAGTTCATCATACTGAAGTATAGTTACAGAGCTCCATGATATAATATGCACAAGTTTTAATAATGGCTTATTCTATTTACAATTTGTTTTGGTTCAATGAAGTAATACATATGTCAGCATATACAAGTAGAATCCAATATATATAGATCAATCCTCGACTGCCATCAACCATCTGGTCATCTAATACGTCAAAGGACAAGAACATGGTTTAGGCACTTTTCTAACCAACCATGAAGCTTACGCTTCCCTAGTATTCTTTAGACTTGAAGAATGCCCGACCCTACACAAAGGATCTAACAACCTATAAAAAATTGGTAGGGTGGAATCTAGTGCGTGCCTATTAACCTTAGTGCAATCACGGTAGGAGGGTTCACAGAATGAACTGTCCAGACCTTGCAGCATGAGTAAACACAACAGAAACCACTCAAGAAATGAAACAAATGCAGATTCAGTCATTTAGTATATCATAGAATTCCAATACAATCTGGCCAGCAACATGCGGGCTTACAATTAGGGCTCAAAGGCCTGATCACAAAATATCAGAATATGCACAAGATATAGCTTTGAAGTCCCTTCACGAAGAATGTAAACTATCGATCTTCTAAATCATGAGTCTTGCTTTCCTAAGGATTTATTACATCAATATATATCATCTCCAGTACAAAAGATTCCTCTGCATCGGCCAAGGAAGATCACAAACTCCAATGAAGAGCTATAATGTGTGTACACGGATAGGTTGGACCTAATCATGAAGAGTTCCTATGCAAATGAATGGAATGATGTACGGATCTTAGGGAAGGTTGGCCATGAACCAAATATCATTGAATGATGTGTCATTAGGATCCATAAGTCGAGGAATGCTCCGCAACTCTTCTCCTTTAGCTGATTATCAAAGATTGTTAAGATGTTCTGTTATGAGAAAACAATTGATATTTTGATAGCGATATCTTTCTGGTAACTAATCCAAATGATCTGAATTCTAGCTATGATGTAGATGAATGAATCTCAATGCTAAGTCTAGATCTACAAGATGTGAAATACAACTGCGGTAGAATGCAGACCAAAATACATAAATTGCTACTGACTGAACTGCCTGAACTAAACTAGATAATGAAAAGAAACAAACTGAACTACAAACAAACTGAAATGCAAATGTTTTTGGTTGATGCAAGATTGCTCTTGAACTAGGGATGCTCTTGCATCAGACATCCAGGGTTATTGAAAAAGTGAGTCCCTCACTTTGCTAGGGCTGGGGGAGAACCAAGACAATCCACCTCAGCCTGAGAAATCCATGATGAATCTTCTTTTGGTCTGCCTTTCCACTTCATAAGGTATTCTCTATATTATCTTCCTCTGATGTTGTGTCCAACTCTGCTATCCAAAATGTCTTCAACGTGCTCTGGTGCTTGTTGTGGTAACTGCTTCTTCAAGTCATCTATCATGCTATCACTAAACTCTGCTTCATGATATTGGTATAAGTCTACAATGTTGAAAATCGGTGATATACCCAATGTCTCCGATAACTCTACTTCATATGCATTTCCTAAATCAAATTTCCTGAGTATCCTACAAGGTCCAAATTTCTTCATCTTCAACTTGTTACATGTCCCAACTAGAAATCTCTCTTTTCTCAAGTACAGAATTACTTCATCTCCTACTGTAAATTCTTTATGTCTTCTCTTCTCATCTACTTGCTCCTTATATTTGTTGTTCATATCTTCCAAATGCTTCTTCACGTGATTATGCACTGTCTTCATGTGATCTACAAATTCTTCTGCTTATGCACTTCTCTTTTCCTCTACGTTGATATCTCTCAACTTTGCAACTCCTCTAGGATTCACTCCGGTAACAATCTCAAAAGGCATTCTTCTGGTACTCCTATTAACTAAATTATTGTATGCAAACTCTACTTGTGAAAGAATCAAGTCCCAACTTCCTACCTTTTTTCTAACTAAACATCTCAACAAGTTTCCCAAACTCCTATTCACTACCTCTGTCTGTCCATCAGTCTATGGATGAAATGCTAAACTGAACTTCAAATCTGTCTTCATCTTGTTCCAAGGTGTCTTCCAAAAATATCCAAGAAATCTTGTGTCTCTAAATGAAACTATCCTCTTAGGTGATCCATGCAATCTCACAATCTCCTTGAAAAATAGGTCAGCTACATGTACTGCATCAGTTGTCTTCTTACAAGGTATGAAATGAGCCATCTTTGAAAATCTGTATACCACTACAAATATAGAATCATGTCCTCTTTATGTCTTAGGCAATCCCATCATAAAATCCATACTTATGTCTTCCCAAGGTCTCTTTGGTACTATCAAAGTTTTATACAATCCAGTGTTCTGACTACTCCCTTTTGCAACTTGACAAACTCAACAACTCTGCACAAATCTCTGAACATCCTTATGCATTTGAGGCCAAAAGTAATTTTCACTCACCAAAGCTACTATTTTATCAATGCCAAAATGTCATGTCAATCCACCACTGTGCTTCTCCTTGATCAAATTTTCTCTCATTGAATTCCTCGGTATGCATAACTGAGTTCCTCTAAACAACATATCTTCTTGAATGAAATAATCCAACCACTTGCTCCTATCTATCACAATAGGTTCCTTACATGCTTTCCAAGGTTCTGTAAAATTAGTGTCTCCCTCATACATGTTATTCAATTCATCAAATCCCAACACTTCAACCCTCATCTCTGTCAACAAGTTTCTTCTCCTACTTAATGCATCAGCAACTTTGTTTGATTTTCCACTCCTATGCTTTAACACAAAGGTATAACTCTGCATGAACTCCACCCATCTCGTATGTCTCTGATTTAACTTACCTTGACTATTCGAATACTGCAAAGCTTGATGATCTGTATACAACACAAAGTCCTTAGGCAACAAGTAATGTCTCCACTTCTTCAAGGCTTGAATTATGACATAGAACTCTTGATCATAAACTGAATATCATTTTCTTACATTGTTCAACTTCTCACTGAAATATGCAACAAGTCTACCTTCTTGACTTAACACTACTCCAATTACATTTCCACTTGCATCAAAATCAACTTGAAATACCTTATTGAAATCTGGTAATGCTAAAATAGGTTGCTCTGTGACCTTCTTCTTCAACAATTCAAAACTTTTATCTTCTCCAAATGTCAACTTAAAGTCTTTCCTATCACCTCTCATTGTCTTTGTCATAGGGTTACAAACTGAACTAAAATTTCTGATGAACTTCTAGTAGAAACTAGCCAATCCATGAAATGATCTAACTTCTCTAATGCTCTCCGGTGTAGGCCATTCAACAATTGCTCTTACCTTCTCAGGGTCCATCTCCAATCCTTCCACAGAAATTACAAATCCCAAATATACCAATTCTTCCTTCATGAAACTACACTTCTTAATGTTTATCAACAATTTCTCTTCTCTCAGTCTCTGCAAAACTTGTCTAATATGCCACAAATGTTCTTCTTTTCTCTTACTGAAAATCAGAATGTCATCCCAATATACAATAACAAAATTACCCAAGAATTTCTTTAGAACTTCATTCATTAATCTCATGAAAGTACTAGGTGCATTTGTCAATCCAAAAGGCATCACTAACCACTCATACAACCCTTCATTTGTCTTAAAGGCTGTCTTCCATTTATCACCTTCTCTAATCCTAATTTGATGGTATCCACTCTTCAAATCTATCTTTGTGAAATATTTTGCTCTACTCAAACAATCCATAATATCATCCATCCTACGTAAAGGGAATCTATACTTAACTGAGATCTTGTTTATTGCTCTAGAGTCAGTACATATTCTCCACTTTCCATCTTTCTTAGGTGCTAACACTGCAGGTACTGCACAAGGACTCAAACTTTCTTTGATCAAACCTTTCCTCAACAATTTCTGTATCTGTCTATTCAATTCTTCATTCTCTGCTGATGCCATTCTATGTGCTGCTTTATTAGGCAAACTAGCTCCCAGTATAAGATCCATGTGATGATTGATACTCCTTATAGGTGGCAATCCTTCAGGTACATTGTTTGATATGATGTCTTCATACTTTGTCAGCAACTCTGTTATCTCCTCCGGTTGTGATTCTTTAGTCTCCTTCTTCAGTGTTTCAGGTTTCTTAGGAATCAAGGCATAACACATATTCTCATGTCTCAAACCACCCAGAAATTTTCTTCCATCTACCAAATAGATTCTAGCATTCCCACATGTTAATTCTCTTCCCATTTGATGTTATAGTGTATGTATTCTTTCTCCCATCATGTATAGCTTTTCTATCATACTGCCAAGGTCTACCAAACAAGATATGACATACATCCATAGACATAATATTGTTGGCAAGAGACACTGCTACGCATGATAGGTATTGTCATTAATGGCAACTAAGTCTACCCTACACAACTGCATTACATGATTTATTCATACTGTAAGTTAGAGTGAGGATTTGTCTAAGTCTAGATGTCAGAAACAGAGCATGTGACAGGGTCTGATATCTTAGTCCAGATCTCTCCAGTGGTAATTCATGGTGTGCTGCAGATTTGAAGAAGTGATAAGGATTGTCAGGACTATCTAAATCCAAAATTTTAGCCTCCAGTGATGGAGTCAAAAGTTATAGGGATTTGAGTATCAGGTTCCAGTTAGTCAGCTCAGTTAGAAGAAGAATAGGGTGACCTAGTATTTGATCTTGGTCTGGATGTAGAAAATTTGTTTGATAAGAAATTAATGATAATCAGTGATATTCACCGACATGATTGATGATCTAGGAATACAATTTTTTGGTCCGCATTGATATTTGTGCTTAGAGTTAGCCGATAGAGTAGAGTGCTTAATAAATGTTTTAAGTTTTATTGAAGCCGACTACAATTGATTGAATTTCTTGATGCGGATATATATAGTCGATGGATTCAAGTGTTTTGAAGTGTGGTGTGATGGTGTAAGTGCGAAAAAGGTAGAAATAAGTGTGAAGGTGAAGATCTAAACTCAGATCATGGAAGAATAGTAAACAGGGTAGAGTAAGGATGAAGTGTGTAGGATCAGTATTCTGTATTTAACCGGAACTGAATTCTTGCATTGGCAAATGTTGTTCATCAGTTCAAACATTCTGTAATCTTCTTGTAATCATTCCTATAGGCAGTGAGCTCTGAGCAGTGAGCCCAAAGGCATGTGCCTTCCCCATTTGTAATACTTTTAACAAGGTATTAATTCTTGTGGACTAACCTCCATCGTGGTTTTCCCTTAACTGGGTTTCCATGTTAAAAATCTTGGTGTCAAGTGTGTTATTTATGTTTCTGCTCATGTGTTATTAATTCATGCTTTCATGGTTATAATAATGATCTGTAAATAAGTGGTAGAGAAGAATTAATTGCATCAAATGATAAAGTTTTGAGACAACTAATTCACCCCCCTCTCAGTTGTCTGCCCCAATTCCAACAATTGGTATCAGAGCGAGGTTCCTTGGAAGAAGGTTAATAGCTTGAGGAAGATCTAAGAAGGTATTAAAATGGATTCATACAACCTCCAGGAACAACTTAAACTTGCTTTAGAAGATCTTGATCAGTCCAAAGCTGATGTTAAGGAATTGCAAGAGAACTTTAAAGATGCTGAAGACTTCATTGAGACCTTAAAAGAAAAATTGAGCAAATCAAATGGAAAAAGGAAGGAGCTACTTCTTCAACTAGGAAATCAGAATGAAGATAAGGACAAGGATGAGGCCCTGAAAGAGAAGACAAAGGAATGTGAGAAGTTAGCTAAAGAAGTTATTGTACTAAAACATGAGATGGAATCTAGGGTGATGAGGTTAACCAAAGAAATTGAGGAAAGAAAGAAGACCGAAGAAGACCTGAAACAAACTCTAAAAGAAAGAACAGAAGAATACTACAAATTAGATGGAATTGCTAGCCATCTAGAGTCTGATCTACATGAAAGAAAAGACAATGAAAAAGAACTTGAAAGGTAAATTGTCATTCTCAAACATGACCTAGAAGTTACAAATAAATATAAAGAAAAAATCAAGATAAGCTCAGCTAAACTTGAGGTGCTACTTGACAACCAAAAGAAGGCAGATGATAAGCATGGTCTGGGATTTGAGAAAGGTGAAAGCTCTGGATCTGGTCAAAGAAATCCTGATGCAAGAAATCCAAGAAAGAATCCTAGAAGACCTCCGATAAGACAACCCAATGCTCAAAGGTATCCATCCTTCAATGGCAGTTGTTTCATGTACAATAAATTTGGTCATAGAGCTACTCAATGTAGAAGTAGAGTGAATCAAAGTAGTCCATCCTTCTCTAGTCAATGCTTCAATTGTAAGTGGTATAGTCATAGATCCAGTGAATACAAAAGTATGATAATGAAAAACTCTAACAATAGTGGAAATAGCAATTCCTTTAATGGCTACTATTTTGCATGCAATGGATTTGGACACATGGCTAATCAGTGCAGATCAAGAGGGAATCAAGTAAATAAGCAAAGAAATGTTGTATGCTTTAATTGCAATAGATCTAATCATATTGCAAGATTCTGCAGAAGCAAGAATGATAGAAAAGGTCTGGTAAACAGAAATCAAAACATGCAGAGACAATACAAAGGCAAGGGCAAAGTTTATGTGAATGAGGTCCAGAATGAAATGAGCAAAACATGGGTAAAGAAAGGTGAAATGACTGTTGATAATGGATCCGTACCAAAATCCGGTGTTGATAATTCCTCTGGGAATTGAATTAGGAGCTCTGGCTCAGGGGGAGTTTCTTAGAAAATCTAATTCCCCCAGATAGTAAGTGAGTGCCTGAATCCGGAAAAATGAATAAAGTTAAAGAAGGCTGTTGCAGATGTATTAAAGCTAATTTTAGAAGAAAAGAAGCTAATGTGAGTGATTGTGGAACAATTGAAGATTGACTGTATGCAAAACAGTGTAACCGGATGTGTTAGGGCAGAGCATTTATTACAATGAAGAATTAGGTTTTGCGGAGGATAAAAGGTCATTCATTTGAGCATTTGAAGCACTTTACATTCAAATAGAGCAAGCAGAAGAGCACCTGAGCTAAGATTTCAAGGATTTGAAGTGTGACCAAAGAATTCATCCGCTAACCCTAACTTCGTGAAGAAAAAGGTATTTTCTGCAAAGATTTGAACCTGTAATCTTCTGAGATGGCTACTCCTCTTGTTAATATTACTAAAAGGCCCTGACCAAAATTTAAGAAGTATCCATACAAATTAGTAGAAGTTGACCTGTTAGGTGCATTTTTAAGTGTTCCGTATGGTGTATTACATGTTGAGGATATTAGGGTCTACATTCATGCCAACATAGATGAATTTGGAGACTCAAAGTTTGTAGATTTGTTTAAGAATCAACTGAGGGATGAAATTCATGGTCTTAAACCTGAGTATAAGGCATTGCACGATAAACATTTCATTTAGGTTATAGTGTTTCCATGCTTCGATGAAGATGAATGGGTCTGACATGTTCTAAGTCGTATGCATGATGAGTTTATATGGATAATGAAACCTTTCAAAATCACCAAGGATGCCATCAAAGCCGTGACAGGGTTAAACTCATTCGGTGGACTGCTAATGTTGAAGGCTATAAAAAATCAAACTGTGACTGATGCTACCAGTTCAATGTTTGACAAAAGGGCAATGACTATCAATGACATTATTGATCCGGATGTTAAGTTTGTTTCAATGGTGATTGGATACAAGATTTATCATTCTAGCAGGGAAAATTTTGTATCTGGTATGGCTATCTATGCAGCTTATCAGATGTTGAGAGAGAATGTTGATTATGACTTGTGTGAGTTGTTGCAAAACTAGTTGATGGAAAATTTGAATAAGGTAAAGAATGATAAGAAGAACACCTTCAAATATGGTACATTGGTCTTATGTTTGTTCTTCTATTTCATGAATGAGTTACTCGATAAGAAAAACATGTGTTGGACCAATAATAAACCTATTGCTATCTAGATAAGAGAGAACTTGAACAGTATTGGAGATGCCAATGCCCAAAAGATAGCTCTCTGGGGATATTTCAAGAATTTTTAGAGCATGATGCATTCAAGGGAGAGAATTCCTTCTTCTATAGTTGAAAAATACAAGGATACAGTTTGTTTTATGGTAGACATAGATCAGTGCTTAATGGAAGTTGTTGAAACAAGAATGGTATGGATTATGCCTATGGGTTAGGAAGTTGATGAGCAAGTCTTAGATATGTATGCTCAACATCTTTTGAGCAAGTCAAAGGATACCACAGTTGAAAGATTTGGAACATATAAGGAGGTAAGTTTAAAATTGCATGTTGAGCTCAGAAAACCAGAAATCAAAAGGAAATCTCAGAAGCAAGTAGAGATGTATGTTGAAAGTATTGGCATAACTAAGGAAGCTGTGAGGCAGAACAGAGAAAGCATAGAAAAATATGAGAAGGAGAAGTAGGATAAGAAACAAAGAAGTGCTCTAGAAGTCTCCTCCAGCCAGCCTAGAAAAACTAGAAGCTCTGCTGCTGCCCCTGTTCCCCCAAAAACCTGCTAAACCTGAGAAACCAGAAGACAAATCATCCAAAAAGATGAGAAAGGGGTGAAAACTAAGGCCTCCTGGACATATAAAAGCATGAAGAATGATGAATAAGAAACTGACTCTGATGTTGAAGTCAAAGAGTTAAAGGCATTAGGTACAAAAGAAGCCAAGGTGTCTAAGGAGAAGCCCTCCAAAAGCAAAAGAGCAAGCAAGAGGCAAAAGACTGAAACATATGTTGAAAAGCCTACTCTCTATGTGGATGACATCATCAAATCAGTCACTGTAGATGGTAACTTAAGGCCAATGACTGAATTCTTTGATCATTATAGTGATGTTGATAAGAGGGTTCTAGAAGAAGCAACAATCAAATATTTGAACATCTACAATAAGGCTTTGATTCAAATAACTTCTGAAATTCCAAAAAGTCTTGTAGATATTCTGGAGTTAAGAAAAGATAATGCAAAAGGTAAAGACATGGAGATTAGGGAGCATGTGTTGATAAATTTGTGCCCTCAGATTACTCTAGATTAGATGAACATGATATTCAAAGACATGAAGGATGACTTCAGGAGTAAGAAGAGAATGAATAAACTCATGCTTGGTGAAACAAATGAGATAGTCAAAGATACTCAGGAGATTCTTCTGAATGCACTGAAAAGACATAATCTCCCTATTGTTGAAAAAGAGATTGATGATGGGATTGACTCCTCAATTCTAGATGTTGAAGAATTGAAGATTAATAAATAGAAAACTAAGTTAGATGACTCCTCTACTCCAGAAGAGGAAGCAATAAACAAGGAAGATGTAAATATGATAGATGAAACTGATGATATAGGAGGTATTCAAACTCCTTTGGATCAATCTTGCAAAGAAGATACAGAGATTAATGTTGAAGCAGATGATCAAATTAAAGATGATTCATTGAAGAATAAAGAGCATGAAGTAGAAGGAAAGGACCAAGAAGTAGAAAAGACCAAGGAGAGAAATGAAAATGAAGAATAAATTGCAAAGGTTGATGAAGAGCCCAAGCAGGACAATCCGGTTAATAGTACCAGTAAGGATCAAATAGATAAATCATCATTTTGGGCAAGAGACACTATAGAAGCAGTGAAGGAAATTCTAGTCTGAGACAAACAAATTGAAGAAGATCAGGACATTATACAAGGTCCAATAAATTTTGATACCTTATCTCTGATGCAAAAGATAAAGTTGGCCTCCATTGCTCAAGCTAAAGCTAGGGAAGACATTTTGAAGTCTCACATAGAAGATAGTGAGCTACTTGGCTTGTCATTAGGAATTTTGGAGAAGATCATGCCCACTTTTCAAAAGTATTCTTCAGCATCTCCATCTGGCCAATTGAAAAATCTAATAAGCTCGGTAAGTTCTCATTTTGAATCTCTAGAGAAGTCTGTAGAGGTCAAGGTTCAAAAGGAATTCAATGACAAGAGATTTGATGCTCTAAAGGGGTTGATTAGAGTAGATAGAATGGTCCTTGATGCCAGTGTAAAGAGTATTCAGAATGCTCTTACAGAAGGAGGAAATGTATATAAATTCTTCCTATCTTGTCCTAAAAGTATAGAGGATATTGAAGATAAAAAGAAGGAATCTAAGCAGAAACTATCTAGTGTATACAAATCTTTTGATCCTGTGACAGCATCAATGGAAAGCAAGGAGTGTCAGGTAGTTACCCTGATTGAAGAAATAAAGAGATTGACAAAAGAAAAGGAGAACATTGAGGCAAGGATGAGTGAGCTCTGGGGACTAATTTCTCCCAAGATGGAAACAATGTTTAATTCTCTGACCGAAGCCCAAGCTATAGCTTAGTCAAGTGATCCCATTGATTTGCGGATGACAAAGTCACAAGCATTTCTCTTCAGTGGTCACATATCATTTCTCTTTAGTGGTCACATATCAATTTTGAATACTATAAAGAAGATCTGGGATAGCGAGCTAACACAATTGAAGAACATTTTTGGAGATGTACTCAAGTATATGTAAATAGGACTTAAGGATTGTTTGTACATATGCGGCCTGGTATATAGAATTTTTACAAAAATTTTGTTTTACGGATCCCACCCTTTGCCATTGATGTCAAAGGGGGAGTGAAGAGCAGTGAAAAATGAGGAATCCAGCAAAGGGGGAGCATTGGAGAATAGAGAAAAGCATAAGTGTACTTAGTAAGGGGGAGTTGTTCTGACAATCATTTTTCACTAAGTGTTGCCATCAATGCCAAAGGGGGAGATTATTGGCAAGAGACATTGCTACGCATGACAGGTGTTTTCATTGATGGCAACTAAGTCTACCCTACACATCCACATTACATGATTTGTTCATACTGGAATTCAGAGTGAGAATTTGTCTAAGTCTGGATGTCAGAAACAGAGCATGTGACAGGGTCTAATATCTTAGTCTGGATCTCTTCGGTGGTAATTCACAGTGTGCTACGGATCTAAAGAAGTGATAAGGATTGTTAGGACTATCTAAATCTATAATCTTAGCCTCCGATGATGGAGTCAAACATTATAAGGATTTGAGTATCAAGTTCTAGTTAGTTAGCTCAGTCAAAAGAAGAACAAGGTGACCTAGTATTTGATCTTGGTCCGGATGCAAAAAATTTGTTGGATAAGCAATTAATGATAATCAATGATATTGGCCAACATGACTAATGATCTAGGAACACAAGTTTTTGGTCCACATTGATATTTGTGCTTAGATTTAGCCGACAGAGTAGAGTGCTTAATAAATGTTTTAAGTTTTATTGAAGCTGACTATAGTTGATTGAATTTCTTGATACGGATATATATAGCTGATGGATTCGAGTGTTTTGAAGTGTGGTGTGATGGTGTAAGTGTGAAAAAGGCATAAAGAAGTGCAAAGGTGAAGATCTAATCTTGGATCATGGCAGAACAGTAAACAGGGCAGAGTAAGGATGAAGTGTGTAAGATCAGTATTCTATACTTAACCAGAACTAAATTCTTGCATTGGCAGATGCTATTCATCAGTTCAAACATTTTGTAATATTCTTGTAATCATTCCTGTAGGTAGTGAGCCTCTCTAAGTAGTGAGCTCTGGGCAGTGAGCTCAAAGGCATGTGTCTTCCCCATTTGTAATACTTTTAACACTTTTAACATGGTATTAATTTCTGTAGACTAACCTCCATCGTGGTTTTCCCTTAACCAGGTTTCCACATTGAAAATCTTGGTGTCAAGTGTGTTATTTATGTTTTTGCTCATGTGTTATTAATTCATGCTTTCATAGTTATAATAATGATCTATAAATAAGTGGTAGAGAAGAATTAATTGCAGCAAATGATAAAGTTTTGAGACAACTAATTCACCCCCCCTCTTAGTTGTCTGCCCCAATTCCAACAAATATCACATAAGACTTCATCATGATAAGATCTAATATGAAATTTCACCAAACATTGTTCACTCATAGTACCTTATGATCATCCTGAATCCATGCTATTTGATAGGGCTGAGGGTGTTTCAATTTTCCAACTTCAGCTTAGTCACCATCTCCTCTGAAACTAGGTTATCTAAACTACCACTATCAATTACAACTTTACAACATTTACCTCCTTATTTGCATCTGGTTCTAAACAAACTCTTCCTCTACAGTGGTTCTTCATTTGTCTATGCTTGAAATAGTGTTCTCATCATCACAAGTGATTCTCCTTTCTCTAGTTTACCAACTGAACTAGGTGATCCAACAGGTTCTTCTTCAACATAGGTTGCTCTTCCACTATTCTCTGTTCTCTTGTTTGTACTCCCTTGATTACATTCAAATGCTCTATGTCCTTCACCTCCACACTTGAAACAAGTGCCTTTGAATGTTCTCCTATCAAATCCTCTTCCTTCTCTTCTGTATCCCTCGTTCTGGTATGCACTAGGGTTCCCTCTTCGGTAAAAGTTTATGTCATCTCTCCGGTAAGCATTATTATCTCTGTCATCCTTCTTAAATGTGTTATCAAACTTGTTATGCTCTGGATGTGATCTATCTTCTCTGGAAAATGTTCTACCTTTCTAAAATTTACCTCCTCTTCCTCTATGTCTCTGATCATGCCTCTTATTCAACTTCTCTTCAACTTTTAGGGCGAACTGATATGCTTCTTCTAGAGATGTCATCCTCACCAAACTTACTTCTTCTTGAATGTTCAATCTCAGTCCATTGATGTATCTAGCCACTTTCTCCTTGCTTAATTCACTATGTCCTGTCCTTATAATCATCTTATGAAATTCTTTAGTGTATTCCTTCACAGATTTCTCCTTTTGTCTTAGGTTCTGTAATCTTTTCAACAACTCCAACTCATAGTCAGTAGGTATAAATTGATTCTTCAATTTTGTCACCATCCTATCCCACTTTGTAATCTTTTCTTTACCTCTTCTGTTTCTATCCAACTGAACTTCTTTCCACCATATAGAAGTCCTTTCAACTTTATCTTTGCAAATTTCACCTTCTTTGAATCTTCAACTTCTTCATACTCAAAGTATTCTTCCATGTCATTTATCCAGTTGATCAAATCTTCAGGGTTCAAATTACCAGTATAGTTTAGCACATCAACTCTAGGTCTCTTTCCAATCCTTGAAATAGCTCGCAACATCTTGACTTGATCTGATTCTTCTTCTTCATCACCTCCTAGGGTTTCACCAATTTGTTCAATAGATTGAAATTCTTCTTCATCATCACTTTCAACATTAGGTCTAGGTGTCAATCCTCTTTGCCTATCTTCTTCAACAACATCTAAATGAATTCTCATTGTCTTCATCATTTCCATCATCTCATCCATTCTACTAGCCATTGTTCCAATAGTGGCAACTCTCCTCGACAGCATTCTTCCTAGGATCAAGTGCAAACTACCTCAAGTTTGGTGATTAGGCTAAAAGGTGACAACTACCTCACAATCGGCATTTAGTTGCGACACAAGTAACCTACCTCAATTTGGTGATCTATCCACAACAAGATCTTATGGAATTCCTTCGTCAACTTCACTCAATTTGCTCCCAAAGATTCAAACTTTCACTTTGATACCACTTGGTGCAGTCACGGTAGGAGGGTTCACAAAATGAACTATCCAAACCATGCAGCAAGAGTAAACATAATGGAAACCACTCAAGATATGAAATAAATGCAGATTCAGTCATTCAATATATCATAGAATTCAAATACAATCTGGCTGGCAACATGTGGGCTTACAATTAGGGCTCAAAGGCCTGATTACAAAATATCAAAATATGCACAAGATATAGCTTTGAAGTCCCTTCATGAAGAATGTAAACTATCGATCTTCTAAATCATGAGAAATTCTTTCCTAAGGATCTATTACATCAATATATATCATCTCTGGTATAAAATATTCCTCCATGTCGGCCAAGGAAGATCACAAACTCCAATGAAGAGCTGTAACGTGTGTACACGGATAGGTCGGACCTAATCATGAAGAGTTCCTTTGCAAATGAATGGAATGATGTGCAGATCTCAGGGAAGGTCAGACACAAACCAAATATCATTGAATGATGTGTCATTAGGCTCCATAAGTTGAGGAATGCTTCGCAACTCTTCTCCTTTAGCTGATTATCATAGATTGTTAGGATGTTCTGTTCTGAAAAAATAGTCGATCTTCTGATAGCGATATCTTTCTAGTAACTGATCCAAATGCTCTGAAATCTAGCTATGGTGTAGATGAATGAATCTAGATGCTAAGTCCATCTCCGTAAGATGTGAAATGCAACTGCGGTAGAATGCAGACCAAAATACAGAAACTGCTACTGAATAAACTGAACTGCAAACAAACTGCAATGCAAATGTTTTTGGTTGATGTAAGATTGCTCTTGAACTAGGGATGTTCCTATATCAAACCTACATGCATCCCTAACTTGAATGCAGCATCACATTAACAAGATATGGTAGAGAATAAAATAAATAAAACTAGGCATACAATCCATCTATTTCAATGGTTCATTTGTCTATTTCAATATCAAAATTTAACTTTGGCCAAAGTATGAAACCGTTTAACGGTGTGTAGACCTTGATAAAGAAGACCTACTTCTCTGTTTTACCCATATTCAGCACTCATCCCAGAAGGTAACTTTCTAAAAAGTACAAAAGCATAGAAAATCAAAATAACCAGTCTCTTTCCAAAACACATTTTACGGCAAAAATAATAACTCATTTCTTTCATGCAATATTGTAGGAATAAAAAATTCATTTTTTGTTATGAATTCAACAACTATTTGTTTTCACATGTACTCAATTTTCTTAGCATGTTTGCATAGTATAATTCATACAAGTATAATTATATTAGTTCATGATTTTGAATTGTTTCTTCACTATTTTGCAGGGTAAAATACAATTTTTTTTAGTCATATAGTAAAATGGATACTTTCAACATGTATGCTTTTAGTAGTGAGTATATATATATACTCATATTATTAGCATTCAACTCTATAAGAGAAGTAAAAGAAAATGTTTCACTATTCCTTATCAGTTTCAAGATGTTAACCTGCTGTTTGCTATCAATTTTAATAAAAAAATTAGTCCAATGGAAGTTGTCAATCACCCTTACAGCAGAGGACTCATAAAAAGAGTTGTGACAGTAAGTAAAATTAGTCCCCAAAGAGTCTAGACAACAGTATTTTAGCTACTACAGATGGACAACAGTATGATTTTTCCAAACAAAGTGTTTTATCAGCATGTCATTTAGTTTCTGGTTGATTTACAACAATAAAGTTTTTCCAAAAGAGTGTTTTACAGCATGCCATTCATTTTCTGGGTGATTTACAACAGTAGCTATATGTTCACAAGATTATATAGAGTGTTTTCCTAAGAGGACTGCAGAGTATTCATCATATGTATGTATACATAGATGTGTATGAATATATAAATATATATGCATACATATCTATGTATAAGATATATATATATATATATATATATATATATATATATATATATATATATATATATATATATATATATATATATATATATATATATATATATTATTCATAAAGTGTTGGAAACCAAATAAAATCAAAATATGGTCCTTTTATCATGCCCACACAGTAGTATCACCAGTATGCAAGGAAAGGAAAACAAGGATCTCTTCATGTTTTTTTTATTTTTTATGAAGGTTTTAAGATCAAGAGAGAGATTTAAGATTCGGTGAGAGATTTCAAAGTGTGCAACCCTGCTGGCTATTCCAGGCATGGGAAGGCCCAAATGGCCTCCCACAACCCCCTAAGGAGGAGTTGTGGCCTACCTTTTTAGTAGTTCCATAGTGTCTGCAAAGAATTTAGAAACTTTAAAACAAAAACATCTACTTTCCTCTGCCCTAAATCTCATGCAAGCGACAGATTTACACATTCTTAAGTTTTTCAATCACAAGGACAACCAATATCTTTTACATATTTGCTAATTTATCATGAAAACTAATGCAATTTAGAGGAACCTATTTGATGCTTGCAAAACTCTTCAAGTCTGGTTGCCCTTCAAATTCCAATGTCCTCCTTCCTCTGTATGCTACGTGTTGTGTCTTTTTGCCCTTCTTTTTCTTCTTTTTCTTCTTTTTTTTTTCAACTCTATTTTTGCCCCTCCAATTTTAGGGCGAATTCACATGCCTTTGATTTCATTTTTGTTTAACTACAGTCATACCCTTTGTTTCCCTTGGACCATCCATTCTCATACTAAAATCCTTTTATTAAATTCAAATTATTGATATCAAGCATGCCACACATGCATTGTATTTTCAATAACTTCATATTATACTAAAAACAAGTATTCAAGGCATCTCTAATTGATTATATATATATATATATATATATATATATTAATCAATATATACATTTATTAATTATGAAACTCGTCTTTTATTTTTACATATACGTATATTTATATATGTTTTAATATATATTATATATATATGCATAAATAATTTTAACAAACTATTATATTAATACGAAAAGGATAAAGAGATTTTCATAGTGAAATCAAGATGACATAAAATACAACTCAGTATGCATAATTTAATTACTGTTAAATTTGAAAACAAGCAATCATATAATCAATTCAAACAAACCATACCATACATATGAAACCATTTGCAAGGAAAGACAACAATCACATTCATTTATTCCTATACCAAGAATGCCAAGTCGATAGTCACACAATGGAAAAACAATTATGCAATATGATTTCTACATGAGTGTGTGTGATAGGCACCAGACATAACTCATCCAATTGTTGACAAATGGCTAGGCCCCCTCTATCTAAAACATGTTCTTACCTTCGACAAAACCTACAACCAATCCCACTCATTTTCCACGATCAATAGGTTAGTTCCATAAAAACATAGCCAAAGTGACATAAAGTAACCGAATCATAAGCTCAATAATGTATCATCATCATATTTATTTAAAATCAAGCATCATCAAATATAATTCAATAGTTTTCTATGCATTAATGTAAATGAAATCAATCCAAAAGTTTGAGACGTGACAAATCTTGAGAGGAGGGTTATGCAAGACTTTTCAGATCTTTACAACAATTACATAAATTATACAAAAATAAACATAAATAGGAATCATACCACAACACATGGATATATGTGGGGAAAACCCTTTCAGGAGAAAAACCCCATACTCCAAAAGTCACCCAATATATTATTCATAAATCAACAAGATTACAATATACTTGCAGAGAAAGCTTTCACAGGAGTATCATCAACCAGAGATTGAGAGGCAACTCAACATCTATAAGACTCTCACACACAACCTTCATCTCAAGCACCTAATATATAGGAGATACATTAGATGAAATTGTCAAATGGTATTTACAAAACCATGATCTAAAACCACCCAAAAAGGTGGCATCCAAATTATCTCCAATCAAAGATGGCCTATGATGTGTCAAAACACACATCAACATGTGTAACTCCGCCTTATAGCTCTTCTCTATGTTCAACATGTTTTCACATTTGCCAATACAGGAGACCCAACTTTTGATCCAGGAGGTCGATTGATGAACTGTTTGATGCATTGGAAAGATCATGAAGAGATCTATGCACTTATAACCAACTTGGCTATTTACAACAACATTTGGGGCTAAAAATGACATCTAGATGCCTCAAAATTGACTTTGAAACTTTTTTAGGTATTTTAAAAAGCTGGAAACTTTAATAAATTGACATCCAAACATGACCTTGGGTTGAAACTCACCCAAAATGTTTATTTGACAATTCAATAGCTTTGGGGAAAATTTCGGACCCATACGCACTCAAATGCAAACTTACTATAAATAGTAACCTTTTTTAATTGCAAGGTTGAGACACCTTTCCTAACAGAAGATGTGTGTACAAGTGAGTAGCTAAATGAATCAGTCCTAGAAGCTAATTATGTTGAGTGTGCACATGTAAGTGAAATGGAGAGTGAGTGAGAAACTAGTTTCTTATTTGATACATTGATCTCCTTTTCTCCATTGGATGCTTGTGAAGCAATCAGTGTTTGTTTGCATGAGAATGACATGGAGGTGGCTGCACTTGATGATAAATGATCGGAGACAAGTGTTGGTGCAGCCATAGAGTGTTAGTGGGAAGGACTTGCCTTTGAAGTGTATGAAGATGGTGACCATGTGGACACATATGAGAACCTATTTCTTTGGTGCAAGGTTTGTTGTCTTCGCCATGCTGAGTGTGCTTCATGTGGGCCACATGGAAATGAAAGATAAATGAATGAGGAATATGTAAGATAAAAATAGTGGGACAATTTGAAGAACTAGGTTCTTCACTTGACGTGTCTCATGGTTTTGATTTGTGTGCTAATGGTTTGAATTGTATCCTAAACCATGCTTATGATTCAGATATTGAAGAGTGTAGAAACACATGTGCAGATGGTATTCAAGAGTTTGGTGAAGATGCAAATTAGTATTAATATTTCCACTTTGAGGGTGGGTATTCAATAACTCTTGAAGGTTTTGGCACTACAATAGAGGTTGAATCCTTTGTATGGGACATGGATGCAAATGATAAGCTAGGCATGTGTATGCTTGAACTTCAACGAGTTACAACCCAACTTGATGGTGTACCTGAGCTTGAGGCATTCCAATTTGGGATGCAATATGATTTCCTTCCTTGTGTTGAGCAATGTTGCTATCAGGTGTTAGGAAATTTTCTCAACCTTGCAACTATGAAAGGTTACTATTCTTCCCAGTTTTGGTCTTTTCAAATACCCTTTATCTTGAAGAATGGTGTAGAACTTTCAAAGTTTCCAAAAGGACTAAACATGGTGGGACTTACTATTTTTAGTAACTCTACATTTGACCTTGGATGGACCTAAAATTTTCCCAAAAGGTGTGGGATGTCTAAGTAAACATCTTGAGTGAGTTTCGACTCAAGATCATACCTAGATTGTGAGATATTAAAGTTTCTATTTTTTGAAACTTCAGAAAAAAGTTTTGAATTTAGTTTTGAGACACTTAGAGGTCCCTAAATGCCTCTAAAGTTGTTGTAACTAGAAAACTAGGTTATATATTGATAGATCGCTTCACGATCTTTTTAACGCATCAAACAATTTGTCAATTGGACACCCATATGAAAAGTTATGGCCTCTAGAAGTTAGACCTCCTATTTTTGGGAAATGTGAAAACGTGTTGGACACTTAAAAGAGTTGTAAAGGGGAGAGTTACATGTGTTGGTGTGTGATTTGGCACATCATAAGGCATCTTTGATTGGAGATAATTTGGGCGCCACTTTGTTAGATCTAGGGTACACAACTGAGAGGGGGGGTGAATCAGTTGTACAGAAACTTGCTTCTACTTCAAACACTTGATTCTTCTTTGTTAGTTAATAGCATATTAGTTAACCATCCATGAAAGCATAATGCATAAACACAGGAGCAGATAAACATCAACACATTGGACACCAAGTTTTTGATGTGGAAAACCCGGTTAAGGGAAAAACCACGGGGTGATTAACCCAAGGATTATTCTCTATTAGAAGAATAAGAAAAATGAATGGCACATGCCAATTAGGGCTCACTACCTGAGCACACTACTCACAAAGAGGCACACTACCTACAAGAGACACACTATCTACAAAGTGATAAGAATCACAAACTTGAACTGGATATTGACATCTTTACCATGTCTGGATCAATTCCATTTAAGCCTGAGATACTTCTGCTCTGCCCTTCACTCTTTCGCTATACCACACTCATCCACTGCTCACCACACTTTGAAATGAACTCACAAACCTTTATTTATACAAGGCGTCAACTTAGGAACAATCATCTAAGTTGGCAATCAACCATAAGAACATTCGCAGGATGAATAACACATCCGGTCGGCCACCACAAGAACATTTACAAGATGAACAACTCATCCGGTCGGCTAGTCTGAATAAGAACTTCATCCGGAAGAATATCTTCAATTCTAAGCTCTACCACCAATGCGGATCAACAACACAACCTCAACACGATCCAAGAACCTTCACAAGCTTGCCTGAATGACCAGGTACATCCGCACTTCCTCTACTCACTGGAATCTCTTCTCTTCCTCATCTGAAACTTCAAGAACACAATCTATCGCCACTATCATACTGCCAGAGGTGCTTCCAGACCTCCAAACCACATACCAATCGAGATGACACATTACAAGGACCTCCCAAACACTCTGTCCAATCTGCAGAATAGGACAATGCACTTCCAGATCTCACCGGACCTTTTTGTAACACTCTGTCACATTGGAGCATCTCCCGGAACTGGTTCTACTTGATCGATCACAACTTCTTCACATCTTCATGCAGACCTCTGAGATCTTAACTAGATCATCTCAAGACTCATATCTACAAACCCTTTAATCCGCATCCTTTGAATCTCAACCTATTGAGTACTTTTGCCTTCTTCTTATCACTGTTCTTCACTGTTCCTGATTGAGACTAACTTTCTCAATATCCTCAGCACACAACTCATCCAATCCTTCTTGTTAATGCAATATGAGTATGTTGCCATAAAAGAGAAGTTCTTGTCTTGATGGTTTTTCAAATCATATGTTGCCATCAATGACAACACTGGTTCACCTCATACTTGCAACAATCTCCCCCTTTGTCATTAATGGCAACATATGATGTGAAAAACCATCAAGACAAGAACTTCTCTTTTTTGTCACAGTTCCCCCTATCAGCAACAACTCTTCACATTTCTTCTCTTCCTTTACTGCTCCCCCTTTGATCATCAACCACTTGTTTTTCACATGTCTTCTCTCCCCCTTTGACATTAATGGCAAAGGGCTCGTACTTGCAATTCTAACACATCAGAATCATACCAGCTGCTCCACCTTAGTAGTAGCTCCCCATCATCAATCTGGATCACAAGATATGACTATGATATCCATCGGACTGATGCACATCAGTGCATCCTAGTTCATCACCGGAGGGGCCATGACCCCTAACTTCTCCCGGAGAAACTCAAAAGAATCCTTGGGAAGAGGTTTAGTAAAGATATCTGCAATCTGATCCTTGGAGGGTACATACTCCAATCTGACTTCTTCCTTGTTCACTTGTTCTCTCAGAAAGTGAAACTTGATAGATATGTGCTTAGTCTTAGAGTGTAATACTGGGTTCTTAGAAATATTAATTACACTTGAATTATCACAGAAAATTGTGATAGGCTCCTCATATTCAACTTTAATGTCTCTTAGCATCTACTTCATCCATAAAATCTGAGTGCAACTACTTGCCACTGCAATATATTCTGCTTTAGTTGTAGACAGAGATATTGCCTCTTGTTTCTTGCTTAGCCAAGAAACCAATCTCTTTCCCAAAAAGAATGCTCCACCACTGGTGCTCTTCCGGTCATCCACATCTCCTGCCCAATCTGCATCTATATATGCATGAAGAGAGAAATTCAGATCTCTAGGGTACCATAGACCATACTCAACTGTTCCTTTCAAGTACCTAAAAATTCTTTTGATTGCCATAACATGAGATTCTCTAGGATCAGCCTGGAATCTTGCCACAAGAGCAACAACCTGTATTATATCTAGTCTAGTCTGAGTGAGATACAACAATCCACCAATCATTGATCTATACTTTGTCTGATTTGCCTTTGGAGAGTCATCATCTTTGCTCAACTTACATCCGGTTGCCATAGGAGTGTTCATTGGCTTTGAATCTTCCATACCGAATTTCCTCAACAATTCTTTCACATATTTGGTCTGAGAAATGAAGATCCCTTTCTTTGTTTGAGTAATTTGTAGATCCAAGAAGAAATTCATTTCACCAAGCATAGACATTTCAAACTCACTTTTCATTTGATTTGCAAAAGTTTTGCACATACTATCTCTTCCTCCAAAAATGATATCATCCACAAACACTTCAACAATCAAAATGTTTTCATGATCAATTTTGAAATATAAGTTACTATCAGCAGTACCTTTGTTGAATCCAATCTGAACAAGATGCTTATCCAACCTTTCATACCATGCTCTTGGGGCTTGCTTCAATCCATACAATGCTTTCTTCAACTTGTAGACCATATCATCATTATCAGACAATTGAAATCCATCCGGTTGTTCAATGTATACTTCTTCTTCCAAATCACCATTTAGGAAGGCAGACTTGACATCCATCTGATATACCTTGAAGTCTTTGAAGGCAGCATATGCAAGAAATAATCTGACTGCTTCAATTCTTGCTACCGGAGAAAAGGTTTCTTCAAAATCAATTCCTTCTACTTGAGAGTAGCCTTTGCAGACCAATCTGGCTTTGTTTCTGATAACTTCACCAACCTCATTTAGTTTGTTCTGGAAGACCCATTTGGTTCCAATCACATTCTTGTTTCTAGGTCTGGGAACAAGATCCCAAGTGTGATTTTTCTCAATTTGCATCAACTCTTCTTCCATTGCTTTTGTCCAATTTTCATCATTGCATGCTTCATTTATTGTCTTAGGTTCAATCTTTGAAATCAAACAACATTCATCTAAATTTTGAGCAATTTTCCTCCTTGTTTGTACCCCTTTGTTTTTGTCATCTATGATCTGATCTTCAGAGTGATTTAAAGTTACATACCTTGGAACTTTGGGAGTTTCTTGCACTGTTGTTTCTTGATCAGGTTCATTCAGACAAACCTCTTCTTCCTGATTTACCAGATCAGTCTGAATCTAACTTTCAAAGGAGGATGGAGCTCCTTGCACCAGAGAATCATTCTGATCATCTTCATTACATTCATACAATCTTGAGGGCTTCTCAATTCCTTCATCAACCTTCACATTTGTACTTTCTATCATCTTTCTCAATCTCTTATTGTAACACCGGTATGCTTTGCTTTGAGTTGAGTAACCCAAGAAAATTCCTTCATCACTTCTAGCGTCAAACTTTCCTAAATCTTCATCTCTTTTGATGTAACACTTGCTACCAAATACTCTAAAATATCTCACAGTGGGAGTTATACCAAACCAAAGTTCATAAGGAGTCTTACCGGTATTGTTTCTGATTTGAACTCGGTTAAGAGTGTAGACTGCAGTGCTGACAGCTTCTCTCCAAAACATCTGAGGAACATTTGCTTCCATCATCATTGTCCTAGAAGCTTCCTGGATGGTCTGGTTCTTTCTCTCAACTACTCCATTCTGCTGTGGAGTCCTAGGAGCAGACAACTATCTCTTTATGCCATGCTTCTCACAAAAGTCTATGAATTCACCAGATGTGAATTCACCACCTCTATCAGACCTTAGACACTTAAGTTTCAATCCGGTTTGATTCTCTACTATAGCTTTGAAGATTTTGAACTTCTCAAGGGCTTCTGATTTCTCCTTTAGGAAGGTAACCCACATCATCCGGGAATGATCATCAATCAGTAACATGAAATATCTATCACCTTGCATACTCTTGATTCTTGTCGGACCACATAGATCAGTATGAACTAATTCCAACAATCTGATAGTGAACTGATCCTTGCTTTTGAAAGAGACTCTGCTCTGTTTACCTAGCTGACATTCTTTGCACAAACTATTTGTAGGTTTCACCAATTTAGGAAGATCTCTTACAGCCTGAATATTGCTTATCTTGATGATGTTATCAAAATTCACATGGCACATCCTTCTATGCCATAACCAACTCTGATCAACTTGAACAAACAGACAACTTTTATTAGAACCAACTAGATGGAAGATATTACCTTTTGTTTGAGTACCAGATGCAATTTCAGTTCTGGAGCTTGTAAAGATTCTGCATCTTCCCTTCTTGAACCAGAGATCATAGCCTTTGTCCACTAACTGACCAACACTGAGAAGATTGTGCTTCAATCCTTCAACATATAGTACATTACCGATTTTGCTCTTTCCATCCAAAGAAATAGTTCCCCTACCTTTGATTCTGCCAGCAGAATTGTCACCAAACTTTACCATTCCTCCTTCATACTTTTCCAAATCTAAGAACTTGTTCTTGTCACCAGTCATGTGGTGAGAGCATCCACTGTCAATAATCCAATCATCCTTTTCTTCAATTTGGGCAGCCAAAGCTCTTTCTACAACCTTATGATTGACAGATTCAGAGGATATTGAATCTTCTTCCTTGATGGCAATAAACACCCATTCATTTCCGGATTTGCTTTCTATTTCTGATTCATCATCTGTTACTCCTTCATTATCATCTTCTTCATGAACATAATAGTAGTTCTTTTGAAACCTTGGTCTGTTAGTATTTGACCTTGCAGATCTTTCCGGACATCTTGAAGCAAAATGACCAATCTTATTGCAGTTGAAGTAGTTGAAGGGTAGTTTTCCTTTATACTTACCAGATCCTTTTGGCAGTCTCTTTGCAATGAGGGCTTCAAGTTGAGCTATTTCTTCTTCTTCCTTTTCCATGTCATTCCTTGCTTGATCATACCATGACAGCTTCCTTGAAGAGTTCTCTCCTAGATCAAATCTTTGTTTGCCTTTCACATAGGCACTGGCTTTGAATGTAGATTCAGTCTTGGGGGGATCATCTCCAAACTTAGTCATTTCAAATGCAGCCAGTTTGCCACCTAGTTGTTCTCTTATGACAATTGTATGGGCTCTGAATTCATCAATGGCAGCAACCTTGATTTTGTAGGCAGCAGGAAGGGATCTGAGAATTTTACAAACAATTTTATTTTCATCCAGAACTCCACCAGCATTCCTGATTCCACACACCAGCTCATTCACTCTTGGCATAAAGGTAGTGATATTTTCATCATCTCTCATCTTCAATCTTTCAAATTTTCCTTTCAGACTTTGCAACCTTGCACTCTTGACAAACTCATCTCCTTCATACAGAATTTCTAGTTTAGTCCAGATCTCATATGCAGTTGGTAGGTCAATGACATTTGAAAGATCTGAGTCATTCAATGCACTTAGAAGAGCTTCCTTGGTCCGCAGATTATTTTCAGCATCTGTGATTTCATTCAGAGTTGTCAGACCACCTTGTGGAGGTACATATGGTTTTGAGACCATGGTCAAGTATGCTTTTCCCATACACTCCAAGTGACATTTCATGCGACCTTTCTAGAGAGTGAAGTTGATTCCATCGAACTTCAGACTATTCTTCTTGTATGACGACATCCTGGATCTCCTCAAGTGGTTAAGCTCCTTTCAGAGGAACTTGGCTCTGATACCAATTGTTAGATCTAGGGCACACAACTGAGAGTGGGGGTGAATCAGTTGTACAGAAACTTGCTTCTACTTCAAACACTTGATTCTTCTTTGTTAGTTAATAGCATATTAGTTAATCATCCATGAAAGCATAATGCATAAACACAGGAGCAGATAAACATCAACACATTGGACACCAAGATTTTGACGTGGAAAACCCGGTTAAGGGAAAAACCATGGGGTGATTAACCCAAGGATTATTCTCTGTTAGAAGAATAAGAAAAATGAATGGCACATGCCAATTAGGGCTCACTGCTTGAGCACACTACTCACAAAGAGGCACACTACCTACAAGAGACACACTGTCTACAAAGTGATAAGAATCACAAACTTGAACTGGAGATTGACATCTTTACCATGTTTGGATCAGTTCCATTTAGGCCCAAGATACTTCTGCTCTGTCCATCACTCTTTTGCTATACCACACTCATCCGCTGCTCACCACACTTTGAAATGAACTCACAAACCTTTATTTATACAAGGCATCGACTTAGGAACAATCATCTAAGTTGACAATCAACCATAAGAACATTCGCAGGATGAATAACACATCCGGTCGGCCACCACAAGAACATTTGCAAGATGAACAACTCATCCAGTCGGCTAGTCTGAACAAGAACTTCATCTGGAAGAATATCTTCAATTCCGGGCTCTACCACCAATGCGGATCAACAACACAACCTCAACACGATCCAAGAACCTTCACAAGCCTGCCTAAATGACTAGGTACATCCACACTTCCTCTACTCACTGGAATCTCTTCTCTTCCTCATCTGGAACTTCAAGAACATAGTCTAGCGCCACTGTCATACTACCAGAGGTGCTTCCGGACCTCCAAACCACATACCAATCAAGATGACACATTGCAAGGACCTCTCAAAAACTCCGTCCAATCCGTAGAATAGGACAATGCACTTCTGGATCTCATCAGACCTTTTTGTAACACTCTGTCACTCCGGAGCATCTCCCGGAACCGGTTGTACTTGATCGATCACAACTTCTTCACATCTTCATGTGAACCTTTGAGATCTTAATTGGATCATCTCAAGACTCATATCTACAAACCCTTTAATCCGCATCCTCTGAATCTCAACCTATTGAGTACTTTTGTCTTCTTCTTATCACTATTCTTCACTGTTCCTGATTGAGATAACTTTCTTAATATCCTCAGCACATAGCTCATCCAATCCTTCTTGTCAATGCAATATGAGTATGTTGCCATAAAAGAGAAGTTCTTGTCTTGATGGTTTTTCACATCATATGTTGCCATCAATGACAACACTGGTTCACCTCATACTTGCAACACACTTTTGGGTGGTTTTGGCTCATGGTTTTGTAATTACCATTGACGGTTTAATGTATTGTATCTCCTATATATCAAGAGCTGGCGATGAAGGTTGTGTGAAAGAGTGTTATAGATGTTAAGTTACCTCTAGATCTCTGGATGATTATACTCCCATGAAAGCTTTCTCTACAAGTATATTGTGATATTCTTGATTCCTGAATAATATATTGGGCATCTTTGGAGTGTGGGGTTTTTCACTTGAAAGGGTTTTCCCCATGTATATCTTGTGTTGTGAGTTTTACATTTGAATGTTGTTATTACCTTTTTGTTAATGTGCATCTTAATCTGTAATTGTAAAAGTTAAAATTTGCATAAATATTTCCTCAGTAGATTAGTGTAGGAAGCATTTTCCACATAACTTGCTTCCTTTCAGTTGGTATCAGAGCCTAATCACCTTTGGTTCTAGTTGTTGGGTAGAGGGTTTTTTGAGCTGATTTTCGTTTGAGTGGGAGCTTGTGCAGAGGATTTTGAAATCTTTTTAGCATGAAAGAGATGGCGAGCACATCTGGGAGGTTTGATATAGAGAAGTTTAATGGAGGCAACTTTGAGTTGTGGAAACTCATGATGGAGGACTTATTGGTGGATAGAGATCTATGGCTCGTAGTATCTGGATCCATGTCATTGGGCATGAAACAAGAAGATTGGGATCTGATGGATCAGAAGGCTAAGGATCTGATAAGACTCTATTTTGCTAACTCAGTGCTCCTGAATATCCATGAAGAGAAGACTACAAAAGATCTTTGGAAGAAGCTTGGAGATGTTTATTAGGCTAAATCCCTGGTGAACAAGTTAGTCCTGCGAAAGAAATTATATTATCTAAGGATGGAAGATGGAGGATTTGTCGCTGATCATCTGAATACATTCAATATGCTTATTTCCTAGTTGACCTCTGTTGGTGTGAAGATGGAGGAGGAGGATTGATGTATGAAATTAATGTGTTCCTTACCAAATTCATGGGATCACCTTGTTATGGCCATTTGGCGTACCACTACCACCTTAAAGATGGATGATGTGGCTTCTTTGTTGTTGTCTGAAGAGATGCAGAGAAAGTCTTCCAAATCAACTAAGGAGGCTCTTGTGGTTCATACTAGATCTAAAGAGAAGGGAAATAAAAAGGATAAGAAGAAGGAAGAAAAAGAAAGATCCAAATCCCATGGGAGATATAAGTCTCCCAAAAAGTCCAAGGCTCTGTGTTGGAACTATGGCAAACCTGGTCACTTCCGCAAGGGGTGCAAGGAGGAGACAAAGAAAAATAATAAGAACTATGATTCAGATTCGGACAAGTCCTCTCAGGATGAAAGAGAAGCGTTTGTCACTACCTTAGCAAAGCATGCATTTGAGGATGTGTGGCTTATTGACTTTAGTGTGCATCTTTTCTCATGACCTCACATCAGGGTTGGTTTTTTAAGTATGAAGAATACAATGGTGGAAGGGTGTACTTGGGTGATGATTCTCACCTTAAGATTATTGGTTGTGGAAGAGTCTTGATTCAATTCACTGGTGGACGAGTGAAGGGAATCAATGGTGTTCTGCATATCCCTAGTTTGGCACGGAACCTTCTTTCTATAAGTAATTTGAATGATGTGGGTGTGCAAGTTGTTTTCTCTAATGGAGGATGTAAGATGACTAGTGGATCTATGGTGTTGGCTAAGGGTATTCGGATTGGCACTCTATTTCATCTTGACACATGCACTGTTCAATGCAATAGTGCCTCTATTTTGAAGAAAAGAGCTTTAGAGTCTTCATCCTTACCATTCGAACCAACAATGAAGAATATTGTTACATCTACTTTCAATGGTCATGCTTTCTGGGTACCTAAGGGTGCTCATTCTATGGAGATGAAACTTCCAATTGAGAAGACAATGTTATGGCACCAAAGGCTTGGTCACATTGGTGAAAAGGGTTTGACGACCCTAAAAAATAAAAATCTTGTTGAGAGTATGAATGACTGTAACCTTGAGTTCAATTTCTATGAACATTACATTTATGGAAAACAAAATCATGTTCATTTTTATTCCATTTCTTACAAATCTTCTGAAGTGTTGGACTTGATTCATTCTGATGTGTTTGGTCATGTTAATGTTCCTTCTATTTCAAAATCTATTTACTTTGTTTCATTCATTGATGATTATAGTAGGACATGGGTGTATTTCCTTAGAAGCAAATTTGAAGTCTTTAGTAGATTTAAAGAGTTTAAAGCTCTTGTATAGAATCAGAAGGATAGAAAGATTAAGTGTTTGAGGATTGACAACAATGGTGACTTTTGTTCAGTAGATTTTGACAAGTTTGTAAAGAATAGGGGATTGAGAAGCACACGACAACTCCATATACCCCTCAGAAAAATGGAGTTGCAAAGAGTATGAATAGAACATTGATGGAGAGGGAAAGGAGTATGCTAAGTGGAGCTAGCCTTGAACAAAAGTTTTGGGTTGAAGCTATTGCTATCACTTGTTACTTGGTTAACAAGTCTCCTACATCAATGCTCATTGATAAGACACCTATGGAGGTGTGGTCTGGTAAAAATCCTTCATTGAGATGTATTCGAGTATTTGGTTGTGTGGCATATGCACATGTGCCTAAGGAGAAGAGGTCTAAATTGGAGAACAAGGCTATGAAGTGTATCTTCATCATTTATGGCATTGGTGTGAAAGGGTACAAGATTTGGGATCCAGTGGATGAGAGAGTTCTGTAGAGAAGAAATGTGGTCTTGAGAGAGCTCAATCCTTCTTCTATTGTCTTGCAGCCAGAGAAAGAAGAGAAGAAAGAGGATGTGATTTAGCTTCCTTGCACCCCTAAGAAAGTTGAACCGAAAAGATCTATCGGATGAGATAATGAGGAGAGCTCTAGTAGCTCTGAAAGTTTAGAAGAAGATGAAGAACGTCAACCTCAATCTTTGAGGAGGTCCACGCGGATACAACAACAACTTGATAGGTTTGGTTATTCTTTGCATGATTCCAGTTATATTTTTTCTTTGATTTCTAACACGGATGAGCCTAGAACTGTGAAAGAGGCTATGGGTATGAAAGATGCAGGTTCTTGGAAGGAGGCCACAGAAGAGGAGATGGCTTCTTTGGAAAATAATAATACTTGGTGCCTTTACCTGAAGGACAAAAACTTGTTGGATGTAAATGGGTGTTCAAAAAGAAATTTGGTGCAGATGGTAGTGCTGAGAAATATAAGGATAGATTGGTTGCGAAGGGGTATTCTCAAGTGGAGGGAATTGACTATGGTGATTTTTCTTTCTTGTTACAAAGTTGACATCTATTCAGTTCCTATTATCTCTTGTAGTAGTGTATGATCTAGAAGTGGAACAGATGGATGTGAAGACAACATTTCTTCATGGTGACTTGGAGGAGGAAATCTATATGTCATAGCTAGAGCACTACGTGGTGAAAGGTAGAGAAAATTTGGTTTGCAAGTTGAAAAAGTCTTTGTATGGTTTGAAACAGTCTCCTAGGATGTGGTACCAGAAATTTGATGCTTTTGTGTTGAGTATTGGATTTTTGAGATCGAAATCATATCATTGTGCTTATTACAAGTTTGACAATGATCACATTCTCATTATTGCATTGTATGTCGATGATATGTTACTCATTAGGAATGGTAAAAGTTTGATTTCAGATTTTAAGTCCTAGTTGTCAGCGTATTTTGAGATGAAAAATCTAGGGGTAGCTTGGTACATTCTGGGGATGGAGACCAGAAGAGATAGAGCAAACAAAAAACTTTGGTTAGGGAAGAGTAAGTATGTTAACACTATGTTGGAGAGATTTAGCATGGTAGATTGCAGACCTTTGACTATTCCTATTATGATGGGGACAAAGTTATCTACATTGTAGATTGTCCAAGTCTCCTTCTGAGATGGAGGATATGAGCAGAGTTCCTTATGCTAATGTGGCTGGCAGTTTGATTTATGCGATTGTTTGTACTAGACCAAACATTACCCAAGCAGTGGGAGTACTTAGTCAATTTATGGCTAACCTTGGATGGGTACATTGGGATACAGTGACGAGAGTGTTTAGATATTTATGAGGTACTTCCAAGTATTCCTTATCTTATCATGGTTATCCTACAGGACCTCGGCATTCACTTTGTATTCGTGGATTTGTGGATTCAGATTGGGCAAGTGACATTGACAATAGGAGATCTGCCAGTGCTTATGTGTTCATTATGTTTAGTGGTGCTATTAGTTGGATGAGTAAGCGGAAACCTGTGGTCACTTTGTCCACTACTAAAGCTGAGTACCTGGCAGCAACTCATGCTTGTAAATAAGCCATTTGGATTAAGAGATTGTGTTCTAATGTTGGGTTTGATTCAGGGAAGATTACTATCTATTGTGATAGTTAGAGTGCCATATTTTTTGTGAATAATCCTACTTTCCATGTGAGGACTACGCATATTGATGTCTAGTAACATTTTGTCCATGACATGGTAGAGGATGGGAAGGTAAACTTGGAGAAAGTTGACACTTTGACGAATGTTGCAAATTCCTTAACAAAACCTATGAACACATAGAAGTTTAGATGGTGTTCAGAGTCTATGGGCCTCTCGGCCCTTAGTAATTAAATCATGGTGTTGATACTCCCTTTTCTCTTGCAAGGTGTTCAACAAGTGGGAGAATGTTAGGAAAAGCGTGTCAACCTTGTAACTATGAAAGGTTACTATTCTTCCTAGTTTTGGTCTTTTTGAATACCCTTTATCTTGAAGAATGGTCTAGAACTTTCAAAGTTTCCAAAAGGGCTAAAAATGGCAGGACTTACTATTTTTATTAACTCTACATTTGACCTTAGATGGACCTAAAATTTTCCCAAAAGGTTTGGAATGACTAAGTAAACATCTCAGGTGAGTTTCAACTCAAGATTATACCTGGATTGTGAGATATTAAAGTTTCTATTTTTTGAAGCTGTCAAAAAAAGTTTTGAACTCAGTTTTGAGGCACATAGAGGCCCCTAAATGCCTTGAAAGTTGTCATAACAGGCGAAGTGGGTTATAGTTTGATAGATCCGACGCATCAAAGAGTTCATCAATCGGACACTTGAATCAAAAGTTATGGCCTCTAGAAGTTGGACCTCCTATTTTTAGGAAATGTGAAAATGTGTTGGACACTTAAAAGAGCTGTAAAAGGGAGAGTTACAAGTGTTGGTGTGTGATTTGGCATATCATAAAGTATCTTTGATTGGAGATAATTTGGGCACCACTTTTGGGTGGTTTTGGCTCATGGTTTTGTAATTACCATTGATGGTTTACTATATTGTATCTCCTATATATCAAGAGATGGAGATGGAGGTTGTGTGAAATAGTCTTATAGATGTTGAGTTACCTCCAGATCTCTGGTTGATTAATACTCCTTTGAAATCTTGCTTTGCAAATATATTGTAATCTTCTCGATTCTTGAATAATATATTGGACAACTTTGTAATGTAGGGTTTTTTACCTGAAAGGGTTTTCCCCATGTATATCTTGTGTTGTGAGTTTTTCATTTGAATGTTTTTATTACCTTTCTGTTAGTGTGCATCTTAATCTGTAACTGTAAAAGTTAAAATTTGCATAAATATTTCCTCAGTAGATCAATGTAAGAAGTGTTTTTTGCATATCTTGCTTCCTTTCATTAGGCACATTTTCTTTTCCATGTGAATTGGAGGAATTTTATTTTTTCCTTGATTCACATGTAGAGGTCAGCAGGGATAACAATGTTACAGTTCATGAGGAGTGTGTGTCTTCATCTTCATGCTTTGGTATTGACCTAATTTTTGAGGCTTCACCCCTTGTTCCCGAGGGCCTATTTAATATGGTATGGGATAGGTCATGCACCTATAACATATGGTTGCCTCACAGTAATAGATTTTATGGTGGAGTTAGTCTTCACTTCATGGGCATATTTTGCAGTTTGGGAGATGCGAGCAAATGGTATCATTTGTTGGAGTAGGGTAGTGAATGTGGTTTCAATTTGAGGGATATCAACTCCATCCAAATTGTCTTTGATAGAGGCAAGTAGCCTTATCTTTGTATTGTAGGGTTGACTTGCATTGTGTTAAAATTTTGTTTACAGTCATATTTCCTTTTTATGAGATGTGAAAAAGAGTGACTAATCAACAATGAAGTAATTAGATCAATCTTTCCTCATCGCACATTGGAACAAAATCCACCAATGAATATATGCTTAGCTTTTGTCCTCAGAGAAGAGCCAAGATACAGGTTGGTGGGGGATCTTTTCCTTTGTTGCAATGATTAGGGATTGATGACAAATGTATTGATTAAGTTATGCAATGAAGAGACCTAATGAGCAAACTAAGTAAAAGTGTAAATAACAGTTACATAAGACAGAAAACAGTACTATAAATGAAATAACCAGAGCATAACAAACCTATCACTGAAATTAGGTCCTGTTGGAGCCAGACACGAGCGTTGGGTGCCCTAGTCCTAGGGATTTGGGGTAGACAAACTTCTGTGCGAAGATCTTCATCTCTATATCCTTCGTCTGCCTATCATTTGTCAATACTAGAAACCTTGACTCCATATCTACACACACAAGAGGAGGAAAAATGGTTGTGTTGTATAGGGGCTTGCCTTGATCAAACCACGTGTAAGTGTTCCCACTTCCACAACAACAGATGATAGAGAGAGTGCATGTTCACAATGAGTAGAGACAGATAACTGATAAAGATTGCAATGATGGAATGTAATGAAATGAACTCACCATGAGCATGAAACTCTAGTTGGACTTGATGTCGCAACACTAGTCACACACTAGTAGATGTTGGAGAAGGAAGAAGCTTCCTCAGATACCTAAAAAGGTTAGCACAATAGAAGTAATAATAATTCACAAGTAGAGAGCTTCAAAATTGTAGAGAGAGGTTGCAGATATGTATCACTTATTCTTGCATTATTTCATCCTTGTAAATGAGAGAGAGAGAGAGAGAGTTATGTGTGTGTGTGTGTGTGTGTGAAGATGATGAAATGTTAGAAGACATAAGAACACAAGGAAAGCATAAAACTAGGAAAGCATGGACCCAAGAAGCAATTCGTAGCTATACCCCATGTGAATAAATATGGATTGCTCTATTCTAACCAACACAGATGGAGGCAAGGATTTGGAAATGGTATGAGGGAAATTGGCTAATATTTTGGCATAAATTTGATACTTGAAGACTTGTTATGAAAATGCTTGGAGAGGGCTTGTATTTATAGATTTTGGGAGGATTTTTGATCAATGGTGGAGGTTTGAAAATAAGATCCAAGGGTGAAGATTTCATAGTGAAATCAAGGGCTAGGGTTGCATCATCAATATTGGAGGGCTCACAATATTTTGGAATTTTAAATTGAATCTTGGGAAGGCTTTGCATTAATTAAGATAATGACACATGAATGAATTAAAAATTTATTTATGTGGGAGAGGATGTATTAAAAATTAGATTTTATGGATGAATGGGATGAGAATTGACTAATGCATGGATTTGGAAAGATGAGGTGGAGGCATGTGTGAGTTTTATTATTTAAATAATGCTCAAGTACATGAATGAGGAAATATGAGGTAGAGACACATGTAACTCCCCTTAATTAAAAAATGTTATTTATTTAATCAAGTGTGGCAAGATGAGATATTGAGGGTGTAAGTTAATTAATTAAGTGATTAACTTAATTAATATGGATGTTGGAAATTAAGAGATGGGTTAATTAATGACATAAATTAATTAAGGGTTTACTTAATTAACTTAGGTCTAGGGGCTAGGTAGGGTATGGTAGATAATTAAATAAATAATATTTATTTAATTAGCCTAGGTTTAGTCATGGGCTGGGTGGATTAATTAAATAAGTGGACTTTATTTAATTAATTTAGGTTAGTGGTAAAGGATAGGATAATTAAATTTAGGCTGAAGATGTCATCACTGTCGAAATCTCCCAAGGCCAGGATTGCGAATGGAGTTTCTATGGGCAAAGGCTTACGGACTTCTTCAGCTAGCGAGTCTGGTTCGTTGGATGCCTTGGCTTAGCCTGCACGGGGTATTGGGGATATCAAACCACAATCCGCAGTTTCAAAGATGACCTTGCAGACTATGGAGGTGGGTTCTCTCAGTGGTCGGGAGGGCTCGATGCAAGCCGGGAGAGAAACCCTAAAAGAAGATGAAAATGCGATAAGGAAATCTTCACCGGCATCAGGTTTGAATAGGGTTTTTAATGGCCCGCCAGGAGGCTTAGCTACCCTAGTTAGTAATGTGTTTACTAAGCCATCCTTCACCTCTATGGATTCCCAAGCAGCAATTGGGAAAGACCTGGGAGAGATTGACACATCCCCACCTCCCTCCAAGCTATAACCCCTGAGCGTTAGAATGATCAAAAATCCTACTTTTGTGGATGCAGTTCAGCGTGGGCAGGGTTTCTCCACTCGAGGTTTGATGGCTTCTCCATGTGGCGCACCCTTGGCTGGGCCCAGATCTAGGCATGATTTGTCTGGGGTATCTTCAATATTGCCAATCCAAGGATTAATTAGCAAAAGGCATGTTCAAAGCTCAGAGAAACCTCGGAAGGTAAATTTTGACACCATAGTATGAAAAGAGTTGTGAGAAAATGAAGAATTTTTTTCTAAGAATGGGCTGATTGGTAGGTTCAACCATTTCTGGCCTAGTCTTCCCATTTTGCATGAATGGATCTCAAATTCATGGGGCCCTCTGATGGAAAAAAATTTGGAAATATATCCAAGTGCAAAAGGTTTCTTTATAGTGGTCTTTGACAGTAAGCAAGACAAAAAGGATATTCTCAATCGCACATGGATGTGGGGAGACAACACACTGTTCTTAAAATCTTGGCACCCAAACTTTGATCTAGCTACCGAATCCTTTTCAGTTATGCCCATTTGGGTCTGCCTCCCAAATCTCCCCCTACACTACTAGTTTGAAATGTGTTTTGCAACCATTGGCAATTCTATTGGTAAATTTATATGTACAGATACTGACTCAAAAAATTTCATTCACACTACTTTTGCATGGATATTGGTTGAGATGGACATCTCCAAAGCTCTCCTGGTAGAAATCAATTTGGATGCTAATGACAAAAGCTGGACGCAATCTTTAGACTATGAAGGTTTAAATTTCAGATGCAGAAAATGCTATAAAGCTGGACATATTGTAGTAGACTGTTCTTTGGGGAAACCTCAATCTAATTGGGAGGCGTCTTTGTGGAAAGACGCCTCCCCAAAGCATTACTCTGTCTCAAGCTCGCCCAAGAACTATGGATCCCCAAAGTAGGATCACAGCTCGAAGGATGAGAGGAAGTTGAGTGAGATCCCTCTTGAAGCTAGTGCAGAGGTTGTAGGTGCTCAAACCACATTGGCTGAATGTTCCCTCTCTCAGGCTCCAGCATTTGTACAAATAGATTCCACTGATGGGGTTGGACAAAATGACTGGCAAACAGTAAAGAAGAAGAAGTGGTGCAACAATCAAAATAGGGATGAAAGTAAAGGAACACAACTTTGGCATCATTCTGTTCCCGTCACTGAGGAACAAAAATTAGGGGGAGAGGTTGAATGGCCCAGTGCCCAAAAAAAGGAAAAAATTATCCTCAAATTAATGGAGATCAGAAACAAAATGCATTCTCAAATTAAACTTGGTGTCAGCTCTCAGCAAACTCAGTCTACACAGCAGGGTTGAATTGGTATTCATTTTACTGAAGAATATTGGATGGATCAATTGTAGATTTTTAGCTTAATCAAGTAGGAAGGAAGGTATTTGGGTCAGGCTGATCATGTCTGATTATTTTGTAATTTGAAATAAGGGGATGAGATCCCTCTTCTGTGATCTCACCTGGAACGGGCCAGGCATTTTCCTGTTAGAATAAAATTCCATCTATTACGAAGCAAAAAAAGAGAGGATAGGATAATTAATTAAATAAATTGCAATATTTATTTAATCAATTATGGACAATGGACTATGGGGAATTGTTAAATTAAATTAAATAAAAAAATTGATTTATTTAATTAATTATGGACAATGGTTAGGGGAAGTAATTAATTAAATTTGACATATTTAATTAATTACGGATAAGTGACTATGGGAGATTGTTAAACTAGCATACCTATATTTAAAAAATCTATCTAAAGTACATCGAGAGATAGCCTTGTTGAGGTGCCTAATGTTAGGATTAGTGATTAAACTAGTAAAAACACTAAAGGTGCTATCAAATGGCTGATAGGCACAAATATTTATAGGCCTATCACCAAATCGTATATATTTATATTTTGATATGCATAGTGTAACTATTCTTTGTATGTTTTGGCCATTTTGATATGCACACTGTAACTATTCTTTGCAACGTATCATCATGATTTGATTAGTTGATCATTTTAATGATAAAGCATAATTTTAAAAGGATGGAAAAATACTTGCAATTCAACTCTCTTATTAAAATAATATTTTTTGAAGCATGCCTTAGAAATATGTGTTTGATGAATGTTGTAAAAAATCTTACATGAACTCTACAATGTAGATTTATGATACTATTTTTGCATCCTACAAAATTTGAGATATCCTAATTATAACCCTAACCATAATTCTAACCCAACCATAGTAATAATCCTAATTCTTATCCTAACCTTAGCCCTAAGCCTAATTTTAACTAATCTAACCCTAATCCTAATTCTAACCCTAACCCTAACTATAAATCTAACTCTAACCCCAATTCTAATGCTAACCCTAACCCTAACAATAATCTTAAAGAATGTGTGAATGAATGCTGGCATTCACTCTATGTGCATGCATGTCTATGTGTGTGGGTGTGTGTGAATGGTTAATTTTGGCACACTTTGTCTAATGTGGATGTGTGTGTTTAATGTGGACGTGTGTCTCTATGTGTGTGGAAAGTTAATTTTGGCATTCACTTTGTTTGAAGTGCATGTGTGTGTGTTTGAACTAACTTTGGCATTTACTCTATGTGTGTGGCTTTGGAAGTTAACTTTAGCATTAACTCTATGTACATGCGCATGTGTGTGTGTGTGTGTGTGTGTGTGTGTGTGTGTGTGTGTGTGTGTGTGTGTGAAAATTTAAATTTTTCATTCACTTTGTTTAAAGTGGATATTTGTGTGTATGTGAAAAGTTGATTTTGGCATTCACCTTGTTTAAAGTGCATGTGTGTGCGCTTGAACCCTAACCCTAACACAAATACTTTGACATTCACTTTATGTGAAGGATATGTACAAAAATACTTGCAAACTTCAATGATGTTCACTTTGTGTGTTTAAACTAACTTTGACTTTCATTGTGTGTGTGGGTTTGAAATTTAACATTGGCATTCATTGTGTGTGTAAATGAATGTTTCCAAACACTCCATGTACATGCATGTGTGTGTGCACACACACATGTATTTGAAACTTAACTCTAAGCAAAATATTTTGACATTCATTTTGTGTGAAGTAGATGTATAAAAATACTTTCAAACTTCAATGTACACTTTGTGTGTTTGAATGAAATTTGTCTTTCATTGTGTGTGCATGGCTTTGAAAGTTAATTGTGAATTGTGTGTGTATGAATTTTGACATTCATTCTATGTGCATGCATGTGTGCATGTGAAAATTTAATTTTGGTATTCACTTTGTCTAAAGTGGGTGTATGTGTGTGTGAAAAGTTAATTTTGGCATTCACTTTGTTTGAAATGCATGTGTGTTTGAACTAATTTTGGTAGGCATTGTGTTTATCTATTTGAAAGTACTTTGACATTCATTTTCATTTTGTATGAATGTACTTCAACTATCACTTTATGTAGAGTGTGTTTGTGTATGTTTAGAAGTTTGTTTTGTGTGGATTGTGTTTGTGTATGTATAAAAATAGTTATTGAATCTATTATGTCAGAGAATATTCCTCTTTGGTGCAGGAGCACCTAGTTAGTTTCAAGCCTCCATGAGACAATTGTGTCAAATGTTGATTTAATGTCATGTAGTGGTCATGTAATAAGGTCATTAAAACCATTTTTGACTTATTTGTCCATAGGTTAAGTCATTTTGTCCCATTTGTTTAAAAAGTTGTCAAATCTTGTCATATGGCAAAAGTGCAAAATTGTAAAAATAAGGAAGATGATAAGTCGAGTCGGTTGGGAAGTTGGAAAAGTAGTTTGTAAATGTTGGGACAGATGTGAAAATGCATAAATAGCCTTGATCCATTGTTGGAAATTGGTGGTGGTTGGATGGAAGACATTGTATATATTGAAAATTAATAAAATTATTAACATTTCTAGAAATTTTCTAATTTCTCACTGTTACAGAGCATGGTACGGCCTTTTGGTGTACTATATATATAAATGGTTGAAACCCATTTTAGATAACATTATTAGCTCAAATGAATTTTTTATTTGGTCTAATTTGACTGACTTTGGAGGGCGTTATGCCTATTTTACTACAAATGGGTCTGGAACTTGTCTAGGATAACAATGAGCAAAGAAGTCAAGTTTTAAGGGTTTCTATCCAAGACAACCCCAACCCATTTCAAGGTATGTTATAGAATAGCCAAAAGGGTACCTAAAAGTGGTTTTAGGCTTCTGATATGAAGTCTATACTAAAAGTTATGCCCAAGAAACCCCCATTTTCTGCTCTTTTCTTCATATTTTAAGCAAGGAATGATGCCTACAGGTTAGGGTCTGGTGAAATAACATTTGTAAAGGTATGGAGATGGTTTATTATGCTTGTGTAGACATATCCTAAGTTGTTTGAGGCTGTGGCAAGGTATTTTGATGGCTAGAAAGCACTGAACTAATAAACCCTCACTATTTATGCATTGTTTCTAGTATTTGAGCAAGGGTTTTAATTTTTACTGCCTTGGTGAGTGTTTCTTTGATGAAGATTGAAGATTTGGTAGTTTTGTAACCTAATGCAATGTTGTCCAGGTTATTTGATGTCTTGAAGTTGATTTGATGGTACATGCTTTGCAAACTAGGCCTAATTAGCCCTTTCATGACAGCGAAAAAAGGCCATTTTGAGGCACATTTGCCAAAGAAGTCTATGTTGAGTTTGAAATATGTCATGTAACTTCAAAATGGGTAGCTAAATCACTAATTTGTTTCCGAAGTGTTTTGGAAGTTCTGTGATAAAAAGCCTAAAAATAGGGTCTGTTGTCCTACTAGATTAGACCTGATTGAAATATGAAAAGTATGAAGATTGAGACTTGGCTTTTGAAGGTTGTTTGATTCATATGTAATTGAGTTGATTGAATGATTTGACACCTCTTAATTGCATCAAAGTGGTATCAAAGCTCAGAAAGGTCTGGGCTAGTGAGTTTGTGGTTTTGTGTTTGTGAGTTTGTGGTTGTGTGCAGGTTGAGAGAAAGAACCTCGTTGTTGGTTGCCAAGAGACTAGGTTGAGGCTAAGTGGAAAGGACCTAGGTGAGGTAGAGAAAGTTGAGAATCAAGGAGAAGTTTGCTTGAGTAAAAAGAAAATGGATTGGTTTAGGAGAGTAATGAAAGGTAGTTTGCAAGGTAAGGAGGTACCAAATATGAAACAAGAGATGAAAAAGAGAAAAGATGAGAAGACAGTAAAAGAAATGAGAAAGAAGGAAAAAGAGAAGGCAAGGCAGGAGGATTTTTACCAAAAGATTAGAGAATTGACACAAACCATAGAAAGAATGGAAAGGGAGCTACATCAGTGAAGTAGTGTGCATTTACCCTTAAGAATGGTACAATGGCCCATTAGAAAGATTATGCAAAGAAGAAGAAGATAATCAAGGAAAGCAGCCATACAGGATGAGGTAAAGTCTGAATCCAAGGTTCAAGATGTGCAAGGTGAGAAACATGACGCTACACTTTCTTTGTTTGATGTTGATAAAGCTATTGATGTTAAGATTAATGATATGGTTGTTGTTGATCAAATGATTGATGAAATTGTTGTTGATGAAAATATTGTTGATGAAAAGGATGATAATGTTAAGGTGGATGAAGAAGAGGATTTATGGGAAAAGTTTGCAGCCATTGAGAGTAAGTGGAAGAGCAAGGTTGGAATGAGTGGAGAATTTGTTGTAGGTGGAAACAATGAAGCTAATAATGGTAGCAGGTTGCAGCAGTTGGTCTTGAAGGACATGGTTGAAGAGGAGTTTGTAATGCAAGGAGGCAAGGAGGAGACCTCAAGGTCTCAATATTTTGTTTCTAACTTTTCATTGGATTATGTATGTGTAGGCTATAAGGAACAAGAAGAGGTGTATGAAGACATAAGTAGTGATACTAAACCATATATACAAGAAATGGAGTTTTGGAATCTACAAGTTGCAAAGATGATGGATAGAATAAAGCACAAGAACTGGAAGACCAGGAAGAAGAAGATAATTCAATGGGACTTGAATTATTTTCCCCCCGAGAGTTTGGTGCATGAGCACCTAGTTAGTTTCAAGCCTCGATGAGGCAATTGTGTCAAATGTTGCTTTAATGTCATGTGGTGGTCATGTAATAAGGTCATTAGAACCTTTTTTGGCTTATTTGTCCACAGGTTAAGTCATTTTGTCAAATTTATTTAAAAAGTTGTCAAATCTTGTCATATGGCAAAAGTGCAAAATTGCAAAAATAAGGAAGATGATGAGTCAAGTCAGTTGGGAAGTTGGAAAAGTAGTTTGTAAATGTTGGGGAAGATGTGAAAATGCATAAATAGCCTTGATCCATCATTGGAAAGTGGTGGTGGTCGGATGAAGACATTGTACATATTGAAAATCAATAAAATTATTAACATTTCTAGAAATTTTTTATTTCTCACTGTTGCAGAGCGTGGTATGGCCTTTTGTTGTACTATCTGTATAAATGGTTGAAATTTATTTTAGAGAACATTCTTAACTCAAATGGGTTTTTTATTTGGTCCAATTTGATTGAGTTTGGAGGGAGTTATGCTCGTTTTACTACAAACAGGTCTAGAACTTGTCTAGGGTAACAATAAGCAAAGAAGTCAAGTTTTAAGGGTTTCTATCCAAAACAACCCTGACCCATTTCAAGGTATGTTATAGAATGGACAAAAGAGTATCTAAAAGTGGTTTTAGTTTTCTGATATGAAGTCTATACTGAAAGTTATGCCCAAGTAACCCCCATTTTCTTCTCTTTTCTTCATATTTTAAGCAAGGAATGATGCCTACAGGTTAGGGTTTGGTGAAATAACATTTGTAAAGGTATGGAGATGGTTTATTATACTTGTGCAGACATATCCTAAGTTGTTTGAGGCTGTGGCAAGGTATTTTGATGGCTAGAAAGCACTGAACTAATAAACCCTCACTATTTATGCATTATTTCTAGTATTTGAGCAAGGGTTTTAATTTTTACTGCATTGGTGAGTGTTTCTTTGATGAAGATTGAAAATTTGGTAGTTTTGTAACCTAATGCAATGTTGTCCAAGTTATTTGATGTCTTGAAGTTGATTTGATGGTACATGCTTTGCAAACTAGGCCTAATTAGCCCTTTCAGGACAGCGAAAAAAGGCCATTTTGAGGCACATTTGCCAAAGAAATCTATGTTGAGTTTGAAATATGTCATGTAACTTCAAAATGGGTAGCTAAATCACTAATTTGTTTCTGAAGTGTTTGGAAGTTCTGTGATAAAAAGCCTAAAAATAGGGTCTGTTGTCCTACTAGATTAGACCTGATTGAAATATGAAAAGTATGAAGATTGAGACTTGGCTTTTGAAGGTTGTTTGATTCATATGTAATTGAGTTGATTGAATGATTTGACACCCCTTAATTGCATCAAAGTGGTATCAGAGCTCAGAAAGGTCTGGGCTAGTGAGTTTGTGGTTTTGTGTTTGTGAGTTTGTGGTTGTGTGCAGGTTGAGAGAAAGAACCTCGTTGTTGGTTGCCAAGAGACTAGGTTGAGGCTAAGTGGAAAGGACCTAGGTGAGGTAGAGAAAGTTGAGAATCAAGGAGAAGTTTGCTTGAGTAAAAAGAAAATGGATTGGTTTAGGAGAGTAATGAAAGGTAGTTTGCAAGGTAAGGAGGTACCAAATATGAAACAAGAGATGAAAAAGAGAAAAGATGAGAAGACAGTAAAAGAAATGAGAAAGAAGGAAAAAGAGAAGGCAAGGCAGGAGGATTTTTACCAAAAGATTAGAGAATTGAACAAACCATAGAAAGAATGGAAAGGGAGCTACATCAGTGAAGTAGTGTGCATTTACCCTTAAGAATGGTACAATGGCCCATTAGAAAGATTATGCAAAGAAGAAGAAGATAATCAAGGAAAGCAGCCATACAGGATGAGGTAAAGTCTGAATCCAAGGTTCAAGATGTGCAAGGTGAGAAACATGACGCTACACTTTCTTTGTTTGATGTTGATAAAGCTATTGATGTTAAGATTAATGATATGGTTGTTGTTGATCAAATGATTGATGAAATTGTTGTTGATGAAAATATTGCTGATGAAAAGGATGATAATGTTAAGGTGGATGAAGAAGAGGATTTATGGGAAAAGTTTGTAGCCATTGAGAGTAAGTGGAAGAGCAAGGTTGGAATGAGTGGAGAATTTGTTGTAGGTGGAAACAATGAAGCTAATAATGGTAGCAGGTTGCAGCAGTTGGTCTTGAAGGACATGGTTGAAGAGGAGTTTGTAATGCAAGGAGGCAAGGAGGAGACCTCAAGGTCTCAATATTTTGTTTCTAACTTTTCATTGGATTATGTATGTGTAGGCTATAAGGAACAAGAAGAGGTGTATGAAGACATAAGTAGTGATACTAAACCATATATACAAGAAATGGAGTTTTGGAATCTACAAGTTGCAAAGATGATGGATAGAATAAAGCACAAGAACTGGAAGACCAGGAAGAAGAAGATAATTCAATGGGACTTGAATTATTTTCCCCCGAGAGTTTGGTGCATGAGCACCTAGTTAGTTTCAAGCCTCGATGAGGCAATTGTGTCAAATGTTGCTTTAATGTCATGTGGTGGTCATGTAATAAGGTCATTAGAACCTTTTTTGGCTTATTTGTCCACAGGTTAAGTCATTTTGTCACATTTATTTAAAAAGTTGTCAAATCTTGTCATATGGCAAAAGTGCAAAATTGCAAAAATAAGGAAGATGATGTGTCAAGTCAGTTGGGAAGTTGGAAAAGTAGTTTGTAAATGTTGGGGAAGATGTGAAAATGCATAAATAGCCTTGATCCATCGTTGGAAAGTGGTGGTGGTCGGATGAAGACATTGTACATATTAAAAATCAATAAAATTATTAAAATTTCTAGAAATTTTTTATTTCTCGCTGTTGCAGAGCATGGTATGGCCTTTTGGTGTACTATATGTATAAATGGTTGAAATTTATTTTAGAGAACATTCTTAACTCAAATGGGTTTTTTATTTGGTCCAATTTGATTGAGTTTGGAGGGAGTTATGCCCGTTTTACTACAAACAGGTCTGGAACTTGTCTAGGGTAACAATAAGCAAAGAAGTCAAGTTTTAAGGGTTTCTATCCAAAACAACCCTGACCCATTTCAAGGTATGTTATAGAATGGACAAAAGAATATCTAAAAGTGGTTTTAGTTTTCTGATATGAAGTCTATACTGAAAGTTATGCCCAAGTAACCCCCATTTTCTTCTCTTTTCTTCATATTTTAAGCAAGGAATGATGCCTACAGGTTAGGGTTTGGTGAAATAACATTTGTAAAGGTATGGAGATGGTTTATTATGCTTGTGAAGACATATCCTAAGTTGTTTGAGGCTGTGGCAAGGTATTTTGATGGCTAGAAAGCACTGAACTAATAAACCCTCACTATTTATGCACTGTTTCTAGTATTTGAGCAAGGGTTTTAATTTTTACTGCCTTGGTGAGTGTTTCTTTGATGAAGATTGAAGATTTGGTAGTTTTGTAACCTAATGCAATGTTGTCTAGGTTATTTGATGTCTTGAAGTTGATTTGATGGTACATGCTTTTCAAACTAGGCCTAATTAGCCCTTTCAGGACAGCGAAAAAAGGCCATTTTGAGGCACATTTTCCAAAGAAATCTATGTTGAGTTTGAAATATGTCATGTAACTTCAAAATGGGTAGCTAAATCACTAATTTGTTTCTGAAGTGTTTTGGAAGTTTTGTGATAAAAAGCCTAAAAATAGGGTCTGTTGTCCTACTAGATTAGACCTGATTGAAATATGAAAAGTATGAAGATTGAGACTTGGCTTTTGAAGGTTGTTTGATTCATATGTAATTGAGTTGATTGAATGATTTGACACCCCTTAATTGCATCAAAGTGGTATCAGAGCTCAGAAAGGTCTGGGCTAGTGAGTTTGTGGTTTTGTGTTTGTGAGTTTGTGGTTGTGTGCAGGTTGAGAGAAAGAACCTCGTTGTTGGTTGCCAAGAGACTAGGTTGAGGCTAAGTGGAAAGGACCTAGGTGAGATAGAGAAAGTTGAGAATCAAGGAGAAGTTTGCTTGAGTAAAAAGAAAATGGATTGGTTTAGGAGAGTAATGAAAGGTAGTTTGCAAGGTAAGGAGGTACCAAATATGAAACAAGAGATGAAAAAGAGAAAAGATGAGAAGACAATAAAAGAAATGAGAAAGAAGGAAAAAGAGAAGGCAAGGCAGGAGGATTTTTACCAAAAGATTAGAGAATTGACACAAACCATAGAAAGAATGGAAAGGGAGCTACATCAGTGAAGTAGTGTGCATTTACCCTTAAGAATGGTATAATGGCCCATTAGAAAGATTATGCAAAGAAGAAGAAGATAATCAAGGAAAGCAGCCATACAGGATGAGGTAAAGTCTGAATCCAAGGTTCAAGATGTGCAAGGTGAGAAACATGACGCTACACTTTCTTTATTTGATGTTGATAAAGCTATTGATGTTAAGATTAATGATATGGTTGTTGTTGATCAAATGATTGATGAAATTGTTGTTGATGAAAATATTGCTGATGAAAAGGATGATAATGTTAAGGTGGATGAAGAAGAGGATTTATGGGAAAAGTTTGCAGCCATTGAGTGTAAGTGGAAGAGAAAGGTTGGAATGAGTGGAGAATTTGTTGTAGGTGGAAACAATGAAGCTGATAATGGTAGCAGGTTGCAGCAGTTGGTCTTGAAGGACATGGTTGAAGAGGAGTTTGTAATGCAAGGAGGCAAGGAGGAGACCTCAAGGTCTCAATATTTTGTTTCTAACTTTTCATTGGATTATGTATGTGTAGGCTATAAGGAACAAGAAGAGGTGTATGAAGACATAAGTAGTGATACTAAACCATATATACAAGAAATGGAGTTTTGGAATCTACAAGTTGCAAAGATGATGGATAGAATAAAGCACAAGAACTGGAAGACCAGGAAGAAGAAGATAATTCAATGGGACTTGAATTATTTTCCCCCCGAGAGTTTGGTGCATGAGCACCTAGTTAGTTTCAAGCTTCCATGAGGCAATTGTGTCAAATGCTGCTTTAATGTCATGTGGTGGTCATGTAATAAGGTCATTAGAACCTTTTTTGGCTTATTTGTCCACAGGTTAAGTCATTTTGTCACATTTATTTAAAAAGTTGTCAAATCTTGTCATATGGCAAAAGTGCAAAATTGCAAAAATAAGGAAGATGATGAGTCAAGTCAGTTGGGAAGTTGGAAAAGTAGTTTGTAAATGTTGGGGAAGATGTGAAAATGCATAAATAGCCTTGATCCATCGTTGGAAAGTGGTGGTGGTTGGATGAAGACATTGTACATATTGAAAATCAATAAAATTATTAACATTTCTAGAAATTTTTTATTTCTTGCTGTTGCAGAGTGTGGTATGGCCTTTTGGTGTACTATCTATATAAATGGTTGAAATTTATTTTAGACAACATTCTTAACTCAAATGGGTTTTTTATTTGGTCCAATTTGATTGAGTTTGGAGGGAGTTATGCTCGTTTTACTACAAACAGGTCTAGAACTTGTCTAGGGTAACAATAAGCAAAGAAGTCAAGTTTTAAGGGTTTCTATCCAAAACAACCCTGACCCATTTCAAGGTATGTTATAGAATGGACAAAAGAGTATCTAAAAGTGGTTTTAGTTTTCTGATATGAAGTCTATACTGAAAGTTATGCCCAAGTAACCCCCATTTTCTTCTCTTTTCTTCATATTTTAAGCAAGGAATGATGCCTACAAGTTAGGGTTTGGTGAAATAACATTTGTAAAGGTATGGAGATGGTTTATTATGCTTGTGCAGACATATCCTAAGTTGTTTGAGGCTGTGGCAAGGTATTTTGATGGCTAGAAAGCACTGAACTAATAAACCCTCACTATTTATGCATTGTTTCTAGTATTTGAGCAAGGGTTTTAATTTTTACTTCCTTGGTGAGTGTTTCTTTGATGAAGATTGAAGATTTGGTAGTTTTGTAACCTAATGCAATGTTGTCCATGGTTATTTGATGTGTTGAAGTTGATTTGATGGTACATGCTTTGCAAACTAGGCCTAATTAGCCCTTTCAGGACAACGAAAAAAAAGCCATTTTGAGGCACATTTTCCAAAGAAGTCTATGTTGAGTTTGAAATATGTCATGTAACTTCAAAATGGGTATCTAAATCACTGATTTGTTTCTGAAGTGTTTTGGAAGTTCTGTGAGAAATAGCCTAAAAACAGGATCTACTGTCCTACTAGATTAGACGTGATTGAAATATGAAAAGTATGAAGATTGAGACTTGGCTTTTGAAGGTTGTTTGATTCACATGTAATTGAGTTGATTGAATGATTTGACACCCCTTAATTGCATCACTCTTGCTACTATTTTGGACTCTTTATGTGCATACTCGTCTTCCTATTATTTAGGTTTTAAGATATTTTGTCTAGTTTTGTGACATAGTAAAACTTAGCAAAGAATAATATATATTACACAATATTCAAATACTTTGACTTCCCAATGAAAACTTTTAATATCAACATTCAATAATCTAAAAGGAAAAATTCCACTCCACAATTAAATTAATGGACCTCTACAAAAGAAGACATGAAGGAATATGTCAATTAAAATACAATTAAATTAGAATTAATATATTTATTTTAATGACAATAGTAATAAATCACAATTAAATTGAACTTAAAAAAAAATGGTAATAATATTAGGTTTATATTAAATGGTAGAAATAGTAAAAGTATAAGGTTTATGTTAAAAAATATTTTAACATATTATTTTAATATTTTGATGTAATTTAGATGCAATCCTATTACTTTTTCTAATTTTACATATTTTATTTACTTTTACTTTTACTCAACTAGTGCATGCAATATGCACATTATCCTTTTTCAATTCTTTTTAATAAATAGAAAAATAAATGGAAAAAAGAAAATCCTAAATTAAATGAAAATTCAGAAACTATGAATACTTATGGGGACTATTCTTCTCAGACCTTACCTTAGTATTACTATTTGATTCTTGGTATAGAAAATATTTCCTCTCTGTTCAATGAACTTCCTTCCCTAGCTAAAATGCCAAATCACAGATAAATAACAAAAGCTTTTTTGGGGGAAATCATACAGGCTGTCGCCAAGAGACAGGTGTCATACTACTCTAGCAACCCAAAGAGACAAGTGTCATACTACTCTAGCAGCCCAAAGAGACAGGTGTATAGCATCCTACCATAAAATAAAGAGTCTCCAGGTATAAAATTGCCATATTCTTCCGAGAAATGAATTCTCAATGCTGCTAGCATTTATTTTTGAAGATACTTTTTCTATTTTAAATGAAATCATAAATGGAAGGCCTAGACCCATTCTTGTCAAGATTCTTTTGGATTTATTTTTATTTTTATATTTTAGTTCTTCATTTTTGTTTTAAGTTTATTATATTTTATATTTTTTTCAATTTAGCTTTTGATATTTTGTTGTTTTTATTTACAATTAAAAATAGGCTCTCTCCTCCACCTGTATTGATTTTGTCATATCCAAAATAATATTTGGATCCCACATATGATGCAATAAAGTTTCAATGCTAGCTTTATTAATAATGACTAAAAATGATAGAAAAAAGCTAACAAAAGAAAGACTGAAATAGAATGAAGTTTTAATACTGAAAAAAAATAGGAAACATACTAAGAAAACTAAAACTAAATAAAGCTAAATGATGTCTGTAACAGTCCTAATTCCCTTCAAATACCAATTGACAAGACCATCAAACTCTTGTCAAAAGACAACAATACAATTGCACAAGAAAATCCAAATCTACCACCTATCCAAGAGAAGTTTCATTAAACAATTAACTTTATGCCCTGATAATAACCTTAAAAACCTCTTCCACATAGCCATTGCATACTAAATGACTTCATTTTTCAACCTATAATTGCCAATGTGCCATTATATGACATTATTTGGAATCACCATATTAATTTTGTGATATCTAAAAGAATCTTTGAATAGCCTATGATACAATAAAAACTTCAATGCTAACTTTATTAACAATAACTAACAGAAATTTAAAAAAAATTGACAAAAGAAAGATTGAAATAGAATAAAGCTTTAATACTTGAAAAAATAGGAAACATACTAATAAAACTAAAACTAAATAAAGCTAAATGCTGTCCATAAACTCAGGAAGGAAAGTAGGTGGTGTGTGAGCTATAAGTACTAATCGTTTCCTCACATAATACATAATCTGTAGTCGCTTCCCATCGTTTCCTCACATAATATATTATCTGTAGTTGCTTCCCATTGTTTCCTCACATAATATATTATCTGTAGTTGCTTCCCACAGTACATTATCTGTAGTTGCTTCCATGGTGAAGAGGATTTATGTGTTGTTCATCTTTCTATTGCTCACAACGCCTTTTGCTTCTGGTACTATTCATCATTCTTCTCTTCAATATTATCATTGATTTTTATTTGTTGTTTTGTACTTGAAAATTCTGAAATAAATACTGATTAGTTGTTGTTCATCATTACAAGGTGCCAAATGTAAATCCCTGAGTAGTTCAAATAATGGGCCATGCATACCCGGGGTAGCAACGATGCCTGCAAACACACATGCAAACACACATATTTTAATATAAACCTAATATTATTACCATTTTAAATTAGATATTTGATAGATTTTAAGATATTATTAACATGAGTAAAGCCAAATTCCATGACCAAAGTAGCATTGCAGCCAGAATCGTAGCAAGAATTTGTCGCGTGAGTGTTCCACTCTGTGATATTTCTCATTCTTTTGCTCTTCTTCTTTATTGTGCTCTCCGCTTATCTGCAAGATCCATCTATCCTCCACTTCTATTTTCATCTCCTCTTTCTTTAGACCTGATAATTAATAGCGCATTTAAACCCTATCAACACAATTGCAAATGCAATAGCCAAAATATCATATTGAAAATATAACTTGAAGAAAGGCCAAAACAATTAGTTACCTGGTAGATCGGCCTTGAAAATGTGAGCATCAGAAGTCTCCTTCCAATTGATTTGTGTATTGGCAACAACAGTTGTATCCCTTGCAAACCCTGAAGGGGCCAAATCCCTAGTAAAAGAGGAATTAAAAGCTCCCAGTGGATCCCACACATCAAGAGAAAATGGATTGAACACGTTGGATTTCCTACCAAAGAGGTTGGGAATGAGTGACATGATGACTCTATTTTTAGAACAGCTAGGAAATATTGATTACTTGTTCTTGCTAACTCTTGAAATCGCCTTCTGTGTACGTTGAGATAAAGCATGCTCAAGTTTATTTTTTTATAGTATCTGGTGGAAACATCTAGAATTTTTGAGAGAACACTAGCGGTTTGGTTTCCTCGAATTGTTCAAGTTCTTATTTAATTTTTATTCAATTTTTTTGGACAATGAAAAATAGTTGAGGATGGGCCACCAAATTTGTGGATGACCAATTTAAAAATATTTTTTTGAGACTACCAAATATTTGGCAATTACAAGATTAATGCACTATGGAATTAAAGGTGGAGAGGGCAAGAAGAAGTTGAATTGAGGAGCTAAAGAGAATGAAACTTCCACCACTTGTTCTTCATTACCTAATTTTATTTATTTATTTTGGAAAACTAAAAAATTGAAGGACTACCAAATTTTTGGCAGTTACAAGATGTGTGCACATATAGAATGACCTATCAGCCAAAAAATAGGCACCTCGAGAAGGATATCTCTCAGCGTACTTTATATATAATTTTTAAATATATGTATGCTAGTAGCATCCACATCAACAAGCCTAATTCTAACTATATTATATAAATATAAGAAATATTATAATTATATAATATAGTATTATAATATATATTAGACGTATTATTATAATATATTATATAATAATTATACATAATATAATATATAATAATTAAAATTATATATTATATTTAGGATTAGAGTTAGGAGTTAAAATTAGGGTTAAGGTTAGTTTTTAGGTTAGAATTAGGGTACCTATTTTTAAGGAATGTTTTAATCTCAATGTTAGACCCTAAACCTAATTCTAACAATAACCCTAACCCTAATACTAACCCTAATTCTAATCCTAATCCTAACCTTAACCCTTACCCTTATTTTAACCTTAAACCTAATCCTAATTGAAACCCTAATAATAGAAACCCTAACCCTAATTTTGTAACATTAACCCTAAAGAAGGATGTCGTAACCCTAATTATATCCACAACTCTGATTGTAAGGCCAACCCATTGATTATATATCCACCATAATTCTAATTCTAAGCCTTATTTTAACCCTAACCCTTATTGTAATCATAATATTTTTTTGGTTATATATTTACACTAATTGAAACCCTAATTATAACCAAACCCATTATCTTAATTCTAACTATAACCCTAATTCTAACTATAACCCTAATCCTAACTATAACCCAAACCCTAACCGTAATTATACTCCTAACCCTAACCTTAAACTAAACCCTAATTGAAACCCTAACCTAATTTTTTGAATAACCCTAACCCTAAGTAAAATTCTAACCCTTACCCTAATTATATTTGTAAACCTAATTTTAATCATGATCGTAATTATATCCCTAAACCAAACCCTAATTGTAAATCTAGTTTTGTAACCTTACATTTAACCCTAACGCTACTTCTAATCTTGACACTAATTTTAATCATAACCATAATTGTAACCCTAACAATAATTATAACAAATCCCATAACCCTAATTCTGTACCTAACTCTAACCCTAACCTCAATTATAACCCTAACCCTAAATATGACCCTAACACTAACCCTAATCTTAATTATAACTGTAACCCTAACCTAATCCTTATTCTAACCCTTACCCTAATTATATTTGTAAACCTAATTTTAATCCCGATCTTAATTGCATCCCTAAATCGAACCCTAATTGTAACTCCAACCCTACTTGTAATTTGAACCCAAATTGTAACTATAACCCTAACCCTAGCCTTAATCCTAACAATAATCTTAACCCTAACCCTAACTATATCAGTAACCCTAATACTTGTTGAATGCAATGGGGTGTTGAGAAGGGGGGGTGAATCAGCACACTTAAAAAATTTACTCAAACATTTTTTGATAAAATTGAATAACTTTGAAAACATAAAGTAAAACATGCAATTTAATGATCAACATATGACACTAGAGATTTTATGTGGAAAACCCTAGAATAGGGAAAAACCACGGTGAGAATTAGCTCACAATATATTATGCTCATTACAAAAGTATTACAACTTTGGTTTAGGGCTTCAACCCAAGGAAGCTACTACTCCCTGATTTACAACTTTGATTTAGGATTATAACCCAAGGAAGCTACTATTCCCTGAGTTCTCAGCTCACTGCTATTACAATGATGATATAGATATAAGGACTGCTATGGATGACACATATGTTGTATGCTGATGGTGCAGTCTGATATTCTTGATCAACACATATCTTTAAACTGATTTTGTGCATTTCATATCTTCCATTGTTCTTCTATATCCATGTTCACCTTAATTACTTTTCAAATGAATCATATCTTCTATATATCCTCCGCAAAACTTTGAAACATTGATCAGGTCGGCATAAAAAACAATATTGAGTGTAACATGTAGTGTGCCACTGGTCGGCCTCAACACATGCAAAATGATGACAAAACTTGTTGTGGACCTTAGGTCATTATGAAAACATTAGGACATATCATTCCATACCATCCGAACTTAGAGAAACTAGCCAGGAGCCTCCGCATGCAATAGGTACTTAATCAGTTAGCTCATACTGCCTAGTACTATTAGCTGTTCATCTTTCAGTTGTTGGGGAGAAGCCAAAAACCCAATGCGGACCAAGGATTCAATCATGCAAGAGCTCAATAATATCCATACACCTTACCCTAAGAAGTATCATACCAAACTATGCATTCGCAAGACAAGAAATGTATCAGTCTATAGAGAATAGAATCTTCTAGACCTTATTTAATGCTTCACAACCCAAGTTATGATGTTGCGGTGTAATGCAGGGCCTAAAACCTTTTGGAAATGATCATAGATATCAATGTATGCTACTCACCAGATCCACACATGTCTATCTGAATTTTTTTGAGGAATTATACTTACAACTTTGCTTACAACTATGACATTTTGATGCGGCACCAGAAAATGAGAATTATCTATATGTGGATCATATATGATGTGTCTTGGACCATATACTACCTCTGCACAAGATTTGATAATAGATTTTTACATGTTTCATCTTTTGAAGAACTTAACTTGTATATTCAGGCTCTAGAATACAATGTGATACCTCTGTCACTTGAGTAATGTCTTTGCGGACCACTAGAACACTTGAAAATTCATCACAGGATATAACATACTGATCTTAGTCATTCCTTAGAGCTGCATGACAAACAAATCTCTTCTAGAGGAATGTGGAGCATTCTATTGTCTCCCCATTATCGCTATGCTCTATCTAGGTGATGGCTGATGAACTATTCCTTGTAACTTTTCATCTTGAAAGAATAACAGACTGAAACCTTGGATATAACATATCAATACATGTCAGAAGTTATCATTAGAACCACATGGCCAAATCTCTCTTTGCAGAGAAGTGCAGACCAATTCAAGTTGACTTTGCCTTAGGTTTTACAGTGAGAATGCCTTAGACACTTTTCTACTTCTTACCCTTGAGTGTGGTGTTGACATTTCTTCTGAATCAGCATTAGGGTTTGCCACTTCTAATGCACAGGCAGATTCAGGCCAACTGAATACAGGAGGTTGCGTGAGCTCCTCCCCTTCACTTCTGGTTCTGCCGCACCAAGGGGGGTATCCCTATAACTCAAGATGTAACCTTGACTAGCTCAAAGATAGAAAGATCTAACTTGACAACAACAGGCAGAATACTCTCATGTATGGACCAAGATCTGCATGATAGATCACAAGGCTGGCAACATTCTTGGACATGATGTCTGGTTGGGTATGAGAGCATGCAGGGGGTTCCTAATCCTACTCCTACAACTAACAGGTGGAAGTATGAAATGGTTTGATATGAATTTGGATGCAAAGCTGGACATGGTGTATAACACAAGAACACAGCATGATTGGTGCCTATCCAGGGCTTGGAGTCGGTAGACATACACCTGTGAATGGTCAGCATGAATAGCTAAAACTAGATTTCAGGGGGATACACATGATATCTGCCTTACAGATATCTCCCAATATAGAGTGTTGAGCTATCTCTACTTATGGCATCCCTACTGCAGTATACCCTTCCCAATGTTCAACCTGAAAACAGTTTAATCTGCCCCTTGAGCATAGGTTAAAAGATCAGACATTCAACATAGGAATTCTATGCTCTAGAATCTAAACATAAGCAAATATCCAGATCCAGAAGAAGAATACATGCAATACTGGAGACAGAATTAACACAACACATGCTAAGATAGCATTACTCATATAAGATCAACCATGAAACCAGTGGGTTCATGCCAAGTCCTACAACAGGAGATACATAAACTCACAAGATTAAACTGTACAGAGCAACCAGATCAGCTGGTTTTGCATTACAGAGCCAAAAATCATCAACTTTCAACAACCTTGAATGAATAACACCGTCTGCCTTATATAGCAGGAGGGTGTATTCAGCATTAACTACCAGGTTGACCAAAAAGCCCGCCAGATATACAGTATCGGATAGATGGCGCTCAAACACTACCAGATTGGCGCCCAAACTTGAAAGCAGCAGGTAGGGGAGGAGACAGGAAGATTTCTCGAGCCCTGCGCCACTGCCTAGGGATTCAGATCTTCAATCAGGTACTACATCCATCCACGCCATCGCCCATACCTCTGCAACAATCGCCATTGATGGCGCACCAACCCGCGGCCTCGGGAAGAACATTAATTCTGCATCGCAACAATTTCCCGCCGAGGTTCATCATCATGATATTTCGAATATGCAGGATAACATTATCCCACATGCACCCTGCAGCAACCTCCTTAACACTTTATTTACTAGGTCATGAGCATATATCATGTCGGTGCTTTTGCTCCTGACGACACTAGTATAAGACTTCATCATCATCATCCTCCAGCAGCATGATATCCTGTTGCTCGAAATATCACCCTGACGTCATCATCATATTGCAATACAACTGCATGATATTCGCCTTCACCCGCACAACCAGATCCATCGGAGGAACATCCTCCTGCTGAGCTTATACCCAAAGTCTGGCCGATGAACATCCTGATGACGTCATCATCATATTAACATCAGGATGATATTCGGAAGACAACCAGATATTTGGAAATATCATCCTGATGCACAAACATCATGTTGCACTGTAGCTGCTCTATAAGATCGGGGCGATAGATGAATATGATGATGCTCGAAAAGATCACCCCCACTAGATAGCGCACGAAGCCGGCAGGCGGATATCTCCTTGATATCAGCATCATCATGATGCTGGAACAAACACACACTCGAGTGATATGAAAATATCACCCCCTCCTTCGGAAATATCATGATGCAGATAGGCAGAAAGAACCGGATATCACCCTGATATATGGATGATGTCAGCATCATCAGGATGACAAAACAATCGAACAAGAAGTGATACAACATCATCAGGATGATATTGACTAAGATCATCCTGACGTTCAAAATATGATGACCCCAGTGAATATCGAGTCGCACTTAGAATTCTTCAACAACATCATCAGGATGATCATAACCAAGATCACCCGATGATAGAAATATCACCCCGGCGAGATATCATGATGCAGAAAATATGATGACCCTCGCAAGCAACATGGTGATAACTGAAAATATGATGATGATGATGACGACCCTTAAGAAAAAACAAGTTAGGTCGAACAACTCAAAGAATAACCCCTTCAGAATAACGGGGCAACATCATCATCATGTCTGGGCAAGGTGATAAATGGAAGATCACCGGAGACTTTGAAAAATCACCCTCGCAAGCAGATCAGGGTGCACTGTAGCTCGTCAGCATCATCAGGATAAAAACCAAACATCACCCGATATTTCAATATGATGATGACGATGAGAAACCGGTCGACGGAGAACATGATGATGCTGACCTTCATCGAAACAAACATGATGATGATGACCTCCTCCTCAAGAAAATATGATGATGAAGCTGAAAACTGCTGAGGAGGTCCATCACTTAGAGCATTTTTTGGATACTTAGGGAGAGTGCCTAAATGAAAATTGCTCAAAAAACTACCAGTCAATTCAGGCACTAACATGTGGTACTCCCAACTGATGAGATATGTATGCATATGTGTAGGAATCATGCAAGGATAGAAGTGTTTACCTCTGCATCATGTTCAAGCACAAAAATTATCTATACTTAGACTATTTTCTCTTTCCTCAAACTGATTTGCCTTGACCATATTGACTCTTCCTTTGTACAAGTCTGTTTATACATTTCCATCTATTATGTTGACATCAATGTATACTATGTTGACATCAATGACAACACATATGGCCAACAATACTAACCCTAACCCTAATTCTAACCCTAATCTTAACCCTTACCCTTATTTTAACCCTAAGCATGATCCTAATTGAAACCCCAATAATAGAAACCCTAACCCTAATTGTAACATTAACTCTAAAAAAGGATGTTGTAATCCTAATTCTATTCATAACTCTGATTGTAACACCAACCCTTTGATTATATATCCACCCTAATTCTAATTATACGCCTTAATTTAATCCTAACCCTTATTTTAATCATAATATTTTTGGTTATAGATTTGCGCTAATTGAAACCCTAATTATAACCAAACCCATTATCCTAATTCTAACTATAACCCTAATACTAACTATAACCCAAACCCTAATACTAAGTATACTCCTAACCCTAACCTTAAACTAAACCCTAATTGAAACCCTAACCTAATTTTTTAAATAATCCTAACCCTAAGTAAAATTCTAACCCTTACTCTAATTATATTTGTAAACCTAATTTTAATCGTGATCGTAATTGTATCCCTAAAACAAACCCTAATTGTAACTCTAACCATAACCTTACATCTAACCCTAACACTACTTCTAATCCTGACACTAATTTTAATCATAACCATAATTGTAATCCTAACCGTAATTATAATAAATCCCATATCCCTAATCCTGTACCTAACTCTAACCCTAACCTCGATTATAACCCTAACCCTAAATATGACCCTAACACTAACCCTAATCCTTATTCTAACTATAACCCTAACCCTAAGTAAAATTCTAACCCTTACCTTAATTATATTTGTAAACCTAATTTTAATCCTGATTGTAATTGTATCCCTAAACCGAACCCTAATTGTAACTCCAACCCTACTTGTACAATTCAAACCCAAGTTGTAACTATAACCCTAATCGTAACCTTAATCGTGATAATAATCTTAACCCTAACCCTAACTATAACCCTAAGTGTAATACTAACCCTAACCCTAATTCTAACGCTAACCTTAAGCCTTACCCTTTTTTAACCCTAATCCTGATCCTAATTAAAACCATAATAATAGTAACCCTAACCCTAATTACAACATTAACCCTAAAGAAGGATGTTGTAATGCTAATTCTATCCATAAATCTGATTGTAAGGCCAACCCTTTGATTAGATCCACCCTAATTTTCTAAGCCTTATTTTAACCCTAACCCTTATTGTAACTGTAATATTTTTTGGTTATATATTTACACTAATTGAAACCCTAATTATAACCAAACCCATTATCCTAATTCTAACTATAACCCTAATGGACTAACTATAACCCAAACCCTAACCGTAATTATACTCCTAACCCTAACCTTAAACTAAACCTTAATTGAAACCCTAAGCTAATTTTTTAAATAACTCTAACCCTAAGTAAAATTCTAACCCTTACCCTAATTATATTTGTAAACCTAATTTTAATCGTGATTGTAATTATATCCCTAAACTAAACCCTAATTGTAACTCTAATTGTAACCCTACATCTAACCCTAACACTATTTCTAATCAGGTAATTGCAAGAAGATGAGTACACTTTTTGGCCAAAAAGTGGAAGTGTTTGTCCCATTTTTAAAATTTTGTCATACTTGGAGTGAAAATTTGAAGCACTTGCACATAAAATATCAAGATGGTGTAAAAATAAGAAATGTAGGATTTTGTTTCTAGTTTTTAAATATGTAATTTTTTCTAATAATAAGATGATGAATGTTGGTTTTTTTTTATGTAAAAAAAGTGGATTTTTAAAAGTCCCCTATTTTTTGCCAAAGCATGCATGTGTACAACCAACATAATTTGACCTAAATGAAGGTATTTTTCTAATTCCTTTTGTGGAAAGATGCATAGGATGTTGAATTTTGGTTAGGATATTTTTTTGTAATTTTTTGATAAATATATTTTTTTATTAATTTTTTAATGGGCCTAATTAGTGTTTTTAAAACCCCCCGTGTACGACCAACATAATTTAAGCTAAACTAATCGATTCACTAATTTTTTTTCAACATGTAGAGAATGATATCTAGATTGGTCAGTAATTATTTTTTTTCAAGAAACTTTCAAAATCAAAAGTTATTAAAAAAATAGTAACATATGTTATTTCAAGTTTACATGAGTTTGTTTGTTTAGAAAATAATTAATAAATAGAAAATTATGTTCACTAGTAGAAAAAAATATATTTGAAAACTAGACTTTCAAATCTACAATGGGTTTTTAATTTCATTAAAATATTCTGAAAAAAAAGTCGTCAGCCACAGTGGTGAAACTAGTTTTTTCTCTTATTGTTTTCATGGTCTCCTAGTTGCAGGTCCAAGGCTTAGGCTTTGGTTTCCAAGCCTAAAACCAATGCAAATTGGTGGGTGTGTAGTTTGAAGTAATTAGAAACGAGTACCCGTTTTAAAAATAACAGGTAAAGAAAATAAATAATGGCTAAATAAGAAATGGGTGCCTATTTTGAAATGGGTACCCGTTTTAAAATAACTGGTACCCGTTATTTTTGAAACAGGTACCCATTATTTTTAAAAAGGGCACCCATTTCTTATTTAGCCATTATTTTTTTATAAATTTGTAGTACGACAGATACTCTGTAACATTCCCTTTTACCAGTATGACTGATAGCGACAAATTCTGTGACTTTTTATATGCAAAGTGTCAATTTGAGTTCTCAACGAGACATATTTTATGCAATTTTTACATGGATTCAATCATAAGGAGCATTTTTAGATGGGATGAAGTAGAAAATTCAATTTTTACAAGGATTCAATTTCTTAGAGAGATCAAACAAATATCAAGTGAAAATTATATTGAACAAAGGATCTACATCTACTTGTATTTCATTAATTTTAAGAAGGGATCCAACTCAAATTGATTTGTTGATTTTATCTACACATTTTGGTAATCATGAGATCAAATAAACGTTGACAAGAAAAGAAGAGGAAGGTTATGATAGTTGAAGAATTGAAGCACATCAAGAGAAAGAGGCAAAATGACAAAGAGATAGGAGAGAGAAGATTAAAAAAATGAAGAATGATGTAGCATCGAGTTTGATGACTATTGAAGAGGAGAACATTGAAGAGGAGAATATTGAAGAGACCAATATGGATGAAGTGAATGTAGAATATGCAAATGTGGAGGAGGTCAAGAACATGGAAATGCAAATATAAGAATGAATCCAGGTATGTCTACAAATCCTTTGAATGATAATGAGATTAATGATTTAAAGCAAGCTGGATATAACATTGTTGAGATAAATGCTTCTACTACAAACAAGACAATAAAAAATGAAAATGAAAACAATTGTATGCGTGAAAATGAAATTTTTAAAAAAAAAAAATTGAAAGTAATGTTTTGAAGGATCTTCATGGTAAGATATCTTGGAGACAAATTTGAATCCATGCAAATAGATTGTACAAACAATTTTTTATAGAAAAACTCTTGGATTTCAATGCCAACTTGTATTACAATTGATGAGAATGTCAAAAATGAGAAAAGTAATGAAAAAATTAGGCATATTTGTAAAACCCAAAAAATGTGGATGAATCACTGAAACAAGTTATGCCTAGTGTTGCTAATGCTATTGGTTCTATTGGAAAAAATAGTTGATCTAAGGATAAGAATGCAACACGTCGAGCAATAACAACTACTTTAGTTAATAAATCAGTTGTGAGCAAAAGAATGATAAATAAGACAAGTGGATATCAATCTAAGGATAAGAATGTAGCACATTGAGCAATAACAACTACTTTAGTTAATAAATCAGTTGTGAGCAAAAAAATGATAAGTAATACAAGTGGATATTTAAATGTGTGTTGTAACTTTAAGAAGAGCATCAAAGAGAAGAGTAAGTATTGAAGAGGATCCAATCAACCAATGTTGGACTTTTAGTGGTAGACTCCCAAGGTTTGACATGAAATTAAATAATGAAATTAGGTCTTTGATTGAAAAATATTGGCATGATAATACAAGAGTTTCATCAAATGCTAGAGATGTTTTGAAATTAAGGGTGGGGTAAAAAAATCATGATCCTCATCCAAAACATCTTTTAGACATGACTCAAACAAAATTATATAGAAAAATTCTAGATGATTCAGTTATAGAAAATTTTAACATAAGTCAAAGATCATTTAAGAAATGTAAACCTTGGTATGTCAATATTAATAAGTAACAAATCTCTTGTTGTTGCAAAACTCATGTGCAATTTCATTATTATTATGATGTTTTTTGATATATATATTGTACTTTGCATACTAACCAGTTTATGCAGGAATGTGGTATTAATATGCCACCTACAACAATTAAGGAGTTTATAACAAATTTACTTTGTGAAACAACTGATGGGCAATTTTTTTTTTCAAAACCATGTGTTTCTGGACAATGTAATAGATGTGGTAACCTTTCATTGTTAGGAGAATGCATGCATGCAAGTAGTTCACATGATTTTGGACAACAATTAGTGGATGTGAAGAGGTTCACCAATGTTCAATATCCATTAAAGGATGGAAAAACTGGAAAGCGTTGTGAGTTAGTCACGAAACAAAGTAGTGTACATGCATTCATCATATAGTTCAAGAATAAGATTATGTATAATATGTGAAACACTCTCAATATTCTTGGTGGCTTGATGAACAACTCCGCAAATGTAACAACACATTTCTAATTGGAACTATACTTTCAGTGGTTGACTTTGCAGAAAACTATACCCTTGCTCCACAAGAGGATATTTAGTCACAATATTATAACTCAATATAGATGGCCATCTTTGTTCATATTGTATACATACATGCAGTTGAGAGTACAGAAGATGGCAGGAAAATTTTGAGGGAGTATCATTTCTATGTGAGTGATAATCGGTTACATTCATCAGAGTTTGTGCAGCATTGTTTCAAAGTATTTAATGACAACTTAAAAGAAAGACAAATATAGATGACACAACATCTCATATGGTCAGACAATTGTACAGGAGAATTAAAAAATGCTCGAATGTTTTATTGGTTAAGTAGGGCCCATAAAGAAAACAATACCCAACATATGTGCAGTTTCTTTGAAGCTGGACATGGTAAAGGAGAACATGATGGAGTTGGAGCATGTGTGAAAATGGCTCTTTCTAGGGAGCAATTAAAATTTCATGATGCGGCAAAGTTCCAAGATGCACACGCAATTATGGATTGGTGTAATGCAAAATTGACTATAAGATCAAGTGAAAACTCTAAAGTTCAATGGTTTTTTTGGTTGTTTGAAGAAGAAAACATTCCTCCCTGATATGATTGTGATACAATTAGTGGATCAAAAAAATGAAATTCATTTAAGAATTCAAATGTAAGCACATGGACTATATGGACTAGGGAGCTTGCATGTTTTTGTTAGTTTTGTATTGCAGGTGAGTGGGATGCATGTGAAAATACAAATTGGGTTGAAGAATGGAAATAAAGATCCCTAACACCTCTACAAACACATGATCAAAATGAGATAACATTTGAGGAGGATAATCATTTACAAGCATCAGATGACTATGATTGTATTTCATACCTTGTATAAGAAGGTATATTAATTCAATATTTCTTTTTGATATATTTTTTGTAATCTATATTTAATTGTATATGTATGCATGTATATTTTTGTGACTTATTGAATTTGAAAGTTTTTTGCAAGATATGTGTATGTTGTTGTTGCACCCGAGGGTAATGAAGAGGAAACGCTATATTGGTTGGCTTGGTGTGTTGAGGCAAAACAAAAGTTGTTACAACCTAGAGTATATGATGATAACTTCAAGTATCCAACAGGTTCTATGGTTGTTGTTGGCACTTGGCTACGTAAATATTTGATAAGGAGGAATGGTATACCTGCATTTGAAGATTATGAAAGACATAAGAAAGACATAACAAATGTAAAAGGGAGACCCATCACAAAAGATTTATGGACACATGCAAGAACATGAGGCAATCATAGATGCATTACAAAAAAGAGAGGATGTAGATGGTACAATGGAGTAAATTTTTTAAATGGTTAATAGGTATCTAGAATTTTTTAAACTTTTAATCTTTGTCTAGGATGTGAGTTTAGGATTAGAATGATTGATAGTTAATTGATTGCATCTCCCCTTAAGAATCCTCTTAATTCCCCTTAAGCCATCCCCTAGTTATGTTCCATAAGTTAGGTAATCATAGGATTTAGTTTAATAACTTCAATATAGTTAATTGATATAAATTAGGACACCCTTACCAAAATACTAGAGTTGATTCCATCTCCCCTTAAGACATCCTCTTAACTCCCCTTAAGCCATCCCTTAGCTATGTTCCATAAGTTAGGTGAACTTAGGATTTAGTTTAAAATAACTTCAATATAGTTAAATGATATAAGTTAGTGCATGTACCCTTACCAAAATATTAGAGTTGATTCCATCTTCCCTTAATCCAAACTCTTAACTCTCCTTAAGCCATCATCTTAACTCCCCTTAAGCCATCCCCTACCTATGTTTCATAAGTTAGGTAAGTACGATTTAGTTTAATTAGGTAGCTCTTAGAATGTGAGTTTTGGATTAAGTATATTTATAGGTAATTGATTTACTAGAGTGCATCTCCCCTAATTGATTGCATCTCACCTTAAGACATCCTCTTAACTCCCCTTAAGCCTTCATATTAATATTCCTGATTCTCCTAGATCATGACACATTCTAACTTTTTTACATTTCATTACATGGTGCAGGAGATGTTTTTGCAGTCATAATAGAGGCTGGAAACATAGAAGGTGTTAATTATTATTTAAATTTCACTTACACTTTATTTCAGGTATTCAGTAGACCTATACTATTAATTATTTTAATTTATACTTCAATGGTTCTTTCCTTTGATTATAATTTCAATGGAACTTCTTAACAAATTTTATCTTTAAATAAAATGATCTCTAAGTTCTAAATTTTTATTTACATTTCATTGTGGCCTGACCTCTAGATTTATTTTTGCAATCACATGTAGTGTTGAAAGGATTTCAAGCTATTATTTCTTGTTACACAGGTATGATCTCTACACATGAGATATCTAGAGTCTTCAATTTCTAGGTGTCAATTATAAAATCTTAGATCTAGACTTAGAGAATAATGTATAAAATCTAAGTGTCTCTAGGTGTCTTGGGTTCTAACTATAATAGGTGTCTCTACCTGTGTCTTAGGTATATTATATGTCAACTAGGTCTAGAGACTAGAAAAAAGGTATAATATAATCTAGGTGTATTAGGTAGATACTATATATCAACTAGGTCTAGAGACTAGAATAAGGTATAATTTAATCTAGGTGTCCTAGGTAGATACTATATGTCAACTAGGTCTACCATAATAGGTGTCTTAGGTAGAACTACAATAGGTATCTAGGTGACTTAGGTCTAGACTAGGACAAGGTATAAAGACTATGTGTCTTAGGTCTACTATGTCTATAAAATCTAGATACATACTATACAATAGGTATCTTAGGTGTCCTACGTCTACTAGAATACCTGTCTTAGGTCTTAGGTGAGGCCACATGAGCTTCCACCTTCATGTGGTTGGCCTTGTCAGTATAGAATATTTATATTTCTTGAAGCTAAGGAAAACTCTTTTTCTTGTATAGAGAAGTTATGAAAAACAATTAATACATTGATTAAGTTGTTATTATCTGGTGCTCTTGATGAAATTACATACAAAATGCTAATTTTATTATATTTTTTAGAAATTATAATTTTTAGTTTTTTAAAAAATTAGAAGCAAATATCAAAAGTTTAAGTAAATAGAACCAAGTATTCTTTATCAAATTTATATATAGCAACTTAGAGTAGGTATTTGTCTATTTTTCTTTTGATATTTAGGTTAGGTATTTCTCTATTTTTCTTTTTCTTTTTGTAAATTTAAAGGGTAGGTATTGATCTATGAAATGTTTAATATATTAAATAAATTGATTAAACATGGTTACTCTTGACAAATCTAATCAATAAAATTTTCCTAAAGATTTAACTCAATTATTTAACAAGTCCCAACATTTGACTCATGTAAATCCAAAAAGAACCATAGAAATTACTAGAATAACTTATCTTTCAACAAATAAATATTTTTAAGATTTAGTGTTCGTGATCAATTGCCTTCATAGAATTTCCAATTATTTATATTCATTCTAGCTCAACAAAGTTAATTTTCATTTAATTTTGTAAATTTAAAGGGTAGGTATTTCGATACATTTTTCTATAAATCCCCTGCAATGTCAAAATATAAATTATGAAAAGTACTCCTAACCTGACATGTCAAGAATATATTAAGCAAGAAAAGATTAAACCAAGTTAAAGCATAGAGATATATTATTAGTAATTACATGCACTTATATGATATCTAGTTTGTATCTAATAAATGTTTAATAAATTAAATCAATTGAAATTTTGCTCTTATCTAATTAGAATTAGTAGTTTGCAATTTTACAAATAAACACATGATAATTTGAAGTGTTAAATATGAGATATGAAATTAAAGTTTGAATATAGATGCATATAGTGGACACTGAATAAATAGTAAAATCTAGTCTAGATGAAATAGTCTATGAGATATAAATATGGACATAATAACAATCCATTTAAAAATAGTGAAATAGTCATAGTATATGTCCAATCAATACTGAAATAGTCATAAAATCCTCATGAAATAAACAATCTAATACACATGTGTGCCCTAAGTTTGATCATCATCCATTTCAAGCCACCTTTTGGTCCCACATGAATCAGAGGGCGACTCATGCTGTGTATAAGAAAAAAGAAGCTTCAAATCAATTTTAATGTCAAAACTGCATCCAAATTATTTAAATCAAATATTTAAAACCAAACCATCAAATTAAATTTTTAAAACTAAAATTGAAAATGTCTAAGCATACCACAGTGGGCTCATCATCTCTCCTGTCATGCTCATGTGCAAAAAATGGTATCGATTCTAGCAGAGTAAATGTTTGTGTTGCCAATTCCTATATTTTAATAAAACACATGAATTAGGCTAGAGTATAGATACAAAATGCAAGGTTGAATAATATAAAAGACTTTGAAATGACATAGGATTTAACTATAGGACTTGAAATATGAGAGATGACTCATGCATCTGTGCAGGCTCATCAATGATAGGATTAATTGAGCTTGCACCTATACTAATCTCATCCTGCATATATATATGTGTACATGTACATATAAATTCAATTGGAAAGAAGAATTTAAAATCATGAAATTATACTAGGAATTCAAATTTAAACTAAAAATGTACAATTGTAAGATACAAACCATGGAATATGAAGCAGGCTCTTGCATAGATGATGGTACCACTGGTCTTGGATGACTTGGTTGGTTTGACACAAAAGTGCCAGGACCTCCCACTTGCTTTAAATTAAAAAAAGGTTCATCACATTTGCATATTATTCTATATTATTAAAATAGATATATCCAATTAAATAATCTATAGAGGTCCTAATTTTTATACCTCGACCATATATGGTCTACCCATCTCTACTGTCGTTGACACTAAATGGTCCAACAACGATGAAGTGGTAGTAGTTGATGGAGTCATTTGTACCAATCAACATGTTTAATATATTTAAAATTTATTAAAAAGATTGATAATTGATAATTGGATCTATATTCATTTGTATTAAATTTAATTTTATTAAATGTGGCACACATACCGAGTCCATAGGAGCGAATAACATAGCTAAAAAGGACTCCTTTAAAGCAGATGTAGGACCAAAACATGGATGATTATAATTCTGACAAAAATGTGGTGTGGACTGCAATGGTGTCAATGGGTGTGATGCGCTAGGACCAACACCAGATGCTCCTCTAGGCTCTGCAGGCTCTCTAGGATTGACTTCATCTGCTAAGTGGGTAGCTTGGTCAGTTAAGTTTCCTGAGAGTGATGATAGCGCTCCGAGTGTCGAGATGATCATCCACTAGTAAAAGGGAACATGAATAGAGGGTGGAGAAGGGACAATAGGTTCAGGGGGTAAACATTGATTTAGATCAACATGTGCCCCTGGTCTATGCTATGGCATTCCACCACCCACACCCTGGAATGATCTCATATCAAAATAATTGGGCTTTAAGCCCATATCAAACTCCACCCATAATTTTTTCAAAAAATAAAAGGGAACCTCATAATTAGCATGAGGTGGATGGTCAAAGACCATCTACCACTGCTCCCAAAAATTATTAGCTATCTACTGATGTGTGCACCATCTTATTGAAATTCTCTTTTTATTTGTTGGTATTTGTTGGCCTATGGAGGGATCAATGAAATATGGGGCAATCGTATTTTTGGTAATATGTAGATCATTGATCTCTTTATATGAGAGACCATCCTCATAAAAATGCCTCCTCTCTTCCTGCCATGAGCGGAATGTGTCTAGATTAGTGTGAATAGCTCTCACCAAATCAATAATAGTTTACATTGTAGATGCAAACTGTGAAATGTGTGCTGGGGTTTGGATTTGGTTTGGATTTTCATCAATTGTTTCTCGCAACTGAGCCTCATCAGGTGGTGGTGGTGGTGGTGCACCTAGTGGTGGTGGTGGGGGGGGTTTAGGGTGGGGGTCCTAGGCTGGATTGGCCATGTGTACAAATAGGGTCTAGAAGTAGAGTTGCAATTACAAAAATAATTAAAATTGAATTATTGCATGTACAACATATGTTTAAATATGTATACATATAAATTAAAAACTTGGAAATATATAATTTTGCATGGTTTAAACAATACAATAAAAAAATTAATTTTACATAATTTAACATATACATGCATTCAACCAAGTGACCTTTTCCAAGAAAAATTTAAAAGTTAGAATTTAATGTAAATCAAAATTTATGTTTAAGAATCATGACATGAATTAAACAATTTTTTAGCTCTATCAATCAATGTATCACTAAATTGATCATGTATGTAAGTATAATATAATTTGTAATTTACATATATATACCCTTATTAAACTTTTTTTTCCATTTTATCCCTTTTCCCATGTGTGTGATTTACATGTCATTTTGACCATTTTTACAAAAAAGCATAGCCTAACTATCATTCCATCTAGCCATGTTACCATTTCCTATTTTGTTCCTAATCCATGTTTATCATTCCTAAACTGTGTTTTATTTTATTCAATCTTTGAACCCATGTCCTATGTACTCAAACATTTTTTTATTTTTTCCATTGTTGTTGTCCCCTTTGTTAAGCCTCAAGTTGTCATATATAGATGCATATGTTTTAATTAAAGATTTAAACATAATAAAGTGACTTCTAGGTTTTAGGTTTAGGTTTAATAAGTTATTTAGGTTAGTTCTACAAGAAGATATTAGGGTCATGTTGTGTCTAATTTTTAGGTTTTTAGCTTTGAATGAAAAGAGTTTTACAAATGGTTAAATTAGGACTATGAGACTCATCAGGAACATTGAATGCCATGAAGACTAGAAGAATTTAGGCCTATAGTGTATAACTAGTTCAAGGTCTATATATAGACAATTTCAAATGATTTTGAAATATCATTCCTAAAAGTTCATTGTATAGCCTAAATGTCATTCCATCTAGCCATGTTACCATTTCCTATTTTGTTCCTAATCCATGTTTATCCAATCTTATTCAATCTTTGAACTCATGTTTTATTTTATTCAATCTTTGAACTCATGTTTTATTTTAATCAATCTTTGAACCCATCCTATGTACACTTAACATTATTTTAAAAATTTTCCATTGTTGTTGTCCCCTTTACCCCTTTGTTAAGCCTCAAGTTGTCATACATAGATGGATATGTTTAAATTAAAGATTTAAACATAATAAAGTGACTTCTAGGTTTTAGGTTTAGATTTAATAAATCATTTAGGTTAGGTCTACAAAAATATATTAGGGTCTTGTTGTGTCTAATTTGTAGGTTTTTAGCTTCATGAAAATAGTTTTACAAATGGTTAAATTAGGACTATGAGACTCATCAGGAACATTGAAAGCTATGAAGACTAGAAGAATAAGCCTATAGTGTATAACTAGTTCAAGGTTTATATAGACAATTTTAAATGATTTTGAAATATCATTCCTAAAGGTTTATTGTTAAGCCTATATAAAATAAACCCTAGAAGTTCTGTCAAACCCTAGTTCATGGAGGGATTGTCATGTGGCCATAACTCTTTAGAAATATTATATATAGATGGATATGTTGAAATTAAAGATTTAAACATAATAAAGTGACTTCAAGTTTTAGCTTTAGGTTTAATAAGTCATTTAGGATTTAGAATAGGCTACTCCTTACTAAACTTACATGTTTCCATTTTATCCCTTTTCACATGTGTGTGATTTACATGTTGAATCTTACAAATGGTTTTTGTATGACCAAATGGAGCTCATCCAAACACCATTTGAATTATGCATAGTTTGGAGAGAGGATTACAACATGACCAAATGATTGTGTTTGTAGGATACATATCATTGTCTTTCCATTATATGGTTGAAATGCTTGTCCCTGAGAAGGGGTAGATCTAGTGGTGTGATGAGATTGTCCTTGACTATAGGACTAAGATAGGTTCTCCAATGACTATATCCTAGATCATTGCTATAGGTTCTTTTGTGTAAATAATAGGATAGTGTTATGACGAAGATGACAACTAATTGTCCATTAACATGCTCATGACAACAATTAATGATAGCCTCTTGATTGTTAATTTTCTTCTCTTCTTAGTTTAGGATGATTGCCCTCTCTTATTGTGAACACAACTATATCTTTATTGTGGTAGTCCTATGGTCCTTTTCTTCTAGTGAGTGACAACTCATCTGGATGTTCATGCATAATAGTCTATAGCAAGGACAAGATATTAGATTTGAAAGATGTGACAGTCCTTCTAGTTCATATAACTGTTGAGGTAGTGTTAATATTTAGATGATCTTGCAATGAACTTTGTTAGGACCTTGATAAAACCCTAGTTTAGTTTATGAAACCCTAGTTTATGAATTAGGGTTTAGTGTTTATGAATTGGGGTTTTACCTTTTAGTGTTTATGAATTAGGGTTTACAGTTTATGAATTAGGGTTTAACATGTACAATTTAACATTGTAAAAATAATAAAAAACAACAAAAACAAAACAAAAAAAATGATGGGCAACCAACCTGGGGCAGTTGATAGCTGATCTAGAGGAGGCGAGGATGTTCTGGAGGTGCATGGTGGGGTCAGCCAATGTGGGTACCCATTCTTGGCATCATCTTCTCTATTTTTTTATGGCCTCTAGATGTTAAAATGAAGCCGCAGGCATGTTTTTTAAAAAATATATACTTTTCAAAAATAGGTACTTGCTCCATTTATGAGTGCCCATTCCATAATAGGTGCTCATTTGGCTTTGGGTGCCCAATCCTAAATGGGAGCCCATTTCTTAATGGGCACCCGTTTAGGCTCAAGCTCCCATTCCTAAATGGGCACCCATTATTTTCAAAACGGGTACCAGTTCCAAGTGGCATTTTCCATCCGCGAGAGACTTTCGCAAAATCTGTACTCATCTTCTTGCACTTACCCAATCTTGACACTAATTTTAATCATAACCATAATTGTAACCCTAACCCTAATTATAACAAATCCCATAACCCTAATTCTGTACCTAACTCTAATCCTAACCCTAATTATAACCCTAACCCTAAATATGACCCTAACACTAACCCTAATCCTGATTATAATAGTAACATTAACCTAATCCTTATTCTAACCCTAACCCTAAGTAAAATTCTAACCCTTACCCTAATTATATTTGTAAACCTTATTTTAATCCTGATTGTAATTGTATCCCTAAACCAAACCCTAATTGTAAGTCCAACCCTACTTGTAATTTGAACCCAAATTGTAATTATAACCCTAACCCTAACCTTAATCTTGACAATAATCTTAACCCTAACCCTAACTATAACCCTGACTATAACCTTAACCCTAACCCTAACTCTAATTGTAACCCTAACCATAATTGTAACCATAATTCTAACCTAAAGGATAACCCTAATTCTACATTTAGATTGCACCCGTCATTTGATTTGCCTTTAGTTGTTGTGTTTCCAAATGACAAACATCATTATTTGTGTAAGTTTCCAAATGGGTTTTAGTTCTATTTTTATTTGAGTGGGTTTTCTTGTATATCTGCTTGCCACAAGTAATTCAAAGAATCAATGAAGAATAGATTGAAAATTTGTTCTTAATTATAGCTGGCTAAGAGAAATTAAAAGTTATTTTAGAATTACTTGGAATACTACTTACAACTACATGCATAGCCACAATATGCAAAGATTAGAACTAAGAGAATGGCTTGAAATGGGGAGGGACACTATTTTGAAGAATGCACATCAATGAAATTTGAAGATAACTATAACCCTTAACCCTAACTCTAATTGTAACCTTAACCATAATTATAACCTAAACGATAACCCTAATTCTATCTAAAACTCTAATTCTTACCCTAACCCTAATTCTACCCTACATTTGATTAACCCAACACTAACTATAACCATGATGCTCAGCCCAAACCTAACCCTAAATCTAACACTAATTAAACTATAACCCTGAACCTAATTATAATCGTAATTGTAACCCTAACCCTAAATCCTAAATTATGTGTTGGGGCATTAATGTAAATAAATCTTGTAATTTTAGAATTAAGAGTTATTTAATTTTACTTTTTAAATATATAGTTTAGTGAAGCATAATTTAATGTTTTATTATTAGTAATACAAATAGGATTAAGAAAAGAGAGCACCAACTGTATATTCATCTTTACAAATAGGATTACAAATATATAAGATACACAACTCTTCTTTTCAAATGTGTAATACACTCGATAGAATTTGAAAATAGTGCATTCCATACTCTACTTTGATGTAGGAGTATCCGGGTCCACAAGTAATTCTCAACAATCAAAAAGATTTCTTGTTTTGTTATTTTCTTCTTGTTTTGTTGCAGGAGTAGAGGATTAGATTTGTAGAGCTTTCCTTTCAATTCTATTAGAAGTTGTCTTGCCCTTCCTATGCGCTTTATCTTATGTTTTGTCATTGACCTCCTAGCCCTAGTTGTTGTTCAGTTAAGTTACAGCTTGAGCCTTTAGGCATCATGTTTTACCGACCCCTTGTCTTAGACTACTAGTTATTTGTGTGTTGGGATGAATATGGGTAGGACACTTGGCGTCCCCTTGCAAGTGCACAAGCTGTCTAGCTTTGTACTTCGTTAGGGCTGCACTATCACACAATGTTGCCATTTTTCTATGGGCCCACTAGCTCGTGAACTTTAGATGAAGGAAGGGATCTGACTATACAATTTCCTATTGGTTGCACGCCATTGCAAGTTTAGTTTGTCAGGGATGAGTCGACACCGTGCCATTGCAAAATTTCAACACCTGTCATGTTGACCCATAGTCTCAATGAACAAAGGAAAAGTCCTGCGTGCACTTCTTTAATTGGTAGTGCATCCACGTAGAGGATAGTTGTTAGAGCCAAGTCAACTCTACACTATTGTGATAGGATGCCATGTGTACAAGGTCAGCCAAAGGACTTTGAAGAGTGGTATTAGTGCACATCATTGCGGCATTAGTTAAGTTGGACATGATGAGGGGTGCGCTGATGCAAACTATGACACATAGCTAAATTTGAGTGGAGACTTTGTTGTCATTTTTCTAGGTCAAAGCTGATTGGTCAAGGATCTTCTCGGATCTCCCAGACTATTCTAAACCATTGATATAGCTGAGATGCATCAGTCAAAGGTGATTATTGCCAATCATTGATTGACATGAGTCTCATTCGCATTTGGTGGCCACCTCAAATTCCTATAATATAGGAATTTCATGCCTGGAATAGAGGGCTAACGATTCAAGGCTCTGGATAATGAGTTTTGAAGGACTGATAACGAGTTCTTGGTTTCAATCATGGTTTTTTCCTATAGATCTCTAATATGAAATGATTGTAAGGCTTAGGCTGATGCATGTATGAAGATCACAGTACTCATGCTGTAATGTTTCTGTTGCATATGAATAAAGAGTTGTATGTTCTCAATATTGTGTGTTGTTCATTTTGCTGCCTGGTTCAGTAGCTTGATAAAGTTCCTAGACCTTGATATGCACCAAGTGGTATCAGAGCAGGTTTTGAATTCCTTGAGGCCATGGGATTGTTGTGTGAGGGACCCTAAGGAGATTGTTGTAGGAAGATTGAAGAGAAGAACCTACAAATGCAGAGGGTTAGTAGACATGGCACATTGAGCAAGAGGAAGAAGAGGAGCAGCTCCAAGAGCTGGAGATGCAGCATTGGGAGAGATGTTGATGGGCATCAAAACTAGGCTAGATGTAATGGAAAGAACACAATGCAGAGGAGTACCTATTGAGGACGTGAGTGATAATGAGAAAGAAGTCAATGAAGAGGAAGCAGAATAAGAAGAAGAAGAAGAAGAAGGATATGAAAGGAGGTTTCTGAGTGCCATGAAAAAGATTGTTAGTAAACTGCGTGTGGAGTTACCCAATTACAATGGTAGTTTGAAACCAAATGAGTTGATAGACTAGAGTTCATAGATGGAAAAGTACTTTGAGTTGGAATCTATTGAAGACCCTAATAGGGCAAAACTTGCAGCAACAAAGCTAAAGGGACATGCATCTCTATGGTGGGATCATGTGCAAGTTGAGAGATAGAGAAAAGGAAAGGAAAAGATTAAGACCTGGGAAAGAATGTTAACTAAGTTGAAGGCAAAGTTTTTACGTGTTGACCATCAGATTACTATGTTTAAGATGCTACAGAACCTCAAGCAGAGGGAGAAAAGTGTGCAAGACTACACTGAAGAATTTTACAGATTGAACATCAGGGTTGGTCACATTGAAGATGATATAGAGAAGATCTCTAGGTATGTAAATAGTTTTCATTATTCTATCCAAGATGAAATTAGTATGGTCAGAATTACCAACATAGAAGAAGCCTATCAATTTGCATTAAAGGTAGAAGAAAAGATCTCTAGAAGGCATAATAACTCTATATTAACTACTTTCTCTTTACTTCCCATAACCAATTATTAAAAATCCCTTTTAAAATAATTTATAAATTCACTTTTTAAAAGTGATTCTTTAAATTCCACTAAGCCCTCTTTCCTTAGTTCCCCTGACACCATATTGTCTTTGAAGTCCTTGTGATTCTTAGCCTTATCTAGAAGTTCACAATCTGTACAACTCCAATCCATATTCCATACATGTACACTTCCATTTTCTCTAGCTGCAATGATAGACTGTGATGCAGAAACTAATATACAATACATGCTCTCGATGGAAGATAACATTGTTAATACTGAAACATGAGCATCTTTGACTGAGACCAATTTAACCCCATGCCCTTTACATTGGCCTTGAGAGACATTGTGACCATATACAATTTGTTCTTGGTTCCCTCATGTTTCAAACTTTGATGCTCTCAAGAAGAATCAAGTTCTCTCCATCCGGTGTGAGTTGTATTCCATGTTTGTCTAGTCTAGACTTTGTATCAAAGTAATATTCCACATATGGAAGTATAGTTGCTGTGTAACCAATAAGACAAGAGCAATTGCCTGAGCCATCTCCAACCACCACCTTGTAGATGAAGAGACTCTTTTCCCTTAGGATCCTTCCAAATGAGGATGTTGATATCATATTATGAGGCACCGTAGTTTGAAATAGGAGATATGCTAGCCCCTGTTGCAATATCACTTCTTATTTGTATAAATCTTGAGCAGAGCAGGTTGTAGTATCCGTTCACCTAATAAGCATCACTAGTCCAATATGTAAAGAGCCTTGTGTTGTTGTCCCCATATAGATCTAGGATCACTTTCCATCCTGCTTCAATACTGTTTAAATCCCTGTCAAAAGAATCAGCTAAAATTTAAATCTGAGACAAGATGAACTCATTCAAAAGATGAATCTTAGGCTCCCATACATTTATGGTAGCTTAAGATCCATAGTTTTTGTCTCCTTCAACATAAGTTATAGCATGTTGATGTCCACTTTCATTCAGTAAATCAGGATCTGTAGACTTGGGCTGAGTAGGCCTTGAAACCGGACTCTTTTTTCAGCCAAAACTCTTAATAGACTTTACTCTTAGAATGTCTTGTTTATGATTCCTATGGATGGGGATTGTTCTTGAAGGGAGACTTCCACTGTTATGCCACAGTTGTGGCATGACAGGACCATTAGGCCTAGTAGCCTTTTATCTCATTACACTTGTTGTCCCTTAGCCGGCTCTTCTAGATGTACCTGAGACTTCAAAACAATTCCTTAGACATCCTAGTGTAAAAACATTCTCAAATTCTGCTTTCTTACACTTCCTTCCATCATCATAGTTCATTTATTTTTGACTTATATTTGAAATATGTCTTTATAATTTATATATGCTCAAGGAGAAAGGAGAGATCCAACTATAGCTCAACTTCCCTTATGAAATCCAAAAAGAAAGTATATTAGGAGGTCTCTGCCTCATTTAAGGTGATTGCACAGATACCACTATCTCAATCAAAGAAGGCTCAAGGACTCTTCAGAGCTCTATCCAAGATTAAAAAAGCATAAATATGGTGAGGTCACTAGTTCTTCCAAATAGGGAACCTTAATCTCATTGGGAGGCCGCCATATGGACAGTCAAATCCACCATTCTACAACTGTATCCCCACTCATTGTCATACCATGACACTGGTTTAACAAGGTTGTCATTTAGAGCTATGCCTGCATTTGCATCAAAGATGCTAGAGTGGCTATCTCCAATGAATTCTAAGGAAACAACATCATCTTCAGTGTACCCAAGAATACCATTCAATTTCCCCTCTACCTCCTCCTTCATTGCAGGTCTGTGCACAGTTTTCTGAGTTGGTGTGATTAAATAAACAATGGTCATGAGGCCTTCCACAATGCCAAACTTGTTATTTATTACCTTTAAGGAGCCAAGCAATTGGTGGTGCAACTTACATCTAAAATAATATTGAGTTCAAGCTTATATTCATGCTCATTCACACCAACAACAAACATTGGAGCATCTTTGCTTGGAGCATTGATCACTACCTTTTTGGCCCCTCACTTGAGTTGTGCAAAGGCCTTTTCTTTATCTATGAAGAAAGAGATATAAAGAAGTCTGTGAGGGCCTAATTCAACAAATCCATATCGTGCAATATCCTAAGGTCATTACATTCCATGATATGTCATTTCCAAGGCACTTTGCTAAACAATTTGCATTTATGGTTTGAATTATCTCTTTAATATGATTCCCCATCTTGAAAGGGAAAAGAGAACCTAACATGCACCCTACAACATATTATATTTTCCTTAAACAAATATTCAATAACATGATGCAAGAACATACTACTATGCCCTTAAAGTAGAAACATAAATAGTTGATTTCCCATCTCATTAAACCTTAGAGGAAAGATAATGTAGTTTATAGATCTAAATAAATTTCAGCAGTATAATGACATATAAATTAGCACTTTAAGAACATGAAAAGAAGAAGAATAGAAGAAAGATAGACATAAGAGAAGAGACACCAATATACATGGGGAAAACCCTTTCAGGTAAAAAACCCCACACTCCAAAGCATCGAACCGATGTATTAATCTGCAACAACTAACATGTTACAATACACTTGCAGGCTCAAATCCTTAACATGGAGATTTACACCTTGCTCCTCAGGAGGAAAAACTGACAGCGTAACCCTGCATAAAACTCTCCTCTCCTCACAAACTTCTCCTCAAGCCTTCAATTTATAGACTTCTATGTATACAAGAAACCATATGTGGTTTTACAAGACCATGTGCTTAACTTCTTAGCCAAGATTCTAGTCTAAAAATAAGCTCTCACGTCCAAAATATTCTCCCCTATTTATGACCCTTACAGTTGTCATATAATCTATCATAATATCGCTAAAAATAGTCCTTCCATGATATACTACCATGTGGGCATCTTTTGACAACTAAAATTTCAATTTCCAAGGCGCCGACATGTGGCAAAAGTGCCAATTAAGAATTCAAACGCCCCTACATTATATTGGAGCTAAATAAAAATAATAACTGACTGTGGGAAAATACTAAATACAAAATAATGCTACGAGAAATATGTAAGGTTGAGACACCTCATTTCCCAACATTCTCCCACTTGTTGAATACCTTACAAGAGCCAGAGGAATCACAACTAGTTTGTGAACAACCAAGGTTACCATACTACTTCAACTAAACTACACTATGCTCACGAGCTTTACAGAAGCACCTGTAACATCTTCCAAGTGATCACCAACATGACAAAAAGATTAGAATTCCAAAAACATGATGAAACACTAAATGTCACATAGACACACCAATGTATCCAGCTTCAAACCCATTACCAGAACACAACTTTGAAGTACAAACACCTCCAAAACAAGATCAAGCACAAATGCTCCAAAAATAGTTAGAAGAACAACCACAGCTAGTTGTTTACATCCAACTAAAAAACCCACCATTGATGGAACTTCTGCACATGACATATCCAACCCATACTGCAGCTCTCATCCCTGTATAATCCACTATCCTGCTCAAAGTTACTATCTCCCATGATAACAAACACACCAAAACCATTGATGTACAAAAAATCTAAAGACCTTTGATACTGTAGTCCAATGAAAAACAATCTACCAAAGATATACATACATCCTAGGAATCAAATTGCATGAGCAATGCCAACCAAAGCAACACAAAGTCTACCAATCAACACTTACATAAAAGTGTGGCTTATAATCAAATCATGTAATACAAAGAACAATCACAATGATCTGTAAACTGCAACCAACCTGCTACAAAATAGAGCATACTTCCATAAATAGGTTTTTGCTCACTCTCTCACCTTTGATCTCCTCCACTTCTCCCAAGTCCTCCACATCTCAAATGATATACATTAAAAGAACACATACTGTTGCTAAAAAACAATAAAGTACAACAATAGTAGATGACCACAAAACCAATGATCATACTAGATGAATAAGAACCTCTAGGAAGAAACATGAGACCATAAAGAGAAACTGCAAACCATATCATGTCCTTTTGCCAACACCACTAAGTGCTAAGCTGTGCCAAGTAAGATCTCCTTCACAAGAACCCAACTGAAAAGCCTTAACAACACCCAACTGTTCAATCTCATTAGATCAAAAAAAACATATATATCTCATGTAACCAAAAAAGGATGTAAGCTTGTCTAACCAAGGAAGATCAAACTCAAAGAAAAAATCCATTCCAAAAATAGGAATACAACCAAATAACATCTCTAAAAACTTCTCATAAAACAAACCATATACCTAAGGAGATAAGCATGCCAAATAATCCTCAAATGAACCCTCCTGAACTAGAAACTATAACTCAAGATCCATATCCATGAGAAATGAAAGCATAAAAGAAAATGAATCTGAAATAACATGGGCAATACCTATTAGATCATTTTCTACCGAGTGAGTTGAGAGTGGGGAATGAGAATGATCCACTAAGATACACCGAGTCTCATAGACTCTCTCCAAGAACAATCTCCTCTCAAGTTCAAACATGAACTCATGTCCATAACAAGTGAAGGCTCCTCGATCTTTCTGCTGAAATTTCACCATTCCAACACATGATCCCCACAACAAGAGATGTCTAGCCTCACCTCAAGTCTCTCTAGTATCCTTGAGCATCCATCAACCAATACATTCCAACTTCAAATGCATCCTGCAAAATCATGAAGCTTCAAGAAAATGATTAATACTCAAAACCAAAGAGAATTAGCACCACTATCAAAGCTCCCACTGCACATCTACAAAATCCAGGAACATACATGATATCATGATCTAACATCTCATCCTAGGAGATCACTACCTGCTCCAATGAACATATCTTGCCAAAGGGGCACCATCATGCCAAAACTCCAATCTTAGAAATAAGAATTCATCATGGCACAATACCATCTCCAATCACATGAAGATAACTATCCTCTAACAATGGAACTCAAGATGCCAAAATAATTTCACAGCATATAAGAATCATAATCCAAAAATCTTACCATGACACCTACAACCACTGTAGAAGATCATCCATCACCAAGTGATAGATCCACATCACTACCAAAGCTCCCACTGAAACTGTGATTCGAGCTTATCAAGGTACTATGATAACCATCTTCTCAATGAAGATAATCCATGGCTTTAACATAATCAAATACTTCACCTGCAATATCAGCAGTACAAAAGAATAAAGTAGAACCAAGATCTCCAAGTCAAGAAGATAAAACCATCACTATCAAAAGCTCACACTAAATTGTGTAACCAAGCTATCCATGACATTGTGATAAACATGCTACAAGTCCCAATAACCAACTATTGAGACACTCTAATCATCCATGCTCTCATCCCAATGCACAAATGACCACAAACAAGGCCAACTAACAAAGTCTGCATAAATATTGAATCAATCTTGTGGATATAGACAGTCCACATCCAAGTATCCCACTGCAATCAAATAGGTGATCAGCCCACAAAACTGCATAACTCGTAGATCCCAAACATGAAACATGCAAACTCACCATCACATTAGTAACCTACAAACTGAGATAACAAGAAGATAACATGTAGACCACATGACTCAAACACCAAATCAACCATAGATTTGATTTGCCAAACAAGTCCACATATGAGTAGCCATAGTCAAGGAACCCATCAAGAAAATACTATAGAAATGATGAGCGACTAATCACATACCAACATCTCCACACTAAGAAAGCTACAAACCTCCTCACTTCATGCATGAAGCATACATGAAAACTTGCAACTATGTTACATCCAGAAACACCCCCAAGGAATCATAATCTGAAAAATAGTTTATCCACAGATCTATAAAACCACAAGTTTTGATTAACCATGTAAAACCTACAAAACCACCATGTCACTGACATATATGCAAATCCATATCCACTTATCATTTGGAAGACCCACAAGTCTTTAAAATTACCAAAACAACTATACCAGGACAATGGAATAACATAGATAATCATAACCATAGATTTTGAATGGAAAATCTACAAAACCCTCAGATCCAACCAACATGAAACTGAGACATGCAAGTACAACCAACCAAAAGGAAGAAGAGGTCCAGGAATTCCAAGCCCACTTGTAGGCCAACTCCACAACCACCACCATGTACAAGCATATAGAGGAGCAAGGCTGTTCCAGAAGCTTTTAGATCATCCAATGATCAACTCCACAACCTACATGCATTCAAGGTTAACAAAATAATGCCTTCCAATGCCAAAGACTAAAACCAAACACCCAACATAAGCACATCAAACCATAGTCATGACAACCTGAGTTTCTCCATGTGATTAGGGAGCCAAGAAAAAACACCCAACATGAATACTTTGTTGCAAACTGTTGGCATTGGCATCATTTGTCATTGATGTCAAAGGTTGAGTTGTGCTGAGATTAGGTTGAGTTCACATGGTGTTGATATTATGTCAGAGCTTGATGGCTAGATCTTTCATACAGAGACAAAAAGACATCAAAGGGATCATGTTTTTTTTATGTCTTCATGCTTCAAAGACATCAGGAGATTTTGAGTGGACCAATGTCAATGTTCACACAAGATATTTCAGAGGAGATGGAATTGTGGTTAAAATGGATGCTTCATGATATTGTGTACTTCATGGTCTTCATCTTCATGATAAGGACTCTACCACAGAATGTGAGTTGTGATGGTGTTGATGATAAGGTTGTGAGGATCAAGTGCTCCTTGTTCTTGTTGTGGTGGTTCTTAATGACTTGATATGATGAGATTGTTATTGGTAAAGTTCAAGGTGCAATGACTATTAGATGTCATCTTCATGTTTTTGTTCCTCCTCATGATGCTTTATGTTTGTTCAGTGATTTCATAGTGGGCAAAGATGTCAAGTAGGGTGATATATCTCTAAAGATCTAATTTGCAGGATCTAAACCCTAGTTTCTAGTTATCTAAACCCTAAGTATTAAGATCCTTTCTAAAAGTATTTAACCCTAAAGAACCCATCATAACATCCAAGTTACTTTTGTTATAAACCTAAATTGACTTGCTATGTCAAGTCAATCACTTAACTTTCACCGGCTTGAGGGTTCTTCTAACGTTCAGAAATTGACCCTCTTATATGTGGACACCGACTACTCCAGTTGCTATTATGAAGCCCGAGTGCCATTGTAAGATCGATGGATATTATTTAAAGTTGAGTTGGTGGGATAAAGAAGATCAAAAGCCACGGTTTAAACAAAGTTTGAATTCCAACGACTTAGTTCACATGTTTTAAATTTGACAGTCAGTTCGTTGAAAGTAGTTTTAATTGCTTGCAGACAGTTGTGCTAATGACTAGATAGGTCAGGGAATTTCCTAAAAGGCTCTGTACAATGAATTTTGAGATTTTGGTTGGTGTTCTGTGTTGATAAGAGAGATACCTACACATTCATGTATATGTAGATTAAGTTTTAACATGTTTTGATGAGTTAAGAGAGGTCAAAAATTGAGTATGCAGAAGAGTTGAAGTGATGCAAAGATCTTACAACAAGGATGAATACAATGTATGGTAAAGATCCTGCAAATCCTTTTCATGTTTGATCATCTCTTTGATTACATTGATTTGATAGCACAAGTACATATGAGGATATTTTGAAAAGACCAATATATCAGGCAAAAATGATCTTCTGTGGTTTAGAGTGTTTGTATATGTATTAAGGTTTTCTTGTGTTGACAAAGTTGACTGTGGACATGCATTTGAAAAGACATTGAATTGCAGAAGAACAATGATTTGTATAGAAATAGAGAGACCCTCTGTGTTGTTCCTTTTTCATCAAAGTCAGTGATGTAACTTATTTTGTCAGTGAGACATCAATTGTACCTAGTGAAGGTTTTTGATTTGCCAGCGAGGCTGTGTTAGTGAGACATTAATTGTACCTAGTGAAGGTTTTGATTTTTGCTAGTGAGGCATAATAAAGTGCATCATTCAAGAGTGGTTTTTTATCCCTTTTAAGGGTTTTCCACTCATAAAACATGTGTCATGGTTCTTTATTGATTGTCTCTATATTTTTGCCTTGATACCTTTCTCTTGATCAAGGTCTTTATTATCATACTTATCTTTGTATATGTGTATGTGTGTTTGATGGATCTTTAAGTCCTCTTTCTTTTTCTGTCTAAGTGGATTAAAGGTGCAAAAAGTTTGAAAGATTATAGACCACTGATTCACCCCCCTCTCTTAGTGGTCCTATACTCCAACAAGTGGTATCCGAGCTTTAGGTTCCTTGTTCAAAGTTTAATCAACTTAGGAGATCCTGAAAGTGGAGTACTATGGGAAAGTGTAAATGAAATAGAGGAAGGAATGATGCCAAGTAAAATGTTGTAAAACAAGCCCCAGTCAAGTCAAGTAATGAGTTGTTGCATGAGTCACCCTTGAAAGTTGACACAAAGTGTGATAAAGAGGATGATTTTGTTGTTGAGATTGATGATAAAGAAGGAGAATCTTTGTGGGTGAAGATGACTATGAACAGGAGTTTGATGAATATGAGTGTGAGATTGATATTGAAGGTGAACTCTTAGAAAATAGAATAAGAGATTAGAAGATCAACTTCAACAAGAAAAAGGCTCCAAGGACAAGGTATTTTCAGATCTTGTAAAAGTTTCTTTAGATCTTGAAGAGTCTAACAAACTAATTATCAGCCTAAAGATGGAAATAGAAGAAGCCAAAAGGGTAGTTGATTTTATAAAATCTGATCTTGAAGTCAAAACTAATTAATGTCTAAAACTAGAGTTAGAAATAGTCTCCTTGAGAAAGGAATTGGAAAAGGCATATTCTAAGTTGCACAAGAATCTGTAGTTTGAAAAGAGTATTGAATGCTTAAATGACTTGTTAAGGAAGCAAAAGCATCATAAGGACACTACTAGTCTAGGTTATGAAGAAGGACAATGTTCCATAGTTGGAAATGCTCCTTGGAAGAAGATAGACCTGAATTATCGTTCTGTTGCTCCTGAGGAAGACAAGAAGAAAGCAAAAGATAAAGTTGTTGATGTTGAAATAAAAAGAACAAACAGGAGCTCAAGGCCTCCACTTGTCAGGCAATACCATTCAATAAGGTACAACTACTCTCAATTTCATGGTTATTGCTATTCATGTTATGTTTATGGTCATAGAGCTAGAGACTGTAGAACTCATTCAAGAAATGGTTTTGGATGGAATAAGAACCCTTATGAATGGTCAAATAGAAGAATCAGTGTTCTATGTTATAAGTGCAAATGTCTAGGTCATACTGCAAGGTTTTGTAGTACACAAGTAAGAAGTGATGTTTTTGGTTCTTCAAGAAAAATTAGCTCTTTTGTTCCTCCTGTTAGTCACAAGATCATATGCTATAGATGTCATCAGGTTGGACACAAAGCACTGTATTGTAGGAGTAATTTAGTGGAATCATTTAGTCATCACAAGAAATCAGACACTATAAAAGTTTGGAGAAGAAAACAAGAGAAAGAGAAAGAAGGATCAAAACCTGTGCATGTTGCACAAGAGACATTCATAACTACATGAAGAATAGCTCGAGTTGAGGGGGAGATGCTTTTTGAGGTATCATTCAAACCCCTTGGAAACAACAAGATGTTGTGTTTTTGTAGTGAAGGAATTAGTGTTAGAACTCATTGATGTTCACCATCGATCTGAGATGGTATTCCTTGAGGTGTTCCTTCATTTAGTCAGAGGTAATGAAGTTTGTCATTGGTTATGAAAGGGTACCTGTTTCTTTATTACAAGGTGATTGTGTCATTTCATTTCATTGTTGATATCAAAGTTTATTGTTCTTTGTTCTTGGTGCAACAAAGGTCTTTTATGGTTTCTTTTTTATGTTTCAGAGGAGAAAAAGGTAGAGAAATCAAAGAGTGCAGAAGTCACAAGTCTTAAAGGCTTGAAGGACAGACTTGGTGTTTGAAAACTGATCTGATACTTAGACATTCAGGCATTTACTCTAACATCAACTCCTCATGTAAATGAATGATGATGACATAAATGTAAAATGCCTTCATGAGATTATGAGCAACGCTATAGTAGTTGGGTATGAGGGCAACTATTTTTCACCATTATGTGGGTCAATGCCAAGGTGAGTCAAAGATGGAATAGGGAGTTGAATGATCAGAAAAGTTTAGTTGTGTTTGTGCCACTCTGTGGATGTGACAGTGTTGTACCAGTACCTTATACTATTGTGGCCATATCAGTGTGCTTCCCAATGGACAGTAACAGGTCTTTTCTTCTTTCTTCTAGACAGTGAACAGTTATTACTTTCTCATTTCTGAAGTTTTTTTTTGAAGTCATTCTTCCTTGTCAAGACAATGGAACAGGTGCCTCATATAGCAATTAGTGTGATAATTTATAGAATGAAAGTAATAAGGTGTACAATTCTTTGGATGTCAGTGCTTTTACCACATGCATTCATTGATGATCCTTCTTTAATGAAGATACTGGCTTGACATGGTCATGGTTTAATCCTTGGCATACATTGACATTGACATAACATGTTCAAGACAATATTTATAACATGATCAAGACAATATTTGATTCTTGACAGAAGTTAGTATGATCTTGCTTCATACCTTGGAACAGTTGGTTGATACATCAGTGAGTTGTCAGGTACTCAAAGATGAGGAGTTTGGTGTTGACATGTACTTCATCATTCAGTCAAAGGTATGGAGTTGAGTTAGGGGTCTTCATGGTTGAGAGTGTCTTCATAACATGAGTGCTTCATACTGTTACAACATTAAGTTAATGTGATAGGTTGAGTGCTTCATGATTGATGTTCTTATACAGTGAGTTGTTTTCATGATACAAATGACATGTTGCTGAGTTGGTATTGATGCATTCATTGCAAGATCTTCTACTTACAAAAATTGTACAAGTATGTTGCTGTCATCAAGAGTTTGTTGAGTATGTTCTGCCATAGTAAGTTCATGTTCATGTTCATCTTGTTTGAGGACTTATCGTTCTTGTAAATCTTGTCAAGCTAATTTCTGCTGACAGGAGATATGTGACAAGACAAAGGCATTTGACAGTGTTTTCATGATGTCCATGATAGTGCTATGCAAAGAAACATGATATCCTTATAAGTGTAGTCATTTTTTTGAAGCTTTGGTCTTTAAGGTATATCAATGTAGTGTTACTTATCAAATGACAGTGATCAATTAATTGACATGTCAGTATATATCCTGTCAGTTTGTATTGGAAATCTTCTCATTGCGTTGTTTGGATTGAATTAACTACTCATAGGGTATTCAATGAAGACCTTACTTGTGCTCAGTCTTGAGGGTTTTCTTGAAACATCAAATGACATTCATTACAATAGATTGTTGTAAAGACTTTTGAGGCATTCAAGAAAGTGTGGTTAGTTTAAATGCAAAAGTGTTAGTAGTTGTCAAATGAAAATTAGAATTTGCAGTTTCTAACATTATTGTTTAACAGTTAGACAACTGGGACAGAGATAAATAGAGTGGAACAGTGTTACAAGTTTAATGTTGTCTCTGATTGTAGGACAATGATCTCTATGTTATTGTATCAAAATAGTTTCCAATCACAGTGATAGTCATGGATGGTGACAGTGATTTTGACATGTTTGTTTGTTGCCTTTGGAATGCTCTGATGCAGGCCTTGACAAGACAGAGACAATTCATTCACAACTTTCTGAGATAGAGGGAAGTTATAATAGTAACAAGTTATGACAGTGTAGAGTTTTCAGTCAGGCGAAGCTTCAAGTATCATTTTATATCCCTAGTCTTTTTGATTTAGATCTTAATAGATTGGTTCATTTAGTTCTTTTTTTCAGATAGTCATGTGTTGCATATGGCAATGGTGCTTTTGATATGGTTTGCTATGACAATATTTGTTTGGGAGAGTGATTTTCTTTCATACTTCAAGATGAAAGTATATTCTTCATAGGGGGAGTACTTATTTTCCAACCAAGGGCCCTATGTCATTGTTGTCAAAGGGGGAGAACAACATTCAATGGTTTTGATGATGGAGAACAAGGATGAAAAGTTTTGTATGTTGACATCAATGCCAAAGGGGGAGTTTGTTGGCATTGGCATCATTTGTCATTGATGTCAAAGGTTGAGTTGTGCTGAGATTAGGTTGAGTTCACATGGTGTTGATATCATGTCAGAGGTTGATGGCTAGATCTCTCATGTAGAGACACAGAGACATCAAAGGGATCATTTTTTTTTATGTCTTCATGCTTCAAAGACATTAGGAGATTTTGAGTGGACCAATGTCAATGTTCACACAAGATTGTTCAGAGGAGATGGAATTGTTGTCGAAATGGATGCTTCATGATATTGTGTACTTCATGGTCTTCATCTTCATGATAAGGACTCTACCATAGAATGTGAGTTGTGATGGTGTTCATGATAAGGTTGTGAGGATCAAGTGCTTCTTGTTCTTGTTGTGGTGCTTCTTAATCACTTGATATGATGAGATTGTTATTGGCAAAGTTCAAGTTGCAGTGACTATTCGATGTCATCTTCATGTTTTTGTTCCTCCTCATAATGCTTTATGTTTGTTCAGTGATTTCATAGTGGGCAAAGATGTCAAGTAGGGTGATATATCTCTAAAGATCTAATCTGTAGGATCTAGACCCTAGTTTCTAGTTATCTAAACCCTAAGTATTAAGATCCTTCCTAACAGTCTTTTATCTGTGGACACCGATTACTCCGATTGCTATTATGAAGCCCAAGCGCCATTGTAAGATCAGTGGATATTATTTAAAGTTGAGTTGGTGGGATAAAGAAGATTGAAAGCCATGGTTTAAACAAAGTTTGAATTCCAACATCTCAGTTCACCTATTTTAAATTTGATGGTTAGTTCGTTGAAAATAGTTTTAACTGCTTGCACACAGTTGTGCCAATGAGCAGATGGGTCAGGGAATTTCTTGAAAGGCTCTGTATGATGAATTTTGAGATGCTGGTTGGTGTTTTATGTTGATAAGAGAGATACCTACAAATTCATGTATATATAGATTAAGTTCTAACATGTTTTGATGAGTTAAGAGAGCTCAAAACTTGAGTATGCAGAAGACTTGAAGTGATGCGAAGATCTTACAACAAGGATGAATACAGAGTATGGTAAAGATCCTGCAAATCCTTTTAATGTTTGATCATCTCTTTGATTACATTGATTTGATAGCACAAGTACATATGAGGGTATTTTGAAAAGACTAATATATCATGCAAAGATGATCTTCTGTGGTTTAGAGTGCTTGTATATGTAGTAAAGTTTTCTTGTGTTGACAAAGTTGACTGTGGACATGCATTTGAAAAGACATTGAATTATAGAAGAACAATGATTTGTATAGAAACAGAGGGACCCTCTATATTGTTCCTTTTTCATTAAATTCAGTGATGTAACTTATTTTGTCAGTGAGACATCAAATGTACCCAGTGAAGGTTTTTAATTTGCCAGTGAGGCATCTTGTTTTGCCAGTGAGGCTGTGTCAGTGAGACACTAATTGTACCTAGTGAAGGTTTTGATTTTTACCAGTGATGCATAATAAAGTGCAGCATTCAAGAGTAGTTTTTTATCCCTTTTAAGGGTTTTCCACTCATAAAACATGTGCCATGCTTCTTTATTGATTGTCTCTATATCTGTGCCCTGATATCTTTCTCTTGATCAAGGTCTTTATTATCATACTTATCTTTGTATATGTGTATGTGTGTTTGTTGAATCTTTAAGTCCTCTTTCTTTTTCTGTCTAAGTGGATTAAAGGTGCAAAAGGTTTGAAAGATTATAGACCACTGATTCACCCCCCCTCTCAGTGGTCTTGTACTCCAACACAAATGATCGTAGAATGAAAGAACATAACCACCATGCATGAGGGTTATTACATACTATCAAAAAGGAGCTCTAGACCAATATCATATTAAATCTAACCACATGATCAAGTCCATAATACTCCATCTTCTCCATCGTTCAAATGCCTGTTGTAACCTAAAAACAAGATCAATTGCAAGACTTCCACTGAAACAAGGATTAATAATCAGCCAATTCCTTCCTACAGATTCCCTCAAGCTTGTCAGGCTAAGAAATCACAACAGAAGAAATACCCAGAACCTTAAACACCATGGAACCAACACATGCAATCTCATGCAACCATGGAACCACCGTAGTTCTGATACCAATTGAAAGGGAAAAGAGAACCCAACAACATCCTATATTTTCCTTAAACATATATTCAATAACTTGATGCAAGCACATACTACTATGCCCTTAAAGCGGAAACAGACATAGTTGATTTCCCATCTCATTAACCCTTAGAGGAAAGATAATGTAGTTTACATATCTAAATAAATTTCACCAGCATAACAACATATAAATTAGCACTTTAAGAACATGAAAAGAAGAAGAATAAAAGAGAGATAGATAGAAGAGGGGACACCAATATATGTGGGGAAAACCCTTTCGGGTAAAAAAACCCCACACTCCAAAGCATTGAACCAATGTATTAATCTGCAACAACAAACATGTTACAATACACTTGCAAGCTCAAAGCCTTAATATGGAGATTTACACCTTGCTCCTCTAGAGGAAAAATTGACAGCATAACCATGCATAAAACTCTCCTCTCCTCACAAACTTCTCCTCAAGCCTTCAATTTATAGACTTCTGGCTATAAAAGAACATCATTGGTTTTACAAAACCATGTGCTTAACTTCTCAGCAAAGATTCTAGTCTAAAAATAAGCTCTCATGTCTAAAATATTCTCCCCTATTTATGACCCCTATAGTTGTCATAGAATCTGTCATAATATCGCTAAAAATAGTCCTTCCATGATATACTACCTGTTGATAACTGAGAGGGGGGGGTGAATCAGTTATCCTAATTATTTCTTCTTTTGAATCTTCTTATCAATCAAAGCAGTATTGAATCAAACAAACAAACATTATCATGAAATGAGAAACACATGACACAGTATTTTGACGTGGAAACCCGGTTAAGGGAGAAAACCACGGGGTGATTAACCCAAAGATTATTCTCTGTTAGAAGAATAAGGAATTACAAAATGGCACTTGCCAATTAGGGCTCACTGCCCGAGCACACTGCTCACAAAGAGGCCCACTGCCTACAAGGAGACACACTGTCTACAAAGTGATAAGAATCACAGTCTTGAACTGGAGAATGACATCTTTACCATGTCCGGATCAGTTCCATTTAAGCCCAGAAACATCTGCTCTGCCTTCTGCACTTCTCTTCGCTACTCCCCTTTTTCCGCACTCAATCACACTACAAAATGAACTCACAAACCTTTATTTATACAAGACATCGACTTAGGAACAATCATCTAAGTCGGAAATCAACCATAAGAATATCCACAAGATGAATAACACATCCGGTCGGCCACCATAAGAACATTCGCAGGATGAACAACTCATCCGGTCGGCTAAACAGAGTAAGAACTTCATCCGGAAGAATATCTTCAATTCCGGGTTCTACTATCAATGCGGACCAACAACAAAACCTCAACATGATCCAAGAACCTTCACAAGCCTGCCTGAATGACCAGGTACGTCCGCATTTCCTTTACTTACTGAAATCTCTTATCCTCCTTATCTGAAATTTCAAGAACACTATCTGTCGCCACTGTCATAATGCAAGAGGTACTTCCAGACCTCCAAATCATACACAACTCGAGATGGCACATCACAAGGACATCCCAAAGACTCCTTCCAATCTGTAGATTAGGATTATACAGTTCCGGACCTCACCGGACCTTTTTGTGATCCTCTGTCACCTCTGAATACTTGCCAGAACCGGTTCTACACCGACAGCCACAACTCCTTCAGATCTTCATGCGGACCTCTGAAATCTTAACTGAAGCATCTCAAGACTCATATCTACAAACCCTTTAATCTGCATCCTTCGGTTCGCATCCTATATAGTACATTTGCCTTCTTCTCATCACTGTTCTTTACTGTTCCTGACTGAGGCTAATTTTCTCAATATCCTCAGCACACTGCTCATTGAATCCTTCTTGTCAAAGCAATATGAGTATGTTGACATCAATGACAACACTGGTTTACCTCATACTTGCAACAATCTCCCCCTTTGTCATTGATGGCAACATATGATGTGAAAAACCATCAAGACAAGAAACTTCTCCTTTCTGTCACTTCTCCCCCTATCAGCAACATGTCTTCTCCTCATTTACTGCTCCCCTTTTGATCATCAGCTACTTGTTTTTCACATGTCTTCTCTCCCCCTTTGACATCAATGGCAAAGGGCTCATACTTACAATTTTAACACATCAGAATCATACCAGCTGCTCCCCCTTAGTAGCAGCTCCCCATCATCAATCCGGATCACAAGATATGACTGTGATATCCACCAGACTGATGCACATCAGTGCATCCTAGTTCATCACCGGAGGGGCCATGACCCCTAACTTCTCCCGGAGATATTCAAAAGAGTCCTTGGGAAGAGGTTTAGTAAAGATATCTGCAATCTGATCCTTGGAGGGAACATACTCCAACCTGACTTCTTCCTTGTTCACTTGTTCTCTCAAGAAGTGAAACTTGATAGATATGTGCTTAGTCTTAGAGTGTAATATCAGATTCTTGGAAATATTAATTACACTTGAATTATCACAGAAAATTGTGATAGGCTCCGCATATTCAATTTTAATATCTCTTAGCATCTGCTTCATCCATAGGATTTGAGTGCAACTACTTGCTGCTGCAATGTATTCTGCTTCAGTTGTAGACAGAGATATTGCATCTTGTTTCTTGCTTAGCCAAGAAACCAATCTCTTCCCCAAAAAGAATGCTCCACCACTGGTGCTCTTTCGATCATCTACATCTCCTGCCCAATCTGCATTTGTGTAAGCATGAAGAGAGAAATCCGGATCTCTAGGGTACCATAGACCATACTCAACTGTTCCTTTCAAGTACCTAAAAATTCTTTTGATTGCCATAACATGAGATTCTTTAGGATCAGCCTGGAATCTTGCCACAAGACCAACAGCCTGCATTATATCTGGTCTGGTCTAAGTGAGATACAACAATCCACCAATCATTGATCTATACATTGTCTGATCTGCCTTTGGAGAGTCATCATCTTTGCTCAACTTACATCCGGTTGCCATGGGAGTGTTCATTGGTTTTGAATCTTCCATACCAAATTTCCTTAACAATTCTTTCACATATTTGGTCTGAGAAATGAAGATTCCTTTCTTTATTTGAGTAATTTGTAGACCCAAGAAGAAATTCATTTCACCAAGCATAGACATTTCAAACTCACATTTCATCTGATTTGCAAAAGTTTTGCACATACTATCTCTTCCTCCAAAAATGATATCATCTACAAACACTTCAACAATCAAAATGTTTTCATGATCAATTTTGAAATATAAGTTACTGTCAGCAGTACCTTTGCTGAATCCAATCTGCACAAGATGCTTATCCAACCTTTCATACCATGCTCTTGGAGCTTGTTTTAATCCATACAATGCTTTCTTTAACTTACAGACCATATCATCATTGTCAGATAATTGAAATCCATCCGGTTGTTCAATGTAAACTTCTTCTTCCAGATCACCATTTAGGAAGGCAGACTTGACATCCATCTGATATACCTTGAAGTCTTTGAAGGCAGCAAATGCAAGAAATAATCTGACTGCTTCAATTCTTGCCACGGGAGCAAAGGTCTCTTCATAATCAATTCCTTCTATTTGGGAGTAGCCTTTGCAGACCAATCTAGTTTTGTTTCTGATTACTTTACCAGCTTCATTTAATTTGTTCCGAAAGACCCATTTGGTTCCAATCACATTCCTGTCTCTAGGTCTGGGAACAAGATCCCAAGTATGATTTTTCTCAATTTGCATTAATTCATCTTTCATTGCTTTAGTCCAGTTTTCATCATTGCAGGCTTCATTTACTGTTTTAGGTTCAATCTTTGAAATCAGACAACATTCATCCTGATTTTGAGCAACATTCCTTCTAGTTTGCACACCTTTGCTTCTGTCCCCTATGATCTGATCTTTAGAGTGGTTTAGTGTCACATACCTTGGAATTTTGGGAGTATCCTGCACTGCTGCTTCTTGATCAGGCTCATTTAAACCTATCTCTTCTTCCTGATTTACCGGATCAGGCTGACTCTGACTTACCAGAGAGGATTGAGTTCCTTGAACACTGTTTTGGTCATCTTCATCAGATTCATAAAATCTTGAGGGCTTCTCAATTCCTTCATCAACTTTCACATTAGTGCTTTCTATCATCTTCCTAAGTCTCTTATTGTAACATCGGTATGCTTTGCTTTGAGTGGAGTAGCCCAAGAAAATTCCTTCATCACTTCTAGCATCAAACTTTCCTAGATCTTCATCTCTTTTGATATAACACTTGCTACCAAATACTCTGAAATATTTCACAGTGGGAGTGATGCCAAACCAGAGTTCGTAGGGGGTCTTACCGGTATTGTTTCTGATTTGAACTCGATTTAGAGTGTAGACTGCAGTGCTGATAGCTTCTTTCCAGAACATTTGAGGAACATTTGCTTCCAACATCATTGTCCTGGCAGCTTCCTGGATGGTCCGGTTCTTTCTTTCAACTACTCCATTCTGCTGTGGAGTCCTGGGAGCAGACAATTGTCTCCTTATACCCTACTTCTCACAATAGTCAATGAACTCTCCAGATGTAAATTCACCACCTCTATCAGACCTTAGACATTTTAATTTTAATTCAGTTTGATTCTCTACCAAAGCTTTGAAGATTTTAAACTTCTCAAATGCTTCTGATTTTTCTTTTAGAAAGGTAACCCACATCATCTGGGAATGATCATCAATTAACAACATGAAATATCTATCACCTTGCAGAATCTTGATTCTTGTCGGACCACAGAGATCAGTATGTACTAATTCCAACAATCCGGTAGAAGACTGATCTTTGCTTTTGAAAGAGACTCTGCTTTGTTTACCTAGCTGACATTCTTTGCACAAACTATTTGTAGGTTTCATCAATTTTGGAAGATCTCTTACAGCCTGAGTATTGCTTATCTTGATGATGTTATCAAAATTTACATGATACATTCTTCTATGCCATAACCAACTCTGATCAATTTGAACAAACAAACAACTTTTATTTGAACCAACCAGATGAAAGATATTACCTTTTGTCTGAGTACCAGATGCAATTTCAGTTCCGGAGCTTGTAAAGATTCTGCATTTTCCATTCTTAAACCGAAGATCATAGCCTTTGTCTACTAATTGACCAACACTGAGAAGATTGTGCTTCAATCCTTCAACATATAGTACATTACCTGTTTTGCTCTTTCCATCAAAGGAAATAGTTCCCCTGCCTCTGATTCTGCCAGCAGAATTGTCACCAAACTTTACCATTCCTCCTTCATACCTTTCCAAATTCAAGAACTTATTCTTGTCACCAGTCATATGGTGAGAACATCCACTGTCAATAACCCAATCATCCTTTTCTTCCACTTGAGCAGCCAAAGCTTTTTCAACAACTTTGCGATTGACAGATTCAGAGAGTATTGAATCTTCTTCCTTGATGGCAATAAACACCCACTCATTTCCGGATTTGCTTCCTAGTTCTGATTCATCATCTGTTACTCCTTCATTGTCATCTTCTTCATGAACATAATAGCAATTCTTTTGAAACCTTTGTCTGTTAGTATTAGACCTTGCAGATCTTTCCGGACATTTTGAAGCAAAATGACCAATCTTATTGCAGTTGAAGCACTTAAAGGGTAGTTTTCCTTTATACTTACCAGATCCTCTTGGTAGTCTTTTTGCAATGAGGGCTTCAAGTTGAGCTGTTTCTGCTTCTTCTTCTTCCATGTCTCTTCTTGCTTGATCATACCATGTCATCTTCCTTGAAGAGTTTTCTCCCGGATCAATTCTCTGTTTGCCTTTCACATAGGCACTGGCTTTGAAAGCAGATTCAGTCTTGGGAAGATCATCTCCAAACTCGGTCATTTCAAATGCAGCTAGCTTGCCAGCCAACTGTTCTCTTGTGACAGTTGTGTGGGCTCTGAATTCATCAATTGCAGCAACCTTGATTTTGTAGGCAGTAGGAAGGGATCTAAGGATTTTGCAAACGATCTCATTTTCATCCAGAGTTCCACCAGCATTTCTAATTCCACACACTAGTTCATTCACTCTTGGCATAAAAGTAGTGATGTTTTCATCATCTCTCATCTTCAATCTTTCGAATTTCCCTTTCAGACTTTGCAACCTTGCACTTTTGACAAACTCATCTCCTTCATACAGAAGTTCCAGTTTAGTCAGGATCTCATATGCAGTTGGTAGGTCAATAACATTTGAGAGATCTGAGTCATTCAATGCGCTTAGAAGAGCTTCCTTGGTCCGTAGATTGTTTTCAGCTTCTGTGATTTCATTCAGAGTTGTCGGACCACCTTGTGGAGGTACATATGGTTTTGAAACCATGGCCAAGTATGCTTTTCCCATACATTCCAGGTGACATTTCATGCGACCCTTCCAGAGAGTAAAATTGGTTCCATCGAACTTCGGACTATCCTTTTTGTATGACGACATCCTAGATCTCCTCAAGCGGTTAAGCTTCTTTCAGAGGAACTTGGCTCTGATACCAATTGTTGATAACTGAGAGGGGGGGGTGAATCAGTTATCCTAATTATTTCTTCTTTTGAATCTTCTTATCAATTAAAGCAGTATTGAATCAAACAAACAAACATTATCATGAAATGAGAAACACATGACAGTATTTTGACGTGGAAACCTGGTTAAGGGAGAAAACCACGGGGTGATTAACCCAAAGATTATTCTCTGTTAGAAGAATAAGGAATTACAAAATGGCACTTGCCAATTAGGGCTCACTGCCCGAGCACACTGCTCACAAAGAGGCCCACTGCCTACAAGGAGACACATTGTCTACAAAGTGATAAGAATCACAGTCTTAAACTGGAGAATGACATCTTTACCATGTTCGGATCAGTTCCATTTAAGCCCAGAAACATCTGCTCTGCCTTCTGCACTTCTCTTCACTACTCCCCTTTTTTCGCACTCAATCACACTACAAAATGAACTCACAAACCTTTATTTATACAAGACATCAACTTAGGAACAATCATCTAAGTCGGCAATCAACCATAAGAATATCCACAAGATGAATAACACATCCGGTCGGCCACCATAAGAACATTCGCAGGATGAACAACTCATCCGGTCGGCTAAACAGAGTAAGAGCTTCATCCGGAAGAATATCTTCAATTTCGGGTTCTACTATCAATGCGGACCAACAACAAAACCTCAACATGATCCAAGAACCTTCACAAGCCTGCCTGAATGACCAGGTACGTCCACATTTCCTTTACTTACTGAAATCTCTTATCCTCCTTATCCAGAATTTCAAGAACACTGTCTGTCGCCACTGTCATAATGCAAGAGGTACTTCTGGACCTCCAAATCATACACAACTCGAGATGGCACATCACAAGGACATCCCAAAGACTCCTTCCAATCCGCAGATTAGGATTATACAGTTCCGGACCTCACCGGACCTTTTTGTGATCCTCTGTCACCTCTGAATACTTGCCGGAACCGGTTCTACACCGACAGCCACAACTCCTTCAAATCTTCATGCGGACCTCTGAAATCTTAACTGAAGCATCTCAAGACTCATATCTACAAACCCTTTAATCCGCACCCTCCGGTTCGCATCCTATACAGTACATTTGCCTTCTTCTCATCACTGTTCTTTACTGTTCCTGACTGAGGCTAATTTTCTCAATATCCTCAGCACACTGCTCATTGAATCCTTCTTGTCAAAGCAATATGAGTATGTTGACATCAATGACAACACTGGTTTACCTCATACTTGCAACACTACCATGTGGGCATCTTTTGACAACTAATATTTCAAATTTCAAGGCACCGACATGTGGCAAAAGTGCCAATTAAGAATTCAAACGCCCCTACATTATTTTGGAGCTAAATAAAAACAATAACTAACTGTGGGAAAATACTAAATACAAAATAATGCTATGGGAAATATGCAAGGTTGAGACACCTCATTTCCCAACACATCTGTTCTAATTCTCTTTCACTATACTCACCATGTTCATACATGTTATATCTTATTGATGCTGCTTCATCTTTAATTATTCTAGGTCGCTCTTCTTTGTATATCCTCTCAACCTCTTCCTCCATGCTCTACAGTAGTTTCAATGGTTTAGAATTTCAAATCTGAGTATCCCCATGAGTGATTTTTAAATCTTGATCATTAAGTGACATCTTGTCAAGATATTTGCAGTCCACTTTTCATAAATCTATGTCTGCCATGTGTCTCTCAGCCATCGCTAATAGTTCCCACAAGATCATTATTCATCATGGGAATGCTGAAAATAGTTAGCATCTTTTAAAATAATTTTTGATTCAACAATCTTAGAAATGAGCTTGATGGAAATGTGGCAACAACATGATACACGAAGAATTTTCAAGATTATGATGGTATCCTCGGAGGTGTTACAATAATCCCAAAAGTAATTGCTATCTTTCCATTGTGATCCCAAAGAAGAGTTTCCCTTCACTACTCCTCTAGATCGAGTAGTACAACCCTTGTGTTGGGTGCATATCCTTCCTCTTGCATCTGCCTAGCCAGTCTCTCCAACATTACATAAATCTCATCCTTTTGAGGGTGAGAATTATCACCTGAAATAAACACATGCATATTATTCTTAACCTCAATCTAGCTACATCTAGGCTGCTTTTTCAATCCCCTATCTTTCATCAATTTTCTCACATTAGCTACATCATCCCACAATCCCAAGGAAGCATAGATATTTGATAAAAGCACATAAGTTGCACCATCTTGTACTTTCAACCGCAAAAGTTGTTATACTGCATGCCTTCCAAGTTGCATGTTTCCATGGGTTCTACAGGTACTCAACAAGGCTCCCCAAACAACTGCATCTAGCTCAACTAGCATCCTATGGATAATTTCCTTTGCCTCTTCCAAGAATCTGACACATCCAAGTGTAAGGAAGTTAAAGTAGCGGAAACAACTTTCTACGCCAATCTTGAGGAGAGGTATTATGCAAAACTTTTAAAAGATGATCTAATAGTTATAGAAATTCTAGAAACACATTCAAAGTATGAAATAAGAAATAAAACACAAAACACTAGATATATGTGGGGAAACCCCTTTCGGGTGAAAAACCCCACACTCCAAAAGCCTGCTCAATGTATTTCAAATCCAACAACAAGATTACATACATTTGAAGAGCAAGTTTATTACATGAGTATCACTAGTAAACAACTCTGGAAGAATTCTAGCAGCATAACAGTACCTGCAAACTCACACATACAAACTACTCCTCAAGCTTCTAATTTATAGACTTCTGGCTATACAAGAAGCCATTTGTGGTTTTACAAAACCATGTGCTTAACTTCTCCGCCAAGATTCCAGTCTAAAAATAAGCTCTCACATCCAAAATGATATTCCCTATTTTTAACCCTTACAGTTGTCATAGAATCTATCATAATACCTCTACAAATAGTCCTTCCATGATATACTACCATGTGTGCATCTTTTGATAACTAATATTTCAATTTTCAAGGCACTGACATGTGGCAAAAGTGCCAATTAAGAATTCAAATGCCCCTACATTATTTTGGAGCTAAATAAAAACAATAACTGACTATGGGAAAATATTAAATACAAAATAATGCTATAGGACATATGCAAGGTTGAGATACCTCATTTCCCAACATTCTCCCACTTGTCGAATACCTTGCAAGAACCAGGGGAATAACACCATCATGAATCAACTACTAGGGGCCAAGAGATCCATAGTCTCAGACCACCACTTAAATTTTGTTGTGCTCACGAGCTTAGTTAATGCATCTACAACATTCGCCAAAGTCTCTACCTTTTCCAACTTCACCCTGCCATCCTCGACCATATCTCTCATGAAGTGATACTGAACATCAATGTGTTTGGTCCTGGCATGAAAAGTCAAGTTCCTTGCAAGGCATATTGCACTCTAACTATCGCAATAAAATGTAACCACACCCTATTTCAATCCAATATCTGAACACAAATGCTTTAGCCAAATGGCCTCTTTACAGGCATGAGTAGCTGCCATGTACTCTGCCTCAGTAGTGGACAAAGTGACAACAACCTGTCACTTGCTTATCCAACTGATTGCACCACCATTAAGAGTAAATACATATACACTGGTGGACCTTCTGCTATCAACATCACTGACCCAGTTTGAATCCACAAAACCATGAATACCCAAGGAATGCTGATCTCCTACACCATGAAAAAATATAGAGTACTCTACTGTACCCCGCAAATATCTAAAGACCCTTTTAACTACATCCCAATGCACTCTTTTAGGATTAAACATAAAATGAGAAAGAACTCCCACTGCTTGGGCAATGTTTGGTCTTGTACATACCATAACATATATTAAGCTTCCAAATGCACTCTGGTAAGGCACCTTACTCATGTCTTCATTCCCAATGTAACATGAACACAAAGTGGTTTACAATCTGGCATGTTAAACCTTTGCAAAACTGAACAAACATACTTACTCTGGCCAAGCCATAGCTTTCTATTCTCATGATCTCTTCTAATCTCCATCCCAAGTATGTGTTTTGCTGCACCAAGATGTTTCAATTCAAATTTTACAGAGAGCTAAGATTTCAATTCTGTAATCAAACCTTTGCCTTTCCCAAACATGTCATCAACATATAAAGCAATTACCAGGAAATAATCACCATCAAAATTAAAATATACACAATGATTAGATTTAGACCGCACAAATCCCAAACTCAACACATAAGTAACAAACTTCTGGTACAACATCCTAGGACTTTGTTTAAGGCCATACAGAGATTTCTTTAACTTACAAACCAACTTGCTTTTACCTTTCACCATGTAGTGCTCTGGCTTAGTCATATAGATTTATTCCTCCAAATCACCATGAAGGAAAATAGTTTTCACATCCATTTGTTCGACCTCTAGGTCATAAGATGCTGCAATATATAATAAAAATCGAATGGATTTCATTTTAGCAATAGGAGAAAAGATCTCACCGTAATCAATACTCTCAACCTGAGAGTATCCCTTCGCAACCAACCATGCCTTACTTTCCAACATTTCCATTTGAACCAATCTTTTTCTTAAACACCCATTTACATCCAACAGATTTCTGTCCTTAAGGCAATGGTATTAAGTCCCATGTATCATTTCTTTTAAGGGTTGCCATTTCTTCATCCATGGCTATTTTCTAGGACTCTACATCATTCATACCCAAAGCCTCTTGCACAGATCTCGGTTCATCAATGTTAGTACTCAAACCAAATATACACTTCCAATCATAAGGTGAATACGTCCATACCTTTCAGGTGGTTGCCTATGCCTTGTAGACCTTCAAACAAGCTGAGGTGGAGGTTCTTCCACTTCTTCCTCCTCTTCTTCCTCTTTTGAAGATTCAGAGCTTGATGAGCTCTCCTCAACTTCTGGTCTATCTTGGGGTTTTGATTCAACTTTCTCATGTGTAGGAGGAAGTTGAATCACATCCTTTTTTTGTTCAATTTCTTTATGTTGTTCTGGCTGAAAAGTAATAGGAGAAGATTTAGTCTCTCTAAAGATAACACTTCTAGAATAAATTACCTTATGTGCAATAGGGTCCCAAAGCTTGTATCCTTTCACACCATAGCTGTAGCTGATGAAGATACATTTGAAAGCCTTAGAATCCAACTTTGTTCTCATCTCCTTAGGCACATGTGCATATGCCTCACAACCAAAAACTCTCAAATGTCTAAGTGAAGGCTTTTTCCCCGACCACACCTCCATTGGCGTTTTATCAACAAGCGTTGATGTAGGAGATCAAATAACAAGCAGTGGCAACAACTTCAGTCCAAAAATTTTGTTCTAGACCAGCTCCACTCAACATGCTCCTAGCCTTCTCCATCAATATTTTGTTCATTCTTTTTGCAACTCCATTCTGCTGCAGAGAATATGGAGTTGGCTTTTGTCTTTTAATCCCGCAATCTGTACAGAATCTGTCAAAATATGTAGAATAGTACTCACTTCCTTTGTCAATCCTCAAACATTTAATTTTCTTTCCAGTCTGAGTTTCTACCATAGCCTTGAACTCGTTAAAATGATGGAAAACATCAAATTTACTCTTTAAAATATATACCCATGTTCTCCTATTGAAATCATCAATGAAAGTAACATAATAAACTAATTTACCAATAGAAGCAACATCAATAGGACCAAATACATCTGAATGGATTAGATCCAAGATAAATGAAGACTTATGAGAAAACAAGTAAAACTGAACATGGTTTTATTTGCCATAAATACAATGTTCACAGAAATCAAACTCTAGATTGCAATCATTCAACCCCTCAACCAGGTTCTTATTTTTTAGGGCTTTTAAACCCTTCTCTCCAATGTAGCCAAGACTCTGGTGCCATAACATGGTCTTCTTTGCAGGCAACTTTGATTCGGTCGACAGATCACCCTTGCGTACCCAAAAGCCATGACCATCCGTAGAAGAGGAAACCATCTCTTTGTTCAACAAAGTAGTTTCTGGCTTAATTTTATCAGAAGTGCTATTGCACTCAACCGTGCATGTATCAAGCTAGTACAATGTACCCAATCTACTTCCTCTTGCTATCACCATAGAACCTCTCACCATTTTCACACCTACTTTAGAAAATTGTACATGCACACCCGCATCTATTAGCTTGCTAACAGATAATAATTTCTTGCTAGTCCTGGGATATGCAAGACACCATCAAATCATCTAACTCTACCATCAGAAAATTTCACATGAATACTACCACAACCAACAATGTCAAGAAAAGAATTATCACCCAAATACACCTTACCACCGTCATAGTTTTCATACTTACTAAACCAATTTCTATTAGGAGTCATGTGGAGAGATGCACCTGACTCTATCAACCATGCATTATCACCTGCACGAGTGGCCAAGGCTATAATAAAGGCATCTCCATCTTTCTTTTCAGATTTAGAATCAGAATCTTGCTTCTTCTTCTTCTTTTTCTTCTCTTCTTTACATTCCTTTCAGAAGTGTCTGAATTTGCCACAATTCCAACATATTGCCTTGGACTTACTAGGAGATTTTGATCTCCCCTTATTCTTGGACTTGGAATGACCATGCTGCTTCTCAACTTTGCCTCATTCTTTTGGTCTTCCTCGAACACTCAAAGCCTCTTTGACATTCAGAGAGACCTTCCTTCTCATCTCTTCAGAGAGTAGAGAATCAACAACATCCTCCATCTTCAAAGTGACTGAAGTTCTCCAAATAGCCATGACTAGGCTGTCCCATGAGTTTGGCAGTGAACACAACAAATTTTGGCACCTTTCTTCTTTGCCCATCTTAACCCAAACCGAGGTCAACTGAGTCACCAACATATTGAATGTTTCCAGATGCTCAGAAATATGTTCACCTTCTTTCATTCTCAAGGAATACAACTTCTTCCTCAAGAAAATCTTATTTACTAGAGATTTAGCTTGGTATATTTCACCCAACTTCTTCCAAAGATTCTTTGAAGTGGATTATTCATGGAAATGGGTAAATGCAAGAAGTTGTGTCCACTTAAGGTGGAAGTTTCAGAGTTAGAAAAAAATCTGAAATCGGGTAACTAAAAACGGGATCCCGTTTTATCGAAACAAGATCCCATTTTAGATTAGGATCCTGAGCCTAAAATCCAAAACAGGATCCCGTTCCTTAGTGGGATCCCAAACCTAGAACCAAAAAATGGGATCCCATTTCATAAAATGTGATCCTGTTTAGATCCCGAACCTAGAACCAAAAAATGGGATCCCATTTCATAAAACGGGATCCCGTTTGGAACAGGATCGTGTTTTATGAAACGGGACCCTGTTTATAAATGGGATCCCATTTTTAAAAAGTATTAAATTTTAAAAAAATGGCTGCGAGCCCATTTTTCTAGCGACAGGCGACAGCTAAGAACAGGATCCCAAGTTGAGGAAGATGCTTTTCATGATCAAAACAACAGGTAAGTGGATTTTTCCACTTCTACAATTTGGCCATGAATCTTTTGAAGTTTCCCTTTTTTTGGTGTAAAATACAATCAAAATTTAAATTGTAGACTGTTATTTAGGGTTTCTGTTTATGAAATCAATAGCTATTTTTTGACATTTTAGTTGTAAAATACAATTAAAATTTTGAAAGACTATATCATATAAAAGGATAGAATTTGAACAAACTGTCAAAATTTTCTTTAAATTTGAGAATTGAATAGCTGTATTTAGACATTTTAGCTATAAAATACAATTGAAATTTTGAAAATACTGTATCATATGAAAGGAGAGATTTTGAACAAATTGTCAAAATTTGATTTCAATTTGAGTGTTGAATAGCTATATTTAGACATTTTAGCTGTAAAATACAATTGAACTTTTGAAATGATTGTATCATATGAAAGGAGAGATTTTTAACAAACTGTCAAAATTTATATAGCATTGGGATGGTATATATATTTGGTTTTTATAAAATTTACTTATATCAATGTATGTCATTGTATTTTAAAGGCATTATTGAATAGGTAACTGTCATGTAAAAAAATTACCACAAACCATAATAAAACTTTTATCACTTCCTTCATAATCAAACCTTTAGAGACAACCAACTAATCAAGAATTGAGAAGATTTTACAGTTTTTGTGATAGCCAACTAATCAAGAATGAAATCAAGCCAACAAATGTAACTTTAGAGACACTTGTAGCTATCCTCACTAGCTAGGTTATGCCCCTGGGATGAACATCATGATGTTAATTGTGATACGAGCTTAACCTCATTGGTAATGCTTCCCCTAATCTTAATGACATTGATGTAGGCCCCACTCATGATCCTTATGAAGATCTTGCCACCACTAACCTCTTTCATGATAGGTCATCGTCCTCACCATCTCCTTAGACCTATAATACCTTTAGCTTATCGATTGGGACCAACATGACCCTTTATGATTTGATGTTTTCCAAAATGATGAAGCCATCATGAAACTTATGAAGTGTCAAGACCACATCCCCATGGTAATCATAAGAAAGACTTTTCCACCATACTTAACACCTATGCTTATTTTGGAGAGAAAGAAGAACCCTAGTCCTAAGGCACACAAGTAGGCAGAATAGCAACAAGATATAAGAAGAAACTTGTGATCGATTAAAATCATACAATAAAAATGGACACTTCCCAAGAGCTCCTCAATGACAAACTTCACCTTCCATTAGATACCACTCAGATACAAGATGACTTCCCTCTCCTTGTTGAGGATGCTATAGATATCAACCTGTGAATAGAAGAGGACCCTAAACTCTCTAAGATAGTAGCTCCACTAGACCTTGACATCAAAGAAGGCATAACCATCACCCTTAAAGATTACGCTGATTTCTTCATGTGGTCTTATGGTGATATGCCTTGAGACTCCATCTTTAGTCATGCATCATCTTATGGTTCACCTCAATGCCAAACCTATTCAATAAAAGCTACACAAAATGTACCCCCAAGTAGCCCTCTTGGTCAAAGAAGAATTGTATAAACTCTTGGATGTGGGGTTCATTCAGATTATTACTTATCCTAAATGGGTCTCTAACATGGTCTTAGTTAGCAAGAAAACTAAGGGAATTCATGTTTGCACTAACTTTTGAGACATCAAAAAAGGATACCATAAAGATAACTTTTCTCTACCAAACATTGATATGATCGTGGATCTTATAGCCATATATATAAAATGTTATCATTAATTTGGATATAATATCCCTTGAAACATTTGAGTTAGACATGGAGACACCTAGATTATGGAGAGGTCTATGTAAGAAAACACCTCCTGTAGACTCAACACAATTATCCCTCAACCCTTTAAATTGTGACTTACATAATTTGATTACCTTGGAACACACTATAGACAACTCTATACAAATTTGGCAAAAGATATTTTCTCCTAACAGAAACTTGTATATGTAGAAGTAGACTACTACATAAGATCCTCTAGGATAATAACACTTGTTGTGATCTCTAACACTATATGATACATATGTACTCTTGAATTTGTTGATACTTGGTCCTCTTGATGAAAATACATCGAATTAACTTCAAAATTTTGTGCATATTTAATTAGATTTGATATACTTCTTAAAAGGAAAGAGTTGGGACTAACAACTAAATAGAAAACAATAATTTTGCAAATAGGAAATAGGAAACAAAATCAAGCTAGAACCATCTTGACTAATTTATCTTTTTCTAGCTAGATTGAATCCCTACAATCACAAGTTAAAAACAAAGCATCAAATTCTTCATTAAATTTAAATCACAAATCATCAGAGTATATTCATCTTCATACTCAGATTAGTCAGGTAGGCAACTAGTAGTCAATCCTATCTCCATTATCAAATTTGGTTGCCATAGGCAACTTCACCAAATTTAGGTTTTCAGATCATGTGGCATGCACAAGATATCCACCTCAAGGTAGTTTTCCAAGTCTAGTTATAGTCTTGCAAATGTTCATTATGATTCTGCCTAGGTGGTATGATAGTCCATTGGTTTCTAGATAACATCATTCAATAGTATAGATGCATCTGAACATTCACCCTTCATTGATATATATTGATAGTAAAATAGAGTTTTAAATTGTTCTTACGGTTTGGGACAATCATAGTGTTAAGATAGTGTAAATTTTAAGACTATTTAGACTAATTAAATGGGCTTAGTCTCAAGCTAAATAACACACATAAGAGTTGGGACTAACAACTAAATAGAAAACAATATTTTTTCAAATACGTACCAATAGGAAACAAAATCAGGCTAGAACCATCAACTAATATCTTTTTCTAGCTAGATTGAATCCCTACAATCACAAGTTAATCAAAGTATCAAATTTTTCATTAAATTTAAATCACAAATCACCATAATATATTCATCTTCATACTCAAATTAGTCCTAGGCAACTAGTAGTCACTCCTAGATCTCCATTATCAAATTTGGTTGCCATAGGCAACTTCACCAAATTTAGGTTTTCAGATCATGTGGCATGCATAAGATATCCACCTCAAGGTACTTTTCCAAGTCTAGTTATAGTCTCAAGAAGATGTTCATTATGATTCTACCTAGGTGGTATGATAGTCCACTGGTTTCTATGACATCATTCAATAGCATAGATGCATCTGTTCTAATTCATTTCTTTTGTCCAAAATGGTTGTGACAATAAAAAAGAAGCTTATTGAACTCATAATCAATAGGAAACCCCTGGTCATAATAGGAGGTCTTGAATTTGGTACCAATGATTATGAGGTTCTTGTAGAATATGATGAACCTTTTGAACAAGAGAACCTTGTAGACCATGATGCATATCTTGATAAACTTGAACATTATCGTCATGTGAATGCTTTTAGCCATCCTACAACCTCCTATCACCCTTCATCCTCTTATAGGGATATGCCACACAACCTCTCCAAGTTGACCATGCCAAACCCAAAGTCACAATCCTAAGAGGTCCCCAATTTCCTCCCAATGATCATGAGAACCTTGTAGATTATGATGCATATTTTGAACAACAAGATGAAATACAAAGACTTCAACATATGTGGAAATCCATCCCAACACAAGAGAAAAAGATCCTAGCCCAACAACAATTTCAAGAACAACAACAAGCCCTCATTCAACAACTCCTAGCCACCCACCAATCCCAAACCCAACAGACACAACCACAACATCAACAAATTCCACCTCAATCCTATGTGTCACCTCCATCATCATACAAAACTAGTCCATCCACATATCACATGTCAATTCTACATCAACCTATCCCACTTATTTCAATATCAACCAATATCCATAGCAATCCATACCCAAAGATCATCCAACTACTTATTCCAACATTTCAGCTCATCATCAAATCCATTTACAAGACTATCAAGTTCCTTCGCAACAAGAACATGCAAGTCCAAGTTACCCTTTTCACCAAGATCAAGTGTCCTTAAGTCCTTATGTTACCTTTGACAAGGGGAACACCACTCTAGATTATGCATCCTATGGGTATCCTTCATCATCATCCAATCGAATGCCTATCCAAGAGCCTACTAATCCTATCCCAACACCACCATGTAATCCCAATCCTAATTCATTGGTCCATCCACCTTCTAATCCATCAATCCCTTCATTACCCTCACCACCATCTAATCCTGCAATTTCACATCCTAAATTTAAATCACCTCTCTTAAATGACCTCTATAGATACTATGAACTATATTACAAAGACAAACCTATATGCCATTCCTCTCTAGTAAGTTTGATCACTCCCAATCCTAATCCATTTCCTCCTATTATCCATCCATCTAATCCTAGACATTCACCCTTCATTGATATATATTGATAGTAAAATAGAGTTTTAAATTGTTCTTAAGGTTTGGGACAATCATCTAGTGTTAAGATCTAGTGCAAATTAAGACTATTTAGACTAATTAAATGGTCTTAGTCTGAAGCTAGATAACACACATAAGAGTCAAGTGACTAACAACTAAATAGAAAACAACAATTGCAAATAGGAAATAGGAAATAAAATCAAGCTAGTTCACCATCAACTAATATCTTTTTTCTAGCTAGATCATCCCTACAATCACAAGTTAAACAAAGCATCCTAACCTTCTTACCTCATCATATATCTTAAAAGTGGAAGATTTAATCATTACCACATGGTTATGTCTCTTTGATTATCTAGATAATGCAATTGAATCTCTAGAGGAGTCTTACATCTTAACAACAATTTCATTGTCCCTTTGTAGTTCATTGTCCCTCATGACAAGTTTGTTATTGGTTTAAGGCTATCTTAAAGGTCCATATAACAATCTAGGAATTTAATAACAATTAATGTTCAGTCCTTAATGGTCATGACAACATTATACAAGGTACTAAAGTTCACATGATGATTTCCTCTTTCCTATCAAATGGTAAGGATTCACTCAAATTTTCACATACTCTTGAACACATATCCAATTTATGAATTCATGATTGATCCAATGCTCAAACCAATGCAAGCATGACTATTGTTTGTTGACCAAGCTTATTAGTCATATTTAGTTAGAGAAATTCATCCAAAACCATTACAAGCTATTTGTAGCTTTGCCATAGGAAATGATGGATCTCCTAGAATGAGTACTTAACATTGAACCAATAGCCAACTCCATAGAAAAATTAACAAAATTGAAACCTTGGACCTAACATATGATAATGTAAACCTTGAGAACAAATTCATTATGGTAGTCCTAATAGCCCTACTATTAAATTGATCTGTATAGTATTAAATTGATATTTCTTGTCTCCCTCACTATAAGAATCAAAATTTAGCTCTCGAATGAAAATCCCTTGATTTTAATTTGAAAATTACATCTAGTTCACTATATAATAGCTCTCTTACATTTTGAAATTTGTACATGCATGTATGTATCTATATGTTTAATTTAAATTTATTTCAAGTGTAATTTCTTGAAACATACATATAATTTATAATTTTTGAACATGTACATTATATGTTTATATATATATATATTCTTGATTTAATTTTAAATTTGTACTCAAGTTTGTATGTTTATATGTATATATGTAGGTTCATATCTATTTTTATATATATCATGAATCTGGATGATATTCACTTTGATGTTGAGGACTTCCTCAATGCACAAGATGATCCGGCCCCACCCCCACCCCCTGCTCCAGATGTCCCACCTCCGCCCCAACCTCCACCCCCACCTGGAACTGACCAGGCTCGCTTGCGAGCCATAATTAATGAAAATGTGGATTCCATACAAGAAAAATTGAATTCCATTCACAATGAACAATTCATGCCACCTCACGTGGTACGTTTTGTAGCTTTGATGCAAAACATTATAGATTCTGTGAGGTCTATTGACTCAGACTTTGATGGATTCCAGAAATGGAGAGAGGATAGGCACCAATTTTATGTTGATGGCCTCTCCTATAAGGCTATTTTGGATCTTAAAATCACAAAAACTCATTTAGCACAATATTTTAGACATCCCATTACAAATGAACCTATTCCTACAAATAAGAAAAGAATATCAATCAAGTGGTGTAGGCATGAAGGAATGGCTACCAATTTTTGGGATAGATGGTGGATGGTGTTTGATTATCCACCTCATGCTAATTGTGATGTTCCTTTATATTTTTTGAGAAAATTATATGCAGAGTTTGTTATGAATAAAAAACCCAACTACTTTGATTTTAGATCATTCCAGGGTATTGGTGGTGGCATGCCACAACAAAGGTTGGGGGCACGGGTTGATCCCCAACGACCCTTGCCTGTTCAACCTCTTATTGACCCTCCTGTTGCTGCCATTCCTTCGCCCTTCCAGCATCGTGCAGTGGTATCCACACTAGGCACATTGAGTGCACTCTCAGGTAGCCTAGATGAGCAGACTTCTATGATGGTAGCTCGGGTTAGAGACCATGGAGGAGTTGATGATGGAAGTGGTCCTAGTACCACTCCACATGTGTCGATGCCTCATACATGTACGAGTTGCAATCAGTTGTGTTATGAACCTTATCAGGAAGTTGCACCCACTTCAGCTACACATGCATCATCTGATAATGTGGGTGAATCATTTGTTGATTATCTATTTGCTAAGGGTCATCCCACTGATCATTCAACACAGGTATATATAGGTTATGTACACATGTTGAATTTATAACAATTTTTTAAGCACATGTTTTTAATCAACATATAGATCAATTAAATTGTAATATTTTAACAATCGAATTGTTTGGTGTAGATGATGGCAACAGGGACCATTGATCGAATTAATTTTTCATCGACACCTGTTCATCTCGAGCACCAATTTGGGGTACATTTTGAATGATTTATATTTTAAATATTAATTTTAGTTACTTAATTTTAATTTGTAATTCAATCTTGAATGTATGTACATTAAATATTTATGAACTGGTTCAGGGTTCTTCCACATTGAATCCTCCATCTGAGGGTGTCTTGAGCGCTCCTCCATCATTGGGCATCTCACATAACACTTTTACAGTATGTATATTGTTTTAAAAAAACTATATATACTTAGATTTTTCTATTTTGATATCACTATATCTGAAAATGTGCATGTACTATTTAATATATATATTAAAAATATATGTCTATGTAGGTTGACACAACAATGAGGATGGGCATTGTAGCACACTTGGATAATCCAAGTTTATATCAGGAGTCGACTGCATTTTAGGTTGTTCAAAAATGTATATCTATGTCTACGTGTAATATATGTACAAGTCTTTTAAATAGATTAAAACAAAAATTGAGTACCTATAAGATGTACACAAGTCAATTATATATGTGTTTTAAAACCTAATTTGTACACACATGTGCTAAGTTATAAATGACCTTGTAGGAGCTTGTCAGTGACACGTTTCATCAACACACAACACATGCAGAGCAGGAGGACAAAGGAGATGGGCAGCCTGATACGGTATAATTTAAAATTTAGATTATATTTAAAGTCAATTAAAATATACATTGTGAACTTAAAGTAAATTTCTTGATAGATATATATGTCGACATGTGTTCAAAATTCTTTTTCTTTTATAGCTTGAGACATGTCATGTAGCTAATCTTGTAGAGACAGGTCCTGGAATAGAGGATGCACAACAAGTTCCTCTTACGGTATAATAATTTAAATATGATAAATTATAAATTAAATTGAATTAAATCATTTTAAAAATAGTCTTAAATCTAATTTCAACCTGAACTTTCTTTTGTATTAAATAGATTGATTCAGAGCATGTAGAGACAGGTCCAAGTGCACCAGAGCATGCCTCTCAACCTCAGACAGTAATTTAATTTTATGATAAATTATAAATTTAAAAATTGTCATTAAATCATTTTTAATCATCTTACATCTGATTTCATCTAAATCTTTCTCTTCTACAGAGTGATTCAGGTCATCTGAGTAGTTCGCATGGTGTGAAGAGGACTCTTGATTACAGAGATAGTATGTGATAGGCTATTTCATGGGCTACATAATTTGACTATTCCATGGACTATGTTATATACTGTTTGTCATGGACTTTATATATATATATATATATATATATATATATATATATATATATATATATATATATATATATATATATATATATATATATATATATATATATATATATATATATATATATTGTTGAACATGGACTTTATATTTTGTATATTTTTTGAACATGGACCTGGAGTTTATACAATCTGACCTTCCTCTATTTGTTCTTGTGTGGGTTATTTGGATAAACAATTGAATACAAAAATAAGAAACCTTATTGATCATCATCTATGGCATCTTCTTGCTTAATGATAAGAATTATAATGCAACTTTTCTTCTTGGATACTTGTGTGAGCTCGTCTCCTTTAAAGAACATATGACATACTTCTGTAACATTAGGATCTTCCATCAACAATCCTTTCTTGATCTCAAAGAATTTGAGCAAAGTAAGCATTGTTTTCTTCTTGTGGATATTGTTGTTTTATTTATAGTTTATAATTATGTGAACACATGACATCATTCAATGTATTATGCACGAACACATGACATCAACTAGTGCTTGTAGTGGTTATTCAAGTTTAAACTTGAAAGAAATTCAACAAGTTTTGATACAATTACCGAAGAACATTTTTTGAATGAAAATGATCAATATTTGCTTTACTTGCCATCGAGTGTAGATTTCCCTATAATTGGTCATCAATTGCCATTTTTGAGTAGTCACCAAAATTGTTAGTATTTTAATTTGCACCTTTTTAATGCAACACAATAAAATAGTGTGTATGATAAAATTGTTCTTTAAATTAGAAGGGGAAGCTCCATACAAAAAAACTAACATAAGCCCTAAATTAAACTATACATACTTTCTATTTGTGATTTGTACATGTGTGTTTTCTAGGGTGGTTCTCTCATAGTATGCAAGACAAACAAACTTAAAATATTAAACCCTACAATGACTACCACACTTATGTTGTTCAACTAAAAGCATAGATTGAAGAGATTCCTTGTGTTAGAAGGAGCAATCTTGAGCTTGGGGATTTTGTAAGGTTATATATTTGTAATCTTCCCCTTGTGACTTTATATAAAGGAAGTTGTAAATGAATAATTTATGTACATTTTAAGCAATGGTGAAATTAGAATGTTATTTTCAAAAATATTGTTTTCAAATTTTGAAAATTGAATCTTATTGTTGGGTTAATTTGTGTTCCAATGGACTGTAGCATAGGTTTATAATCATTACTAGCCAAAAGATATGGTCTCTAAGTTTTAGTTTTAGTAGTATCCTTGCAAAAAATCCTTTCATTAGGTCGTAGGACCAATTGTGGGTTCCTCTGCATTAATAGTGGTTCTTTAACAATGCAGAGAGGTTGTAAAGGTAAAATTTAGATATGGAGGGTTAGTATGTAATGGTAGAAAACATATGCAAAAGTCTCATCTTTCTTTATAGTTTAGGAGAAATTGTAGGATTATAGTGGTATCTTGGGTTTTGTGTTAGATTCATGGGTTTTGTGGTGGCATCTACTCCCCTATGGTAGGATCCTCATGTTGACTTTTCTAGAACCCTTGGGGGTTTGGTAGTTTCCTATGTACTCTTTTGTTTGTTTTAAAAGTATTTCATTTTAACAAATTTATGAGTAGTTCTTTCCAAAACTTGTATATGCAAAAAAAACCACTTGAAAAAACATGTTTTGAAGGTCTTATTTCATTTGAATCCTAGGAGGATTAGAGGATGTCTAAACTTGTAATTTAGTGTGTTATGTTATAGAATTTGTAGAATATCCATAAAAAAACTCTAGATTAGTATGCAAATACACATTCAAGATGAGCATAAGACTTTTGTAATATAATTGTATTGGATGAAAGAAGAATTGTATAGTGTTATACATGCCACAATTTAATGGTATGAACTTCTCTATCTATACATTATATAGCACACGTATTTATACAAGTGGTTGTCTAGCTAGGCCTTCAAGAATATGCTAACATATGTTATGCATATACATGTGATTCACAAGTAGACATGAGTGCAAGAGGTTTCAAACCTTGAAGGCCAAAGTAATGGTGGTTAGAGTGGGTAAAAGACTAGATATATCAATGATCTGTGAAAACCTAAATAAAGATATAACTATAAAGTACAATAGAATAGAGCATATAAACCCTAACAAGATATCCAAATATGATAAACTAATTAGAAATTATTGATCTAAAAAACCCTAAGGGGGAACCTTAAGTCATGTAAGCAATGTTGGGTTCACTAATAAATGTAAATAAATAAATGATTTACATAAATTATCTAGGCTAATTAATCTAATGCAAATAATTAAGCATTATTAAACCAGATAAAATCTAGACTCAGGTTGATAAATTGATAGTAATAATATGATAATTAAATGAGGAATTAATTACTTAGTTCTAATATCAACAATAGAAGAATAATGTTTATGATGTGCAAAATTGATTCACCACTTGTTGATGCATATTTTGACACAATAATATATGAAACTAGTTGTTCCCTACTTGAAAGGGAACTTCTTCCCCCAAGGTTCTTTATCAGAAAATTTGGTTTGTGTGAATAACATAATGGCAGATGTCGATTGTCCCATATGAGGGGCTCCAATGAAACCAAAGGAATGAAACACAAGGCATTGCTTGCAATTATTCTTGTTACTTAGCAAGAAAGATAAAGCAAACATGTACATGTTTAGTTTTAGACATTCATTAATAATTTCATACATGAATACATATAAGTCCTACCAAGGAATTTTAACAATTTCAAACATGGTAAAAATTTAACATCTTAGACTAGATACTAATCTAGAATACTAAGTTTAATCCCAATCTAACAGATTTTATAAGAAAATTGAAAAATAAAGGTGAGAAGGAGAAGGGTGAGAATGATCTTGTTTTATATTGTCCTTCAATTTGAATCTTTGAGTAGACAAATCTAATCAAAGCCACTCTTACTCAGCAATTGAAAGCAATTGAGGACCAATACTAATCAATTACATCATTCTAGATATGATGTATATTATTAGACTTGATGAAGGTATATTAGGTGATATCCATGTAGTTTTGAGTCCCTCTCTTAGATGTAGTGACATATGTTAATTTCATATCATTGCTAACATAGAGAGGACATATACATGCATGATTCACATCATGGACATATAATAGTTCATCTTCATTATTGAGCATGTCAAATAAAGAAGAAATTTTAAGGATAGAATAAAGATGATAGTGTAATGGTTGGATTGAGAGATATATGGTTATTGAAACATGGAAGTTGTTACCTCTCAATCCGACTGGATGCTTATTCCCAGTTGTCCCTACAAGGTAGCCATCAATGATCAATAGGATTCCTGGGCCAGCGGCTAATAGTATAGGAGATAGACTTTATAGATATCTCATCTTCTTCTTTAGGCTCTGCATAACCAAGGGGGGTATTCCTTATTCAACATCTACAACATATGCACATGAAACTACTCGGATGTTGAAACAAAGCAAATAAATCCTCTATGATGTAGACCAAAACTATGGAATAAGTGCAAAGGGGCTAGCTTTGGGCCTATGCTCAGTTGTAGACAGAGGATTTTGTGTCCCAAAACTACTTCTAAAATCCTAAAGGTTTGTATTTAAAGTTTGAGTTGGATTTTATGTTTGGATGCAAAACTGAGACTTTGGGTTGCAACCAAAATACAAGACCAGATTGGTGTCTATCCAGGGCTCGGAACCAATATATGTGTGTGTGTGTGTGTGTGTGTGTGTGTGTGTGTGTGTGTGTGTGTGTGTGTGTGTGTTTATCACAGACTTAAAACAATAATCAGATTTCAAGGGGATTATGTAATGTCTGCCTTACAGACAATACCCAAGATAAAGTATTTAGTTATTTCTGCTTACAAACATCCTTATTGCAATGCATTCTTCTCAATACTTAACCCAAAACATTTAATCTACTCCTTGAGCAGAAGTAAAAGACTAAGCATTCAACATGGGAAAACCATATCCTAGAACCTTTAACACCCCTTAGCTGTTTAGATTCAGAAGAAGAACACACTCAACTTAGAGACAAATAACAAAATACATGCTATAAAGCATTACTCATTTAAATCAACATGAAACTAATGAATTCTGTGTATAAGACAATTCAACATACAACTCATAAACTCACAAAAATACCCAGAATAGAGCCACCAATGGGATTGTATCTGATTACAGCATCCAAAAACTTGTCTAGTTTTCAACAACCACAACAAGTAACACAGTTTGGCATTTATACCAAGACTGTGTACCCGACAAAAATTAATTACAAGGCAAATCAAAAATCTGCCAGATTCAATGCATGAGGAATGGAGCTCAGAAATATTCATTGCTATGGGAAGATAGAGAGGAATGAGCAAATGGAATCAAGATCCACACCGCCGTTCAAGGACATTCACTTCAATCGGGTTGTTGACCCGTCCATCACCAACCCATACTACTGCAATTCTGCCATTAACGCTTCAGCTACCCACAACCTCTCTGAAATGTAGCAGTGACGTACCTCTAAAGATTTTTCGCTCAAAAATGACAACACATGCTCAGGAAAAATCCTTCGTTGCAGGTTCAAAACAAGACCGTCAATCCTCCCTCCGTCGCTGTGATCAACGGCACCCAAAAATGTTGAAAAGTCGTTGGCCAGTGAAATTGTTCCATGTAGGCACCTCATGTTTCTATCACTAGCTCTTTCTCCTTTTATTTCACCATTATCACTCTTGTATATGCAAACCCAAATGCATATACAACATACAAGGCGGACGTCAAATGTTATAGAACAAACTAGAATTTAGTTCAGGTCTGGCTTGTATCTCCATCTTGTATCCATCGCTTTGTATATTATACACATACAAGTGCGACATACATACAAGGCGGACCCCAAAATATTATGAAGCAGATTGGGAACTTATTTGGGTCCATCTTGAATCTCTTTCCTTTGTATAGCAGCTTGTATATCGGTATATACAAGTGCTTTATACAACCCATGGACCTCAAAATTTATTCAATGCATTTCATTCCTCCATCGCATCTGGGTTGTATGTCCTTTTGCTTGCATGTCTCAATGTATAACTACATATACAATCGCCTCACACATACAAGGTGGATCTCAAAAACTTATCTGCCGCATCTGACTTCTCCTTCGGGTCCGAAATGCATATTTCTTCATTGTATATCCGAATGTATATTTTTTTTGTATGCCGAATATACAAACACAAACATACAAGTAGGGAATCTATTTAGAATATTCCACATACATTCTTCCCTTGTATATTGAACATGTACAAACCTGTTTGTATAAAACTGCGGCGGGCCCCACCAAATGCATCTCTGCTGCACTGTAGCAAATGTATGCACGCCAGCCTTTGTATATTTTTCAATGTACATTTCCATTGTATGCCGAACATACAAACGAGAATCTTGCACGGAATATACCTACAATGTATCTTTTCTTTGTATCTAATCGTTGTATGTCTAAACATACAAACCAAATATACATGCAACCCAATATGCAAGCAGCAAATATTCCTGGAATCTTCAATGTATATTCCGCCCTTGTACATCCTCCTTTTGAACCCGATATGCATTTGGAAATGCATACTACTACAGAATATCCCTGGGAATCTTTAAAAGATTCCCTCTTGTATATGCATATTCTAAGCCCGATATGCATTCAGAAATGCATCTAACTCATTTTTTCGAAGGACAATGGAGATTTTGCACCCGCCAATACATATTTTTGACCTACACGCATACATAAACCACTTTGTACACACAAAGACACTTGCACCTTAACTGACTTTAGCATTTTTTAACTACAGAGGCCAAAAGTGTTATAATTTTTTGGGCTTTTGGGAAAGGGCCTGCATATTTGAATACATGAAACCAGATTGCTCATGCAGGTGGTAACATAGGCTCTATCTAGGGATGCATGCCTCTTGCAGGCATGGCGAGAACCTCAGAATCTCTAGTTTTGTAGATTGGGCCATATCTATTGGGCAACAGAGTCGATCATTGCACCAACCTGCACACAAATTATATTTTCAATCATTAATTTTGGCAATCTCAGGTAGCCAAAAATGAAGAACCACAACCCTTTTCTGTCAAATGCCTAATTCCAAACTAAATAACCCCAACCACAGCTGAAAACATTAAAACAATCTGCCCATACGCTGATCCTATCAATTACATGCTTCACCATTTTTGAAAGCTTGCCACTGTCAGCACTACCTTTGTCACTCTGCACCTTATAACCAGACATATAACCATACACATTATAATATTCTTCAGCATTAGGTAACATATGTATGTTATAATCCTCAAGTAGTATATCCTCATATTGCATTTGGCAATATTTATTATCTACCTAGTTGTTGCATATTACCAAACACATATCCAGCTGATCTAAAAACTAAAAACACACAGAATATATGAGACCTTCAATATTATTTATATCATTCACTGACATTGAAAACTAAACCTGATCCATATAGCCATCATTGCTGCACATGTCTGGGACAACTGATGCTGAACATCACTATCCACAGTTTGCAAATCAGTATCATCATTTTCAAATAGAGGGTTAATTCTGCACCAATGAATGTCATAACTCACAATATCAAATGCATCCACAAGCTCATCATAAAGGGGATTCATACTCATTGCAAAGGTCTCTATTTCTTCTTCATGACAATCCATTTCTTTTTCATCATTATCAGACCTAGAGTCATAAGAAGAACAAACCTGATCCATGAACTGGTCATGGATATCATCTTCATCATCTTTAACATCTGATTGCCCCACATACAAGATTTTCGCTACTTCAATGCACTCTGAGGTTGAACTATCTGCATCATTTTCCAGCCCTCTAATGCTTCTTGATGAAACTGATATTAACTCTTGATCCATATGATCACAACTTTGCACAACTGGGTCATTTAAACATGAATGCTCTTTGTTTATGACTGGCATGCAAATATCACTTGAAAAATTATTATTATCAACTTCATTTGCTGGGCAAAATAGGACATCCCCCTCTATAATAGAAATGTCATTAATTTGGAATGATGCAAAAACTGGGACAGTAGGGGTGTTAGTACTTTGACATTCATCTTCAACACTTAGATTATATCCCTCATTAACATTTGGGACTATAGGGCATCAAATTTTTTTAGAGAAATAACCCTTTTGAATTCCATACCTCCAATTATTTTTAATGTCTATTGCAAACTGATGTGCCTGATGCAAAGTGGTGGGCTCTTTATCTCTCAATCTATAGCTCATTTTCCTATCAAATGCTCCCAAATAGACAACTAGGCATAGTGCATCATTAGGTCTCATGCATTCTGGTATTCTATTCAATGCCCTCATAAATCTGAGGTTAAAAATTGGAATCAACTCATCTTTTTCAATATGGATATACATAAAATCACTAATAACTGCATATTCAGAAATTCTTTCACCATATTATTCTAGAAATGCTGATTTAAAATCTTGCCAAGAGCTGACAAAATAAGCTAGAAGAGAAGAGAACCAATCCCTTGCATCTTAATCTAGAGATTGAACAAATAATCTAATAACTACATCTTCATGGTCAATCTTGAAATCATCTATCACATTTATAAACTGCTGCAAGTGTCTCTCAGCTGATTCATCCTTCACACCATTGAATTTGGGCAAATACTTTCTGATTTTTAGATGGAAAAGCATTTGGGTAGCCACAAATGCCATCAAAATTTATGGGCTTATATCTATCAATGCTAAAACTTCTTTTATTACATGGTTGGGACTGATTAGTATACATGGTTGTATTTGACACCTCACAAGGGTGCAGGGGCTAATAATTATACATCATTATGCATTTCTGCAACCCTCTTTTCAACTCATATTTTCTATAAACAATGACTTTAGGCCCTTAAAATTCAGACCATTGTTTCAACTTTCCTAAAGTCCTCCAAATGAGTCTTTTAAACAATATTGCATACTTCTTTTAAAATGCAAACTAGGTTCTCACGAAAGTATGCAATCTAGTCACCAATATTTCCCCTTTTAACCAGTGCTATTTCACCAAATAGGGAACTTTTAAAACTTATACAAATACCTGGATATGTTGCAACAACTACAAATTTAACACCTCTGGTGTCCTCTTATTAGGTTCTTTCTTATGCATAGTCACCACCTCCTTAGCAGAGGAATGAGCTTCAAATAGGCTGAAGCTGAAAATTAATTTCTTTCTTTCTAGGTTCTCCTACAGCAGAGTCACACATACAACTTTTTCCTTTGCTGCAACAAAGCACCTCCAAGTCTGATTTTTCAATCTTTTCAACTCAAACTTTCATGGATATGACATTGTCTCCCTAGTAGAGTCAGTAATATCTGTTGGTGACTCGGACGGATAAAATATAACAATTCTTTTTTCATCAATCACTCCCCAGTAGAGTCGCCAATTTCTGTTACCTCTCAATCCGACTGGATGCCTATTCCCAGTTGTCCCTACAAGGTAGCCATCAATGATCAATAGGATTCCTGGGCCAGTGGCTAATAGTATAGGAGATAGACTCTATAGATATATCCTCTTCTTCTTTAGGCTCTGCAGAACCAAGGGGGGTATTCCCTATTCAACATCTACAACATATGCACATGAAACTACTCGGATGTTGAAACAAAGCAGATAAATCCTCTATGATGCAGACCAAAACTGTGGAATAAGTGCAAAGGGGCTAGCTTTGGGCCTATGCTTAGTTGTAGACATAGGATTTTGGGTCCTAAAACTACTTCTAAAATCCTAAAGGTTTGTATTTAAAGTTTGAGTTGGATTTTATGTTTGGATGCAAAACTGAGATTTTGGGTTACAACCAAAATACAAGACCAGATCAATGTCTATCCAGGGCTCGGAGTCAGTAGACATATATATGTGAGTGTTTATCACAGACTTAAAACAATAATTAGATTTCAAGGGGATTATGCAATGTCTGCCTTATAGACAATACCCAAGATAAAGTATTTAGTTATTTCTGCTTACAAACATCCTTATTGCAATGCATTCTTCTCAATACTTAACCCAAAACATTTAATCTACTCTTTGAGTAGAAGTAAAAGACCAAGCATTCAACATAGGAAAACCATATCCTAGAACCTTTAACACCCCTTAGCTGTTTAGATTCAAAAGTAGAACACACTCAACTTGGAGACAAATAACAAAATACATGCTATAAAGCATTACTCATTTAAATCAACATGAAACTGATGAATTCTATGTATAAGACAATTCAACATACAACTCATAAACTCACAAAAATACCCAGAACAGAGCCACCAATGGGATTGTATTCGATTACAGCATCAAAAACTTGTCCAGTTTTCAACAACCACAAGTAACATAGTTTGGCATTTATACCAAGACTGTGTACCTGACAAAAATTAATTACAAGGCATATCAAAAATCTACCAGATTCAATGCATGAGGAATGGCGCTCAGAAATTTCAACGCTGTGGGGAGACAGAGAGGAATGAGCAGATGGAATCAGGATCCACACCGCTGTTTAAGGACATTCACTTCAATCAGGTTGTTGACCCATCCATCACCGACCCATACCGCTACAAATCTGCCATTAACGCTTCAGCTACCCACAACCTCTCTGAAATGTAGCAACGGTGTACCTCTAAAAATTTTTTGCTCAAAAATGGCCGCACACGCTTAGGAAAAATCCTTCACTGCAGGTTCAAAACAAAACCATCGATCATCCCTTCGTCACTGTGATCAATGGCACCCAAAAACGTTGAAAAGTTGTTGGCTAGTGAAATCGTTCCACGTAGGCACCTCATGTTTCTATCGCTGGCTCTTTCTCCTTTTATTTCACCTTTATCGCTCTTGTATATGCAAACCCAAATGCATATACAACATACAAGGCGGACGTCAAATGTTATAGAACAAACTGGAATTCGGGTCTGGCTTGTATCTCCATCTTGTATCCATCACTTTGTATATTACACACATACAAGTGCAATATACATACAAGGCGGACCCCAAAATATAATGAAGCAGATTGGGAACTTATTTGGGTCCGGCTTGCATCTCTTTCCTTTGTATATCGGCTTGTATATCGGCATATACAAGCGCTTTATACAACCCATGGACCTCAAAATTTATTCAATGCATTTCATTCCTCCATCGCGTCCGGGTTGTATGTCATTTTGCTTGCATGTCTCAATGTATAACTGCATATACAATCGCCTCACACATACAAGGTGGATTTCAAAAACTTATCCGCCGCATCTAACTTCTCCTTCGGGTCCGGAATGCATATTTCTTCATTGTATATCCGAATGTATATTTTGTTTGTATGTCGAATATACAAACACAAACATACAAGCAGGGAATCTATTCAGAATATTCCACATACATTCTTCCTTTGTATATTGAACATGTACAAACCTGTTTGTATAAAACTGCAGCGGGCCCCACCAAATGCATCTCTGCTGCACTATAGCAAATGTATGCGCGCCAGCCTTTGTATAATTTTCAATGTACATTTCCATTGTATGCCAAACATACAAACGGGAATCTTGCACGGAATATACCTGCAATGTATCTTTTCTTTGTATCTAATCGTTGTATGTCTGAACATACAAACCAAATATACATGCAACCCAATATGCAAGCAACGAATATTCCTGGAATCTTCAATATATATTCCGCCCTTGTACATCCTCCTTTTGAACTCGATATGCATTTGGAAATGCATACAACTGCAGAATATCTCTGAGAATCTTTGAAAGATTCCCTCTTGTATATGCATATTCTAAGCCCGATATGCATTCAGAAATACATCTAACTCATTTTTTCGAAGGACGATGGAGATTTTGCATCCGCCAATACATATTTTTGACCTGCACGCATACATAAACCACTTTGTACACACAAAGACACTTGCACCTTAACTGACTTTAGCATTTTTTAACTACAGAGGCCAAAAGTGTTATAATTTTTTGGGCTGTTGGGAAAGGGCCTACATATTTAAATACATGAAACTAGATTGCTTATGCAGGTGGTAACAGAAGTAACATAACTGCACGTAGGATGTACTGTGGTCCATTAACAAATTTAAATTGGCCATGTTAATTAACCTACAAAGATGCTAACTTTTTGGATGTCTTAAGGGGACGTCTTAAAAGTTCTCAAAATTTGGTGAAGTTGCCCAAGGCAACCAAATTTAACAATATAATAAAATTAAATTTAGAGTAAATTCAAAGTAGAAAAACATGCGCATTTAACAAATAAAATATATAGAATAATAATTTTGATATATAAAAGTGTAGAGTATAAAATTGTGTACAAAATGTGTAATAATGTAGTTGTGTATGTACATATATGCCAACTCAAAATAATGTTTACAAAAAGTGGTTATGCCATCTCAAGAAAATCCAAAACTTGTGGGGAATGTAGCAGGTTTTCATGCCACTTGATATAAAAATAATACAACAATTTATCAATATATCATCAAAATATGTATTTTAATTTATATAAAACTATCTAGATATACACAATTTGTACCTATATTTACAAGTGCCTCACACATGTGTAGATATTGGTTTAATCTGCATCCTCTCAAGTTTTTGTTTCAAAGTATGTGATGAATTTGTGATGAGGGCCTAAGGAAATAAAAGGACAATTTAAATCAATTTCAACTAATAACGCACAAGAAATATCAAAATATGTATTTAATGTATTTAAAAGAACAATATAAATCTATTTAACTATATTTACCTATATTTACTTATTCCATTGTACCATCTCCATCCTCTCTTTTTTCCAATGCATCGATGATTGTCTCATGGTCTTCCATAGAAATTATCCATAGCTCTTTATTTGTAGGTTTTCCACAATACCTCTCCAGTTTTATATTTTTGCCAACACCAAATGTGAGTAGTGTATAATCTTCTTATGTGTTTCATAATCTTCGAATGCAGGCAAACCATTCTTCCTTATTAGGTATTTCTGTAGCCAAGTGCCAACAACCACCACCGAACCTATTGGATAATGATAGCCATCATCAAAGAAATTCTTAAAATTTGCTTAAGGGGATCAAAGAAGTTCTTCAAATTTGCTTAAGGGGATCAAAGAAGTTCTTCAAATTTTCTTAAGGAGATCAAAGACTTGTTATCAAAATTTGCTTAAGGGGATGTCTTAAGGGGATCACCAAACCTGTTGGATAAGGAAAACCATCATCATCTTCTCGAGGTGCTGTTAACTTATGTTTAGTCTCCACACAATGAGCCAACCAATATTCTATTTCCTCTTCATTCTTCTTTGGTGCAACAACAACATACACATGTCTTGCAAACAAATTTTGATTTAATAACTTGCACATGTCCATAAAATTTGACCAATCAACATACATGCATTCATATGTACACATATAAATAAATAAAAGCACTACAAATTAGTAATAAAGTGAAATAAAATAAAATAATTTGAATTAAATTACCTTCTTGTACAAGGTCTGAAACACGGTCATAATCGTCTGATGCAAATAGTTGATCATTGTCTTCAATTGTCGTTTCACTTTGATCATGTGCTTGTGCAAGTGTCAATGGTCTTTTCTTCCACTCTTCAACCCATTCTATATTCTCACATGCTTCCCAATCTCCTGAAATACAAAACTGACAAAAACTTGCAATCTCCCTTGTCTAGATAGTCCATGTACTTGCATTCGAACTCCTAAATGAATGCCATTTAGTAGATCCACTGATTGTCTGAAAATCAAGTCTAGGTAGAATGTTTTCTTCTTCAACCAACCAAAAGAATCAACAAACTGTAGAGTACTCGCTTGATCCAAGTGTACATAATCTTGTATTGCACCAATCTACAATCCCATGTGCATCTTTAAATTTTACTGCATCCTCAAATTTCAATTGTTGTCTAGCAAGTATTCTTTTAACACACGCACTAGCTCCATCATGTTCTCCTTTACCATGTCCAGTTTCAAAAAAAATTCACATATGTTGGACATTATTCTCCTTGTGAACCCTACTTAACCAACAGAACATTCGAGCATTCTTGAACTGCCCCGTACAATTATCTGACCATATAAGATGTTCAGTCATCTGGATTCCTCTTTCTCTTAAATTTGTATAAAATATATTGAAACAATATTAAACAAACTTTGATGAGTGTAACCGGTTGTCACTCAAATAGAAATGATACTCCCTCAAAACTTTTCTATCATTCTCTGTGCTATCATCTACATGTCTATAAACAATATGAACAAACATAACAACCTGCACTAAATTGTAATATTGTGATTGAATTTCCTCTTGCGGAGCTAAAGTATAGTTTTCCGCAAAATCAACCACTGATAGTATAGTACCAACTGAAAATGTGTTTCTATATTCACGAAATTGTCCATCAAGCCATCGAGCTTGTTGAGAGTGCTTGACATATTTTGGTACAATTTTACTCTTAAATTCTGATATGAATGCACGCACACTAACCTTTTCTGTAATTAAATCACAACACTTTCCAAATTTTCTATCTTTTAAAGAATATTCAATATTCTTAAATCTTTTAACATCCACTAATTGTTGTCCAAAATTATTTTCAACACTTTTATGCATACAAACTCTTAACAAAGAAAGATTGCCACAACTAGTGCATTGTCCAGAAACACATGAACTTAAATAAAATAATTTTTCATTAGATTTTTGATAGAACAAACTTGATATAAACTCTTTTATTGCTTTAGTTGACATATTAATATCACATTCCTGTATAATCATGTTACTATGTAAAGTACAACGTATATATTGAAACACATCATAATAATAACAAAATTGAACATGCATTTTACAACAACAAGATATTCATTGTTTATTAATCTTTACATACCATGGTTTGCATTTTTTAAAAGATCTTTGACTTATTTTAATATTACTAGGTAACACTAATTCATCACAAAATTTTCTATAAAATTTAGTTTGCGTTGTATCTAATAGGTGTTTTGGATGAGGATCACTAACTTTGGACCCAACTCTTAATTTTAAAACATCTTTAGCATTAGATGATACCCTAGTATTATCATGCCAATATTTTTTGATCAAAGATCTAATTTCAACATTCAGTTTCATGTCAGATCTAGGGAGTCGACCACTAAAACTCCAACATTGGTTAATTGGATCATTTTCTATACTTTCTCTTCTTTTTGCCACTCTTACCAATTTTTTAGGATTTATTTTTAGAATCCCACTAATATTGCTTACCATTCTTCTATTCAAAGTTGTTTTATTCACTATAGCAGTTGTTATAGCTCTTCTTGCTGCATTCTTATCTTTGGATCGACTATTACTTCCAATAGACTCAATGGCACTAGCAACAGTAGACATAGCATGTTTTAGTGATTGATCTTTTCTTCTTGGTTTAACAAAAATGTCTAACATTTTCATTACTTTTCTCATTTTCCACATTCTCATTAATTGCATCATTAGTTGACATTGAAATGATAGTTTTTTACGATAAAAAAATTTCTTATATAATCTATTGGCATGTGTTCTTATTTGTCTCCAAGAAATTTTACCAGGAAGATTATCCAAAACATCTCTTTCAATTTTGACAAAAAAATTCTCATTTTCAACATCACATCCTGGATTTTCATTTTCATTTTCAACTTCAAAACAATTTTCATTTTCAACAACAAAACAGTTTTCATTTTCATTTTCAACAGCAAAACGGTTTTCATTTTCATTTTCAACAAAAGGATTTTTGTTTTTATTTTCAACAACAAAATGGTTTTCATTTTCATTTTCAACAACAAAACGGTTTTCATTTTCATTTTCAACAACAATTTGTTTCAAATTTTGATCTATACGAATATTATCAATTTCAACATTGTTATATCCAGCTTGTTTTAAATCTCCTATCAACACTATTTCCATTTCATTCAAAGGTGGATTTGAAAAAGTACCTGGATTTGTACCTATTGAAACACTCTTCATAGCATTGACAGAGGGATTTGAAGATATACCAGGAGTAGTTTGTATAATCGTATTAGTTTTCACATTCACCTCTTGCAAATTTGCATCGTCTACATCCATGGTCTCCTCAATGTTTTTATCTTTAGTAGTTGTGGAATTAGATGCTTCAGCATTATTCATTGATTGAATCTTTATTCTTCTATCTCTTTGTCTTTTTGCCTCCTCTCTCTTTGCTTCAATTTCTTCAGGGATTAATAGCTTCCTATCTTTCCTCTTATTATGACTTTGTGATCCCATGATTAAAAAAATTATGAAGCATGTACAAATGAATGTCAAAAACTTGAAAGCCTTTCTTCTTTGTTCAATTCCTTCAAACAAGTAGCAATTCAACAAAATTTCACTTAAACAGTGTCTCAATGATGGCTTCTATTAAAATTCAAACAATATTCCAAGTTGATGGACCTGCAAAAGAAAAAAACATAGTAGAGAATGCTGTAAATGTCACTGTCAGCCATACTGTAGAGCAAGTTGTAGGGTTGATAGTCATAGTATAGTCTTATTAAAAAAATAGACAAATAATAAACGGGATCCTGTTTTATTTTGCACCGATGAAGTAAGAAACAGGGTCTCGTTATTTAAAATTTGAATTTTAAGCTCAGGTTTTGCTTTGTAACCCAGTTCAGGAAATGCTTTGGGGACCCGAACCTGACCTCTAGACCTAGTTTGACCTACAACTTGAAGGTCCTATCAATGTCACAACAAAATAGTGACTTTGGGCATATATCTGAAGGTCTATTTTGCAGAATATTTTGACGAAATTAAAACCCATTATAGATGAGATAGTGTAGATTCCAAATATGTAATTTTTTTTACAATTGAATTAATTTTTCTATTTTTTAATCAATTTCTGATGAAATAGGTCCATAAACTTGAATTATTAGGGTTTTTTAGTATTTTAATAACTTTTTATTAAAATATTTTTTTGTAAAAAAAATTGTACGAAAATGTACTTTAGACAATTCATTTCAATTTAAAAAAAAATTAAAAAATGTTAAGTTTAGGTCATCTTATGCGTGACGTACACGATGATTTTTTAAAAGACAAAAAATGGCCGATAAAAAATTAATTAAAAAAAATTCAATAAAAAATTACAAAAAAATATGGAAAACATGCTTCAATGAGTTACAAATATTTTCCCAAAAGGATTTTGAAAAATATGATTATTTAGGTCAAAATATGGATGACATACACGTACATGGTATAGTAAAAAAAAGTGACTTTTAAACAGTGGTTTTTAGAAACGCCTATTCAAAATCAATTTCTATCATCTATGTATTGAAAAAAATTACATATTTGGAAACTAGACTCTGAGTACTACATTTCATATTTAGGGACTTTTTCCAAGATTCCACCTTTAAGTGCTTCAAATGTTTAGGTCAAATGTGACAAATTCTAAAAATCAGGGAAAACACTTCCACTTTTTGGCCAAAAAGTGGACACAACTTCTTGCACACACCCACATTTATCAAGATTGAATCTGCAAGACATAGTCTAATGAGACCTTTAGTTTTTCTATCCATTACATCATATTTTGCAGCCAAAGCTGGATCCATAGGACTCTGGACATTTTCATCCATTGCATCCCATAGATCCTGATCAATCAATAGATCTTCCATCTTCAGCTTCCACATTTTAAAGTTGTTGCCAAAAAATATTTTGACCTCCATTCTCCTAGATGTGGTTTCCATCTGAAAAATGCCTAAAACAAGATCATAAAGTATTCTCTGCACAAGCTCCCACTCAAACCTTGATTAGCACAAAAAAAACCCAAAAACCCACAACTGAAACCAAAGGTGATCAGGCTCTGATACCACTTGTAAGAAAGTTAAAGTAGTGGAAACAATTTCCTACACCAATATTAAGGAGAGGCATTAGGCAAAAAATTTAAAAGTTAATCTAACAGTTACAGAAATTCTAGAAACACATTCAAAGTATGAAATAAACAATAAAACACAAAACACCAAATATACGTGGGGAAAACCCTTTCGAGTGAAAAACCCCACACTCCAAAAGCCTGCTCAATGTATTCCAAATCCAACAACAAGATTACATACACTTGTAGAACAAGTTTATTACAAGAGTATCGCCAGTAAACAATTCTGGAAGAATTCTGGCAGCATAACAGTACTTGCAAACTCACACATACAAACTACTCCTCAAGCTTCCAATTTATAGACTTCTGGCTATACAAGAAACCATCTGTGATTTTACAAAACCATGTGCTTAACTTCACTGCCAAGATTCCAGTCTAAAAATAAGCTCTCACGTCCAAAATGATATCCCCTATTTTTGACCCTTACAGTTGTCATAGAATATGTCATAATACCTCTAAAAATAGTCCTTCCATGATATGCTACCATGTGCGCATCTTTTGATAACTAATATTTCAATTTTCAAGGCATCGACATGTGGCAAAAGTGCCAATTAAGAATTCAAATGACCCTACATTATTTTGGAGCTAAATCAAAACAATAACTGGGAAAATATTAAATACAAAATAATGCTATGGGAAATATGCAAGGTTGAGACACCTCATTTCCCAACACCAAGAAGGTCAACCATGCAGCTATAGTGCTCTTTGTCGGGTTGGAGGTGTCTATACTATATAGATTCATGGCCACTGAGAGGTATGGGAGAAGATTAGGGTTTTGGAAACTCTAATTATTACTAATAAATAAATTAATTGTCCAATAATGCATTTTCAAAACTTTCAATATTGTCCGCTATCGACAATGTTTTAAAACTTTAAACTTGCCGATTAAGGAGCGTCGACCAATTTCAAAAATAAAAAATAAAAAATCACAAATATGCCGATTATTGCAAACTTAAAATTTATCATGGGTGACTTCTTGAAAAGTTTACAAACTAAATAAGTTGCCCGTAAAGGATATTTTAAAATTTTAAATAAATTCTCCCAACACTTTGATAAGATGTGAATCCGCACCCTTTAAACTCTTGAACTTTTTCACTTCAAAGGTGAATAAAATTTATCCTCCGCCTAAAACTCCTTGGTGAGGTGTCTTTTTAAATTTCCAAACTTCACGAAGACTATTTTATGGCCCGTAATATTTGAAACTATCGAAAACTATTAATTTCAAATATTTTGACTGGGATGCAATTTTTTCCCAGAAATCAGTGCCATGATGCCGAATAACACCATGAAACCTTTGTAAGTTATAACTAAATAATAACAAAAATGGGAATGAGAACTATATGGTTCTCTCTCAGTCCTTAAGCCACAATCATTATATCCTCATCACATTTGGAGCCCTTCTTGGGCTGCATCCAAAAGACAAAACAAACTATCGCTCGATGATACAATGGTTTACTTCATCTTTTCTTGATGATTGTATTATATATATGCATGGATTTATGTCTTTTATATGCATGTTGTTTTGAAAAATGTATAAAACTTTCATTTATTATTATTTGATATTACATCTGTATTTATAGGTAGGAAGGAGGAAGTGGTTGAGAAACTATGAGAACAGTTGAGTAGTTGAGTAACTGTATACCATAAACAATGTGATACACTAACATTCCCCCTTATCACATTGTTCCTACAAATGTATTCCTAAAACATTACAATTCATCTTTTAAAACACCCCCCCTTAAACAAAACTTGTTGATTACAAAATGTTTATACATCTTTGTGAAGATCTTTGTTCAAAAAAACAAATCCTGAATCAAGTGGAGCTCCATCAAGCTATCTCTTAACTTTCATAAAGGTGTAGCCCCTAGCCGAATTCCTGAGTTCTTCTTCCTCCCATGAACTCTTGAATCAAATATTCCTAAATTATTCAAGAACAATCCATATTGAGCTCTACACAAACTTTACAAAACAGGTATCTTAAAATCTGTCAGCAACAACAAGGAAAAGAAAAAACTAAAGTAAAAAATGCTTCTCATGCAAAGCATCATCTCAAAGTGAGAGGCTAACTTGAGATGATGGAAATTCCTCCATCCTCCGATGCCACTAGCCTCCAATAAAGTGAAGGCTTATAGTGCTAATGCATTATTAACACCACCAAAATAGTCATTAATAAAAGCTTCATCATCTAATGAATCATCATCTTTTTGGCCTCTTGATAACTCTCCTTGTTCCATACCTTCATCAACATACTAGTTCACAAAAGCATGCTTGACATACATGAGATTAAACTTGTGATCAATGTGAAAGAAGACCTCAACAACACTTGTGGAGTTAGATATTATACTAACTACCCAATGAACCTTGGCAAGATCCCCTCTAGGAACCACAGTTGGGGGTTGATAATTGATACCATACTTAAACCAAGTAGGACACCAGCCCACAAAATGAATGACCCTCTTAATCTTAATAGAGGCAACAAAATTCACATCCTTGGGTACAACATCTCCTCTGTACATCAGACAACAGACCAGGAACTTTTTATGATAAAGACCACATTTTTCCATCATTGAAGAAAACTCAAAGGCAATAGAAACCTACTCATGATAGGCCTTCTCTATAGAGATTACAAGAGCATAGAATGAAACAAATTTGCACCTTAAACTTATTCCAGTAGACTTAGCAACAAACAACTTCTAAATCATCAAACTTCAGAAAACTTACGATGCCACAAGAATCAAGGCTTACATGGCAATGAGTAGATGCAGTGTCATCAGAGTTTCTTATTGCCACTCTACTCTTTTCTTCCTGTGCAGCTCTACTCTTCCTATGCGGTGGCTTCCTGCACAACTTTGCTCTTCCTATGCAGTGGCCATGGGGTTTTCAAACTTTGGTGCCTTCAGCAGACTCCTCTCACACGAGACACCTTCCACAGATCCTTCAACTGCTCTCTGATACCAGTTGTGAAAAATGCATAAAACTTTCATTTATTATTATTCGATATTACATCTGTATTTATAGATAGGAAGGATGAAGTGGTTGAGCAATTGAGAAACTGTGAGAATAGTTGAGTAGTTGAGTAACCGTATACCGTAACTGTATATTGTATACCGTAAACAATGTGATATGCTAACACATGCAAAGTTATATCCATATAACCAAGCATTACTTAGGAGGACCTACATAATGCGTTATGGGTTGGCCTTTACCTATATGAATATAGTCTAACCTAAGTGCATAGGTTGACACATGTAAAATGACAATAGGATTCAACCTAAATTTGTAATAAGTTAGCCTTTAAGAAAAAATATAGATAACATCAAAGGACATGTGCATGAGGGAAATATACAACCACCTCTTGTGATTTATATAGCCTATTTGGTGAGGCATATATCGACCTTAAATATTTGAGATCTCTACCTGAGTTATGACTTGGCCTTATATATGAATGTGAAAAGCATTGTCAATAAAACTACTATATGAAAGCAATACAACCCTAGTAATGTTATGAATCAACTTTTGTCATAAGTAATATCACTAAGACTATTGGGGTGAGAAATACAACTTTGCATGAATTATATTTTAGTTATAATCATAAACAAAATCTCTAAAACAATTGGTTGAAAACCATATAGTTCTGCATGTATTATAAATCAACCATAATCACAAGAAAATATCATTATATACTCATGCAGGTGGGCAATATTCTACATTTTCTCATGATCTATATGGTCTTGTCCTTATTAGAGTTTCTTTGTCCTAGATAGGGACTAAATAGGTATACAATGACTTAATATATTTGATTAATGCATTGACTTGAATTGTAAAGGTATAAAAACATGAATTGACCTGATATACATTGGTGTAAGCATTGACCTATTTTGCAGAGGTATGAGTATGCATTGACTTGTGTAGAATTGGCCGACTATGTCTCCTCTTTGAGCCTTAAAACTAATTCTTGTGACAAAATCTAGCAAAAATAGAAGAAACTTACATGTTCATATTTTATCTTCTCATAATAGGAAGCATGCTCTCCTCAGAAGTATTCTAGGTCTTAGAAGGCAATCTTTGTTTGGAAATGTTTTTGCAATAATTCTATTTATTTTTTCTCCTTTGGAAATTTTAGCACCAACATACCTAGGCCCATATCAAGGTTTCTTCCATACCAAGAATGAAGAGATTCTTTTGTATGCCCACCATATGGTTTGTGTTGAGAAATAAGACAAACAAAGAGCATTAAAGTAGCACACATAGACAAGAGATTTAACATGGTTTGCCAATGTGGCTACATCCATGGGAAAGAATACACGCTCACATCTTCCTTTTCTTGCTAGCATAGAAACTACCTCAGATCCTACTTCACGATACAAAGTCAAGTTAGCTTTTCCCCGGCCTACTGGAACCTAGACTAGCTAAATATCTAGATATACTTTTTTAGCTTCATCTCCCCGCATTGAATGTTTAACACCAAAGACACAAGCCTCATAACTCACATCGATCAAGCCTCCTCCCTTCCAAGAATTATAATGTACAACTGTTGTAGGTAAGATCTACATAAAATTTATGGCCTCTTCCTCTGTTCTACTTGTACATAGAAACAAACAAATCAACATGAGCAATCACTTGAGCTTCTTCTGGCATTTAGTGGTGGGATTTGTTATATTAAACTTCATCTTCTTTGAGTTGATTAGATTGGGACTTGGAGACACCTATGATGTGTTCTCCCTCTCTTCAAGTCCAAATTCTCTCCTTTGTCGACAAGACTTAGGTGAGCTATTGTCATTCAATGCAAATCTATCACCAAGATTTGAAACTTGAAAAAACTGATGGAATTTCTAAATCCCAAACACAAGTAAAATATAGAAATACAACAAACAAAAGCAAAGGAGACACACAGCTATTGGCCAAACTCTTGTTTGTTCTATTAAATTAGAAAATAACATTTACAAATTTGTTTCTACACTTAAAACAACAACAACTAAATTACAACCTTGATTTGCAGCAATCTGGAGATACACACAAAACCACAACAATTTGGAGCTATCTATTACTCCCTACACACACACTAAACTACTCAGAACTATTGTTCATGCACACAAAGAACATTTTCTATTGCTACTGCTTCTGCAACTTTTTTCTACTATTTTTTTAACTACACTACATTCCCTCCTTTTTGTCTTATCCTTCACCAAAATTTTGCCCCTCAAAAATTGCCGCTCAAAATTCAAATTCACCTAATTGCATTCAATGAAGACTAGCCAGCAATAACGTTTACCTTATGAGCCAGCTGGGTGGAATAAATGTTTTGCAGATGTGTGACAGAAGTGAGATCTACAAAGATCTCTGAGGGGTTGGGTATTAAATGCCCACATGCTCCAGATTAATAATTTCAACACTCCCCCTTAATTTGGAGCCACATACCTCTTTCATTCTATGTCTCGGGAGCTGTCTGTAGTTGTCTAGAGCTATCTAGATCTTTCTTTCTAGAACTGAAATTGGAGTTGTCCACAATGCCTAAGCTGTCTCTGAGACATTCAAAGTTCTCCTTGCTTAATGGTTTGGTAAAAATGTCTGCAAGTTGTTGCTCAGACCTACAAAATTTCATTTTGATTTCACCATTCTCAACTAATTCTCTTATGAAATGATATCTAATTTAAATGTGCTTGCTTCTTCCATGAAAAATTGGATTCTTTGTCAAAACAATTGTTGAAGTATTGTCACAAAATATAGTTGTTCCATCCTTTTGTTCTTCCTTCAAATCTGCTAAGATCCTTCTTAGCCAAATAGCTTGATATGCTGCTACATTAGCTGCTATATACTCAGCCTCAGTTGTAGATAGGGAAACTATGGGTTGTTTCTTGGAAGCCCATGAAATGACTCCTGATCCCAAGTGAAACACATATCCAGATGTGCTCTTCCTATCATCTACACTCCCTACCCAATCACTATCCGTGTAACCAACTAGCCCAAAAACATTTGTTGCACTATACAATGCCATATCCTTTGGTTCCATTCACATATCTCAGGATTCTTTTACCCACTTGCTAATGTGACTCTTTTGGAGTCTCCATAAATCTGGAAATTAGACTTACACTATACATTATATCAGGCCTAGTTGTTGTTAAATACATCAAGCTTCCAACCAAACTCTTATACATGGTCAGATTCACATTGTTGTTACAATCTTCCTTGCTTAACTTCAGACCTATGGCTATTGGTGTGGGGGCAGGCTTGCTTTCTTGCATCCTAAACCTCTTCAAAATCTCTGCTGCATACTTTACTTGAGAGATAAATATACCATTATGCATTTATTTTACTTCTATGCCTAGAAAATACCTCAAGAGACCTAAGTCTATCATTTCAAATTCTCTTTTTATGGCCTCTTTAAGATCAGCAATGAGGAAATCATCATCTCCAATAAAAACTAAATCATCAACATACAACACAACAATTAAAATCTTACCATCAGTTGTCTTGATGTAAAGAGTGGGCTTACCATTGCTTTTGCTAAAGCCATTATTCAACAAATATGAGTCAATCCTGCGGTACCATGCCTATGGTGCTTGCTTTAGCCTATAAAGAGCTTTCTTCAGCCTATATACCTTGCTTTCATGACTCGAAACTTCATAACCAGGTGGCTATTCCCCATACACTTCCTCTTTCAACACTCTATTCAAGAAGGCGGACTTCACGTCCATTTGATACACCTTCCACTTATGTTGGGCTGCAATTGCTGACTGCCTACACGATTTCCATCCTTGCAACTAGAACATATGTCTCATCATAATCTCTCCCAAATTGCTGTTTGTACTCCTTGACAACTAATCTTGCCTTATACCTTTCTATTCTTCCATCGGCATTGCTCTTGGTCTTATAGACCCATTTCACTCCAATGACTTATTTGTTGGGAGGCAAAACAATTAGCTCCCATGTTCTATTCCTCTCTATTTCATCTATCTCCTCATCCATGGCTTCACACCACTTCTTTTCTTTCATATCATCCTCAAAATAAATTGGATCACTATGAGAAAATAATGCAAAATTCATACTTCATCAAACTCTTCATCATATATTTCATTTTGGTAAATCTACCTTAGACTCTTGGTCTTTCTTGGCACTAGGGAGGTGAGAGTGGGGTCTGAACTCTAACTACTATTGCTGCTATGTTGTGTAGACCCTATCTGGAGCTGTCTAGAGCTTTTTGTTTGTGTTTGGAGTGGTCTGGAGCTATTTGGAGCTCTGTGTATAGAACTCTACGCTTGTCTATGGTCTGTGTTAGGAGCTCTCAGGAGCTTTCTATGAGGCTCTATAACATCATCTTGTTGTACTTCATACTCCTTTTCTTCATCAATCAATGTTGTCGGGAGCTGTTCGGAGCTGTCAATATCTATCAAGCCATCCCATGACTCATTCTCCAAGAACTCCACATCTCTGCTAATAACTATTTTCTCAGTGACTGGGTTATACAACCTGTAGGCTTTGGACTCTTTACTATAGCCCATGAAGATACACTTCTCACCCTTGTCATCCAACTTTTGCCTCTTCTCTTTTGGCACAAGTACATATGCCACACACCTGAACACTCTCAAGTGCTCAACCATCCACTTGTATTTCGTCCATGCCTCTTGTGAAATCTTGTCATGAACTGCCTTTGTAGGACTTCTATTTATCAAATATACTATTGTTGCTACAGCTTCACCCCAATATTCATTTGGGAGTCTCTTGGCCTTGAGCATACTTCTTTCCATCTTCACAATGGTTCTATTTTTCCTCTCAGCCACTCCATTTTGCTGCAGAGTATAGGCTGCTGTTAGCTCCTTCTTAATGCCATTTTGCTTGCAAAAATTCACAAACTGATTAGAGGTATACTCTCCCCCTCTATCTGACCTTAGGACCTTGATGAAATGTCCACTCTCCTTTTCAGCGTGACCCTTAAACACTTTAACCTTATCAAATGCTTTAGATTTATGTTGTAAGAAATAAACCCATGTTTTACTGCTGTAGTCATCTATGAAGGTCATAAAATATTGGCTCTTAGCAATGGTAATTGTTTGCATAGGGCCACACAAATAAGTGTGCACGAGATGTAATGGTTCTCTTGCCCTTCTAGAGTTGCCTGATTGAAAAGGCTACCTATGTTGTTTGCCTAAAATATAGGGTTCACATTTACCACTAAGCTCTATAAAGGTTGGCAAACCTCTAACCATACCCTTCCTTGACAAAAGATTCAAACTAGCATAACCTAAGTATCCATACCTGAGATGCCAAAGATTGAAAGGGTCTTGAATGACTGTCTTGAAGGCTGGCTGCTGAGCCACTGCTGTAGACGCCATCTGGTTGACTCCAGAGCTATCTGGAGCCATATGGAACTTGATAGGAACAGTTGCAGACTAAGCTGAAAAACACATTTCTAACCTTAAAGGAAACATTCTATTCTTTGTCATTGGCACTTCTGCAAGTATTTTGTTTCTTCCATCCTTCTCATAAATGATGCATTCACCCTTTTCCATCAACACTTTGTAGCCTTTTTAGATCAGTTGTCCAATACTCACAAGATTGTGCTTTATGCCAGGGGCAAAATATACATTTTCAATCTCCTCCTTCTCACCTTGACTAGTACGAAACATAATAGACCCCTTTCCCACAATTGGAACTTTTTCATTGTTTCCCATTTTTATCTCAGACTTGACATTTTTATCAATGAAAGAAAATAAACTCTCATTACCACTCATGTGGTTGCTACAACCACTATCTAAAAACCATACCTCATCATTGCCTTGCTCAGCAATGTTGCACATGATAAAGGCCTTTGACTAATTATCTTCAACCACATTTTCATTAGCCACATTTGCACTTTGCTTGGACCGATCACGTTGCTTTTTCCAGCACTCACTTGCATAATGACCAAACTTATAGCAATAATAACATTCAACATTGCTCTTGTCAAACTTCTGACTCAAGTTGTTGTTCTTCTTGACTTGTCTGGAGCTGGACTGAGAACTACTTTCTCCCTCTTGGTTGTGTGCTCGTCCTGAGCTATCTCCTCCAGTACTTCCACGTCCAGATCTGCCTCTACCTCTGCCTCTTGAGCTTCGTCCGTATCTGTTTCTACCTCTCCTCCTATCTCTTAAGTTGGCTTGAGCTTTGAAAGCTTGCTCATGGGAAGAATTTGCAGACCTATTTAGGTGCTGCTCATGGGTTAGCAGGGAACCCATCAGCTCATCAAGTGCCATTTTTGAGAGGTCTTTGGTCTCTTCTATGGTAATAACTATTGGGTCAAATCTAAGGGGTAAACTTCTAAGGATTTTCTCTATAATCCTTTGCTCCTCTATGGTTTCTCCATTTATCCTCAGTTGATTAACCAAGGTGGAAACCCTTGTGTGAAAATATGAAATGGACTCACTGTCCTTCATCTACAGGGTCTCAAAATCTCTCCTAAACAACTGGAGTTTCACTGATCTTACTTTGTCAGTTCCCTTGTAACTATTTTGCAATATTTCCCATGCTTCTTTTACATAGTTAGCTACTGCTATTCTAGGAAAATAGCCTCTATCAAGGCTACCTCAATCAAACTGAGGGATTTTGCATCTTTCTTCCTTGTCTCCTTCAGCTGGGTCTTCTTGTTGTTTTTGAGGGTTGCATATGCTGCTGGGTCAGTCACATCATTGAACCTGTTAAACACAAGCTCCCATAAATCATTTGCAACCATTATGGTCTTCATTTTCTTTGCCCAAACATCATAGTTTTGTCCATTAAATTATGGTGGCTGCTACCAACTCTTACTCTCTTATGTAGCCATGTCTCCTATCAAACAAACTTTAAACACCCAAAAAACAAATGCCCAACTCAGTCAAGACTTAGGGCCTTCTGGTTCTGATACCAAATGATGGAATTTCTAAATCCCAGACACAAGTAAAATATGAAAATATAACAAATAGAAGCAAAGGAGACACACAGCTGTTGGGCAAACTCTTGGTTGTTCTATTAAATCAGAAAATAACATTTACAAATTTGTTTCTACACTTAAAATAGCAACTACTAAATTACAACCTTGATTTGCAATAATCTAGAGTTGCACACAAAACCACAACAATTTGGAGCTATCTGTTGCTCCCTACAGACACACTGAACTGCTCAGAACTGTTGTTCATGCACACAAAGAACATTCTCTGTTGCTGCTACTTCTGCAACTTTTTTCTAATTTTTTTTAACTACACTACATTCCCTCCTTTTAGTCTTATCCTTCACCAAAATTCCGCCACTCAAAAATTGCCACTCAAAATTCAAATTCACCTAATTGCATTCAATGAAGACTAGCCAACAATAACGTTTACCTTATGAGCCAGCTGGGTGGAATAAATGGTTTGCAGATGTGCGGCAGAAGTGAGATCTACAAAGATCTCTGAGGGGTTGGGCATTAAATGCCCGCATGCTCTGGATTAATAATTCTAACAAAAATACGCTACTAGAAAGGAGTCATGCTCCTTCTCTCAGATCTGTCAACTGAAGTATTTTGCCTATAGACAATATTTGCACATCCAATATCACCCTGTAAATTGCTAATCTAGAGGAGGTTGATCCACCTCTGGCAGTTCCCTGGGCAAGGCTGAATGACTCCTTGATTTTGTAACAGAATATAGCCAACCATAAAATCATCATCTGAAGATTCGATATTCCTAGTCCTAAAAGATCCTCACGGGCTATTTCTTAAATATCATCCACTTCAATAGTCAAAGGTCAATTTTGGCCAATAAAAATAAGACAAATATTTACCACTTTTTGTTGTGAATGAGGTGTAAAATTACTATTGATTGTTTGACCATTGAAGTGGATGATATTTAAGTAGAGTAATCGTCACGTGCCTCAAACAATCCCAAGAATCAATCCATAGCTCACGGCTCAAAGTGTAGAGCAGGTGTCTCACAAAATAGGTTGAAAAATCACTCTTTACTTTTCTTCCTAGTAGCAGGTCTGGCCGCCATAATAAACTCTTGAGTCTCCATCCTGAATCATAAACTCTTTAATAATATGGTGAAAAGATGATCCTTAGTATCCAAACCCTTTCTTTCCTGTACATAGTGTTGGTTTTTCTTCTGAATCAGCATTAGGGGTTGCCAGTTCTAATGCACAGGCAGATTCAGCCAACTGAATACAGGAGGTTACGTGAGCTCCTCCCCTTCACTTTTGGTTCTGCCGCACCAAGGGGGGTGTCCCTATAACTCAAAATATAACCTTGACTAGCTCAAAGATAGAAAGATCTAACTTGACAACAACAGGCAGAATACTCTCATGTATGGACCAAGATCTGCATGATAGATCACAAGGTTGGCAACATTCTTGGACATAATGTCTGGTTAGGTATGAGAGCATGCAGGGGTTTCCTACTCCTAATCCTACAACTAACAGATGGAAGGATGAGATGGTTTGAAATGGTGTTTGGAGTTATGGGACTTTCCTAGACCCATTGAACAGACAGATTCCCAAACCAGTGCCTTATCTGGGCAGCAGAGTCATATCTAAGACTGTAAATGTCTCCCCATGACAACATAAATTCATATCCAGAGGACCTAAGAATAATGCTACTGCCTAACAGCAACATGTCCAAGAAAGAGTATCATTAATGATCATACTTAACAGATCCTATGATGCAATCTATTTCCCTTTGTATCTGATCAAAAGCCTATTTAACCACTCCTTGAGCAGACGCAATAAATCAGACACACAGTATGCACATACTGAAAAACTTGGAAGCCCTTGACAACCTTGTTTGAAAGGAAAACAAATGACATACAGGAGACAATCAGAAACAATACACACACACAGGCGTTTTTCATTTAAAATCAATCTGCATAGAAGGCCATCACAGAGAAAATCATCATTTACAAGCCAAGATAGATTAGTACACCAGACTAAGGACCGAGTCTGTAGCAAAAAAAAATGCCTTTCAAAATGTGAACACCTTATGTTCAGAGTCAGAGCAGAAAGTCCGAAAACATCCAACCCCTCAAAAGTAACACAGCCAAAACCTTTTATACAGAACCGTGTACATTCAGCAATTAATTACATGGCCAGAAGTCAAAAATTCGCCAGATACATTCCTCAGAAGGAATGGCGCTCAGAAAATGTTAATGTAGCAGACAAAGGGGGGCCTCGAGCCACACGCCACTATCTGGGGTCTTCATTCAAAAATTGGGTGACCTGACCATGTGTACCATTGTCCACATCCCTGCACCGTCGCCATTGATGGCTCAACAACCCGCAACCACCCAGAAGACTGTCGGAGCGATCAAAATGGAGCTTCCCGCCAAAAGGTGCTTCCTGAGGTTTCAAATGTGTAGGGAAATTAATCCCACATGCATAGTGCGGAAACCCCTCTATCACTTTAAGAACATCGTCACACGCATACTAAGTGTCGAGCGTTTTGCCGCGTTCGACACACGACCCTTCGCCCACAGCCCATTGCAATGACATACATTATCGGCCTACCCCACAAATCTCCTGCCGATCACAGCGGTCTCTCCGATCACACACTACACTGCCCCCCTATCGGTGTGACTTACGCTGATAACATCACATCGGCCAAACACTCTCCATCAGTGGACCTTCCAACGGCTAGCCCGATAGCCCCTGTCACGCCGAAACCGAACTCTATTACCACCATCAGCTAGACACTACCCCATACTCGCTGATGGCAACTCCATCGGCCAGACCTGCGCCATCGGCCAACAATCTACCCGTTCACCCGATAATCCTCCATTACACCGATGGCGCCAACAAACTATACTCTGTCGGCGAGACCTCAGGCGTCGGCGAACCCGAAAACTCTCTCACCGATAGCACTACTCCTGCCGACGACCACCTTGAACATCCCTCATCGGCCAGACAACCAACGTCGGTCCAACACTTGCCCGCTCACTCCGATAGCCAAAGTCTTGGCGATAGCACTCCAAAACCCTCGTCGGCGAGACCAAGTCTGTCGGTAAGCCACAAAACACCTACGCCGATAGGTAAAGTCTTAGCGATAGAAGACAACATGCCATTGGTATCAATCATGATCGCCAAGACACATTCCAAACTCATGCCGATGGACAAAACATGAAGACCCCCCCCTTCAAGAAAGATGATGTGGATGTTACAAAACACTGAAGGGGTGCCAAAACTGGAAAACTTTTTGGATTTTTTGGGATGGTGCCTGCATAAAAATTGCTCAAGAACTGACAGTCAATTCAGGCACCAACACATAGTGCAAGGAAATTTTCTGTAGTTCTTGGTACATCCTCTCCAAAGAGCCCTAACACAATCCTTCCTGCAGGAACACCTCCAATTTCGGCATAAAATAAAAATTAAAGAAAAAACATTTCTTTGTCACCTTGGACTACAAGGCCACATCTTGTACCATCACTGGAACTGACTACATTAGGCCCCAAAACTTGTGATGTCATACTCCCCAGCCTAGTACCACAGATTTTCCATCTCTGTTGCTCTCCATGCGATCCCAAAATCCGTATACTTCAAAATGCGAGTAAAAGGCTGCTCCAAGTGCAATTATGTAGGGGTTCCCTGGGTCAAACCAAATGACCTCTTTTCTTCCCAAATCCAAGCACAACAATAGCAAAGCAGTAGTTGTATTGCATGTGTTTATGGGCGCGGCCTCTGGGATTCTTCTTCATTTCCAACAACATTAGCAAGAGTTTTTGCAAAGCAATCGATATTCTCCTCGTGAGTAGGCTGAGCAGTACAACATCACAAGTTTTGGGGCCTAATGTAGTCAGTTTCAATGATGGCACAGGATGTGGCATTGCAGTCTAAGGTCACAAAGAAATGTTTTTTTTTTAATGCCAAAATTGGAGGTGTTCCTCCAAATAGTGTAATCAAAGGATCTCTCTACTGATCTACTTGTTTTCTTCTCCTCCTAAAACTAGATTGGGAGCTTTTTGGATTTTGATTAAATGGCATAGCTTGCTCTTTCTCATATATCTTCTAAAAATATCTCTTTGATAGGAAAAGTGAAGCCTGGTATATGCATCATTGGTGCATTTCCCAAAATATCTTGAGAATAGTTCCACATTAATAGTTGCACTCATTAAAACAATCTATAGATCAGGATGACAAGGAAGAAGGTCTCTCAGTGATGCAGAGTGGCACAAGGGGAAGCAACACACAAAGGTTTACTCTATTGTCCTTTGCCCACTCACCCACTTCAACTAGCCTTCAACCAACCAACCAACCAAAGGCACATACAAGGCATATGAAGGATTTGATGTCCAGACTATTGTCCAACCCCTAAGGCTTCTCCAACACCTTAAGACAGATCAACAAACACCTTCTATGCAGTTGGTTTGATCTCCAACTTCCCAAAACTCTTCAACCTATACCTTGACTAGTAAGGCTACTAGCCCTCCAAACTAGGTTTTCTCAACAAAACTTGACAAAATACCAAAGGTCTAGGCAAACAAATGATGGAATTGAACACCTTTCAGGGGACCCTAACAAACCTCCAAATCTCCTGCTCCAACTCTACTCCAGCAATCCAGAATGCCTACTAGGTCTCTAGGCCTAATTTATCAATTTAGGCTAGGTTACAAAGCAAGTGCTCAAAATTGGGTGCATAGGTCAGGGGCAGGAATTTGGAATGCTTCTACCATGTCCCTACAACACAAATCCATCATTTATTTGCTCACCCTAATAGGATTCTATCATCTACAACCTCAAATAGCATGAAATTGGCCAAATACAATGAAATACTTGACCTAGGGCATCACCTTAAAAATAGAAGGCTACATTTTCCGACAAAAATCTTTTGGAATCTTATAGTACATACCCCTAGCCTACATTTCACCAGTTTTTGCAAATTTTCAACGGTGGGAATGCATTCTAGGGCCGGATTTCTATGGCTGCCCTAGAAAACAGGGTTTCTGGACCTGTTTTGAAAGAAAAATCTATAACTTTTGATCCCGACCACTTCAGGACCTCAAACTAGTTGCATTGGAACCCTGACTCCAAGAGCTTTCAGAAAAATATCATTTTCACACGTGAAAAGTCCGTACAGTCCGTACACAACAAAAAAATAGCAAAAAACAGTCAGTTTTTTTAATTTTTGTGCCCAAATTCTGTACAAAAACTTCCTCCTCCGTACTGGAGTCAAATATCCACCATATTAACCCATCCAAGTTGGTTTCCAACTTCTACAACAGCATTTAACTGCCCAAAGTGGTTTTTGAACTGACCCAACACATAACACCTTTGACAACTATGGTGTTTTGCATTAACACAAGGAGGTTGATTTGTTTGGCTCGTCCAATGGAGTCCAAATGATCAACAAACTCCTTCCAACATACTAAAACATTAAAACAACCAAAAAAAACTCTAAAACCAATCCTTAGACCTTCTAGGCCTAATTGGCACAACAAGGATCCAAGTGGACTAAGCGTGATTGAGGTTTATAGGGTCACCTCAATCATCTTGACCACACAAAAGGGACCATACAAACATGGCTAAAGCCTTATTACCACACATACAATCAAAACAAAATATAGCTTATCAAAATGCATAAAAAATGCTTGAGGTGTCAGACTGCTCCTAGGTGCCCTGCACCACTCAAGATTGTTATTAAGAAATCTTCATTCATTCCTCATTCATGGATTTCAACCACTATTACATGACTAATGCCTTTCAAATCTTATCTCATGGTCTTTTGCATGAATAGGTCAGCCCCTCGCATTATAGCTATCAAGTATCGCTTTACCAATGGATTCTCAAAAATAGGCCCAACAAGTTCTAAAGAAGTTTTGCATGGTGATTCTCTATGGCAACCCTAGTGCCACAGCTAGTTCTAAGCTACTTGGATGACTTTGGCTTCCTCTCCCTTAAGGATCTATTTATTAGGCCATCAGAATGGCCATGTCCATCCTAATGGCAGATGGCTCCCCCATGCACGTGAAACACCCTAGTAAATCCCACCGTCCCATACAATATTTTTGACAGAAAATTTGTAGGCGCTAGAATATGAGGAGGTACGGAGAACACTGTGCTAAAATGTTGTTAAACAACGTGGCTTGTTCTAGTTTATATTATATTATATTATTATTATATAATTATATTTTTATATTATAATATTATATAATTATTTAATGTTTGGATTTTTATTATTTAATTATATTATATTAGTTTGGATTTAATTATATTTAATGTTTGAATTTTTATTATTAGTTTATATTATTATAATATAAAAATTCAAACATTATTTTTATATAATCATTTAATGTTTGGATTTTTATTATTAATTTATATTATATTATTATTATTATTTTATATTATATTATTATTATATAATTATATTTTTATATTATAATATTATATAATTAATATTATTAATATATAATTAAAATATAATATTATAATAATATAAATAATTTTAATTAAAACTGATAACAATTGAAATTAAATAATCAAATTAAAATTGATAACAATTGAAATTAAACAATTGTTATTTAAACATTATCGGTGTAATTTATTAGGGCGATGGATGCATGGGGAAGGAAGTGGCATCCATACCCCCATGCATAAGTTATTAAAGTAGTGGAGTCAATACCTAAGTTTTTTGCCGTTTCATATTTGTCAAAATGGAGTACATATAAATGGCTATTCTTAACTATCATCCATTTCAATAATCAAATGCTAATTTTGATCAATAAAAATAGGATAAATATTCACCACTTTTTGATATGGATGAGGTGTAAAATTGTTATGGAGTGTTTGACCATTAACTCGATGATGTTTAAGTAGAGTGCATAGAAATTGATTATTTTCCATGTAACTTTAGATATCATATGGCAAAGTGATAATCAATGGGTTGAACATATGGTGGAAATCTCTATTAGGTAGGACCTGCCTTTAATTTAAGTGAATAGTTTTTCAATTAGTTTGCTATGTCTTAATTAATTATTTTGTTTAATTTTCTTTGAATTTTAAAAAAATAAATCTGATTGGTTATAAGAATTTACCCTTTTATTATAGGTTTTATGTAATTCAATGCACACATTAAATAGTTTAATCAATGTTGGTCATACTTAAAATTAAATTAAATGAATGTCCTATTCTCTAAATCAAATAAAATATGATTTATTGTTGTAAAGGTCAATAATAAAATAAAATCAAATCAAATATCATGCAATCAAAGTCTAAAGAATTAGGGTCAAGAAAACATGGGAGTGAAAAATTGCATCTCGGTGTTATGAAATCTGAACATTCTACAAATATAGGGAAATATAAAGGTGTTAGACAATGCCAATGGGGTCATTATGTTGTAGAAACTAGGAACTCAAACTCCAAGTAATGTTGATGGATTGGAACATTCAATACAACAAAAGAGTCTTCTTATGCTATTGTTGCCATATCAATGAGAGGCATTAGGGCAATGACAAATTTCCTCCATATCAATTTAGATCCATGTAAGTTCCTTTCCAACCAACCTATCACCCCCTTCCCTACTTTGGGGTCTTGCTCCAAATTGCACATAGATTAAACACACCCTACCAAGATGTCACAAGATGCTTTATCTAATTATACATTCATGTAGGAATTTAACTATGAAACATTTTGTGTTAGAAGCTAAAACCTACAACTTTAGTTTAGCATGGTCATGAACAATTCCATCTAGTCTTCAGTGGAAATGATAGAGAAGAATCATCAATTACTTGGAGGTGCTTCAAGAAATTTTGTTATCCTTTTGTTATGAATGGTGTAGGGGCATAAACCTTAGTGTTCTTACATGGGCATGGCAATGAAGGACAAACTAAGAAAAGTATATTGTGAGGATCATATCTTATGAATCAGATATGACCTAAATTATTGAATAGAGTGTAAATTGTTGTTGATGTGCAAATAGAAGTAACGTTTATCCATGGCATAGTTTAAGGGAAGTGAACAATTAGTTGAGTATCAAATAAAATTTGGAGTTACAATATAAATAAAATTAAATGGATAAGTAATGAGTAAGAGTAAGTACTTATTCAAAGAGATGGGATTTAAGCGAATAGATAGAGAATGTAATGCTCTGCCATGCAACCCTAGAGATAAGTTCAACTAAAGCAATAAAAAGGCATATTTTTTTTTTAAAGAAGAAATGATGACAAAACATAACATAGACTAATAGCATCAAGTTAAACTATCATCTCTAGAGATTGCATAGCCGCATTATTGCAACTTAACAATAATCAACAACATACATGATTTGATCGATCAAATGAATCAAACTAACATTTTAGGTTAAAACATCATATGAATATATCAACATTTTTGGAACCAAGATTACAAGTACAGAATAGTTTATCTTACAAGAATAATTACATAATTTTAATGATACAAAAGATCTCTTTCTGGATATATCAATTACATAAGGATTTCTTCTGATACAAAAGATCTAAATGCAAATAGTACAAATATCCGTCCTTGATACAGGTACAAAATTGAAATCAAGAGAGATACATCTTTACACATGAGCCATGATGCCAAATAACCAATGGAATAAAGTACAACCACCCGACCATGTGGAACCCTGAGGTCCACCCCCCCATGCTAGGAGATAACAATGAGGTCCCACATAGACAACCATCAAAAGACAAAAGACTAACAGATGCAAGGACTACACGTGACTCCAATACAACCCTGGTCAATATGAACATCACAAGCAATTCAAACAACACTTACACACTTAACATGCAATTCCAGAGGCACTCACACAACCAAAGGAGGAAAATATAACTTGGGAGTGCTAGACTGCAATAGGGAGGAGTGTCATCACATAGCTTGTCATAGGTTATCCTGGTAGGTCTTCCTAGGTACTGGCCCCCATCCTGGGTTATCCTGGCAGCCTCTCCTGACCACCGGCCCCCATACAAACTCATGGGGAACCAACATACCTTTCATGAGGATAAGGCAGTTGATTTTCCATTCCAGACCTTCTCATCTCATCTCAAGCCTAAACAAGCACTTGAGCCATGAGTGAGGCATACATTATCTTGATTAATATGATTAACTACCCAACCCCTAAATTTATTAAATAGGCTATCACTTGATTACCAACTTCCAATGGGTTATCCTGGAAGCCACTTTGGGCACTGACCCCACATTGAAAGCCACTCCCCTATCTGCATCTAGAAAACCCTATCCATCAAGCAATAATTTTACCAACTTAACTACAAGTTCTTAAATACAATGCAAGGCATTTACCTTCTTGCGTAACCAATATAATCAGACGTATAGGTACATTGAGTAAGGCACAACCATCTTGCACATGTAACATTCCAACATGAATAAGAAACCATATTTCAAGAATACATTTCACTCAACTCACAAGATGCACACATAGCTAACGCCCACACAATCACACCCTCCTAGGCCTCTGGAAACCACTTTCCCCAAATAACACAATGCACGACACCATTAAAACACAATGGTCACACATCACAATCACTTCCAAAACACATCATAAACCAAAATCCCTCATCAATACTTCAATAACAAAACCACAGATGTAACATATGATCTGATGCACTAATAATGGTCTTAACGAATGTAACATTATTCCAAGCATGATCAATCATCTAACAACATAAGGTAACTCTATCCCAACAATGCAGAACAATAATAACTTGAAAGGGGTACCAATTATTCTATAACAGAAACTTCAGTCAAACAAGATACTACTCGTTATTAGACTAAACCACTTTCTACACTAATGTGGATCTTATTAAAACTCTAGACAACTTTGTGATTTGTATTCAAAATAATTGTATAAGCAAAACATAAAGGAACATAAAGTAGATTAAAACCGATCATCCCTTTTAAATCTTTAGAAAGTATATGAGTTAAATGCTAAACATTTTATATCATATCAAACCTAATCTCCACTTACTCACCCAATTTCATAACTAAGTACAATCTTTAATTTAATTCATAAATAAGATTAGACTCCATTATATGATGACAAAGTTCCTTAAGGTGAAGAGGAAGATATATATATACACACTTGACAAGTCTTACTAATTCTAAACTAAATGTTACCTTCCACCAAAAAAATATCAAAGATATCTAAACATATAACAAACATAAATTAAATTCATATATATATACTTGACAAGTCTTACTAATTATAAACTAAATGTTACCTTCCACCAAAAAAATATCAAAGATATCTAAACATATAACAAACATAAATTAAATTCATAGACTAACTCTATGCACACTACGAAAAATATTCTAATTCATACTAAATTAAAGACTAAACTAAGGTCATCATACACACCTTATAACTAGATCTAAAATAATAATTCAATATTTATAATATGATAATTTACATCAATTTGACTAAGACAAATATATATTAAGAAGCCTTATTTATTATCCATATCCTACTTTCTTACAATAGATAAAACTACTAATATTCTTAAATATACAAGATAAAATAATAAATCAATAAATTATTTTAAAAGGATTTGACTTTTTATTTATAAAGTAATGCTTAAATATAACATATCTAAATAATAGGGATGAAATAAAATAATACTTAAATATAACACACCCCTCAATAATAGGGATTTGATTTCTCATAAATAAAATAACACTTAAATATAACACCTCCCCAAATAATAGGAATTTGATTTCTCATAAATAAAATAACACTTAAATATAACACATCCCGAAATAATAGGGATTTGATTTCTCATAAATAAAATAACACTTAAATATGACACATCCCTAATAATAGGGATTTAATTTCTCATAAATGAAATATAATAGTACTTAAATATGACACATCCCTAATAATAGGGATTTGATTTGAAATATAATAATACTTAAATATAATGCGTCCTAATAGTAGGGATTTGATTTGAAATATAATAATACTTAAATATAACACATCTTAATAATAGGAATTTAATTTTTCTATAAAAAAAATACTTAAAAATAAAACACATCCATAAAACTATTCTTCCCTGTTAAATAGGGAGTTAACATCACATCTTCAAAAAATTTTTTAAAAAAAAAAATCAAATTAAAACAATAATTTATATTTCTACTATTCACTATCAAAACCCAAATTTTACAACGATCCAAATAATTATATTTATTTAACAAGATAACTAACTAGTAATATTGTCTAAGCTAGCTACTATTACAAAGTATAATAATTTCAAAGACATGACATTAACATACACATTAACATTATCGACAAAACAATTTCTTCAATAAAACTAAATTTTAAATCTAATTAAAAGAAGTCATCTATAAGAGTTCATCTACTAACCACATTGTCTAACCTAGAGCGTTATTAACTTTATTTTTTTAACTCTAATACCTCTATCATACTCAAATTAAAACTATTATTATGCTCTTAACCATACAATTACTATAAAACTAAATACTAATATAACATCTCCTAAACCAATACTAATATGAGAATATAATACTAAATAAACTACATAATTTTACAAATGGATAATAAAATTAATATTTATCTAACTAAAAGAAATCTTCTATTTCTACCACAACACATTATTTCCTTTTTTTTTCCAATTATACATCTAAGAAAATCTGCCAATTTAATTAGAGATAATATTGATTTTAGAAAGTTGCTAATTTTACCAATGAGCTCATTTATATAAGAGAAATTAGGCAAGAGATATATTTTAATATCATAAAATTTTTATGTGGAGCTCTGGCTGATGGCCATGGAAAGACAAATGTTCAGAAGAATTTCATATCAAGTAAAAAAAAATAAATGCTTTGATCAAGGTTCTGAAATTGCATTATTTCCTAGTGAATCTACCTACAATTTGCTTCAGCAATGGTTTATGTTTCAAGCTATTGCCATAAGGAAGCCCCAGCTATACGACGATCTAGGATAGATGAAGAATATCAAAGAGTTATAAACAAGTAAAATAATTTCATTGTTTATATCACTAAAATCCAAATCTGAAATTCCTTGATTCCCCTAAAATTTCTTGCAACAATTAATAATTTTTACAGGCAAAAAATGAGAAGTCTTCTAGAGCCATATAGCTGCCAAGAGGATGGAAGAACTCAGCATAAAATAAATTGTCAGGTGAAAATTTCTTGGTAAAAAAAATGCATAGATCTCAACTTAAATTCATAAGCAAGGTTGAGGTTTCAGGGAAAGGAAAGATTTGCAAAAAGGAGCCCTCCCCTTAGCACCATATAGCCATATGGCATGCATGAGGGGATGAGATTACTTAAATAGAAAGTATAAAAATTTAAAAAGAATAAATCTAAATTCCTATTACTAACTTCATAGCATCAGAAATACAAGGTTTTGAATGCCATTTCACACATTAACCCAGCATAAGGAGGCCGTACATCAATGCCTGTGGAAGAGGGATCTACAAGGGGTTTTAAAGAAAATCAACTGAATTTCTAAGATGTTTCATCCTACCTTAATAATATCAGATATGCTAAGTTTGAAATGTGTTTCCAGGCATAAATCAGTGCATAAGGAAGTCATACAATTGCATCCAAGTAGAAGAGAAGATTGAGAGTTTAGATAAAAATTTATCTTAATTGGTCACATCATTGTAGGCATTCACAGGTCTCTAACAAATGGCATGAAAAATTAGATGAAATGGTTTGATTGAAAGCACAAATTGATAGCTGGGAAGAAGGAACTAGGTTCACACCAATGACCATCTGCTGAGAAGTATTTTTAGAGGCAAATAGAAATATTCACCCTCTAGAATAGATGTCCATGAAAGGAGAATTACAGATATAAAATAAAATTGTTCAACAGGCATTGATTGGCATGTAGCCGTTGATAGAAGAAAGTTGATTTCAATAAGAGTGAACATTACTAGAGTAATATTGTCGAATTGCCAATGTGAAGACAACGGTGGGGAAAAATTGATGTGCAAGATTATCTCAAAACATAAGGCGACAAGAGGGTCAGATTAAGGCAGATTTAAAGTCTTTTGCCTAACTAACAAACATGCAACCATGGATTCCAGACATGCAACAATTGAAAGAGAGAGAAAGAGAGTTTTCATTTAACAATAGACATACCCAGATTAAATTCAAACTTCTGAGTCTTCTTCCCTGATTTCTTCCTCTTCCCAATCCTTTTGTGTATCTTCCTTCCAAAATTTTCTATGTTCCCCTCAAATAATCTTTCCAAGAACCAAAATAGGCAAAACCTATTATTTCCCCCTATCACCATTTTCTCCGTTACAAATACCCACAACCCAAAATTTAATTGCATTCAAAACACCACTAACTAGAACAATTCAAATCTTCAACAACCCACTCAATAGTCCATTAATACAAAATAAAAATAAAATCTCATGTGACAAATAAAATTAATAAAATTCTAAATAGTATTAAATATTAACATCATTATTATTATTAATTTTCAAAGCTACAAATTTAATTAATAAAAATCAACTAATTAATATTCTCTATTTTCTAAATTAATTAAATAACTAATACACACACACACACACACACACACACACACATATATATATATATTTACTTATTATTTCTATAACAATTACGTGATCAAATATCCACACATCTTCACACATAGATCACATGTACTATAAAATGGACTAAATGACTATAATCAACAACTCAAAATCACATAAGCAACAATAACGACAATCACATACCACAGGCTAATCAACATTCGAATGCAGGCTCCAACAGAACAACAACTACACCCATGATAGGAAATACATGGACGATGACAAACTGGAGACATTGGCTAATAGAGGGGACCACATGTCATCTCCCATCCACATTATCCATTGGTGTAAAGGCATGCTCATACCTACTAATTTAGGTGGAGTCTGTGCCTAGTACCTGTAACCTACATCAAACCAAGGGTTTGTGTACAAGCATATACATATATATAATCAAACACAATGTGATAGGGAATCGCAGTGTAGTAGGGTACTCATAATGAGTAATACTACACTATCCCTTCACTTAAAGCATCACAAATAATATATACATTTCTAACTAATAATCAAATATTATGATATCAAATGATCACATAAAACATGATAACTCTAATCCATAATCCATCAGTAATCCATAATCCATGATAAGCATAACTAAGCATAAATGAGTAATCTATCATCAACATGTCTAACATACCCTAAGTATTCTAAGTATCTTACCTTCATCTTCATGCTCCTTAGCCCGACCACCTACTCATCCAAGGTGAGAATGGAGGGGCACTACAGAGAATATAAATTAACAAGGGAGTAAGGTTTTTTAGATACAAGATAAAGTAAAGAGAGTAAGTAAAGGAAGTGAGATTAAATAATTAAAGGTAATACACTATATAAATAATAAATGATACAAAATTTAAGATGGAGTGAACACGGGATAGGTAATAAAATTGAAGAGATGAAAGAATGAAATTATATGATCAAGGTTTTTGAGTGATTGCTTGCTGATCTTATTTTATGAGATGATTGTTTTAGTGATAGACCTCACACTCGTATAGGGTAGGTTTGTAGCCACCAAATACATATTAATATAGCCATATGGTTGAAATGGGTTAAAGCTAAAACTAAGAGAAAGCATACCAAGATGTTATACAAAATATTTTATATTCAAATACCTATATGTATGAAGATACATCGTTAAGGAACAAAGGGGTCAATCATGATTGTTTTGCATTAATTGACATACTTGATATTTGTAAACTAGCATGCTAGGAGTTGGGAAATGAGCTTTCACTATAAATAGCACTATATGAAGTCATGGTAAATAATAAACTTATATAGAATGCAGAGTCTTGTGTTAGATTATTCAATGAGTGAGTAAACTCGTTTCAATCAAAATTTCACTAATGTTGGTTTAATGGGACATTAGTGATGTGTTGTAAACGTGTGCATTCAAACTACATATCCTCTTATTCCTTTAATGAGATACATAGGAAGGGCCAAAGATTTGGATCCCTAAGGAATAGGTCTATATCTAGGGATATGTCATGATATATAGAGCTTACCCTATTTAGTGCAAGAATGTAAGTTTGTGGCATAGAGTTGTTGGCATCACCATGGATTAATAAGGTTATAGAGTTAACACTTCTAAATTGGAATAAATTATATAAAGATATAGAACTATTTGGTGCCTTAATTTAATGTGCACAAATATCAATAGGCAAGTCAAGAACTATAACATGTTAATTAGTTTGTTCATTTTATTCATGTTCCATGAAGTATCTAGATAGGTTACTAAGGTATGGGATGTGTTACGATTTAATAAAAAAACTATAATATGTATGAAGAAAAAAAATTACTAGTAACCAAGAGTGGTTACTACAACTCTATTTTATATGGGACATCTTCTCTTTCACCTTGAGCACAATGTGTTAGGCCTCCTTATTTTGATATTATTATATTATTAATATTATAATTATTTATATTATTATAATATTATATTTTACTTATATATTAATAGTATTAATTATATAATATTATAATATAAAAATTTAATTATATAATAATAATATAATATAAAATAATAATAATAATAATCCAAACATTAAATAATTATATAATATTATAATATAAAAATATAATTATATAATAATAATATAATATAAAACAATAATAATAATAATAATAATAATAATAATAATAATAATAATTTAATATAAACCAGAACAAGCCATGTGTTTTAAATAATTTTTGGCATGAAACAACATTTCTAGCGCAATGTTCTCTGTACCTCCTCATATTCTGGTGCCTGCAAATTTTCTGTCAAAAATATTGTACGGGGACAGTGGGATTTATTGGGGTGTTGCATGTGCATGGGGGAGGCATCTGCCATCAAGATGGACATGGCCATTCTGATGGCCCGATAGACAGAGCCCTCCCTTAGATCGTGTCAAGAGGGTAGTTAATTAGCGCATACCCTATGCACGACTCTTTACTAGGTTGATCATTATTACTCCTTATCTAACAAATTTCCTCTCACTCCTTGGAGTTAACTACTTTTATTTAATTTTTTTGTCTAGTTTTAATTCTCCACCAAGGGTCAAGAGTTTGTTGGCATAAATGTCCTTAAAGCCATTCAACTTCCCCATGAAAAGGATAATAATACATATATTAATAATAGGTTAGTTATAAAATTGAATATTAGTCATAATAATAGTCGCATTGATAAGAACGTGATAATTTAACTATAAATACAATAGGAGTAAAGTTTATTCTGCATAATAAATAATAATATAATAAACTACCATAAATGACAATAACCATCGATTGCAAATTGCAAGTACATAAAAATAACAAAGCATACACATATTGATGTGACAAAAATCAATTCAACGATAATTGACACAACAACTTACATGATGACAACCTAGATGTATTTCCTATATGCGACTTCATTCAATCATACCAAAAACTTGTGTAAATGTGTGTGAGGTTCTCTTGTTTGGTTCATCTGCCTTATTGTTGCCTACACACACCACAGACGAGTACACTGGTAGTTAGCCTAATAATTGAAATCAATTGAGATAACAAGTAAAGATTTTAAAATATTTGTTTTTGAGATATTGCATATCATTTTAAATATCAATTTTGCTCCCCCAACATACTTAACCATTCTAAATATTGTAAAATAAGTGATTGAAAATGGAATGCGACATGCTTGATATTGAATGTGAATTTGTCTATTTAATGCATTTCAAGTGGCATGTGAATACTTGCAAGGGATAACTAATCATGTAATCATTGAAACATAGGAAAATATTATTATGATTGCTGGATAAATTTTTTTACTAGGTCCTCGCATTAGAGTTGTTTCATTGTGATCTGATGGTGTGGGCACTAAATGACTAATTAATTAACTAAGAGAAAATTAATAGGTAATTATAAGCAATTTATTGTGGTGTTTTATTTAGATGCCTATGTTTTAATCTAGTCATTTATTTATTTGAGATAATTTGATTGTTTATCTTAATTGCATGAAATGAAATAATTTATTTAACTCCTTGAAGTTTTTTTTTTTGTCTCAGTAAATGCATCCATGGGGATGCTCCCTGTATTAAAGCATAACCAAAAAACTTAACAGGAACAATTTAAATACAGTTTCTCCATCCCGAGAGTAGTCTAGGAAGTAACAAAACCCTGGAACTGAGTATCTCCTAAGGCTACAAAATACATAAATATCCATGAACTAATAGTAATGAAACTTTAAGATTGTATTTCTTATACCAGTATCCATTCGCCTTCAACACCCTCCGCATCAACATCAATAAAGCTTTGCATCCAGTTGCCACCATCATCATCCTTCATGCCCAGAACTTGTTTGAGAAAGTCCACCACCTTATCCACCTTCTGCCTCCTATAGAGATACACCCCCTTCCTATTAGATGTGATAAATAGGTGCCAAACAACCAAATCTCTGCCATGATTGAGCCTATGGAAGTCTTCAGGAAGGGGGCACCATTTCCATATCTTGTCGTCGCCAAAACCTCATCCAGACCCTCCAGAAAATTCTTCTTAATCAAGGCTTTTGAAATAAACGCCACATCCTCCTTTAGCTCCCCAAAATCCAGAAGTGAAGCAACAAACATAGAAGCTACATCCATGTTGACATTGTATCGATGGTCTGCAGTCATAAACTCCTCCCCCAAAACCCATTGAACCTCCAGGAGAAGGATGCCATTCTTGGTTTCAAAGATGCTTTGCAAATGTTTCTCAGAGACCTCTTTGAGAAAGGCCATTTGTCTTTGAAGACAAGTGAGACTTATCAGAGTGTCCATGATTTCATTGCCAAAACCAAAAAACAAATTGTTAATACCAATAAAAGGAGAGCTAAACCTTGCCATATTCATCCCACGTCATCTAAGCACATGCATTTGCAAAGGACCGATTCAACTAATGAACCATAATTAACTTTCACTTAATTTGTCCTCTCGTCAGATTGAAGTGAGCCAAACTAAAAAAGCCATTAATATCCATGATGAACATCTTGGTTGACCAAAATGTGTGTCATTCACCAGCTGTCACAATGAGCTGCACCTGCTAGTTCATCACTGAGTTGGCCAACTCGTCCGCGTCCAAGTTGGCTTCCCTAAAAACATGATTTAAAGTGTGTCTTCCAACTTTCCTAGCAACTCTAGGATCTCCTCAGGGAAGGGATTGAGCATCCAACATGGGACTTTTTTTTGTTCTGGTTACATTGATGACTAAGGTAGAGTCACCTTCAATTGCAAGTTTGCCAATGCCCATCCTAATGCTCACTTTGGGACCTAAGATTAGAGCTTGGAATTCAACCATGTTGTTTGTTCCATGACTCAACCTCTTCGATGCTTTACAAATCACCTTCGCCTCCCAATTCCTAACTAAACATCCAACTCTCAAAGGCCCCAAATTACCCTTAGAAGCGTTGTCGATGTTTAGTTTGAACCAAACAACTTTAGGGGAAGCCATTTGGCTTCCATTCGTAACAAGTAGGACTTAGCTCCCCAACCGCATTAATGAGGGATCATTGAAGTTATACTTTAGTTAATTAAATTGTAAATAATTGATAGAGAGCTTGAATTGTTGTATATAAGTATTCGAGTGAAATAATTATTGAGAGTACATTTGAAGGATATAGTGCTATGGAATACTTTTTTGGGTATGCTTTCTCTAGGGGCAAGAATGTCTCCTTGTTGGATTTAATTCATTATTCGATAGGCTCTTTGTAGGAGAAACAAACTATCACAAAAAATTTCTCGATGTTTGATAATCCGTTTTGTTTGATATTCTGGTTGTAATCAATTTTACCGTGCACATCTCTCGTATAATTTTGATTGCCAGGTTTCCCTTATCAGGTCATGTCATTTGTTTCATTAAAAAACAATTGATGCGTGTCATTTGCTACACTCACAAAATTTTATTTCATATTTTTTTTTCTTAAAACAATTTGATTCCCCATTTAAAATATAATTGCCTAAAGTGGCTCAAATAACTCTTTTACATCCTCTCCAAGCTCTGTGTGAATGTACTCCAAGCTCTCGGGAGTGAATCTACATCTGTTTGATTATTTGAGCTCCTTTAGTGAAGGCCTTTATAGATGTTACCAAAGAACAATACAAAATCTGAGTATAGATAACTCAACATATAACATTTTTAATTGTAAATGTTATGTATGCAGCAAAATTTTTGTTTATGTATTTTTTAATGTAACAATGATTTTACTAAATTTATTCCACTACTAATAAATTTAACGGTAATTTTTGAGTCTCTTTCTTTATGTGAATTACTTTTTTTTTCAGGAATTTCTTTATAATTATTTTTATCATTATTTTTCAAAGAAAGTGAAAACCTTCTAAGATCAAAATAAAAAAATAAATAAAAGAATAATATTAAAAACAAATTGTTAGCAAAGAATTAGAAATTATCACGAGTGCACTAATATGCTTATTTAGCCATCTAACCATCACTGTTTGTCTAGCTAATTAGACTTTGGATAATTTAATTATAGTTGTACCCATAAATCTCAATCAACACAATAAACTTGGAAACTTATGAAATCTCCTTCAAACTGTTTGTCATACGTATTCAACTTCCACTTCCAATAGTAAAACCTTTGATCAATGTAAAGATATTGTGCAATCCTTGACCATGTGGGATGAAATCCATAGACAAGTTGTGCTCTACCACTACCTCTTAAAGCACTTTTATTTTAATATCTACAAATTAGATCTGGAGAGTTATTTTGTAGCAAGATTTTTGTATAGTGTGCTTCTGATACATTATTACCAGAATTATGGCAGGATACTTCTTGCAATAATGGTTTTTCCTTTTAATTTTTTGGTGAAAGTATTTACAATTACTCAAAATTGACAAAAGAAAAATTAAGTGGTAGAGGGTAATTAAATGAATAGAGGGTAATGAAAAGTGTGAACTTTAAAATCAATTTTAATGTAGGTTGCAGGTACCCGCAAATTCTATTTTCAATAGTTTTTCTTCATATTTGAAACTTATTGATTACTGTATACGTCTAAAAATGACACAAATCATCCTAAATAAATATTCTAAATATTTATTCTATTCTTCTACCAATTAAATAAATATTCTAAATTTATTTAATTGATTCACTGTTCCATAGTTAAATAAATTCAATTTATTTAATTAAAATTCTTCTAAATGTCCTACACAATTAAATAATCATAAATTATTTAATTAATCCAAATTCCTCTATCCTAAGTTCTAAATTCAAAAATCCACCTCACCTTTACACCTCACCTTTTCCACCTCATCTTGTCCACCTCATCAGGTTGCACATGTAATTAAATATATTTAATATTTAATTACCTTATTTTCCCTCACCCACATGGCCTATTTCTTCTCAAATCAGAAGTTAGTTAACTAATCAATCAAATCTGTTAACTAATTAGTCATTTGAGTTCACTGGTCAATCTATTATGTTGACTCCTCAATCAACCCAATTCACTAATCAATCAAGTTTGTTAACTGATCAGTCAATGGAGTTAACTCTCTAATCAATTTTGTCAAATCCCCTCTTTCATGATGGAGCTGGGACACTTGTCACATTTCTACTGGTTGTACATTCCTCAACCATTCTTAGCCGTTGATCTTCATATCTCCTCTCAACCGTTGATTCTCATTCTTCTGAGTCTATAAATGAAGCTTCATCCCTCCTTTCTAATCATCCAGGCTTTTGATATTGTTACTCTACAGAAATTCACCAGCGCGCCTTTGGCACCCTTTTACCATTCACTAGCTTGAGATCACATACTTGCCTTGGAGCTCATCTTCATTACATATCACAACAGCCATTTACCATCGACTTCCTCGAACACAGCTTAAAGGAGTGCACTCTCTGAGGGCTTACTTCATCTGCAAAAGGACAGTTGTAATAGGTGAACAATAGAAGCATTGATTCAGGGAAGGTTTGCTTTGTGTTATTCATTGCTTTTCATTCAATCTTTCTTGCTCTCATTTATTCTGTTGATATTTGGGTTTAATATAATTCATTTGATTGATCCATGTTTTACCCTTACATTTTTGGGAGACTCCACAACGGAGAGTAGTGCCGCCGCATGTGTAACCACTTGAACGGTTGCCCACATTAAATACCTCTTGTTCTAGTGGCCCAAAACCCTTGTAATCTATTTCTCACCTAGGATCTTTGTGCTTGCTTTTGTTCAGTTTAGTCCAAAATAGAGTCGAAAAACCACAAAAACAATAAAAAAACTATAAATTATTCTTTGTGCTTGTTGTGTTTTCTTTCTATTAATTCATAAAATCAGACCAAGAAAGCCTTTTTCCAGCCAAAAATACCAAAAACAACTAAAAATCCAAAATTTTGCCAAACAAATCAAATCTGTGCATACACCCATTTCAGCCTAGCTTCACTTTCTGAGATTAGATTCAACCTTGCAGTTAGTCTTCATCTGTTTCACCCAAGTCTCTCTCTTTTGTCAATCATCCCATTCACTTTCTATCCAAACACTTCTTGTCCCAAAGTCAGTTTGTCCCATATCGGTTCGACATAGGTCCCTTTTCATGTCATTACTGAATTCACGTAAGCCTAGTAGGTCACAGTACCTTTGCTAGTAGTCTTGTTGAGTGACTACTCCATATATAGTAAGACGGGTATCAACTACCCTTACTAGTGGCTACCGTCTTGTGTCAACCATCTTACTTGAAGTCATTGAGCGAGAGAATCCTTTGTCCAAGTCGTATCCTAGATATCCCATCCACTACAGTCTCCGTCGGCACCTTGCCAAAATTTCCAGTCTCAGTCCCCTCCATCCCGCGTCACCTTGCATGATTCTTACTCGATCCCAGTACAACAAGAAAAAAGAAATGGTTGGCTCATCCAATCACCTCATCACACCACGTGAGGATGATGAAGAAATTTCTCATGAAGAATTAGTAGCGCACATCCAATATAGAAAATTCCAATGCCTGGTAGAGAAGGTACTCCTTGAAGACCCCCATAAATACTTCCATCATCTTGCTAATCTCGGAATCAAACTCCCTGCAGACTTTGACATAACCTCCATCATGGAAAATGTCGACGATGATCCAGAGAGGAGGTGTGATGATAATGAGAGGGGCACAAATGACACAATCCCCCATACAAATGATAGAGGCAAGAAACCGGTAGATCAAAATGCTCCTATGGAAGAAATGAGAAAATGACTCGAGAACCTCACACAAGAAATATCAGACCTTAAGACAGGTACAAGTACCAAGAACTAATCCTTAGAAGATATAGCACCGTACCCCTTTGACAAGAATTTGGTCATGAAGCCATTCCCCTACCAGTTCAGAGTGCCAAAGTTTGACAAATATAAAGGGAAGGGGGACCTTAGGGATCATATCAGGGAATTCACTGTAGCGTGTTTAGAAGTAGCTCACAACGAGACCTACTTGATGAGACTATTCCCACGATCTTTAGGTGGTCAAGCTATGGAGTGGTTCTCACGTCTCCCACTAGGGATCAGAACTTTTGATGAACTTGTCAATAAATTTATAACGCACTTCTCTTACAACATAGAACACGAGGTATCTATGCTAGATCTATGCAACACCAAACAAAAGAGTGGTGAGTCATTCGCCGCCTTCTTACAATGATGGAGACAACTAGCTAGTAAGTGTTCCTATGATATGCCTGAGAAGCAGCTATTGGAGATGTTTGTCCACAACCTAAACACTGATCTTAGCTATCAGATTCAGATACAATGCCCTACATCTTTCTCAAAAGTCATTGAAATGGGCTTATTTATCGAAAAGGCTATGATCGCTAAAGGAGCTATCAAGATCTACAAAGACACACCTACTTCAAATTACACAACGGATAAGTCAAAGTTTTGGAGCAAGAACAAGAATGTGGTCAATGATGGGGTAGTGGATGCCAAGGCAGCAGCTCCCAAGCAACAACCTATATTCACTCTAAAGGGCGAAACTAACAACGGTACAATCAACAAACCACCTTCTCGGGAGCCCAGACCTTGGTTCAATTCAAATCCAAGGAGAAAATTCACACCATTGGGGGAGTCTCAAGAGTCTGCACTAAGGAAGTTGTTGGCAAACAACGAAATTTCCCTACTGCCAACAAGTGATTACGAGCCTATAGTCAAACCTCCCTACTGGAAGGACATAGACTATTGTGAATACCATCAAGGAAGGGGGCATACAACTAACAACTGCATATGCCTCAAAAATGTCATCCAAGATGTGCTAGATTAGAACCAGGGAGGGACACAACAGCATACCTCCAATGAAACTCATGTGGCCTACAGGGATCCACTTCTGAACCACAATAGGCCATATAACTACAACAACAACAACACCAATGGCCACAACAACAATGGCAACAACAGTAACGACAACAACAATAATCGCAACCGGCCAAATCAGAGCAACGGGACTAGTAATGCCAACTATGCAAGTGTGCCATTTGACTACACAATAAACTGCATTTCCGAGCAAATCCCACAGGTCAATGTCATCTCACCCAACCAACAACCAGGACCTAATAGAAATGGTTGTAGTATAATTACCCGCAGTGGTAAAGTCATGCTCAATACCACCCCTCCAAGGTCGCCACCATCTTCATCCAATTTCTGTCAGTACAATGTCATCGACCAGTTACAAAAAACTCCAGCTCACATTTCTATATTGGAGCTCTTGCGTCTATCTCCTTCTCATAAGGAGATTCTTGAGAAAGCCTTAGTGGAAACCACTGTCCCCACTAATCTGGCCCAAGAAAAGTTTCAGACCATGGTAGGCAATCTGACATCTTCCAACTCCATATCTTTTACTGAGCAAGATGACCTCTCTGTCTCCCAACCTCATAACACCCCTCTGCACATTGTCGCATTCATACACAAACACCGCATCAAGAGGGTTCTCATTGATGGAGGTGTTGGTTTAAATATTTGCACATTAAAGCTAGTCCTTGCACTAGGGTTCTCCGAACAAGCAGTTGAACCAAGGAGGAAAATTACCATCAAAGCATATGACGAAGAAGAAAGAACCACAAAGGGAACGGTTGTCCTACCCATTAAAGTGGGACCAGTAATAAAAGATGTGGTGTGTCAAGTCCTTGATCAGGAGCTTGCTTATAATATCCTACTTGGGAGACCATGGATTTACGCCATGAAGGCTATCCCCTCAACCTACCATCAATGCATTAAGTTCTCGCACAATGGCAAACAGGTCACCGTTCAAGGCGACCCTGACCCCTACCAACATTGCAATTCTTTCTATGCAAAACCCAAGTTTGTCATACCCAACAATAGAGCATACATTTCCCCTACCCTGCAACAAGACCATACCATTGAAGCTTCCTCCTCAAGACCCAAAGCACATAAAATTACCATAAAAGAAAGTGGGGTAGGAGAATACTCAATTGAGCACAGTCTCAATCTTGCCAAGCTACCTTTGTCTCCTAGATCTTTTGGCCAACCCAAACATTTTCCAAAGCCATCTGCTCCTCCTATAGCTCCCGCAACCCCCTTTGTAAAATGGGGGACCTTATCTGATGAAACAGAGGAGAGAGACCTCCTGCAATGGCTTGATGCTGAAGAAGAGAACACACCCCAAGATCCACCTAGACTCCCAACAGAACTCTATGGGCGAGGTGAGACTATTCTGCACAGGATGGGGTACGAAGGACAAGGCCCCATCGGCCTCAGAAAAGAAGGAATCATTGAACCTATACAACCTTCTTCATCCTCATTGGCTAGAAACAAAAGTGGCCTAGGATACAAAGGCAAGGGTAAAGCCAAAGAAAATGCCTGCCTTGTGGAGACAATCCAAACATTCCAAGTGGACAATGACACAGATTCAGATGATTCAAATGAGTATGAGTGGGATGAGCTAACATAGCACTCCTACGATGACAAAGAGGTCAACACCATCCAAACTCTTAGCCCCTACCATGAGGGACAAACACAATGGGACAGCCCACTGGAGTCTAATTTGCCCATCCCTGAGATTATGGCTTTCAAGGAAAGTTTAAATTCCATTGCAATAAACAACTTGGAGGAAAATACCACCTGGAACACTACCCCCACCAATGCTCCTAATATTTCCATTCACACCATCAATGAATCAGGTCTATCATCCGACTCCCTTCCCCTCTTGCACCCTGAGCTTATTGACTGGGATCTGCAAGGAACTCCCCAACTAGATATGTTCCAAAATGATGATGCTTACATCGATTATATGGAACTTAGGGACCACTTACCCAAGGGAGATCATAAAGCTAGTTTTGCTATCGAACTAAATACTATGGCTTACTTCGGGGAGGGTGCCAAGCCTTCCAGTCGCAAAAATATCAAGATAAAAAATGGATCTGACAGTGAAAACTACCTTGCGGCAGTGTCAGATCATAAAATAGTAAAAAGAAAGGATGCATCCGAAGGTGAAAACCCAACTGTGGCACCTGCTGATGGAATGCTTGACACTCTCCCTAGTGATATGTATCAGGAAAGGTCACAGATTGTTGTGGAACCAACAGAGCCTGTGAATATTGGAACAGAAGAACAGCCCAAGATTATCCACTTTGCCAAATCTCTCACACCACCAGAGAAAACCAGGTTTGTACCATTCTTTAAGCAGAAGAGAGGTAGCTTTGCTTGGTCGTATGTAGACATGCCAGGTCTAGACCCAAACCTAATTCTATATCATCTACCATTGGATCCAGGAGTGAAACCAGTAAAGCAGAAGCTGAGAAAGATGCATCCTCACATAGCCCTTTTGGTCAAAGAAGAACTTAAGAAATTGCTGGATGTGGAGTTCATTAGAGCCATAGATTGCCTAGAATGGATATCCAATATTGTGTCAGTATCTAAACCGGATGGCTGGGTTCGACTATGTAATGATTTTCGAGACTTAAACAAAGCATGTCGCAAGGATGACTTTCCATTGCCAAACATCGATATCATAGTCGACCTAACTGTAGGACATACAATGCTATCACTCATGGATGGATTCTCAAGGTATAATCAAATCAAAATAGCACCAGAGGATCAACAAAAAATAACTTTTACTTGCCCATGGGGTACCTTTTGCTGGAATGTCATGCCTTTTGGGCTGAAAAACGTAGGTGCTACATATCAGCGGGCCATGACAACTATATTCCATGACATGATGCATGTAACTATGGAGGACTATGTTGACGATATCTTAGCAAAATCTCTCACAAGGGACTCACACCTGGATGTCCTAGAAAAAGTTTTTCGACGGTTGGACCAATTCCAAGTCAAACTGAACCCAAAAAAATGTGTGTTTGGGGTAACTTCAGGCAAGCTGCTAGGCTTCATCATGTTGGCAAACGGAATAGAGGTAGACCCAGCCAAGGTCAAAGCTATAATGGACATGCCACCACCCAAGACTCTAACTCAGTTGAGATCCTTACAGGGCAAGCTACAAGCCATCCGCAGATTCATATCACAGCTAGCAGACAAGTACCACTCTTTCAGCCATCTCCTACATAAGAACATTCCATTTAGGTGGGATGAGCGGTGTGAAGAGGCATTCAACAAGCTAAAGGAGTACCTTATGAATCCACCCATTCTCATGCCTCTGATCCAAGGAAAACCTCTAATTCTCTACATATTTGCTACACCTACTGCTCTGGGGGCACTTCTAGCACAACAGGATTATGAGAACAAGGAAAGAGCTGTATACTACATCAGTCGAACCTTAGTGGGCTATGAGTTGCAATACTCACAAGTAGAAAGATCATGTCTCGTGGTAGTTTTTGCTTCACAAAAACTCTGACATTACATGATTGCACATCCAGTTAAGCTCATTGCAAAAATGGACCCATTGAAATATCTTCTTAGCAAAGCTGCTCTCACAGGTCGCCTGGCAAAGTGAGTAATGCTTCTCAGTGAGTATGACATCGAATATGTGGACAGAAAAGCCATCAAGGGACAAATCATAGCTGACCAACTAGTAGATGCACCGTTACAAGACAGCGAGCCCATGCAGTTTGAGTTTCCCGATGAGTCCTTATTCACTATATCAACATCTTCTTGGAAACTCTACTTTGACGGGTCTTACACAAACCATGGATTGGGGGCAGGCATCCTGTTTATAACTCCCCAAGGCGACACAATTCCAAAGTCTTACCATTTGTTATTTCCATGCACTAATAACATAGCAGAGTATGAAGCCTTGGTAATTGGTCTTAAGATGGCAAGTGAGTGGAAAATCCAAGAACTACATGTCTACGATGATTCTCAGCTTATCATAAATCAGGTCAACGATGAGTATCAAACCAAAGATGAAAAGCTCATCCCCTACAAAAGAATGGTCGATGACTTCAAAGAACACTTTGGTACCATCTCCTTCGAGAAAATACCCAGGATCGAGAACAAAGTAGCAAATGCAATGGCTACCATAGCCTCTCTTCTAGAAATACCTGAAAATGAGTCATGGTATGAGTTCTTAGTGGAAACTATCTGGCAACCAACTTATGATCTTCTTGAGACCCATTCCATCTGCCTTCTAGTTGGATCTGATTCACCTTGGTACGATAAGACTTACACTTACCTCAAGGACAACATTCTCCCACCTGACCTCTCTTCTAACCAAAAATGAACCTTCATACGACAAACCTCTCGGTACACCATCATAGCCGATACTCTTTACCGACGTGGTCTGGATGGTACTTTACTCTGTTGTTTAGAACAAGAAGAATCCATAACTGCCTTGCGAGACGTACACGAAGGGATCTACAGAACACACTCAAGCGGTCCCTCCTTAGCCAAGAAACTCATGCATTTGGGCTATTACTGGCCAAACATGGAAATAGATTCATACTAGTTCGTCAAAAAGTGCAAACAGTGCCAAATACACGGGAACCTGATCCATGCACCTGCTCAAGAGTTGAGACCTTTAACGACACCCTGGCCCTTTTGCCAGTGGGGACTTGACCTTGTGGGAAAGATTCATCCACCCTCTTCCAACGGCCACAAATTCATCATAACCACCACTGAGTATTTCACAAAGTGGATTGAGGCCGTTCCCCTAACCACCGTCACAGGCAAGCAAATTTCCTCTTTCATTCTGAATTACATTATTTGTAGATATGGCATTCCTTCATCTATCATCACGGATAATGGAAGACCATTCAAAAATCAAGATGTCCAAGACCTCTGTGAGCATTTCAAAATCCAACATCATTTCTCCACTCCATACTACCCCCAAGGTAATGGCCAAGTTGAGGCATCGAACAAAACCATTCTGAAAATCCTAAAGAAGACTGTCAATGATGCTGGTCGTGATTGGCATGTCCAACTCAATCCCGCTCTATGGGCCTACAGAACCAGTATATGCACTCCCACAGGTGCTACACCCTACTCCCTTATCTATGGTTCAGAAGCCATCCTTCCCATTGAGGTCGAACTACCATCTCTCAGGGTGTCGTTGAAAGGTCTCATATCAGACGAAGAATACAAAGTCTCCAGGTTACAAGAACTAGAGTTACTAGAAGAAAGGCGCTAAAAAGCCTTTGATCATCTCAAAGCATATCAACAGATGATGTCAAGAAGCTATAACCACAAGGTTCGCCCAAGATGCTTTAAGGTTGGGGACCTAGTTCTCAAAGAGAATCTTCGCAATCAACAAGAAAGAGAAAAGAAGGGTAAGTTCAAACCTAACTGGCTTGGGCCCTATGTGATTGTAGCTGCTTACGGATCAGGGGCATATCAGTTGGCCACATCAGAGGGTGAGTTGTTTGATGATCCAATCAACAGCATGCACCTTCGCCGGTTCTATACCTAGGAGAACCCCAATGCAAGGGGGCACAATAAAATCAAAAATCAAAAAATCAAAAAAAGTTAAAAAGAGAAAATACAAAAAAATAAAAAAAAGCATACAAAAAATCATCCTTTGGTGAAAACCTGGCAAACAAGCGCCTTGGATAGGTATCATGATGAAAACCTGGCAAACAGGCGTCATGTTTACTTTCTAGCTTCCCGTGTAAATAAAAGCAAGTGATAAAAACCTGGTAAACAGGCATTACTTGTGATAAACCGCCTTCTCCATCTTTGGAAATCCAATCACCCTGAGTCCATTCTTCCTTCACTCATTTCCCATTTGACCCATATTTGTCCTGCAATAAACACTTGACAGTTACCTATCATGGCTTGATACTCACCTTGTGGCCTTGTCAACCAAGGTTTTGTCCCATATCATCTCCTTCATGTGAGCCTAGTATAGTGTCTCTCGTCGGTGTCCATAGTCCAAGTCCGTGAACTACGTTGCCTCTGCGCCGTCACGTAGGCAAGGCCATTATTCTGATGCGCCCCTGAGGCTTCCATTTTTCCCATGGTCCCATTCATCCCCTTTCTTGTCTTCATTCTTGTCATCTTTCTTCTAGTCCATCCATGGTCCATTAGGGTTTACCCCGAACTACGTTGCCTCTACGTCATCACGTAGGCAAGGCCATTTAGCAATGAGCCCCCGAGGCCCCGAGGCACTGGGTCAGTCCATTAGGGTCCGTCTCCCTAATAAGGATTGTGCAATCTTCTCACCAAGCAAACAAATACAAGCAGAACCCACGCCTCAAGCAGAAATCTTGACTGTGAGTATCTTAACCTATCCAATGCAAAGCAAATACCCAAGGTCTTCTAAATGGTTTTATGCAAATTAAGGCAAGAAATAAACACATATCAATGCAACTATGCTTTGTAGATCGGAAACATGGTTAATAGTTCGAGTCCTAATTTTTGCTATCATACCTTCCTATGCTACTCAAGGATGCCAAAAGCTAGAGATGCTATGATGGGGGCATGATTACTTTCTTTGTTTGTTGTTTTTGGATTAAACTTTGGTAATGCGAAGCCTTGTCTAAGGACATGATCAGCAAAAGATCATCGAGGACATCAAAGGTATAACATGAATGGGGGCAATCCTTGTTTGTTGAAACGCAAGAAGTACTCAGGTCATCTAGATTCAATTTTGACTAGATGCTTGTATTAACTTGCTAAATCCAAATCCATGTAAGTGGTACTCAGGTCATCTCGGTTCAATTATACCTCGATGTTTGTATTCACTTACAACATTTTAAAAAAGTACCACAAAAAACAATGCCCAATGATGAAATAAAGCACTCCAAGAGCAAAGCATCCATCCTATATCCATTTATACATCCATACCATACCCCATGCAATAAAGATCCAACAATGCAGAGTATCAATACAAATAAAAGCTTGTGAGTTCTTCTATCGAGTCTTTCTTCTATCAATCATATTTCTATCTATCATCATATCTTTCATCCTTGTCCAGTCAGTCTGAGCAATGATCCAAATGCAAGCTCCATCCTTAATCCATACCAATCAAGTCAAGTCAATCTTGCACAAATGATCCAATCACAATCAGTGGTCTTGATCCTTGTCTGGTCGTAAACCAACTCGATCAGTTAATCAATCAATTGTCTTATACAAGATGTTGCATTGTTGAAATCAGACCAACACACGTGTCTTACACGACATGCTTCATTTCTTGAAACCAGACACTATCCTTCATGTTGCTCTAGGGATCTATCATTCCCCGCCATGACAACACGCTTGCCGTGTTGGTCTAGGGATATATCGTTCCCCGCCATGACAACGCTGTCATATATCATTATCAGTATATCGTTGGTTTACCACTTGACAGGGGCAATACCTTGTTTGTTCTTGTGTCATTTGCGCATACTTGCTTACTTGCTTGTGTGTGTCATCATTCCATCTTGCATCGCGTATCATTCAACTCTTTCTTCAACCGATTTCTTCATTCTAACCTATCCTAACCCCTTCGTCTTCGTGAGATTGTCCGTCTCTGAATCTTTCGCCTTTTTCCCGTCCAATCTCCCGAGGGGGCATCCCATCGTCATAACATGTACCAGGGGCAAACTGGGGCATGTATCACTGTCAGACTATTTATTCTTTGAAGCAACGCTATAAACTGCATTGCATCAAAGAGGGGCAAAATGTATACGTCTAAAAATGACACAAATCATCCTAAATAAATATTCTAAATATTTATTCTATTCTTCTACCAATTAAATAAATATTCTAAATTTATTTAATTGATTCACTATTCCATAATTAAATAAATTCAATTTATTTAATTAAAATTCTTTTAAATGTCCTACACAATTAAATAATCATAAATTATTTAATTAATCCAAATTCCTCTATCCTAAGTTCTAAATTCAAAAATCCACCTCACTTTTACACCTCACCTTTTCCACCTCACCTTGTCCACCTCATCAGGTTGCACATGTAATTAAATATATTTAATATTTAATTACCTTATTTTCCCTCACCCACATGGCCTATTTCTTCTCAAATCAGAAGTTAGTTAACTAATCAATCAAATCTGTTAACTAATTAGTCATTTGTGTTCACTGGTCAATCTGTTGACTCCTCAATCAACCCAGTTCACTGATCAATCAAGTTTGTTAACTGATCAGTCAATGGAGTTAACTCTCTAATCAATTTTGTCAAATCCCCTCTTTCATGATGGAGCTGGGACACTTGTCACATGTCTACTGGTTGCACATTCCTCAACCATTCTCAGCCGTTGATCTCATATCTCCTCTCAACCGTTGATTCTCATTCTTCTGTGTCTATAAATGAAGCTTCATCCCTCCATTCTAATCATCCAGGCTTTTGATATTGTTACTCTGCAGAAATTCACCAGTGCGCCTTTGGCACCCTTTTACCATTCACTAGCTTGAAATCACATACTTGCCTTGGAGCTCATCTTCATTACATATCACAATAGCCATTTACCATCGACTTCCTCGAACACAGCTTAAAGGAGTGCACTCTCTGAGGGCTTACTTCATCTGCAAAAGGACGGTTGTAATAGGCGAACAACAGAAGCATCGATTTAGGGAAGGTTTACTTTGTGTTATTCATTGCTTTTCATTCAATCTTTCTTGCTCTCATTTATTCTGTTGATATTTGGGTTTAATATAATTCATTTGATTGATCCACGTTTTACCCTTACAATTACTATTACATACATAAACTTATGTATTTAAATTATAATTATAAACTTAGTTTAATGAGTTAGAAAATAAATAACTTGTTAGTAAATATTAATTTGTTCCCTAGTTGTGGGAAGAAGTTACTAAAGAAAATGGTGGAAAACGGTGGCTTTATAAGCCAATGTTAAATGATTTAAAAAGGGAGAATTTGCTGGTATTCTTGTGGAATTTTAGTAAAGGATTGGTTGGATTTGAAACCTCAATAAAATCTCCATCTAGTTTGTAAGGATTGAAGGCAAGTAGTTTTTGGTTATGCTTTGTTTTAATTTCTTTGTAATTTTAGTGGCTGGAATATTTTATAGGATGCCGGCAAATGTAGTAGAGTTCTATTTACTCTTTACCCATTTCATTCGCTTGTTTATTTCTTAAGTTTATTCAAACAAGGAACATAACTGATTCAAAACTATCATGAAAGATAGCTATTATGAAACTGCTCTTGTTCGGTGCAATTATGAATTGGCTGATTCATGTAATGTTTAAAAACTATCTGTTAACCTCTTAGATAAAACTCATGCGATTGAGAAGGCAACATGAAACTTTCATGCTATCTACCCTGATTCGAATGGTAGCGTGTTCATAACGCTAGCCTCCTTATTGACTGTAATATAAAGGAGGAAAGGAGGAGTACTGCTTAATTAATGCAGCCACGTAGGATGAACCTGCTTAGAAATTCTGGGAAGACATCTCTTTGGTATATCATTGGTGTGTTAATGTTATGCTTATCTCTCTCTACTTCTTTCTCCTACTCTTAAATATCATCCACTTCAACAGTCAAAGGTCAATTTTGGCCAATAAAAATAGGACAAATATTTACCACTTTTTGTTGTGAATGAAGTATAAAATTACTATTGATTGTTTGACCATTAAAATGGATGATGTTTAACTAGAATGATTTCTGCCCCTTAACTTATATTTGAAAAAAGATACTAGTAAACATCAATGACATTCCTTCAGCAACCATCTTCTCTTTCTCACGTACAACAGCATATTCTTCTGCAATTTTCATTCTTCCTCAACAAACCAAAGATGTACATTAAATACCAGACTCCAACTACACAACGTAACCACATCATTATGTTTAAAAACAAAAAAATCTTTTGTTGGTGCGCATTATATTAACATATAACTGCTTTGTTGCTGAGCAATATTTGGAATATAATGGTTAATAGTTGCGCAGTATATTAGTGTGTGTATATAGATATAGCAAATATATAAGTTTACAGAAGTTATTTATATCCCATCATTATGGCGTAATGTACTGCGCAACTGTATAGAGACTTCAGTAATTGTATATGGTTATAGTGCAGTATGGTAAGATGTATTCAACAGAAATAGTGCAAAAAATATAACACTATAGAAATTATAATTGTTGCCCAATGTGCTAGTGGGTGGTTGTAAAATCATTTGTCCACCATATTTTGATATTTTAGTTTTTATTTGCTTAACGTATAAGTTGTAGATTAGTTAGATACCAATCTATTACCTTTAATGCTATGTAAAGGTAGGCAATACTATTTTACCTCTGCAGTTTTGTTCAAATAGTAGCATTATATTCTTGTGGAAAACGTAGGCTTGAAGTAGTAGTTGTTATCTCGGCATGCTTGGAAAGTGGAAAACCCTAAACCCTGTGTCTTTCTTATTAAATCTGCTTTCTAAAAAGCAAAAGATTTCCCATATGGTTTCACTCGAATCATAATTTTAATCTAATCTATTTCATTCCATATGTTATATGTGCTAGTACCTCATTGTACTCAAAGATAGCAACATTGGAAGTTTTGATAAGCATTGTAATGCAATCACGCAAAGACAATCGTACAATATGCAGGCATACAATCTAGGTATTGAGGAAGCTTGTTAGTTGATAGTCTCCCTTGGCTATATTGCATAACCCAGGCCTAAATGTTGAATGTAATTTCTCTCATAATTGAAATAATAAAAGAAAAAAGAAAAGTTATAATTAGAAAAGTCTATTAAAAATTAATAAAAGTTTTGTTATAGTAAGTTTTTAGAAGATGGAACAAACTAGAAAGTATTTTAGAATACTTCTAGCTAAAGTTAGATAAGTTAGAAGTTTCCACAAGGAAATGCATCATATTGGTAGTATTCTATAAATTGAAACAACCTTGTAAGATCTTCGAGTTGAATAGAAGAAATCAATTTGAGTATCAATGATGTAGCATTCTAAGTTTTTGTATTTGCTTCTATCCAGCAACATAGTGGTCCCAGAGTAGGAAAGACTTAGTGTTTGCAGATTAAAAAAATGAGAGAATTGTTCCAAGGAAGAGGAGTTGTAGTCTTAGATTGAAGTTTGTGGAAATTGCAGGGGGTAAAAAGCAAAGGAAATGAGATTGGTGAGAAGATAGCTGCCAAAGTCTACCAAAGAGAAGTCATACCAGGTCATTGTTGAAGGAAGAAAAAGCCAGACTGAAAGGAAGGAACAAAGTGCTAAAGACAAAAGAGATAGAGAAATAGATTGGTACTGCCAAAAAGGATATTGAATCGCAAGTTTTGATCCAATAAGTAGATGCCTGTAAGGACCCGACTCATCCTAAATCAAATAACATTAAACTCTGATTTCAAAAATACCAATGAATAAAAATTTTGATCTGATAGATGAAGGAAATGTGAAATTCTTCCAGAAGTGCTTAATGTACACTATAGCAATGCGATGAAACTTGAAATTTAGTTTCCTAGAATCATCAGGTTCTTAAAAGATCACCAATTTTAAATCTAGTAAAGAGAGAGTACATTACGAGAGAAAGTACATTATGTAAGATAACCTAGAAACACAACGGATTAGTTCATACCTTAAGTCATACATTACATCCTGCATTCATTTTCGATAGCTTGCTTCTCCTCTAGTAACTGTATCCTTATCATCTGCACAAAATTAACTTAACAATCTCATGTTAACACAACTCAGTAATCACTACTCAAAGAATTAAGATCACGATGCTAATTGCAGGACTCCCTACATCCAAGGGACCTAAGTACTGGGGGCATCCTTCGCCATTCAAACTGCCTACATCCCTCTGGACGGCGAAGGATGCCCCCAGTACTCAGGTCCCCTGGATGTAGGGAGTCCTGCAATTAGCATCGTGATCTTAATTCTTTGAGTAGTGATTACTGAGTTGTGTTAACATGAGATTGTTAAGTTAATTTTGTGCAGATGATAAGGATACAGTTACTAGAGGAGAAGCAAGCTATCGAAAATGAATGTAGGATGTAATGCATGACTTAAGGTATGAACTGATCCGTTGTGTTTCTAGGTTATCTTACATAATGTATTTTCTCTCGTAATGTACTCTCTCTTTACTAGATTTAAGATTGGTGATCTTTTAAGAACCTGATGATTCTAGGAAACTAAATTTCAAGTTTCATGGGATGTAGGTAGTCTGGACAGCGAAGGATACCCCCAATACTCAGGTCCCCTAGATGTAGGGAGTCCTGCAATTAGCATCGTGATCTTAATTCTCTGAGTAGTGATTACTGAGTTGTGTTAACATGAGATTGTTAAGTTAATTTTGTGCAGATGATAAGGATACAGTTACTAGAGGAGAAGCAAGCTATCGAAAATGAATGCAGGATGTAATGCATGACTTAAGGTATGAACTGATCCGTTGTGTTTCTAGGTTATCTTACATAATGTACTTTCTTTCATAATGTACTCTCTCTTTACTAGATTTAAAATTGGTGATCTTTTAAGAACTTGATGATTCTAGGAAACTAAATTTCAAGTTTCATCGCATTGCTATAGCGTACATTAAGCACTTCTAGAAGAATTTCACATTTCCTTCATCTGTCAGATCAAAATTTTTATTCATTGGTATTTTTGAAATCAGAGTTTAATGTTATTTGATTTAGGATGAGTCGGGTCCTTACAATGCCACCAAGGAAGAAAGGGACAAATCACCCCTATTTGAAAATAAAATGCCACCACTGAGGTTTTCATATGCCCAAATAAGAGAAAGTGTTGAAACAAGTCAAATGAGTTCTTAGATTTTTGTAGATATCATGGAATTAAGAAGCAATTTATTATAAGGTACACACCATGGCAGAATGGTGTTGTAGAGAGGAAAAATCGAACAATAATGGAAATGGCCAAGATTATGTCAAAGGTCAAGCACTTATCTAATGAATATTGGGTAGAAGTAGTAGTCTGTGCAGTATATATTCTAAATAGATCACCTGCAAAGAGTGTTAGGATAGGATTCCACATGAAGCATGGAATGGTAAAAATAATCATGTATCTCATTGAGAATTTTGTTTGTGTTGTATATGCATATGTGTCAGAAGAAACAAGAAGAAAATTAGATGATCGAGGTGACAAATGTATCTTTGTTGGTTATTGTGAACAGTGAAAAACCTACAAGTTGTACAATCCCATTACCGAGAAGGTAATCATTAGTAGACATGTATTCAAGGAAGAAGAAGCATGGGATGGAAGTGTTGATAAAATAATTACAATTGTAACAATAATACTTCAAAATGAAGAAGAATCAGAAGATCAAAAATCAAGCAAGGTGGTCAGCCTAGTCCACAAGTAGGAATAGGTACTCCAACAAGAAATATTTAAAGAGATAATTTAGGAGAGTTGAGAACACCGAGGAATTTATACAAGTTGAACCATTAGGCCATCCTTCTCCTAACTCACAAGTAAATGATGAATCTGATCCCACACTTGCCTCATTGAGATCAAGATATAGAAGTAAGAAAGCTTGAAGTTTGCAAGAGATTTATGATCAAGGAGAAAATTTAGATTTACATTCAAATGTTACTTTATTCTCTCATCATCCTACATATTTTGAGGATGCAATCAAGGAAGAACATTGGATTAAGGCTACGGATGAAGAGATGGATTCCATTGAAAGGAATGACACATGGGAGTTAGTAGATCTACCTAAAGGTAAAGAATTCATAGGAGTCAAATGGGTCTATAGGACCAAGTTTAGTGCAGAAGACACAAAGTTGAAAAGTATAAGGCAAGGTTAGTAGCTAAAGGTTTCACACAAAGTATGGAATTGATTACAATGAAACATCTGCACCTATAGTAAGGCTTGATACAATTAGAATGGTGTTAGCCATAACAACACAAAACAATTGGAAAGTTTACCAGATGGATATCAAATCAACATTCTTGAATGGTTTTCTAAAGGAAGAGGTCTTTGTTCAACAACCAATAGGATATGAAGTGCGTGGACATTAAAACAAGGTAATTAGATTGAAGAAATCTCTTTATGGACTCAAGCAAGCACCTAGATCATGGTATAGTCAAATTGACTCATATGTGATGAGCAATGGATTTATTAAAAGCTATAGTGAGGCAGCATTACACACAAAGATTGATAAGCAAGGTCAGATTTTGATTGTATGTCTATATGTTGATGAATTCATCTGTATTAGAGATTTTCCTATAAACATGTTTAAATCAGCCATGAAGAAAGAATTTGAAATGACATATTTAGGATTCATGAGATATTTTCTAGGCATTGAAGTTGTTCAATCAGATAGAAGTATTTTTATTTGTCAATCTAAGTATATGAAGGATGTGTTGAGGAGATTTAGGATGTTGAATTATAATCCAACATTAACTCTAGTTGCAACAGGAACCAAACTTAGTAGAGAGAACAAGGGCTCTAATGTTGATCCAACAATGTTCAAAAGACTTATTGGAAGTTTGATGTATCTCACAGCAACAAGGCTAGATATTATGTATGGATTTAGTCTAATTTCAAGATTTATGGAGTCACCAAAAGACTCACATTGGCAAGTTGGGAAGAGAATACTGAGTTATATAGAAAGAACAATAGGATATGGAATATTACTATTAAAATATTAAGTTTAACATAGGGAAATTATTTTTTCTCGTGAGGTGGTTTTTTTACCTGTAGGGTAGTTTTCTTGTATCGGGTAGTTGTTCACCCATCATATATTTTCTTTCCTTTAAATAGGCATTTGTACATTTGTAAATAATCAATCAATTATAGATTTTCTTCTCGAATCAAGATTTCCATTGTTCTCTTGTGGTGAATTATCTTCCTAGTTAATAATGGCTCTTGTTTATCCAAACATGGTATCAGAGTACAGTGCTAGGAACCCTCGCTCGAATCCAAAGAATTAAGTTGGAGAAGAGATAGACCCAGGCATCAATCTGTGCCTGCATATTAGATTACGAAGGCATCAATCTGTGTCTATGCTTGGGGCATTTGCCCTCGTTTATCACCATTTCTAGGCATCAATCTGTGCATAAATCATTTGAAGGAAATTGTGTGAGGTGTCCAAGACACCACAATTTCCCATTGTTGTCTCCCTTTACATCATCTAGAGCATAGATCCACATTTCCTCACGCTAAAACGTGCAGATAAGAGCGTCGTCCAAGAGAAAAGATTCATTTTAGAGAGCTTGGAGCGTGACAGGCATAGTTTGGCATGTGGGATCCTCAGCGAACAAGCACAATCTCCATCAAATCTGAGGTGCAGATTCTCAGTGAACTAATCACAGACCCCCACTGGCTGGATATCCATTTCTGAGCAGCATAAACGATTTGGAGGCCCTTTTTTGTGAGTGCACAAGCATTCTGTTTGAAGGAGTGATTTACCTCTGGCGAGCACACTTGTTATTTTTGTTGCTGCATGAAAAATTTCTGGCAGATTTAATCCAGAGCGATTGAGTGCATACACATAGGTTTTGTTTAGCGTGTGAAGGCATGAGCGGGGGAACTAATCCCACGCAAGGTGCAGGTTGTTCTCTTTTTTTTTTAGCACCCAAGCCAAGCATAGAAAGGCCTTCGATAGGGCTTGTGGGGATGGGAACACTCTAAATTTAGGAGAAATTAGCCTCATTTCTGAATGTGAAAGGTGTCATCCTGATAAATGTGAAAGGAGCGTCACGCGAGAGGTGCAGATCCAAAACTGAGAGCTTGGACTGCCTGCATTTTCTCTCTCTGGTATCACTTCCTTCCACAGAGCGGAGCATTCCTCATCGCTGAATATATTTTTGTATGCAAACTTTAAATCTCTCTAAAGTTTTGCCAATAAATATTTCTGCTAGGGTTTGTTTAGGGCGACACTAGTGGGGTCCACAGTCTTTTGGTAGTGGCATAAGATGTTTTATCCCAGATGCATCCGGTGTGGACATTCTTTGTGCCTTATAGATGCCAATGTTGCATTCTGTATGTGAAGCTTTTGGATAGTGCATGGGTAGTTTGTTATACGTGCCTATTTGGTCGGTGATCCAGAGGTTGATCAGTTGGCACAACAACCATAATCTTTTACAAAAAATCTGTTGCATATTTTTGCCCATTCTTAGCAGGTGGTCACATGTGTGATCAAGGGTCAATCTGCCCTAGGGCTCAATCTGGGCCCCTCTATTATTCAGTGGGCTCCATATCAATGATATTTTTTTTCCATGAAGGATATCTTGGGCATCCGGAGTCAGAATTTTGAGTTCCATATATCATTAAAAAGATGATTCCGCCAACCTCGTAGTGGTGCAGGTCAATCCGCCTGATTTTTCTAACTATCAGTATCTATTGCAGCTTGAAGTCAACCTTCTTTTTTGGACTCATGAGCTCGTAACTTGGTGCCTCGATCTTTGATTACTGTCATTCTTGTGGTGTTGGAAAGGTGCTGAGGAGATCTTTCATCCAGTCCATGCCCTCTTTTCCTGTTCAGCACCAGGTACTATCTATTGAGTTTTGTATTTTTTGGGCACTTACTTGATAACTTGGATATCCTGACACTTGGAGAGGTACAATTTGTGGGGGGACTTCATTTTCAGTTGCATATCTTATTTGGAAGTTCTACATATAGAAGGTACTATCTTTGTGTTTTGAAGAATTATAGCTTAATGGGTTATTCTTTGGACAAAGGGAACTTTGAGCAATGGAGTGATTACATCCTCAGACATCTTAGTGAGAACAATCTATTGCCGTATCTCTATAATCATGTTCCTATTCCTAGCACACCTCGTGAGTATCATATTTGGAAAGGCTATAGGGCTAGAGTCTTTAGAGTTATTCTTGAGCATCTAGATGCCAAATTTTTGGAGTCTATTATCCATCTTGAATGCCCTTATGCTCTTTGGACCTATATTCGAGACTCATATGGAGACCATGATCCTCCACCATCTCTCGATGCTTCTCTTTCCAACTCTGATGTGCCTAATTATCCTTCAGAGAAGATAAACCATGCTTGTGATCCTTTGGAGGTTTTTGAGACTTTAGATGTGGTTACAGTTGCTTCAGAGGTTCTTGATTCTTCTTCAGAGATAGTTGATCCACCTTCATATCCATTGGCTTCTTATCCAAAGTCATTGATTGAGACTTCCATCATTCGTGATCAATAGGACAATCATTGTCTTTCAGATTTGGTTGGAAGACACATTTCAGCATTTTCATCTTTGGAGTTTGCTCTATATCAGTTTCCACATAATTCCAATTTTTCACCTTCTTTCTTGATTGGGGATGTACCTAATTGGATTGTGGCATCATCATTCTATCTGGACAAGGAGACACATGAGCATTTTTCAGAGGCAACATCATCATCATCATCATTTTTCATGCTTCCATCTTTCAAAGCATATCCTGAATGGGAATCATACTTGCATCTATACATGGTTTTGTTTCTTCCTAAAGGGAGACAAGTGGTTTGTAAGGATTGGATTCTATTTTGCCTCCAAACACTTACCATCTTTGTAGGACATTATTTATTATGGGGGGGGGTATGTAGTCTCCTTCTTTCCTTCCTATTGGAGGACCATTGAATGTACACACATGATGTATATAGTCCTTGGGGGGTATTAGTGAGTCATCCATACATGCATTTTGTTTTTTTCTCTTTTGGAGAGGAGTTTTCTCCCACTGGGTTTTTCTCCTTTTCTTCAGTTGTGAGAGATTGCATCGCATTTTGCGTTGTAAATGGGTACCTAACATGGTTGTGTAACCGGGACCCATATTGCATCTTGATTTTGCATAATAATTCTCCTTAAGTTTGTACTTAAGGGGGGGTGTTAGAGTATTAAGTTTAACATAGGGAAATTAGTTTTTCACGTGAGGTGGTTTTTTACCTGTAGGGTAGTTTTCCTGTATCAGGTAGTTATTAACCCATCATATATTTTCTTTCTTTTAAATAGGCATTTGTACATTTGTAAATAATCAATCAATTATACATTTTCTTCTTGAATCAAGCTTTCCATTGTTCTCTTATGGTGAATTATCTTCCTAGTTAATCCTGGCTCCTATTTATCCCAACAATTACATTCTACAACAAATGATTTTGATTTGATTAGATATACTGATAGTGATTTTGCAGGTAGCATGGATGGTAGGAAGAGTACTTTAAGATTGTTGGCATAATAGTTTGTATTACATTGTTATGGTTTAGTTTCATCTAACCATTTAGTTTGGTATAACCATATAACTATCAACTCCCTAACTATCAACTCCCTCAGATTTTATATACATTGTTTTGTATCTGTATTTCATCGAATAAATGAAGCAAGCATTCACTATTTATTATTTGGTATCAGACCGTCTAATCTTTTGCGATGTGAGGTGTATCAGAGTTCGTTGCCAGCAAGTGCCGTATGAATGAAGAAATGTCTGGAGTGATTTAGATCATAGGAAGATGGCAGAGGCATGAGAAGTGATGATGTTTGAGAAAAATCTAGGTATCGAAACATTTGAGCATGGAATTTGTTGGGAATACAAAGCAAAGTCCTTGGCAAGTTTTTGGCATGATCTATGATTTCTTACAATTTGGGAGTCGTCCAACAATGGGAGCTTTTTAAAAACATTGTATATGTTTCTACGTAGACTTCGAGTGTTTTATTTGCACTCTAGAAAGTTTTTTTTTCATATTAGCTGTTGGCCCTCAGGTTCTGAATCTTGACCTTATTTCTCTGTCACCATTTTTTTTAACCTAAAATTTTGCCCTCCAATTTGGTTAGTGTGAGCAAGAAATAGAGAAAAGTGCTTTAGATTTTTCTAGAAGAGTTTTTTAAACCGGTTATAAAGGCATTTAATCTGCAATTGTTTCCCATGGATCTCTGGTTTCCTTTTATTCCACAGTGTCATCTATAACAATCTTTGTGAATCTATTCACTAAACATAAAGGCATGGATAGAGAATGGATTTGATTAGGCGTTAGGCATTTATGAAATGATAATTGGTCGGTGCTTCCCAATGTATTGGTAAACTTTCAAGTTAACCATTGAAGTTGTATGAGTTTGAACTCAGTCAAGAGTGGATTGTATTGCCAAAGTGACTACATGGAAAATGGATGTGTAAAGAGGTATTACTTCTAAGATTTAAAGAAGAGGTATTACTTTTAAATCAAATAAATTAAAAGGAGAGATTCTTTTGTGTTAAAGGCATGTCGTGTTTTTGAAAGGAGAAGTAGTTGATTTTTTGAAATTAAATAAGTTGTTACGATCAGTTGAATTGGGCACCCAATCTTTTGCTTTTCATTATAGCCACACATATTACATGGCTACTTCATATAAATCTTGTATGCTCAAGAATGATTGTTCTTTTGGGGCTATGCATGCTACACTTAATAGAGCCTTTGAAGGTATGAATGTACATATGTCAAAGATCACTTATGCTTTCAAGGACATTTTTTCTATTCCTAATGAGGCGTCCAAAGACTCATCGAAGACATAAGTTGGTTAAAGTGTAACGAGGTCATATTGGAGGCAATTGGCATCGAAGGATGGAGGATTTTCCATCATCTTAAGTTAGCTTCTTGCTTTGAGATGATGCTTTGCATGAGAAGTGTTTTTGGTTTTGGTTATTTTTCTTTTCTTTGTTGATGCTAACAGATTTGAAGAATGTATGTTTTGTGAAGATTTTGTTTTTGAGACAGGTTTGGGATTTGGTGTTGAGCTCAATATGGATTGTTGTCCAGCGAGATTCAAAGAATATATGATCTTGAATTATACCCTTTTGCGGTCACTAGACAATGGCAAAGATCTGTCGTATCTCTTAGGGTTCATTGTCAAATAATTCAATACTTTGTGATTTGAGAGATTGGGACTAAAGAGCTCAAGAACACAGCTTGAAGCTACGCCTTTCTGAGGGTAGATGAGACAACATGATGGAGCCCCGCTTGGTTCAGGATTTGTTCTTTGGGAGAAGATCTTCTATAAAATATGTATTCATATTATGTAGTAGAAACATTTGCATCATGTTTGAAAGCAGTTTGGATGCTTAGAGTATTGACATATTTAACACATGATCAAGAGGATCCGACACCAGTATTTTGTAATAATAAGTCAACAATTGTATTATCCAAGAATCATTTTTTCATAAGAGGAGCAATCACATTGATACCAAGTACCATTTCATTAGAGAGCTAGGAAGCAATGGAGAAATCTACTTAGATTTTTGCATATTTGAATATTAGCTAGCAAACTTATTCACAAACATATTAGCTAAGGATAATTTTGAATATCTAAGAGAAAATTTGGGTATCATAGATGCTAAAGATGTTAATTGTAGAAATTAAGGCCCAGGAGTGTTGGAACATAGTTTCTCCCATAATTAATTATTGTAAAAATAAAATAAAAATGACAAAGTTGTAATTAGAAAAGTTTGGAAGAAACTAGTAAGAGTCTTGTTGTAGTAAGTTTCTAGAAGATGGAACAAACTAGAAAGTATTTTAGAATGCTTCTAGATAGAGCTGGATAGGTTAGAAGTTTCCATAAGGAAATGAATTATACTCATATGTGTTATATAAATTGAGACAACATTGTAATATATTCATCAAGTCAAGAATAGAAGAAATCAATTTGAGTATCAATGTTGTAGCATTCTAAGTTTTTGTATTTCCTTTGTCCATCAACACTGAAGACATCTTAAGAATTCTTACATTTTCTAAGTTATCCATCAATTGAACCTTGAAATTTTAAATTTAAGTGGTTTAATTATTCTTCTTTATTCCTTGATGAGGTCTTCTATCATATCTACTTAACTAAGAGTAATGCCATCTCTTAACCTCTCTTGAATTTGAGGTATTAGTTTTCCTTTGGCAGGATTAAATTTGGAAATATTTTGGTTGGGTATATCATGGTGTTTTTCCTCTTGAAACATTCTACCTTTAAAATAATTCTTAAGAATAATGAGTTCTTAAATATGGTTAATTGTAAAGTTGTAGTGTGATATGTTGTATTACTATGTTTGTTTTCCTTGACTGAATGGTGAGTCAAGATAATATTGCCTTATACTATACTGAGTTGGAAAATGATATCTTTGGTTAATAGGATTATGATATTTACAATGTTCTTGGGTGGGGACTAATGTCTACTTATTTTAGATTCTAAGTTACCTGTAAGTCTAAGTGGGTTGTAGTATGACTTTAAAATGTGAAACCCAATTCTTTCTCTTACTACATTTTATAGATAAAACCCTAAGTCACAAGTAATTAGGCTTAGATTTCTATATGGTAAATTTTTTTCTTTGTGCATAGTTATTTGCCTCTTCAATAATTATCATTCTAGATCATTATAGATGTTGTGATGATTAGGTCTTCTGCCTCTTTAATGTTTGAACATTATATATTGTAACAATAGTAATTAATTGTCAAATAGATATACGTACTATCTTATTTTAGTGACATCTTCAATGTGATAGTAATAGTTTCCTTTTAGCAAGTGAATCTATGTACTTTGATATGTTGGATTGAGTTAATTGATGAACATGTATAAAATAGAATCTATGCAAGTCTAAGGAACTAGTACCTTTATTATGCATTAGATAAAATATTAGATTAGTCTTGCATTGATGATTATTTGGTTAGGTTGTAGTGGAGTTATCATAGTTTGTATGTAATCAAGATTGGTATAGATGGATGGAATCCTATTTTATTGAAATCATAGAACATGAATTGGTTATCCTAAAGGTAACTTAATACTATTACATAATGATTTAAGAGTTGCATTCTAATATTAGATGTTTTCCTATCAGTGTTTTGGTAGAGAGAAACACAGAGAGCAATAATTAGTACTACGCATGTGATTATTGTATGGATGGTTAGGATGATTGTCCAACCTAGGTACATGAAAATCTAGTGATTATTGGTCATATATTATCTCATCTTATGTGTATATATGTTATGTTTAAAGTGTTGTATGTGTAAGTATGTTTATAATTTTGTATGTGTAACTGTAAGTGGAACCACATTCCCCAATTCTCTTCGACTAGTGGTCTCAGAAGAGACTATATGTACTTTGCTTACCATGTAGGTACCATAATAGTTTGGATTGAGACAAACTTAGGTGTTGGGTGAGTGTAGGATCATGAGGGGCCAAACAATACTCCTAAGTGGCAGTGAAAATGCTAAAAATAGACTTAAGTAATTTCATGTCAAGAATTGAATGAGTTATTTGCATAGTACAAAAATAAGGTAGTAATAAAAGTTGTAGGAAATTGAATCTAATTTATGGCCTGCTAATATTTTAATTGTAAAATTAATTAAATGTAAATATTGGATATTTCAATGAGGCACCATAAATTTTGTTAGAAAAACATAAAAAGTAGGTGCCATTTCTGGTCAACCTAAGTATGAGCAAAATAAAATATTTTTCCTCCAAACTTTGGATTTAGGTAAAGGACACATGAATAGATGTGACACATATTTTTTTAAAATTTTCAATAAATGATAACTATTTATGATTTTTTTATTGTGAATTTTAAATTATTAAAAAATAATTTTCTGGCCAACCTAACTTGGTAAAAAATATATGAAATTCAAAATATTTTTACTTAAATTATATGCACTAAATCCTAAAATGTGATGCATCTTTTGGATTTAAAAAAGAATAAATAGTTTGAAAGTTATTAATATTTTTCCATATGTATATTAATTAGGAAATCAAACATAGTGTATGTAGAAAATTAATAATAATTATCTATTAAAATTATAATGAGGCATATATTATATTTTTAGAATCTTTATATTTTTCTCTACAAACCCTTTTTGTTTTATTAAATTTAGTTAAAAGTTTGTTATCTTTAAGGATGGAGTCATGGAAAATTTTAGGATAATAGTAAATGAGTGGTTTTGCAAGTTTCTTTGTGTAGGGATAGACACAGGGAGCCATTATGAAGCTACAATCTTTAATGATCAAATCAGAGAACTAACCACCACAATAGAATGCTTGAGCATGAGTTTGTATAAGGAGAAAAGGATTTGAGAAAACTAAATTGATATATTACAATGAATCTGACTTATTTTACAAATGTGATATATGGCTTATATAGCCTTTCATTCTCATTTCATTCCCATGAATTAACCACCCTAATTGGTTACAAGAATAACTTCCCAACTATAACTATTGAATAATTATATGCCCAAGTAAAACTTAAGCAAGGTAAAATCTATTTACCCTAACACCCCCCCTTAAGTGCAACTTAGGGAGAATAATTATTATGAGATGCAAGATGCAATATGGGTCCTGGCTACACAACCATGTTAGGTACCCATTTACAAAGCAAAATGCGATGCAATCTCTCACAACCAGGGAAAAGGAGAAAAACCCTGTGGGAGAAAACTCCTCTCCAAAAGAAAGAAAAAAAGAAAACAAAATGCATGTATGGAGGACTCACTAATACCCCCCAAGGACTACATACATCATGTGTGTACATTCAATGGTCCTCCCATAGGAAGGAAAGAAGGAGACTACATAGCCCCCCCATAATAAATAATGTCCTGCAAAGATGGTAAGTGTCTGAAAGCAAAACAAAATCCAATCCTTACAAACCACTTGTCTCCCTTTAGGAAGAAACAAAACCATGTATAGATGTAGGTATGCTTCCCATTCAGGATATGCTTTGACATAAAAAATGATGATGTTGATGTTGTCTCTGAAAAATGCTCATGTGTCTCCTTGTCCAGATAGAATGATGATGCCACAATCCAATCAGGTACATCCCCAATCAAGAAAGAAGGTGAAAAACTGGAACTATGTGGAAACTAATATAGAACAAACTCCAAAGACAAAAATGTTGAAATATGTCTTCCAATGAAATCTGAAAGACAATGATTGTCCTGCTGATTAGGAATGATGGAAGTCTCAATCAATGACTCTGGATAAGAAGCCAATGGATGTGAAGGTGGATCAACTATCTTTGAAGAAGAATCAAGAACCTCTGAAGCAACTGCAACCTCATCTGAAGTCTCAAAAACCTCCAAAGGATCACAAGCATGGTTTATCTTCTCTGAAGAATAATAAGGCACATCGGAGTTGGAAAGAGAAGCATCAAGAGATGGTGGAGGATCATGATCTCCATATGATTCTCAAATGTAAGTCCAAAGAGCATAAGGGAAATCAAAATGAACAAGTGAATCCAAAAGGTCATCATCTACCTGCTCGAAAATAAATCTAAAGACTTTATCCCTATAGCCTTTCCAAATATGATACTCATGAGGTGTACCAGGAATAGGAACTTGATTATACAAATATGGCAAAAGATGTAGCTCACTAATCTTAGTGAGGATGTAATCACTCCATTGCTCATAGTTCCCTTTCTCCAAAGAAAAACCCATTATAACTGATAATTCTTCAAAACACAAAGATAGTACCTTCTATATGTAGAACTTCCAGATAAGATATGTAACTATAAATAAAGTCCCCCTACAAATTGTACCTCTCCAAGTGTCAGGATATCCAACTTATCAAGTAAGTGCCCAAAAAAACACAAAACTCAATAGATAGTACCTAGTACTGAATAGGAAAAAAGGGCATGGACTAGAAGAAAGAGCTCCTCAGCACCTTTCTAATGCCAAAAGAATGACAGAAATTAGAGATCGAGGCACCAAGTTACAAGCTCAGGAGTCCAAAAAAGAAGGTTGACTTCAAGCTGCAATAGATACTTGTAGACAGCAAAATCAAGCAGATTGAACTACACCACTGTGAGGTTGGCAGAATCACCTTTCCGATGATATATGGAACTCAAAATTCTGACTCCGGATGCCCAAGATATCCTCCGTGGAAAAAATATCGCTGATATGGAGCCCACTGAATAATAGAGGGGGCCGGATTGAGCCCTAGGGCAGATTGACCCTTGATCACACATGTGACCTCCTGCTAAGAATGGGAAAAAAAATAGCCTATGAGTCTAAAAAATTAAGCATCGTGATTGGGTGCAAAATAGGGGGCCCACCAAATGGGCTATAGTCGATATGTTGGCGGGATACCCACGCCAATTGATATGTCAACACAGACAAATCACCAATCTGCTAAAGTGAAAGCTCGAATAGAGCCGTCAAGTATCAATTAATCACCACTCACAAATCCACTATCCACTGCCTCTACCTGTGCGTGTGAGCCTTTGGAAGCACTTCACATGAACAATGTAAGCATGAGATATATAAAGACCACTTAACACATCTTTCAGGCTCAATGTGGGATTAAAGTCCCTAATAGCATTCCAAACATCCACGAACGGGCCCACCTCAACAACTGCATGGAAAACAAACCCTAGGAAATTTTTTTGGCAAAACTTTAGAGATATGTTTAAAGTTTGCACAGAAAAGAATATGAAAATGGGCTGAGTGCTGCATATGGGATGGGAAGGTGAATATGCATGCTGAACTTTATGGATCAGATCAATGCCTTTTACATGGATATGCACTTTAGATCTGCACCACTCCAAAATTGGATTGAAACTGCCGCGCGCTAGAATCTGGTGCCAAACACTATGAATCTACACCTTTCACGCTTGGACGAGATTGTTTGGGATAGAGTATATGCATTCTAAATGCTCTAAAAATGATGCTACACCTCCACAAGGTGAATATGGCACACCAAACTGCTGAATGTTGGATCACATGTGGAAATAAACACTCCAAGTGCTCTTTTCATAGTTGGGATAGGATTCCACGCTCTCTGAAATGAGTCTTCACCTTGGGCAAGTGAGAATGGGGTAGCACCCAATCTGTACCTCACGTAGGATATAGTGAAGTGTAGTCCAAGCTTTTTGAAATGGATCTACACCGATTAGCAAGAGGATTAATGTGGATCTGTGCTCTGGATTGAAACGATGCCTTCCACAGAAATCATAAATAGGCTATGAATGGTGATGAATGAGGGCAAATGCCCCAAACACAGACACATATTGATGCCTCTCCAATATGATGTACAGGCACAAATTGATGCCTCCAAAATTCCACTCACCTCCAGATCGACATGGATTGATGCCTCTAGAAACAGATTTAGGAATGGATTGATGCCTATATGTTTGCTTCTCCAACAACTCAATTCTCTAATACGAGCAGAAAGTTTCTTGATTCCAGCTCTGATACCATGTAGGGATAGACACAGGGAGCCATTATGAAGCTGCAGTCTTCAATGATCAAATCAGAGAACTAACCACCACAAGATAATGCTCGAGCATGAGTTTGCATCAAGAGAAAAGGATTTGAGAAAACTAAATTGATATATTACAATGAATCTGACTTATTTTACAAATGTGATATATGGCTTATATAGCCTTTCATTCTCGTTTCATTCCCATGAATTAACCACCCTAACTAGTTATGGGAATAACTTCCCAACTATAACTATTGAATAATTATATGCCTAAGTAAAACTTAAGCAAGGTAAAATCTATTTACCCTAACACTTTGGAAAGTTTTAGGACTCCCACTTTCTTAAATAAAAAGTAATCCCATGGAATTTTTGGAGGGAATGCATCTTTGAGCTATAAATATTAACACTTTATCCATTCAAATCTAAATATATGTCTAATCGTTAGCACTTTTTCATCTAGCAAGATTTTTTTTGACATTACTATTATTTGACCCATCATGATCTTGCACTCACCAAATGTTGATATGACTAATCACCTTAGAAATTAAATTTCTCTACTCTAGTGTTTATCACACTTCAATACCATCTCATATTAAGTAATATTGCAAAAGATTATAATCTTACCTTAGATGAAGATCATAGCACTCACATTCTAGTTCATTGGATGGGTGAAGAGCTCATTGGCTATATAATGGTTCATATTATTTTCCCACTTTGTCACTATAACTAGGAGATCCTTGACTAAAGTCATATGGTTTGATTGGTATACCATTTTCCATTTGACAAGTTTTTCTAGAAAGGTTCTCTATTGTTTCTATTGGTCAAGATTTGTTTACTTATTGTAACGTCAAAAATTGCATACCCTTGCAATTTCACGCTATGTTTTTTGCTCAGTTCGATGCTCACTTCCCTTGTATGTTTTTAGAATCAATTTTATCTCATCTTAGTCCTTTGTGCTTATTTTTACAAAAATTCTTTTCAATGCCTTGTACTTCTCTCAGCCCGGAGATGTTTCACATGACCAAGAAATAAAATCACTTGGACAATAATACTTGGCATGGATATTTGTGCGTCATGTTGGCATCTTGTGTACGGGTGGCATTAAGTAGTCTATTTTTAGGATGTGTTGAACATATTCTATGGTATATTCTTGTAATGTTCCTCTGACTTTGAGCGACTCCTTTCCCATCTTGCATGTTTATCCTTTCTCTATCAATCTAATTTTTTTGAATAGATCTCTTGATGGCCAGCTCTTGGCTCTCTCTTCTTCTCTTTTGATATTTTGGAAAGATATTGAAGGATACACTCTTGTGGCTCTCACCATAGAAACTAATAAAGATATTAATACTTCATTGAGTTGTAGCACCATCTTTTCTAGCTCTGTGAAGTCTCTATTTGTAGATAAAGCATTGCAGAGGCTCTCTTCTAATGGTTTGAGCCTATCTTCATACATATTTTTCCCTCAAGGAGCTTGCAACCACCTCCATTTCCATTTGAACTAGTACTATTGTTTCAACATTGAGAAATAGGTTTTGTTTACATATTTTGATATACATTACTTTGTTTATTCATTAAAAAATTTGTGGTGTAGACCACCAGTCTATTTCTCTTGCATACACTAAGGTATTCTTCCTCAGAGAATAGGGTTGATAATTTTAGTTTTCATTTATTTGTCACTACTAGTTATTTATTAGAGACACTTAGGAAGTAAGAGCACACACATTCATCCATATTTCTATCTATCTTGGCTACTCGTGGAGGTCAAAAGACCAAAACAAGGCCTTGCCCTAAAGGTAATCTCCTGAGCAACTCCAACAATTCTTCTTATTCTTAGAAATAGGTATTTTGAGGAAGAATATTCAGCTACATAGACATTTTGTCAATATTTCTTCCCTTCTCTTGTCAATTTCTTATTTCATTGTATTTTGATAGAATATATACATTGTTTTCATCTCTATTATTACTTGGTACTTTGATATCATATTTTTTAATATTGCAAACTGGTAAACTTCTTGTGCTGAAGATTTGACTTTGATTAGGCAAATGTCCCACAATGAACTATCATCGTAGATAGTGAGCTCCACTCTTTTGTATCAGGTTACTCAGTATTCTTCATTTCCTATTCTATGTTTAAGTTTTCTAAATTTTGTTTAAAATAGATTGTTTCCAATGCTTTATCATTTTTTCTTCATCTTCAAAATAGTTAGTCTAGTTTATTTTCATTTTCCTTAGCACAAAGTGGGTCTGTTGACATTAGTTTATCTAGAAAAGTAGATAGCAAAAACTAAATCTAGGACCCTAGTGTAGTTGTATTAAAAAATTCTGTTGATTAATACATTTTAATGAAGGTGTAACTTTTCCTCTACATTTTGGTGAACCTGACACATTTAAACTTTTAAACATATTCTCAAACACTCAAATAACTTCTTTCAAAAAAAAAATCTTCTTCATCCAATTCTTCTATGTGTTGTGAGGCTAAAACACTTTGTTTATGAGCTTCACAATCTAGTCATCTAATTCATAGTATATCATTCATAGAAGTTTGTGACACACCCTTATAATGGCTCAATTTGGTACCCTATCACTCCAATCTGATTGACACTAGATTTTGTAAACTTCTCTTACGATACTGTTATCATAACGCTTCCTTCTCTATCTTCTTTCATGACTATTCCCATGAATAGTTACCACAACACTGAGATAGCTTTTGACCATGAAGGTGCACTAGGAAGTGTCCCACTAGAACAAATCCATGACTTAGATTGTCATTTGGCATATTTATAAGATCATCTACATCCTGAGGACTTGCCTAGGGCTATTATTCCTCTGGTTGATGCTTTTCACATGATGTTAACGAGTCACCCCATTGGTCTTGACTTCCTACGTGGTATTGCCCATATTGTTCACAATAATACTCCACCATTGGTGAGCTACTGTGTGGCACCTCAAGACTCCAATTCAAATATAACTAGTAATCAACTTTATCTTCCTATGGCAACCTCATGGACATAAGCATTCACATCTTCACATATGGCTACCAGCGCTGCATAGCAAGGAAATGTAGGTGCTAGTTCATCTAGAGGTGCAGTGAACCCAATTAACCAATATGGGTTTGTTTTGCCCTTACATCCCTTACCATTTACTTTTCCTATTAGTTCCCTGGGAGCCTCTCAGCAGCTATCCCTTCCCCTTTCTTTTTCTCTTCTTTCTATGCTTATGCATACTACCAACCCCATTGTCAACCAAATTCTTCAGAATGTTGGTTCCCTACAACATCTTGCTTCACTCTCCACTTCATCTGTGTAGCCTCTTGTTCCTGCATATTACAGATGTAATCCACTTTAACTTGCAATTCTCACTACCCCCTTCCCTCAAGGATTCAAGGCACCCCAGTTTGAAAAGTATTTTAGGAATGTTGATCCCTAGACACACGTATCTACCTTCACTACTTTGTGCAGTGATTTTTATCTTTCAGGATACTTTGTTAGCAAAGCTATTCTTACAGTCATTGAAGGACATTGCATTGGATTACTTCTGCTCACTTCCTGATCACTATATTGTTTCTTTTGAATAGATGGTTAATAAATTCTTACAGTATTTCTAGGCCAACATTGGGTCGTAGGTCACCTTTATTGACCTCGTCCACTATCGCTAGGGAGTTAACGAGAAGGTTACTAATTTTATTTGTAGGTATCAAGCAATCTTCTCACAAATACCTTATGTCCTTCCAAATTTTAACGTGCAACAAGTTTTCAGTGGAAACATGTAGCCGCAAATTAGGGATAAAATTTTGTCAATGAAGTATGAATCTTTTGCACACTTATGCATAAAACTCCATGACTACTAGTAGTCCATTAGCTAGTTTGAGGTGCCTACCTCACCAAATCCTATTGGCTAGTTTGGTGCTTCTTCTTCTTTCACTAACTATGAAAAGAACATTTTTTTTTTCAAAAATAATGCATCAACTGTTATAAATAGTGCAGTGGCTATAACACCCTCACAAGATTCTCTAGCCCTCTCTGCTCCAAAAGTGTAGAATAATCATAAATTCACTTCTCTCACGGAGTATCTCTATTCAATTTTGTAGAAACTCCTAAATAATAATTTAGTGTTGTTGCTGTCCATTCATCCCCTTGATATCCGCAAACCCTTGTCGCCTTCTTATGACTCGAAGGCCTTTCTCCAATGCTACAATTTATTAAAAGAATAAAAAATATGATGCATTAGAGGAGAGATTCCATCTTGAGATAGTGAATCTCATGAAAACAATTATGTCTTCAATACACACAACTTTCAAGATTCATTTAAAAATATATATATTTATTGAAATAGAAAAGAATAAGGCATGCACTAAAGTTTCAAGTTATAAATGTAAAAAAATAAAAGAAAAAATATTTACTATATAAAAGTGGCATCTTACCTCATTTTTCAACACTTTATCAACAACTAAAAAATATATTCAAATATTTTTTTATTAAAAAATTATAAACATTAAATACACTAATTATTTTAAAATTCAAAACATATATCACTTAAAAGTTAGATCAATGTTAACCATTTCCTTTATAAAAGTGGTACATAACTTTGAACCATTTTACAAGGTTGCTATACCAATTTTTTGAAAAACTTTAGGCACTATATACAAATACCTATCCTACCACATATAGATACAATGTCCAAACATTTAAGATACTACATTTTTATTTTTATATTTAATCACATTTTTTTTAATGAATTAAAAAAAAATCTTTGTAAATGATTGGTGCAACACAATAATGTTTTCAATTAAAATGTTAGTGTTGAGAAGCAACTAATAATGACCCACTAGAAGTTGATTGTACTCACTAGAAAGTTTAAATGGGGCTCTCATATATTTCTAAGAAAGTGATCACCTACTTTATAAAGTTTAAATGGGGCTCTCATATATTTCTAAGAAAGTGATCACCTACTTAATAAAGTTGATAATGAAATGAATGTTGCCTAAGATTTAAGTTCTACACAACTTAGAATAGTTTGTCAATATGTTTTGGGTTTCTATAGACATTTAGTATAGTAATAAATTATTGTGAATTATAGCCACAAGGTGACATATTTTACTTAACTTAATACAATATACAAGAAAGTATACCTCTTGTATTAATTTTTTACATATAATTAATTATCTTTTAAAGAAGAGTTTAAATAGTAAATGAGTTCCAATTTTCACTTAAAACTAAAAAACAAATAAATTCAAACTAATCACTTACAACAATATAATAATTTGAATATATATATATATATATTTATGAGAGTTCATTTTTAATAGGAAGAAATAAATAAAAATAATTAAAATGAAGTGCTCAACCAGTGAAATATCCCAAACAAGATTCTATTTTGTTGAAAGCACTCATTGAAATAATAATAATAAGGGAACCGACAAAGCCCTCTTTTATTCTGAATTTATTCTTGGTCAAAACTTAGCTATCGTCTTAACTATTCTTTTAAGATACGATGCGTGAATTCCGTATATAAACCGTGCCGTGGAAAACACCGTTTTATTCGAAGCATTGATGGGAGACGACGAGGATGACGACAATCTTTTGAATACCGAAGTTGTATAGCTTTTCCGTGGGTGGTGGGCTATGCTGAGATTTGGGAAGGCCAAAAACGATTTTCCTTTACCATATCAACAAAAATTTCGGTCCACAAACATGCTCTATTGTCTAGTATAAATAGACACAACATATGCATATTTTTTATAAAGTCAGCTGGAAAAAAGGTTCAGAACCTTATACTAAACAGTCTATAAGACAGCACAAAAGCCTCACACAAGTCAGAAACACAAGAATTTCAAGAAGAAATTGAGATTAAGGAGAAGATAAAGATAGAGATGGAAAGTGTGTGTGTAACAGGAGCAGGAGGATTCATTGCCTCCTGGCTTGTCAAGATGCTTTTGAGCAGAGGCTATACCGTCAAAGGAACAGTCCGCAACCCTGGTAACTATTTACTGTTTTTAATTGAATCTACTTAGTATATTTATAAGCATCTCAAATGGTTATCAATCAGGATTGCATTTCAAAATTTGTGCAGATGATGTTAAGTATAGGCATCTCAAAGAGTTGGAAGGGGCAGCAGAGAGACTTCAGCTTGTGAAGGCTGATATTCTAGAGTATGACAGTTTGATGACAGCTATCAGAGGGTGTAAAGGAGTCTTTCACACGGCTTGCCTTTTAACTGGTGATCAGGTATGTAGGCTTCTAAGGGACGGAGTTAAAGTTTATATTTAATGGATAATAAGGTATTATGTTATAATTTTTCAAGTATAAATCTGTACAATTTTTAAAAATATTGAAGCTGCATATAAATCGATAGATTATTATCTTTTAAATTGGTCTGCAATAGACACACATTCGTCCTACGAAATTTGTGATATTTGAGCTGGGCGCAACTAAAATTATTGATTTTATTACGTACAAGCTTTTGTTACTTTTCTTTAAGAGATTTAATGGGTGGCCGCAGGAACAAGTGCTGGAGGCCGCTGTGAATGGCACTGTAAATGTATTGAAGGCCTCCAAAGAATTGGGAGTGAAGCGTGTAATACTTACGTCCACCATCGGTGCCGTTTACCTCGACCCCAACAGGAATCTGCAGGACGTAGTCAATGAAGACTGCTGGAGTGACCTTGAATACTGCATTGAAACCAAGGTAAATTAAATGCACCATTTTAATTTGTGTAGCTCAAACATTATATAAATAAAGATTTTATAAATTTTTATACCAACATTTTGGATTTCAATCAGTGATCCATTATTAGAGTAAGATAATCAAAAATTGAGATTGATGGTTCACAGATTATGATTGAAAAAGTTGAAATCCAAAAATCTTTACACTCTAAAAAATGAAAAGACTTGAAGCAATCAGCAAGTTGTTTACTATTAACTAGCACATTAACCACAATCTCCAACATTGTTAAATTTGTTCTTTTGGTGTGTTGTGGCTCAGAACTGGTATTGCTATGCAAAGACTGTAGCAGAGAAAGCAGCATGTACGTATGCAGAGGAGGTGGGTATAGAGTTGGTAAGGATTAATCCTAGTATTGTGTTGGGTCCTCTGCTCCAGCCCACTTTGAATGCCAGCACTGCTCATGTTCTGAAATATTTAACTGGTGAGGTGACCAAAAGGCTAATACTATCCTAATTCCTTTATGCTTGAATCTCATTCATGGAAAATTCAGGTATGAGATTAATTGTTTTAATTGGTATAGGGTCAGCGAAGACATATGTAAATGCAACTCAGGTATACGTGGATGTGCGAGATGTGGCGAGAGCACATATATTGCTCTACGAAACTCCCTCTGCCTCTGGTCGATATTTGTGTGCAGAAAAAAGCCTGCACAGAGGAGAGCTCGTGGATATGCTAGCACAAATGTTCCCACATTACCCACTTCCTACAAAGTATGGATATTTATTATTGCCCACTTCCTACTAAGTAGATTTGGGTTTTCACGATTGTTGAGTAATGTTCATCTCCTCACTGAGTGCCATCTTAATTCACTTCACTGTAGGTGTTCGGATGAGGAAAACCCAAGAGCAGTGGGATACAAATTCAGCAATCAAAAGCTAAGGCAATTGGGTCTCTCATTTATACCGATAAAACAGTGTTTGGCTGAGACAGTAGACAGCCTGAGGGACAAGGGATTTCTTCCCTAGCTATGGACAGTAGGAACAAGAATTACATCAAACCCTGATGCTGCGGACACACTATTTGCACTGAATAGTTGGATACCATTACTGTACCATTCCGCAGTGTACATTATTCTCCATCATACATATATCATAATATTAATGTATAAGTCAAAAGCTGAGGTGCACCTTAGCAAACTAGATATAAATCATTTAAGCTTCTTGTAGTCTTGAATATAATATTTAAACAAATAAACTTACACTGTAAAGGATTTATATTTATTGTTTATAATAAATATATTTTTTATCAATGAAATGTAGGTAGGGTCCACTCCCATTTATATTAATATAGATTAAAAATATGATGAATGTTATATGTATGCAATTGAAATATGCAATGCTCCAATATTTCTTGATCTTTGCCATAAACTAGTAATGGCATAAAATTCTTGAGGGTTTCATGATTTGTAAACCTAAATGTCAAGAAATAAATTACTTTTGATTTTAACACTGATGGATTATGATGAACTTTGATAATAATTGTATTTCATTTATGACAATATCTTATATTATAAATAGTTCATATTAGGCATGCTTTTGATTAAGGTTTTGGTTTTAAGGTTACTCTATGTAAATTGAATGAAATGCTTTAAAACTAATCCAGGTGGATGTGTAGGATAAGGCACATTTATGATAATAGCCTTGAGATCATTGAAGTTAGATTAAAGCCTAGATTAATGTTTCAATTATTTGGAATTTCTAGTCTCACAAATTATCACTCGTAATTATGATAGTTAATAATATTAAGTGCAAGGGGGCAATGAGAGGAAACAAGTCACCAAGTAGAAGGGGGGGGGGGGGGGGGTGCGGCGGTGTCTAGTATCATGGGATTCTAATTGGTGATTTGTAATGGTGTATGAGCGATAAAAGAAGTTAGAGTTGTCAGATGTCAAATTATGTTGCCAAGTGTCATGAGTTATCTAATTGCAAGAAGCAATGATAAGGTAAGTGTTGCAAGTATGTGCTAATCGGTGTTGTCATTGGTGTCAATTGTATCTTCTATTGATTGTTGTTATTTGTTGATTGAGTTACTATGTTAAGGTGATTTGAATGACTTGCATACATGTTGATGATGTTAGTATATTGTTCTTGGTGTTGGGTTTCCAAGTGCTTTTGAGAAAATTTATTCTCCGATGGAAACAGTGTGTTGCAGAATTGTTCTAGCTTGTAGAACAATGCTAGTATCTTGCTCTGCATTTCTCTGTTGTTGAAAATATGCTTATGCAATTTGGAGGTAATGTTCAGGGATGTTCAAAGTTGCTATGTTTCAAGTTTGAGGTGTTGATTCATTGTACAGAGAAAATTATGTTCACCAAAGTGTGGACAGTGTTTCTGAGTTGAGCAAAGGTGACTGGGAGAAATCGTTTTGCTCCGCATTCCTCCACGGTTGTGTTTCTTGGTTCACGGTTCTGGGCTTATGTTTGTAATACACATATCTTTCTTCCATTCAAGTGGTTCATGGTTTGGTGCTCTGCAAGCTATCTTTCCTAAGTTGAATTTGCTGTCAGTGTTGTTCAAGTGTTCTAGTGTGAAGATTCTTCAAGTGAGAGTTGCTGAAGTTGTTGCAGAAGGTTTTGTTGGTTTTCAAGTGCTTGTGGAAGTCTCTAGATCATGCTCGTGCTTGGATTTTTCTCCATGAGTTTTCTTTTTGATCTTGTTGAAGCATGTGCCTAAAGATCCTAGTGTCAACACTAGTTTTGGCCGACCTGGTTGTTTACACTCTTTGCGGTTGTGCTTTATAGATTGAGGAAGCATGTTGAAGTGTGTGAAGATGTTTTTAGGTCTGAACTAATGTCCAAGCTAAGCTATGAAGTGTTTCACCTTCATTCTATTGCCCCGCAGGAATGTTTAGGTCCAGACCTAATTTGAATTTTGTATGATTGCTGACCTTGGAGATTGTTTTAAAAATATAAGTATAGTGTGTTTCTGACCTTGGTGAATGTTTCAAGGTTGATGATTGATATAAATTAGTGTAAAGGATTCATGTGTAGGTGTGCGAGTGCGAGGATGATGATGTTTGCGTTGTGAATTTGAATCAGAGGCAGTAAGGACTTTCATGTGGTAGAAGACCTAATGCAGTGACCAGAAGTCATCTACAATTTTTTAGAGAGGCTATGAAGGTGATCTATGTTGTGCTTCATTGGAACTGAACTCAGGCATGTGGTAGATGCTATCATATCAGTTCATGGCAGTGAGCCTTCTCTTCTTTTCTTCTTTCTTCAGTGAGAAGTGAGTTCACTTGGATAGTGAGTCCACCGTCAATGAGCATTTCTCTCTTTTGTAAGGCAATGAAGCTTTGGCAGTGAGCCTCTTTGTAATTCAGTATTGATACTACTTTATATTGTGAGCTAATCCTCACTGTGGTTTTTCCCTTTTAGGGTTTCCCATGTAAAATCTGGTGTTCTCTTGTGCATGGTGTTGATGTGATTAAGTTTCTGTTATCTAATTTTCATGTTTAATCTTCATAATAGAATAAGGGTTTAAGTGAACTGATGTAAATTTGATTATGTTTGTAAGGGCTTAAAATTTTGATATAGTTGATTCACCCTTCTCTTAGTTGTCTTGTACATTCAATAGTAAGAACTAAGAATAATGTACAAGATTAAATAAGCCTGGACTTAAGAGAATGATGGTGTGCATGGAAAAGAGAGTTAGTTTCCTTAATTGTATGGATGAAGGTTAAACCAATTAGGTGTCGAAAAAACTAGCATGATAGGTAAATCTAAGAGAATGAAATGATTTAGGACCAAGAAGAGATCTTAGGATAAATTTAGAGAAGTTAATAAGTAGCCAACCTAACCAATGATATCCAAGGAATAGAGGCCTCATAAATTATATAAGTATTAGGATAGGCTAATATTCAAATTCTATTGATTATGCAAAATTCATGTGTAAGAAGGGTGCTAACCAAATAAAAGAATTAAATGTGAAGGAAAGGAGAATGAAGAAGTTGGGAAGGTGTTGTTAAGGTATGTTCTTGAGGAGTGATCCAAAATAAAGGAATATCAAAAGTGACTCTCATATGTGTAAGTGTATAAATCCTATAATGTAAGTTCATTGAACCAACCATGTGTATTAGTGTAGTCTATGTGTTGCACTAAAGGGTGTGAGCTAGTGAAATAATGTCTCTAAGATCAGTACCCTAGTGAATGAGGGAAGAACTAAGGAAGTATTTAGCCATGAGGCCTTGATGTGTTGTATAACCACCCAATAATGGAAAATAAAGCCCATTTATCATTCTTCTTATGAATAATGATCATCTTGTTAGATAGCTAAAGGCTAGACAATGGTCATTTTGTGAGTGTAAAAGTATGGCTATGCAAGTTGTAGCTAGGTAGTTTTTCTTTGTCAAGGTGTTTCCCTTGTTTACTTGCACTCAAGACCATTGGAGTGGTTGCATTCATCATTGTAATAAAGTTGAGTCTAGCTAAGTCAAGATGTTAGGTAGATAGAAGATCTTGTGTGTGTTGGCTGATTGTGAAGAATGTGTTGGACTAAGTAAGGAATGGACCTAGGTACCCATGTGAAATTCAATACTCTACTATGAGGGTAGCTAGGTGGAAAAGTATGCTTGATGCTTGGGTTGACCTCTAAGCAAGGTCTTCTATGTCATTAGCAAAATGAGTAATACAAGTTATTATAGTCTAGAAGTTATGTTTAATTCTAGCTAGGATGAGGATGAATTATTATCATCTTTAGATCCCTGACTTGAAATTAGTTAGACTAATCACCTAATTGAGCTTCTTACTTGTGATGGCTTCATATGATATAGATGAAAGGGGGGGTAAGGCAAGAAATTTTTAGGTCCCATAGGAGATGAGCAATATAAAAAACTTGACCTCATGGCTCTTAGAAGATGATCTTCAAATTCTTGTATAAAAATGATACTAGTCGCTTGTGAGCAAAGAATATTAAATCTTCTAGCTAGAAATTGTTAGTATGAAATTAAGCTTAGAGCCTTAGCTCTTGCATCTAATTAATTTGTATTTCATTTTAAGTGGAATTCATAGTATTTTAACATTGATTTATGAATAGTTAATGAATATCCCATTTTGCATACAATAAATATTTCTTGGAGCTATATGTGCTCCCTAGAATACCATCAAGTATGTGTTTAATTTTGCATTAATATTTGTAATGGTAATTGTATATTAGTGAAGCTAATATTATCATTAGTGCTATGAGATTTCAATATAATGTCATTATGTTCATGTCTACTAAGTGGATAATGTCTCATAGTTAGAAAAATGACCTAGAGCCTTGGGACTATGTCCTAACCAAAACTAATCCAAGAAATCCATTATTAAGGCTAGAAGTACACTTAGAATCTCCAAGATCCATTTTTTAAACCTCATTATTAAGGACCAAAGATGAAATCCTATTTAGGCTTAAATATCTTATTCTTAAAATTTTGTCTTGAAACTAGTTAGATCCTTTTATCGAACTCTCACCTATAGAGAAACTTAAGCCAAGATTCTAATCCATCTCCATACTTATTTTCATCCTTATAGTGTCTTCATTTTTAGCCTCATCCCTTGTTTTCATGACCTAGAATTGGTGTTTTATGTTCTTATAAGTTCCTTGTTACTCCCTTGTGATCACAAGTATATATTATCAGTGGAGAGAGGAATGGACATTAATCTTGATATGATTCAATGGCCCATGCAATCACAAGCATTTTTCTAGAGCATATTATCAATCTAGGAGTCCACCAACCATTTTATTCTTAATTGATTAAATTGTTTTCACAACTTCTAAGTAGATTTGAACCTTGCTAGAGATTTCCTTGTGTTATTGTTCAATTAAGTCTATATGAAACATGAGGTGGAATCATTCTTTTAAAATGTACTCACTACTTGCATGACAACATGGTGCCATCAGCAATGCTTCATGGAAATATTTCATAAATCACAAGAGTTGTTGGTATATTATGTTCCCAATGATATGCTAGTCATTTGATGGGATCTTGATTTAATGGTCTATGCAATTATATGAGGTTCCCTTGAGATTGTTAGGATAGCATTGCACTATTGGTTTTAATGTTCCATATCAATTCATGGTAAGCCCATTCCTAATTGGTATGAACCCACCAACTATAACATCAACTAGACACATGTCATGATTCAATATTTCAAGAGGGAGTAAGTGGTTGTTAGGATTTCTATTGTGCCATTGGTTCATATCATTGTTAGTGGGGCCTTAGTTATATCAATGATCTTTATATCACCAAAGCTATGGGCCATGCTATTTGGCAATGAGATAGACAATCTAAGGACTCCCACATTTTAAGAAGTGAGACTTTCACATGTCAAAATAGGATTGTTCCAATTGTTCATCTCAACAAGATGGATGACTCTCAGTCCTCTTGAGATTCCTCTTTCCTCATGTTCAACTATTTTTCTCTCACTGTATGATCTCAAGGGTTGATCATAACTAGTCACCCCTATAGAAGCATAATGATGAACTATGAGTGCCTAAATGTGGTATGAACCATGTTTTGATCTTGATACTACCTTTTCAACTAAGAAATTATGGAATGTCCATCATAGGAGAAGCTTAGAATGACTTGCTAGTATGGCTAACACCAAACTCCATTTCCTTATAGTGCGATCTATTATCATGGTTAAGTTGTCATCAAAAATAAAATAAAAGTCTATTTTTTTGAAGCATAAAGATGATGACACATGGGATATCCAAGTATAGTTCAAAATTTAAGGTTTAATGAGTTCTTAAGGATAGTATTGTACATTATGAAATTGATATTATGTTGACCATGTGAATAATCTATGATGTAGGAAAGAGACTCTTAAATCTTAAGGACTAGATTGAATCATATTAAGAGTAGAATTGCTAGATGGAGGTGTGGGTGTTTAGAAATTGAGATACAAGTTATAGAAGAAAATAAATTGTATCCAAAAGAGGGGAGTTGAGATAAAATGGAAAATGTGTTTCCAAGGTCAGTTGAAGAAAATATTTTCTTTATGTTGCAATAATTGAGAGCGAGATTACTATTAAGGTGAGACCAAGAAAGAGAAGTAGATTTTAAAACAAATTGAGAATGTGACCAAAGTACCATAAAAAAATTAACTAAAGTTGAAGGGGTTCTGGAAGAGTTAGAATATGCAACCCATGAGCTTAAGAAGATAGCACAACCTAAATTTAATGGGTAAAGATTCAAGATGAAAGAAAAGGTCTAGTTAATCAAAATGAAGAGATAATTTAAACTATGAAGGATGGATAGTAATGAGAAGGTTAGTCTTGTTATTTACTAGCTCATAGATGATGCTAGATTATGGTGGGATAATCATGAAATTATACTATACATTAATAGTGACATTCTACCCTAGGATTTATTTGAAAAGTCTCATAAGTACTACTTGATGAACACATATTATATTACAAAGATGAATGAGTTCCACTCCTTGAAGAAATACAATATGTCAATAGTTGAGTATAACTCAAAAAATTAAGCCTTTTAAGGTGTGTTGACCATATTCAAAATGAAAAGACAAAGGTAAATTAGAGGGAAGGTCTAAAATATGGATCTGATGACCTTGTTTGATGCAACTTGCAAGGATCAATTGGACAAATAAAAGGTGACTAGAAAGTCTAGTTTTGAAAGAAAGTAGAACAAAAGGTCATAATAACTTTAGAGGAGGTAACAAGAATGGCCTAAACTAGGATGACCCTCAAATTATATGCAAATGATGCCAATTTAGGTAAGGAAGGAATTGTAATTTGGGTGAATCACTAGCCAGTACTAGAGGAAGGACTACTAAGATGGCTAAAGGAATTAGACAAGGATAACTTAGACTTCTAAAATTCCAAGTACTTTGAGTTGATGGAAAAATGTGGCTAGAACAAGTAAAAATAGGAGTATGGTATCACATTTTAAATATGAAGGACCTCTGTACATCTAACATTATCCATAAAAGGGCATCTCATAAAAATTTGAACCTAGATCATTGGAAGGTAATGCATATCCAAATTACCAAATTCACATAACTATGGAGTGGAGATCAATTGAATGCTAGACCAGAGTGATTAAAGTTCTAGGTAAGACCAAACTAAATGTATGATTCTATTAAGTGACCATGGTGCTACTTGTAGTTTTATTTCACCCACCTATGTTTCAAAATATAAATTAACTTGTATAATGAATCCTAAGTTAGGTATGGTAGCAATGGACTTAGGTGGCAACCAACTTAGCCTAAGTAAGATAACAAACTATAATCTACCTATGGGAACTTTAGTTACTCAAATTTCCCTACTATTCATCCAATTAGGGAGTTATGACATAATAATTGGAATGGACTAGTTGGAAGGACATGAAACCAATATAGATTGCCATATGAAATCTATCATCTATGTGAATGACCAAGACATTGTCCAGGAGTTACAAGGTATCTATCGACACATATCTTTGTAAGTTGTGTCTACAAGAAGGGTTAGGAAGGAAATTAGGTGTAGAAATCATATTTATTAGATACATTACTAGAGCAGTTGTCAAGGTTATTTCCCAAGAGAGAAGTTGAGTTCACAATTGACTTAAGGCTAGGAATGAAGCTAGTGTCTATTGCACCTTATTGAATGATTATTTTATAATTGAGCGAAGTAAGAGTATAGTTGCAAGAGCTAATTAAAAAGGGTTATGTCTAACCAAGTGTGTCACCATTAGGAGTGATAGTGATTTTTGTCAAAAAGTAGGATATTTCATTTAGGTTGTGTGGATTATACACAACTAAATAAAGATACAACCAAGAACAGTTTCCCATTACCCAAGATACATGACTTGATTGACCAAGTAAAGGGAGAGAGTATATTTTCACAGATTTATTTAAGGTTCTAATATCACCAAATATAGGTAAAGGAAGAATACTATTTTTAAAACAACTTTTTGAACTAGGTATGGTCACCATGAGTTTTTGGTAGTACCATTTAGACTAACTAATTCTCTCATGGTCTTTATAAGCCCCATGAATCATTTATTTAGAAATTGTTTGGATAAGTTTATCATTGCATTTATTGATGATATCTTGATTTACTCCTAGAATATGAATGAACATGAAGAACACCTTCATGTCCTATTGTAGTGTCTCAAAAAAACAAGTTATATGAGAAGTTGTTCAAGTGTTCATTTCTCCAAAAGAAAACTTAGTATTTGTGTCACATAATTTTTGGTGAAGCAATTTTATTAGATCCTACCAAGATTCAAGTGATATTTAATTGGACCACACCTAAAAGAGTTATAAAAGTCCAAAGTTTCATGGGACTCATCAAATATTATAGAAGATTTTCTAGAAAAAATTGAGTGACAACAATAATAACCTATCTACAAAGGAAATAAAAGCCATTTCGGTGGACCAAGGAATGTGAGAAAGCAGTTGAGGAAATAATGCATAGGATAACCTTAGCCCCAATGTTCATATTTCTAGATATGGTAAAGGATTTCATAGTCTACACTAACACATTGAGAGAAGGATTGGGCAGAGTGTTAATGTAAAAGGGATGCATTATTGTGTATGAGTTCTAGAAGTTGAAGGATCATGAGAAAAACTATTTGACTCATGGTTTGGAATCGACTAGTATGACACACACTCTAAAAATATGGCAGAATTATTTTATTGGACATGAGTTTGAGCTCAAAATGGATCACCAAATCCTAAAGCATTTATTCACATAGCTAACATTAAATGTTAGACAACACCAATGGGTTGAGTTTTTGAGTGAATATAAATTTATTATCACTTATATTCAAGGAAAAGGAAACAAGATTACAAATGCCTTAAGTAGGAGAGTGTAAGTTAATACCATAATAAATATATAAAATGACTTCGGGAGATATAGGTAGAGAAAAAAAGTATGAGAGTGTGAGACAAATAGTGGTAGACATGTTGATAATATTGTCCACTCAAGTATATTGTTCAAGATGACACCAATTTAGTTAAGGATGGAGTTCTATGGTATAAATAATGTTTTATGGTGCCAAGGGAATCTCAATTAAAGAAATTTATTTTGAAAGGACATGAGTACCATATACTACACACCTTAGAGCTAATAAATTGTATGTGAATATAAAAAGAATGTATTACTAGCCAAGAATGAAGAAGGAAATTGTAATTTATTTAGCAATTTAATGTTTGAAATGCTACCAGGTTAAGGAAAAACATGGACACTCAAAAATATTACTCTATCTCCATGATATTCTAGAATAATAATTTCACACAATAACCCTAGAATTTGTCATTTGTTTACTACGGACATGCCACCAACTTAATGCAATTTTGGTGGTAGTGGACAAATTTATGAACGTTTCACATTTCTTGCCAACTTGAGATATAATCAATGCTAAGTAAATTGTCCAATTGTGTGTAGATACCATTGTAAGACTCAATGTTCACTTCTAGTTTTTAGAGTATGTTTCAGCTTGCTTTTGGCATGAAGTTAAATCTCAACATTGTATATCACCCTGAAACAAATTGGCGAACAAAGAGAGTAAATAAAATTTTAGAGAACATGTTGAGAATGTATGTGATGGATAATCAAGTGTACTGGGATAATTATCTACCTTTGATTGAATTTGGTTATAATAATAGTTATCGAATCTCTTTATTAATGGCACTATATGATACACTATATGGGAGAATTGGTAGGACACACTTAAATTGAGAAGGACTAGAAGACCAAGTCTAGAGATGGAACATAAATTAGTTTATCTTTAGCAAAGGATAACGGAATCTCAAGATAGACAAAAGAGTTATGTCGATCAAAATAAAACCCCTAGAACCGCTAATGTTGAAGATAAAGTGTTCTTGAGAGTGTGCAACCTTGAACAAGAGTGTTAATATCTTAAAAGTTCTCAAAATTGTCCTCTAGATATATAGGTTTATTTGAAATTATTGAACAAATAGGACTCATTGTCTATAGATTTGCTCTACGCCACTCCAAAGTCAACTACATGATGATTTCCATGTATCTAGATTGCAAATGTATATGCCTAGCTTGAATCACGTGATTTATGGTCCTATTTGTAGATGGACATAGACAACATGATTTAAGTAGAACCATTCCAAATACTAGAGTGGTGCATACTTCAACTATGATGCTATGACATTGGTCGAGTCAAGGTGTTGTGGGATCAATATAGACCTAACATAGCAACATGGGAAGAAGCACAAGAAATATAATAGTTGAACCTACGATTATTTTAGAATTCTAACTTTGGGGATGAGTTCCCTAAGAGGGTGAGAAATATAATGCCCCAATGTTTCCCATTTTTTGTTTGTACTAGTAATCGTTTAAAAATCGAGAGGGCCTCATGTTATTTATGAACTTGAATGGCATTTTGGCCGTGAGTTTGATTAAGGTTTTAATTTTAAGTTACTTAGTGTCAATTGACTGACATATTTTAATCTAACCCATGTGTACATGATAAGGTACATTATGATAATATCCTTGAGATCATTTAAGTCAACTAAAGCATAGATTAATGTTATAATAATTTAGAAATTCCAATCTCATTAATTATTACCTGCAATTATGATATTTAAAAATATTATTTAGTATAGGTGGTCAATGATAGGGACCGGGTCAACCAAGTAGAAGGGGCAAGTCTATAGATTCATGGGACTCTAATTAGTGACTAGTAATGGTGCATGAGTAGCCATGTGCTAGATTATGTTTCCAAGTGTCATGAGCTAAGACAACATGAGTTGTTTGATTATTAGAAGTGGCAACAAGGTAAGAAACAAGAACAATGTATAGGAGTAAATAATATTAGCCTTAAGAGAATGATGATATGCATGGAAAAGAGAGTCAATTCTCTTACTCAATTACATGGCTAGTGGATAAACCAATCAACAAGGAAATCTAAGAGAATGAAGTGATTTAGGACCAGGATGAGATCTTAGAAGAAATTTAGAGACATTAATGTTTCATTAAGTTTACAAGCATAGGTTTTACCCCAATAGTGGTTAATTGGAGATGGTTCAGTTTGAGTAAATATGTTGTGTATATCTCTGTCTCAGTCAACTTGATTTGTGAGATGTATCCTATGACATCTATGAAATTGGGATCTAAATCAATATTTATTTTGAATCAACATGTTATGAATAAACTAGTGATGTATTGTTCTCATACCTATGTTTATTTCATCTCCTATTTTCTATTTGTATTTATTTGGTTTCTACATTTACTTATTATGGAGTGTTTGTGATTTTCCTATATATTAAATGTGAAAGTTAAATGTTTAATTATCATGATGGAATGGTCATATGCATTTAAATATTGTGATATTTTAAAATGATTTAAAATTTAAAAATTTGTTTGGACTTTATGCCTTAGACAAATTAATTAAATTACATGTATTAATTTTTTTGGGAAAAGAATTGCTTTAATTAAATTTAATTGGAAATGTTAGTCATTTCTTAATGTATACATGTTATTCAAAGAAAATATTTTTTTTTGAAATAACTATTTTAAAATATCCTAATTGTATTATCCACTTCTAGAAATAACTTGCTAATAGGAATTGAAAATAAAATCCAAAAAAGTGTTTAGGGATTTTTAGAAGGGATTGAAAGAAAGAAACGAGCTCATAAATTCTTATTATCTTTTCATCTTTCTTAAAAATTCTCCCTACTTCACGTTTGAAGTTTTGCTTGATTTAAAAGTGAATTTGGGATAGATTTTGGACTGCTACACATGTGGAGGAAGAAGATATTGAAAATATTGCGTGTGTGAAGATAAGAAGATTTTTTCGAAAACTTGTGCGAGAAAATTTCATGAGCATCAAGGTATTCATCTATATATATTTTGAATTATGCTTGATTGATCATGTTGAAACCGTTCCCATGTTATGTGGATAGAATATGGTAATCTTTTCCTAGATTTTAATTGAGTTTTGAATCTAGAATAGATTTAATTTATTTAAATTTAGTTTATGTTTTTTTTAGAAATCTATTTTATAGTTATTATGTTGGAAAATTTTTCTAGAATTCTTATGTAATGCAACAAGCATGTTGTTGTGCACATTAGGAATGTAAGAGTAGAATTCATTTTGAGAAATTATGAATTTCAAGATTTTTAGAAAAAATTTCATGGCCATGGATAGTGAAAAGTGATTTATGTCCTTGAAACTTGATTTATGTCTTATGTGTGAAGCATGAATTTAAGAAATTCAAAATATAGGAAATGTACTTATTTATATTTTATGCGATGAAGAGTCTCATGTTTCTTATGTTTTTCTTGACCTTTTGGATATGAGAATCATGCATGTTGACCTCATTTTCTATTCCTTCAATTTTTGGGTGAAGGTTGACTTTTGGATCTAGGATTGGATACTAATGTTAGAAGTAGAGTGGAACCATGTCGTGCTTGCAGAATTGGGGACGTCCCAATACAAAAAATTGTATGGGTAATATAATGAGATTAAAATAAATTGGGGATTCAAACATCTAAAATGAATGAAACTAAAGAACTTAAGACATGAGTTATGTTGAAGGCCTTGAATGAATCATGTAAGATAATGCTCGACATACTTGTGCATGAAGTCCCTGAGGGAATCACACAAGAAAGCACTATGAACATTACTTACATCAAAATCCCTCAGGAATCATGCAAGACTAGTACTATGATCTACTTGTGTCTTAAGGCCCTAAGAGAATCACGCAAGATAGTACTTATTCCATTATTTGTACTTGAAATCCCACAAGTTAATGATGACACTCTACTTCCAATACTTAGTCCTAGGTCCTTTCCTATTTTCTTTGGGTTGTTGGTACCCAATGTGTCCTTGTGACTTCTTTTCTTGAGTGTGATGTTGTGCTAACTCATTCCTTTGATTTTTTTAGTTTTCACCATGTCATCTTGTGTGTTATTGGTTGGAGGTTATAACCATTGTATGTCATTGTGTATGTGATTGCATGATAAATGTTCTTGGTATGTGTTATGCTGTGTTTTGTATCATTCCATGTAATTGTATTATATGTGTGTATAATTGCCTAATTAACCATCTCTTGATTCAAAGGAGTGGACCTAAGGGTACCACATAGTTGGGTGGTGTTATACAACTATTAGGGCTAGCTAGATTTATGGATATGCTTGGAGAGTGTGCAAAGTTTATTTATTGTTGTGGCAGGGTAGTTCCTTTATGGTATCATTTATTGAGAAATGTATTTACTTAGGACTTCTATTTATTCAGGACTTCATCACTCATCGGCTTAGTTTGTATTTCAGACATAATTGAACTTGTAATCCATGGTAAACCATCCACTTTTTGGATAAAGGCTTCATTGGTATTCTTTTAGTTTATTGTATTATGTTATGTGTAGGTATTATATGTGGAATGGAATCTGTTGTTATGCTTATCTTGATATGCCATGTAGAGACAATTTACTTTCCATAATTGATGATCATGTTATAATGTGATTATTGTTGTTATTCTTTCTCTCGATTCTTGTGAGAGTCATAGCTTCCACGTATGCATGTGATACAAGTGTACTTTGGACATGTGCTTATAGATTACCATCCTATTTTCTCCTCAATTTTGTCCTAACATTCTAAGATTGTTCTCAACTATGAGATTGTGTTTTTGACCAAGGGAAACTTATGTTGTTTTGTGTTTTTGTCTTGTGAAGTGAATTCTAGAAAAGTAGTGTTCCAAGTCTATAACACATGTTATAGACTATAGCATAGTTCATTATCACCCAACTTGTTTGCTAGTACCTTATGGATCTTATTATCCAATTCTACACTATCATCCATGAATCATGCAAACATCCAATTTATGTATTACATTGCCTTGGTACACACTATCATCTGGGCCTCTTAGGATAATGAGAACTCCCAAAAGGTTTTGAGAAAAATTTCTATATGAGAGTTGTTCCCCCATGGTCTACTTTGTATTCCTATTATTTCACTTTGGACAAAGTCATATTTTGTGAGTTATATTTTCTTTCATGATTGAGATGTGTGCCTTGTGTGAATTAACTTGTCACTCAATGCATAATTATATGTGAGATGTATTTCTCTAATAGTGATGTGGCATCACCCTTCTCTTTAAACTTATTAATAAAGGCCTAACCTAACTAGTCATAGTAAGGTATTTAAAAAGGGTCAATGATTGGTACCAATCAAGAGACTTTCATTTGAATGAATCGACAAGTAATCTATGTTTAATACTTTATTCTCCAATCTTGTGGACTATGAAATGGTTCAAAATATCATGCAAATGCTTAGTAGGAGTGGTCAAAATTTCACCTATGAAATATGCGAGAGAATGTAAGGCAACATCTAGAATAGCTCCCCATATACCAAGAGGTCTAGGTGATATGAATGGACCTCAAGTATTCCATGCAGGAAAGAATCTTGGTAGTTATTCTTGAGTAGCCATGAAAAGATTAATTTTTTGTGTTTGAAATTGGGGCTAGAGTATAGCTCATGGTCTCCTTCATGGGACAAACACAAGGGCCTACACTAATATATGTGGGTTGGATCTTGTTGTAGATCTTGTGGTAGTTCCAAGGGTCATAGGTATTCTAGGTTAGTTCAGATAGAGTCACCAGGTAATAACAAAGATTTAGTGGCCAAGAATCCACCTAAACTTGGCTAAGTCTAACTTCTAATTAGTCCAAATCCTTCAATTCATTTGAGTCCCACTAAGCATGCTAGAAACAATTGATAGGTCTAAAGGTCTTGTTCAAGAACAATGCACCATGTAGGAACAACAACATGGAAATCCTTACAGGTGTGAGACAATTCCTACAAGTTAATCTCTAGAATTGAAAGGCTATCTCTTTATCTATCCTAAGCTAAGCCTAAATTTGTGTCAGGGAAAAAGGAAAGGGATTGTAGAAAGAAGATAACACAAATAAAGGATCACACTAGATAGATATATTCTCACAATCAATGTAGAGTTTTGCAACTCATGATATGTTATAATCAATAGAAGCAGAATGCATAAGGAACATAATAATTAACTTGCAAGCATTGATAATTTTTTTTTGGAATAGTAGCTTTTTGTATTAATGCTTATGAGATCACTTAACCAATACATACAATACATCAACTTTGGAAATATACATAGAGGTTACCTTGTATAACTATGAGAAGGTCAAGATTAATATCATACACCAGGCTCCAAAGCTCAATTATATATCACTTAATTTGAGACTTAGTTTACACATTAGGATCAAAAGCTTAGATATAGAAAACTACATCTAATATATTAAGAGGAATGTAGGTCAATATTTATAGCTAGAGTTTACAACCCACAATGAAGTTTTCTCCCCAAAACAAGAATTTTAAATCACAAATCAATCAAGGAGAGAGTGACAACTCTACAAATTTGGTTCCTTGAAGTCTCTTGTTGGTAGTTGGAGTCTACTGTGCAGTCCATTGGTACATGATCAATGAAGTCCATCATGTAGTAATACACTTTGTAGTTCTAGGTAGGTGAATTCCTTTGTTTATGTGTCATGTAGGATAAAAATAAACTGATGCAGGAGCATCACTCTTTTCATGTTTGTAAGGTCATTTTGATGTTTAGTTGGTGTTTTAAGGTCACTATGATGTCAAGAGTCTTAAATTAGTGTTTTAAGGTCAATTAGAGTCCATTGCGAGCATTTCCAATGGTTTAGAGTTCTTAGGAAGTCCTAGAAATTCAAATTTTGAGTTTTCCTGCCAAAACTAGATTTGAATTTTCTAAGTTTGTTTGGCTTGTTTTTAGATTTGGAGGTTGGTTATCAAGGGTAGAAATGGGTGTGTTGATTTCAATAAGGTCTTGAAAGACCATGTGAACCCATGTTGGATCTTTGTTCATGTTTTTGTTAGTTCTAGGTGGTAAAAAGTGCATATATTGCAAGTATAAGGGCAAAAAAGGACATCATGACATTAGGTTTTTGGAAGGAAAAGACATATGCTTGATTTGTAACTATTTTTTAAATATAATTCAGATGGAATGAGTGAGAAGACATGCTCCAAGAATTTGTAGAAGGAGGTTTTCATTAAATTATCTTGTATTTATGACATTTTATGACAATTTTCTGTAAATACAGTCAAAGAACAATCTTGTATAGTTTTGTATGGCACATTACTAGGGTTGTGAGTGGATGGAATGATAGATTTTTGTTTTTAGGTTCAAATGCAATTGGTTTGGTTTGGTTTCAAGTTATTTTGATCAATATATGGCAAAAATGCCACTAATAGCCCTGTTACAGAGCTAGGGTTTCCAGTGAGAGGAAAAAATTCATAACTTTTGTTTGGACCAGTAAAAAAACATGAAAATTGGTGAAAGTCTTCATTTGGACATGTACTAAGTGTCCTCCAAAGGAAAAGTCATGACTCCTTCATAGGCACGAGTTATTAAGGATTGTATGTGCTGTTGTCCATAAAGACTGTCATAAACCCTATGTGCATTTGAGGGTTTAGTGAAAAGTAAGTTTTTTTGAGTTCACCATAGAAAAGTGAAGGTTTGGTGAGACCTTATATGGTATGAAGAAGTTTAAAGTAGCTTGAGGAAGTACAAGGAGTAAAATTTGTTATGCTAAGAACCCAATAGGTCTTTCTTGAGGTTTTATGCCTAGAGAGGAAAGTTTGTAGAAATCTTGCAAAGGTAGGATTATAACACTTTTAGTACACTCAATCATATCTGAAAACACTTGTTTCTTGCTTTATTTATCCCTCTGCATCATTTTTGGTATTAGAGCCCAAAGATCTAGGCAGGGGAAATTAGTATGTTCATAGATATTTGGGAAAGTATGTGTATTGTAGTTGACAGGTTAAAGTGAAGAACCTAGGTACCAAAAGACTGCCCACAGTAGAAAAAAAGAAAAGAAGCCCTAGGCGAGGTATCACAAAGTCAAGAAGAGAGATAGAACGATGCAGCAGAAAGATGAGAAAGAAGGCTTCAAAAAGAAGGACAAGATGAAAGTCAATAAGATAAGACAAGATGCAAAGTTTGATAGAGAAATGGTAGAGTTGAGAAGAGATAAATTAAGCTTGTAGTACAAAAGTGGCTTGAGGAAAGGAACCAAGAAGGTGGTTGGAAAATGAAAAAGAGAGTGAATTGGCCTATAGAGCTACTTGTCAAGAGAAGAAGAAGGTAAAGGATGGCTTCCTTGAGAAGAGAAGAAAAGAAAATGAGAAAAGCCCATAGAGGTTTGGAAAGCGAAGAGTTGCTAAATGAGCAACATGAAAAAAAAGTGGAGTTGCCAAGAGAATAACATGCATGGGAAGTGATAAAGGGAGTTCTCATTGTGGAGAACATGAAAGAAAATAAGAAAGAAGGGAGAGAGGAAGAAGTACAAAAAACACTTTAAGAAGAGACTAATGAAGAGATAATGAAGGAAGTTTCCTATCACAGGTTAGACAACGAACCAAATCAGGAAAGGAAGCTACTTGGGATTGACATGAATGAAGTTTAAGAGTGTTTTCCAACTAAGAAGAGAGTAAGAGTGAGTGAAGAACTAATAAGAGAATGTGAGAGGAAGGCAGCAATAAGGAAGCACACATAAGGAATAGAAGACATGCGGAAATGACCAGTATTAATGACACCTATGAATGAGAGACATAATTTTGGTGTCTTAAAGCTGAGAAAGAAATAAGGAGCAAATACAAGAAGAAAGTGGCCAACAAATGAAAGAAAACTAAGAAACTCAGAGAAAACCAATACAAACATGGTGAAGATGAAGAGCCAAGAATGCAACACAATTGGAAGAAGAGAAAAAAGAACAATGCCTTTGAGATTGAATTGCCTAGTGGAGTAGGCATATCACCAATTTTCAATGTTGCTGACTTATAACCTTACAAAAGAGATACAAATGTGGATGAAGGAGTAGGTATACAAAACATATTAGATGCCGATTAGATAGAGGACCTACCACATACCAAACCAACAGAGTTAGAGTGCATTCTTGAAACCAAAGAGAGCAAGAAGACAAGAGGCAAGCAATACTACCAGTACTTGGTCAAGTGGAAGGTGCTACCCTATGAGGATGCCACATGGATGACTGAAGCTGACATCATCAAGCATGGGATCACTATTGCAGACCTCTTCTCAGGTGGAACCCAACATTCATTTTCTTTCCCTTGGGAGTATGATGCAGGAGCAACACTCTTTTCATGTTTGTAAGGTCATTTTGATGTCTAGTTGGTGTTTTAAGGTCATTGTGATGTCAAGAGTCTTGAATTAGTGTTTGAAGGTCAATTAGAGTCCATTGGGAGCATTTCCAATTGTTTAGAGTTCTTAGGAAGTCCCAGAAATTCAAATTTAGAGTTTTCCCGCCAAAACTAGATTTGAATTTTCTAAGTTTGTTTGGCTTGGTTTTACAGTTGGAGTTTGGTTCTCAAAGATAGAAATAGGTGTGTTGAGTTCAATAAGGTCTTGAAAGACCACGATAACCCATGTTGGGTCTTTGTTCATGTTTTTGTTAGTTCTAGGTGGTAAAAAGTGCATATTTTGCAAGTTTAAGGGCAAAAAAGGACATTGGGACATTAGGTTTTTGTAAGGAAAAGACATATGCTCAATTTGTAACTATTTATTAAATATAATTCATATGGAATGAATGAGAATACATGCTCCAAGAAGTTGCAAAAGGAGGTTTTCATGAAATTATATTATTTTTATGAAATTTTATGACAATTTTCTGTAAATATAGTCAAAGAACAATCTTGTACGGTTTTGTACAACATAGTACCAGGGATGTGAGTGGATGGAATGATATATTTTTGCTTTGAGGTTCAAATTCAATTGGTTTGGTTTGATTTCAAGTTGATTTTGAGCAAGATATGGCAAAAATGCCACTAACAACCACGTTACAAAGCTAGGGTTTCCAGCGAGAGAAACAAATTCATAACTTTTGTTTGGACCAGTAATCATGAAACTTGGTGAAAGTCTTCATTTGGACATGTACTAAGTGTCCTTCAAAGGAAATTTCATGACTCCTTTATATGCATGAGTTATTAAGGACTGTGTGTGCTGCTATCCAGAAAAGACTGTTATAAACCCTATGTGCATTTGAGGGTTTAGTGGAAAGTAATTTTTTTTGAGTTCACAACAGCAAAGTGAGGGTTTGGTGAGAACCTACAGGGTTTGTAGAAGGTTAAATTAGCTTGAGGAAGTACAAGGAGTGAAATTTGTTATGTTGAGCAACCAATAGGTCTTTCTTGAGGTTTTATGCCTAGAGAGGAAAGTTTGTAGAAATCTTGCAAAGGCAGGGTTATAACACTTTCAGTAGACTCAATCATATCTGAAAACACTTGTTTCTTGTTTTGTTTATCCTTTTGTATCATTTTTTATATTAGAGCCCAAAGATCTGGGTAGGGGAAATTTGTATGTTCATAGATATTTTGGAAAGTATGTGTATTGCAGTTGATAGGTTAAAGTGAAGAACCTGGGTACCAAAAGACTGGGCAATGAGAAAAAAAGAAAAGAAGCCCTAGGTGAGTTATCATGAAGTCAAGAAGAGAGATAGAAAGATGTAGCAGAAAGATAAGAAAGAAGGCCTCAAAAAGAAGGACAAGATGAAAGTCAAAAAGATAAGACAAGATGCAGAGTTTGATAGAGAAATGATAGAGTTGAGAAGAGATACTAAGCTTGTAGTACAATAGTGGCTTAAGGAAAGGAACCAAGAAGGTGGTTGGAAAATGAAAAAGAGAGTGAAGTGGCCTATAGAACTACTTGTCAAGAGAAGAAGAAGGCAAAGGATGGTTGCCTTGAGAAGAGAAGAAAAGAACCTGAGAAAAGCCCATAGAGGTTTGGAAAGTGAAGAGTTGCCAAATGAGCAACATGAAAAAGAAGTGGAGTTTCCAAGAGAAAAACATGCATAAGAAGTGATGAAGAGATTTATCATTGTGGAGAACATGAAAGAAAATAAGAAAGAAGGGAGAGAGGAAGAAGTACAAAAAGCACTTTATGAAGAGACTAATGAAGAGAGAATGAAGGAAGTTTCCTATCACAGATTAGACAATGAACCAAATTAGGAAAGGAAGCTACTTGGGATTGACATGAATGAAGTTCAAGAGTGTTTTCTAGCCAAGCAGAGAGTAAGAGTGAGTGAAGAACTAATAAGAGAACTTGAGAGGAAGGCAGCAATAAGGAAGCACACACAAGGAACATAAGATGCAGAAATGGCCAGTATTAATGACACCTATGAACGAGAGACAAAATTTTGGCGTCTTACAGCTGAGAAAGAAATAAGGAACAAATACAAGAAGAAAGAGGCTAACAAACTAAAGAAAACTAAGAAAATCAGAGCAAACCAATACAAACATGGTGAAGATGAAGAGCAAAGAATGCAACACAATTGGAAGAAGAGAAAAAAGAACAATGCGTGTGAGATTGAATTGCCTAGTGGAGTAGGCATATCACCAATTTTCAATGTTGCTGACTTATAACCTTACAAAAGAGATACAAATGCAGATGAAGGAGCTGGTATACAACACATATTAGATGTTGATTGGATAGAGGACCTACAACATACCAAACCAACAGAGTTAGAGTGCATTCTTGACACCAAAGAGAGCAAGAACACAAGAGGCAAGCAATACTAGGTCAGTACTTGGTCAAGTGGAAGGGGATGCCATATGAGGATTCCACATGGATGACTGAAGCTGGCATCATCAAGCATGGGAGCACTGTTTTAGACCTCTTCTCGGGTGGAACCTGACTTTCATTTTCTTTCCCTTGGGAGTATGATGCAGGAGCATCACTCTTTTCATGTTTGTAAGGTCATTTTGATGTCTAGTTGGTGTTTTAAGGTCATTGTGATGTAAATAATATTGAATTAGTGTTTGAATGTCAATTAGAGTCCATTGGGAGCATTTCCAATGGTTTAGAGTTCTTAGGAAGTCCTAGAAATTCAAATTTTGAGTTTTCCCGCCAAAACTATATTGAAATTTTCTATGTTTCTTTGGCTTGTTTTTATAGTTGGAGTTTGGTTCTCAAGGGTATAAATGGGTGTGTTGAGTTCAATAAGATCTTAAAAGACCATGAGAACCCATGTTGGGTCTTTGTTCATGTTTTTGTTAGTTCTAGGTGGTAAAAAGTGCATATTTTGCAAGTTTAAGGGCAAAAAAGGACATTATGACATTAGGTTTTTGGAAGGAAAAGACATATGCTCAATTTGTAACTATTTTTTAAATATAATTCAGATTGAATGAATGAGAAGACACACTCCATAAGTTGCAGAAGGAGGTTTTCACGAAATTATCTTGTTTTATGACATTTTATGACAATTTTTTGCAAATACAGTTAAAGAATAATCTTACAGTATGGTTTTTGTACGACATAGTTGAAAGTGCATTAAATGATATATTTTTGTTTTGAGGTTCAAATGCAATTGGTTTGATTTGATTTCAAGTTGTTTTGATCAAGATATGGCAAAAATACCACTAACAGCCCTGTTATAGAGCTAGGGTTTCCAGTGAGAGGAAAAAAATAATAACTTTTGTTTGGACTAGTAAAAAATCATGAAACTTGGTGAAAGTATTCATTTGGACATGTACTAAGTGTCCTCCAAAGTAAAATTCATGAATCCTTCATATGCATGAGTTATTAAGGACTGTGTGTGTTGTTGTCCATAAAAGACTGTCATAAACCCTATGTGCATTTGAGGGTTTAGTGGAAAATAATTTTTTTTAGTTCACCATAGCAAAGTGAGGATTTGGTGAGACCCTACAGGGTTTGTAGATGGGTAAAGTAGCTTGAGGAAGTAAAAGGAGTGAAATTTGTTATTCTAAGCACCTAATAGGTCTTTCTTGAGGTCTTATGCCTAGAGAGGAAAGTTTGTAGAAATCTTGCAAAGGTAGGGTTATAACACTTTTAGTAGACTCAATCATATCTGAAAACACTTGTTTCCTATTTCGTTTATCCCTCTGCATCATTAGCTAATCTTTAATGTTGGATTGATATCTGTGATGAAATTTGAATTTGAGATGTGACAGATCATTACCCAAACTATTATAGAGTTCAAGGATATCCCGAGGATGTTGTAGATGTGAAAATTGTACTACCATGGAGAATCAATGAGATCTATAATGGAATGGATGCATACTTTGTGGTACATTGGAAGAACTTGGTGGTGGTAGATCAGATGGCTCACACTATTCTACAATGAGATTATCACTTTACTTTTTAGGAACTCTCGAGAGCACACCATGTCTAGCATTAGCTATAACATAAATAATAAACCACCAATTGTTGACAAGTGGGGCTTGCCAACATATATTATATTGTTTCACCAATCAAATGGGAACCTAATAAATGACATAGACCAATGGTAGGGCTTTATAATTAAATCTTCATTAATAATAGTGGAAATCCCCATGCACTATTAGATCTTATAGTTCTCAACATATCTAATGGTGTGCATGTATTAGCAATTAGAACATTTCCCAAGCAACACAAAATACATCAAAACTTCAAAATTGAGGAAACATGAGTGATTTGTCAATACCATGGGGTATTATCCTTCAATCATGAGTAAGGTAGAATAAATATACCACTTATAGTGAAGAATTCTTTACAAACATCATTGGGAAATTTTAATCCCCTAATCCTAATGAGGTTGAGGTCTAGCTTGTAATAGATATATTTAGGGACGAATAAATGAAAATAAGGATTACGTGTGAGCAATGGTTGGTTATCACATATCCCAACTATACATTCAATGGGTTAATGATGTAGCATATAACATTAAAGTGATTGTGTAGATTTATAAATTTTGTTTGCATTTATGGTTTGTTGTTATAAAATTTGAAGATACTTGCTCATGATTGACATGATTTTTACTTGGCCTAGTATCTTGTTTATCATTTGAGTTATCCCTACCCTTTTTGAATTTTTTTGGCTAGTACTTACAACATAGTAGGATGATAAAGACATAGGGGTAATAAATGGGTTATTTTTCAAATTATTATCCTCCAATAGTTTTAATTCATAATCTTTAAGGCTTGTGTATAAATTATAAAATGTGGCATAATAGTTAAAACTAAATTTAAATCTTTGATGGTAGGGAGCAAATAATTGGTGAAAATTATTTAGATATCATCATTTGACAATTAGTAATGAATTTTAACAACCAAGGATTGAAATCTTATAACAAAATCATTTAGTCTTTCATTATTTCCTTGCTTTTAATGGACCAAGTTGAAAAATGTAACTTTTAATGCCATTTTTATCTTTACAAATTAGACAAGGCATTTGCTAGTTTGGGAAAGGATTGGATAGAACCATGTTGCAATGAGAAAAGTTCCATTCTAGAGCACATCATCCTTTAATGTGTGTAGGAATAATTTAGTAAGTACTTGATCATCATGCATGAAATCAAAATGTGTGGAATTAAATGACACAATATGGGTCATTTGGTAACCTTTTCCATTATATAATTTAAATTTGCAAAACTCATTGGGAAGGGATATTCCAATATGTCATATGATATAGAATTGTGGGTAAAATCACGAGATAGATCTGGGTCAGTGCAAGAAGTTGGGTCCACTTTTTGGCCAAAAAGTGGAAGTGTTTTCCCTGATTTTTAGAATTTGTCACATCTAACCTAAACATTTGAGGCACTTAAAGATTGAATCTTAAAAAATTTTAGTAATATGAAATGTAGTACTTAGAGTCTAGTTTCCAAATATATAATTTATTTTAATACCCAGATGATACAAATTGATTTTCAATAGGCATTTCTAAAACCACTGTTTAAAAGTCACTTTTTTTTATCATACCATGCACGTGTACGGACAACATAATTTGACATAAATAAAAATATTTTTCTAAATCTTTTTGGGGAAAGATGTGTAGTACAGTGAAATTTGATGAAGATATTTTTTATAATTTTTTTCCAAATATTTTTTTTAATTAATTTTTTAGTGGCCCTAATTGTTGTTTTCGAAAACCCTCGTGTACGACCAACATAATTTGAGAAAAACTAATCATAAAATAATTTTTTTTCATTGTGTAAAGAATGATGTGTAGATTGATGACATATAATTTTTTTTTCAAAAAACTTTAAAAATTAAAGTTATTAAAAAAATACAAACACCTGTCATTTCAAGTTTTTGGACTAGTTTGCTCATAAAATAAATAATAAATGGAAAAATACGTCCAATAAAAAATGACATATTTGAAAACTAGACACTGTCATCTGTAATGGGTTTTAATTTCATAAAAAAAATTAGAAAAAAATGTCATCAGCCATATAGGTAAACTCAGTCTTTCCTCTTGTTCTATACTTAGAAAAAAAGTTGCAGGCCCAAGGCTCAAGGTCGGCTACCCATGCCTTTCCCGAGCCTAAAACCAAACCAAAGGCAAGGGAAAAGGCGGTCGGCCATTTCAAATTTCTTAGAATGGGTATCCGTTATTTTTAAGAACGGGTACCCATTATGTTTAAGAAAGGGTACCCATTTTAAAATGGGTACCTGTTTCTTTTATATCTGTTATTTCCCATCATCAGGGAAAAATATACTATGACTATATCCCTGCAACTTGCAAGTCTGATGTAGGGGCTGACAATGACATTTTCTACATTTTTTTACTTGCATGTGTCTTGTGGAATCTCTTGGCATATCATATTCTATTCAGATTTTGAAAGGAATCGATCATATGAATAATTTTTAGGTGGAATCAAGTGTAGGAGCTATTTTCAAGAGGAAAAAAAATAGAGGGTTTTAGTTTTTTACATCTACTTTTACTTTAAAATCTATGCAACAAATGATCTACATCTGATTGTACTTCAAAATTTCAAAGGAGTACATCAATCTAAAATTGGATTAAATATCATTTGTTATTTTATCAAAAGGGTTTGGTAATCATGGGATCAAATCAACGTTAAAAAAAATAAAGGAGGTTCATGACACCTCAAGAAATTGAAGCAAATAGAGAGAAGGAAGCAAAAAGGCAAAGAGATAGAAGAAGGATTCAAGAGATGAATATTGAAGCATCTAGTTCCATGACTATTGAAGAGAAAAATATTCAAGAGACTACAAAGGATGGAATGAATGTAGATGATGAAAATGTGAAAATGGTGAATTTGGAAGAAAATATAACTATAGCAACAAATGCATGTATGTCTTCAAACCCAACTTTCAATGATATGGAAAATACGACTATACAAACAAATCCAGGTATGTCTTCAAAGCCAAGTTTTAATGATATGGAAAACGCAACTATAGAAACAAATCCAGGTATGTCTTCAAACCTACCTATCACTGATATTGATCGATTTAGTTTATTAAATGAAGCTGGATATACCAATGATGAGCTCAATTATACTATTGAAAATATGGAAAGAGGAAATGAGAATGAAATCCCTTATATGAGTGAAAATGAAAATATTTTTAAAAAAATTGAACGAAATATCTTGGATAATCTTCCTGGTAAGATTTCTTGGAGACAAATGAGAACCCATGCAAATGGATTATGTAGAATGTTTTTTTATAAAAAACTCTTGGATTTCAATGTCAACTCATGATGCAATTGATGAAAATGTGGAAATTACAAAAAGTAATGAAAAAGTTAGGTATTTTTATAAAACCTAAAAGGAAAGATGAATCAATGAAACAAGTTTTATCTAGTGTTGCTAATGCTATTGATTCTATTGGTAAAAAGAGTCGAACTAAAGATAGCAATGCAGCACGAAGAGCTATAACAACTACTTTAGTCAATAAATCATTTTCAAATAAAAGAATAATAAGTAAGACTATCCTAAAACTTTGAGAAGAGTAGCAAAGAGAAGAGAATCTATTGAAAATGATCCAATTAACCAATGTTGGAGTTTTAGTGGTAGACTCCCAAAGTATGACATGAAATTAAATAGTGAAATCAAATCTTTAATTGAAAAATATTGGCATGATAATACAAGGGTATCATCTAATGTTAGAGATGTTTTAAAATTAAGAGTGGGGTCCAAAATTCGTGATCCTCATCCAAAACATCTATTAGACATGACTCAAACTGAATTGTATAAAAAATTCTTAGATGATTCAGTGTTAGTACCATTTAATATTACCATAAGTCAACTTAGGTCTTTCGAGAATTGTAAACCTTGGTATGTGAAAATTAATAAACAATGTATCTCTTGTTGTTGTAAAACTCATGTTCAATTTCATTATTATTATGATGTTTTTCAATATATACATTCTACTTTGCATACTAACGTAATTATTCAGGAATGTGGTATTAATATGCCACTTCAAACAATTAAGGAGTTTGTATCAAGTTTGTTTTGTGAGACATCTAATGGAAACTTATTTTATTCAAAAGAATGTATTTCTGGACAATGCAATAGATGTGGCAACTTTTCATTGTTAGGAGAATGTATGCATGAAAATATTTCACATGAATTTGGAAAACAATTAGTGGATGTGAAAAGATTCAAGAATATTGAATATTCTTTAAAGGATGGAAAAATTGGAAAGCGTTGCGAGTTAGTCACAGAAAAAATTTACGTGCATGCATTCATCAAAGAATTTAAAGATAATATTGTGTCCAAATATGTCAAACACTCCTAATATGCTCGGTGGCTTGATGGACAATTTCGTACATGTAAAAACACATTTCCAATTGGAACTATCCTATCAGTGGTTGACTTTGCAGAAAACTATACTCTTGTTCCACAAGAAGAAATTCAATCTCAGTATTATAATTTAGTGTAGGTGGCCATCTTTGTTCATATTGTATACAAACATGCAGATGAAAGTATATAAGATAATAGAAAATTTCTGAGGGAGTATCATTTCTATTTAAGTGATAACCAGTTACACTCTTCAGAGTTTGTGCAATATTGTTTCAAAAAATTTTATGAAAGTTTAAAAGAAAGAGAAATCTAGGTGACACAACATTTCATATGGTCAGATAACTGTACAGGGCAATTCAAAAATGTAAGAATGTTTTATTGGTTATGTAGGGAGCACAAAGAAAACAATATCCAACATATGTGGAGTTTTTATGAAGTTGGACATGGTAAAGGAGAACATGATAGAGCTGGAGCATGTGTGAAAAGAGCTCTTGCTAGAGACCAATTAAAATTTGATGATGCAACAAAATTTAGAGATGCACGTGCAATTATGGATTGGTGTAATGAAAAATTATCTACGGGATCAAGTGAGAATTCTACAATTCGATAGTTCTTTTGGTTAGTTGAAGAAAAGAATATTCCTACTTGACTTGATTGTGGGACAATAACTAGATCAACAAAATGGCATTCATTTAAGAGTTTAAATGCAAGCACATGGACTATATGGACTAGGGAGCTTGCATGTTTTTGTCAATTTTGTATTACAGGTGATTGGGGAGAATGTGAAAATACAGAATGGGTTGAACAATGGAAACAAAGATCCTTGACAACTACAGAAACACATGATCAACTTGAAACAACAATTGAAGATGATAATCAAATGTTTGCATCAGATGACTATGATCGTGTTTCAGACCTTGTACAAGAAGGTACTTTAATTTTCAATATTTTTTATTACTTTTTTTGTAATCTATATAACTAATTATATATGTATGCATGTACATATTTATGTGATTTAGATATGTATGACACACTTTATCGAATTAAATAATTTTTTTTTGCAGGGCATGTGTATGTTGTTGTTGCACCTGAGGGAAATGAAGAGGAAACTGAGTATTGGTTGGCTCGATGTGTTGAGATAAAACAAAAGTTGTTACATCCTAGAGAAGATGATAACTCTGAGTATCCAACATGTTCTGTGGTTGTTGTTGGCACCTGGCTACGAAAATATCTAATAAGATGTAATGCCTCTCTTATTGGCTTGTGATAGTTATTAGTTTTTCGATTGCACTCTGATAGTTTGAGACATTTGAGTTGTTAGACTTATGGTTATGCTTATGATGGACTATGGTTGACTGAGGTGATAATTGACTTGTCTTGATGATCTGAATTATCTATGCCAAGTCTGTATCTGTCTTCTTGTATCCCTTGACTTAGTGGAACCTCATTGTTATCTCCTAGCTCGGAGGGGTGGACCTCAGGGTTTCACATGGTTGGGTGGAAGAGCTTAACCCATTGGTTTTTCTTGGCTGACTTGATTCGTGATCACTGCAGATGATTCTCCAGTTTCAAACTTGTACTTGCATCCTCAAGAGTTATATTATAATTTCAATATTGTATTATATTGTTGTGTATTGTAAACCAACATGATCGGTCATGTAATCTTGTATTTGAACCTTTGTAACTATTCATCTCTACAAATGAATGATGTAAATTCTCTTCTGTTGTATTATAATGTATATCACTTGTATTGTTATAATTTTAGGTTTATCTTATGCGGTTATGTTCCCTAGAGGTGTTAGCTGTTTATTTTATTTAATGTTGTTAATATTGTAATTATATTTAATGATTAATGCATTTACTTGCTTCAAAAAGAAAATTCTATAAATTTTGCACTTGTTAGTCCAACACTCTAGGGTTGCATGATAGGGCATCACATTTGGTATGAGAGCCAGGTTTAAACACTTGGTACTCTCGTTATAATTGAGCCCATTATATAACCTAGTGCTTAAACTCTGTAAGTTAAACACTTTTATTTTTTTAGTATTCCTTAATTTCAAGTTGTCCGTAAGAGGATGTCTAGAGGTCGAGGCCGAGGTTAGGATGCGAGATCCCTATCCTTATTTTGTTGTAGGCTTCCAGGAGTAAGCCTGATTCTAGGGGGAGGATGTAATGCCCCTCTTTTTGGCTTGTGATAGTTATTAGTTTTTCGGTTGCACTCTGACAGTTTGAGACATTTGAGTTGTTAGACTTATGGTTATGCTTATGATAGACTATGGTTGACTGAGGTGATAATTAACTTGTCTTGATGATCTGAGTTGTCTATGCCAAGTCTGTATCTGTCTTCTTTTATCCCTTGACTTAGTGGAACCTCATTGTTATCTCCTAGCTTGGAGGGGTGGACCTCAGGGTTCCACATGGTTGGGTGGAAGAGCTTAACCCATTGATTTTTCTTGGCTGACCTGATTCATGATCACTACAGATGATTCTCCAGTTTTAGACTTGTACTTGCATCCTCAAGAGTTATATTATAATTTCAGTATTGTATTATATTGTTGTATATTGTAAACCAACGTGATCAGTCATGTAATCTTGTATTTGAACCTTTGTAACTGTTCATCTCTACAAATGAATGATGTAAATCCTCTTCTGTTGTATTATAATGTATATCACTTGTATTGTTATAATTTTATGTTTATCTGATGCAGTTATGTTCCCTAGAGGTGTTAGCTGTTCATTTTATTTAATGTTGTTAGTAGTGTAATTATATTTAATGATTAATGCATTTACTTTTAAAAAAAAAATTCTATAAATTTTGCACTTGTTAGTCCAACACTCTAGGGTTGCATGACGGGGCATCACATAAGAAAGAATGGTTTGCCTGCATTTGAAGATTATGAAACACATAAGAAGATCATACACTACTCACATTTGCTTGTGGCAACAAATATAAAACTAGTCAGATGTCAAGGGAAACCATTTAATAAATAGTTATGGACACTTTCTATGGAAGAACATGAGTCAATTATAGATGCATTACAAAAAAGAGACTCGGATGTAGATGGTACAAGGGAATAATTTTCTAGGTATGTTTCATGTTTTTAGTATATATTCTTTCATTATCATTTCACCTTCTATATTATTCCCTTTATCATAAAATTTGTATCGACTCATGTAAATATATGGTTAATTTGTACTTGTACATTTGAACATTATTTTTGCAGGTGTACCCTACAAGTAGATATTTGGATGATTTCCAATACAAGTTTTCACCATACAAATATGTGAGGTCAATTTTCTATTCTTCAACTAAAATGTGAACGCATTAGGTAATTTACCATCCTCTTACATCCCCTTAAGCCATCAAGTTTTATCTTATTTAATTTGTAAATTGACTCATGTATATCTCCCCTTAATCCATCCTCTTATGTATCCCCTTAAGACATCCTCTTAGGTCCCCTTAGGCCATCCTCTTACATCCCCTTAAGCCATCAGGTTTTATTTTATTTAATTTGTAAATTGACTTGTGTACATCTCTCCTTAAGTCATCCTCTTATGTATCCCCTTAAGACATCCTCTTAGGTCCCCTTAAACCATCCTCTTACATCCCCTTAAGCCATCAGGTTTTCTCTTATTTAATTTGTAAATTGACTCATGTACATCTCCCCTTAAGCCATCCTCTTACATCCCCTAAAGCCATCCTATTATGTATCCCTTTAATACATCCTCTTAGCTCCCCTTATGCCATCCTATTACATCTCCTTAAGCCATCAGCATTTATCTTATTTAATTTGTAAATTGACTTGTTTACATCTCCCCTTAAGCCATCCTCTTACATCCCCTAAAGCCATCCTCTTATATATCCCCTTAAGACATCCTCTTAGCTCCCCTTAAGCCATCCTCTTACATCCCCTTAAGCTATCCTTTGTGTTATCTAGTTACATATTGCATCAATATTTTGTGTTTTTGGTATATATATTATTTCATTCTCATTTACTTGTACATTCATTATTTTTGCAGGTGTACCCTACAAGTAGATTTTTCCATGATTACCACTACAAGATTTCATCAACCTGTAAATGCTAGATCAATTTTTTAGTCTTATCAAACTAATAATGGACCAATGAGCTAATTGTATAAATACTCATATGTTTCATCATGAGCACTATAGTTGCATTGTATCTTGATATTTTGTGTCTTCAACATATTCTTTCAAATTCAAATTGCACAATTTTTTGAGTTCTATGTATAGTGGTGCTATTGGTTCATTATTATTTTTCTCCTAATCTATATTTTTAAATTTGAGACTCTTTTTATGATATTTCTATGTAAAATGGATTATTATTTTTCTCCTAATCTCTATAGTAGTCATATTGTGTTGATTATTCCACAATCTACTTGAAACCCGAATCTTCCTTTGCAAAGACATGCTCATCTAAACCCTAACATGGATACTAATGAAAATGAAATATTTTAAGATTCTCATATTGAGGATCATGAAATACCAACAAGATTTTTATCACTTGATGCACATATAGCTAGGAAAGAACTTACACTTACTAGATAATTACTTGTAGATGTAACTACGAATACATGTAATCCCATCTTACATCATAAATTAGTGGATGCCCCATTTTGCATGGATATCCTTTATGACATTTACTCTAAATGATGGTTTCTTATAATGGTGTATTGAATCCTAACTTGTTATGGCTTGCACAACATGCCCTAATTCTTTTTGAATTTGTGATCCACTCTTGAAAATTCAAAAGGTTCGCTTTTTTAATTTTGGTTCTAAATATGATTTGTTGCCCACAGTAGTTGCTTAATGGCCTTGTTTATTATCACTTTAAAATATTCATTTGTATATAGGCTTCTCATATGATTTCCCCTAGTTGTAATATTCATATCAAACCCCTATGTTATCATATTCAACATCTTTGGTAGTCTATCTTAGTTAGATTAGCACATGTGAAACCTTTAAAATATTTGCTTCATGCCTAAGCCTTTGTATTGTATTGTGAACTCCTGCATTTTTATTTTTATTTTAAGATGATTATGATTAGGGGCAAATTGAGGCAACATGCATCTTTCCTTTGGCCTCTTTGGGCCCACATTAAATTGACCCTTATTTATTTTTATTGTTCCATTGGATTTTCATGCACATTAGCACATAGGAAAAATGGGCCTCAATGTCTATGGTTTTATATTAATATTTGGGTACGTAGGAGCTAAACATGACACACAAGAAAGCATAGTTACTAATCATAAGAGCAATTTAAAAAAGATACCATTGAAGTGGGGAAAAAAAGCATGAGTCCAAATATAGAAGGTGAAAATGAGAATCGATAAACACAACAAACATGGGATAAATAAGAAGCCATAGTGTAAGGACACACAAGATAAATGGATGAATAAGGAAGGAGGATCACAACACATATGCATAATAAAAAAATAAATTAGAAATGATATGAAACACAAAGAAGAAGTGACATGAACAACACAACACATGTTCAAGTTATTTGTGTTCTAGCATGCACCACTAAGGAAAAGTGAAAGAACCAAAAATGGCAAGTGATAAGAAATATAGATGAGGATATGGAAGCAATGAAGTCATCCCCCATCAGGTGTGTCTATAATATACTCAAAATATACGTCACTATTAAAACCAATTCTCTGAATGGGTTTTATCCATGTTATGATGAAGTGTACTCACATGAACAAGAGTGGGATGTAGGGATACCAAATGTTATGATCTAAAATTACTACTTTAGATGTTGTATCACTTGGTTTCTCATTTATTTTTGTGTAACTTCAACATGTAGGGTGTGTTATAGTGAATAAGACCAATTTATTGATGGCCATTATGAAAACCTTCACCATTTACTTTCATATAGTTAGCCTCATTAGGTGAGGGAGTTGCATGCTCATGAACTTATGCCAAAAGTTTATCTTCCTTTTATCTATAAGAGTTAAGGTAATTTAAGATTGTGTTTTAAAAATTATTCTAAAATTTACCATATATGTAGGCTTATCTTATGTATTGAATTTTAAATTTGATTGGTTTGAGAAGTGTATTATTATCATCATGAATATATCATTAGGTACATCCTCATGTATGTCTAAACCATTCATAGAAAAATACATGGATATTCGTGCATATTAGAACTATTTTAAACACATTAGATAGTTTTTCATTTTAAATTTAAAAATGTATTAGAGATTCTAGCATGTCTCGATAATATAATATAGAAGTGAACAATAAAGCATAAACATACTAGATCTAAAATACTAAAATGTAAAAGCATATATTCAATAATATATATATATATATACACATGTAGATCTATAGATAAGTCCATGAAATACTAAAATATAGGTAGGACCCATGAAATATACTAAGACATCTACTCATAGTCAGCATATAAATATTAAATACAAATCATAGTTCATGAAATACTGAAATATCTCCAAGTCCATGAAATATCAAGTTCAACATATATAGTCATAGTCTTGGTGGCATATATATAAAACAATGCATCTAAAAGTCCATGAAATAAATATCTATGTCCTATGATCATCACTCAAGTTCAAATCTGAAAGAGGCCTCTTTCTTCCTCGTGAAATAGATGGATCTGCCTCATGTTGTACAGAAGAGAAAGAAACTTGAAATCAGATAATTTTTTTAAAAAACATGACACATACATGTGCATATGAAATTTAAATTTCATAATTTCATTTAATTTGATTTAATTTAATTTATAAAATACTCATATTAAAAATATTTAAATATAGACTAATGTATGCATAAATTACCATATGATGTTGGACATCTCCTCCAACATTTTGTTGCCAAGGTGATCATATAGCTGTTGGTCCTGAATCAAAAGTCTCAACTGCTAATTCCTGGATATTCAAATATTTAGCACTCAAGAATTGGGTTAGCATCCAAATTTGATTTAATTTATAAAAATATAAAATTAAATATTTAAATCTAGGCTTTAAAGTGTGCATAAATTACCATGCGATCATGCTCATCTACTCCCACATTTTGTTGTCTAGGTGGTATAGTTGTTTCAGCTTCTAAACCAAAAGTCTGAGCTGCTAATTCCTAGAAATTCAAATAAAGCAAGTTTGAAATCTAGGTTAGAATATTTACCAAAACATGTAACCATATTATATAGCATATAAAGACTTAGAAAGTTTAGGACCTAAAAATATGTGGATGACTCATGAAATTGTCCCTGACCAGTCGCTATCCTAATGGAACTCCTATCATCCTGCACTTACATATATGGACATATATAAATTTATATAAACTCAAAAAAGAAAAGTACAAATTTAGTACATTTTTTGAAAACACACACCAGGGAATACTCAAGAATAATAGACGATGATGGAGGAACACTGCAAGCAACACCTTCAGGTGGTCGGTCAGACATGGAAACTGCCACGTGACCTCTTCGCTGCAACAAAAATGTTTCACCTACATGTATATTAGGGTTAAATTTAATTATACACTTGTTTCACATACTAGACATGTATATGGTTTTAGGGTTAATATATATTGGTTTACCCCATAAGGTATGCCGGTCTCTACAGTTGCCGATGCAAAACTCAGTCTATCAAATCATGATGAGGTCCTGGAGTGACTTGAGATCTACACCAAATTGGTCACAATATATATTTAAATCATGATTAAATATAAATTTTGATACGTTCAAATTAAGCACTTGAAACAAAATAAAATGTTCAACCTCCATGTACCTATGTAGGATGATCATCCGAATATAGTAGATCCAAGTATGACTCCACATCTCCTTTAGCTGCATCTGATGTGGATGTAGGAGCAGGACCATAAAATGGTTGATTGCAATTTTTACACAAATGTGCCCTTGACATGTGTGAGGCTCTATGATGAGATGTACCGACTCCTCCATGATGCTCTCCACCACTGAATTCAATTGCCATGTGGGCAGATTGTTCGGTGAGATTACCCGAGAGTCTACTCAATGCCCCTAATGTTGACAACACTGCCTTGTGCTGAATGGGTGTAGGAATTGTGGGAAAAATAGGAGCAACCATAGGAGCAGCAGGAACGGGTCAATTGGGATCAATTCGTGCCCCTGCCTTATGTTGTGGCATGCCACCACCAACACCCTGGAATGGTCTAATATCAAAATAATTGAGTTTTCGACCCAATTGAAACTCCACCCATAATTTTCTCAAAAAATATAGTAGTACCTCAAAATTAGCATGTGGTGGGTGATCAAACACCATCCACCACCGCTCCCCAAAATGTCTTGAGATCGCCTCATGCCTACACTACTTAATTGTTATTCTTTTTTTTCTTGTAGGTATAGGTTTATTAGTTGTTAGGTGAACAAAAAATGGGGCTAATGTTTGTTTGGTAATGTGAAGATCAAAGATGTCTTTATATGAAAGACCATCCGCATAGAATTGCCTCCTCTCCTCTCGCCAATGGAGGAATGTATCTAGGTCTACATCAATAGACCTAACAGAATCAATAATGGTTTGCATTGAAGATGCAAACTGTACTACATGCGGAGGCATCAAGTGAGGCTGATTATTAATCAAATTAATGTTTTCCTCAATTGCATTAATATTTTCATTAATGCTTTATCACAATTCAGCCTCATTAGGTGGAGGGGGTGGGGGGTTTGGAGGTGGAGTGGGTGGGGGGTTTTGTAAAATAATTTGATCTATTAAAAATTCATCCATCCCTTGGTCTTCCATTGGATCCATATCAAAAACTTACAAATTTACTCACAAATATATCCATGTATTGAAAACTTACAAACAAATATCTAGAAATAAACTTAATCTAATATCTGGAAATGTAAGTTTAAAATATCCATGAATAGAAATCTTAATACTTGAAAATTATGCACAAGTTCAACTAGCCAAGAAAAATATGGACCTGATTGTTGAGAGTACTATGTTTTTACTACATTTGACTCAAGAGATATGTACAGATATAAACCATAAATGTCAAAATTTAAATTTATAAAATTGATCCATGTTTCCATTTCTTACTAGTTGTTATAAACTAACTAAAGTATGAATTATTTCAAATTACATGCTAGGGTGATGTATAGTGCATATATAGTAGTCTTATTACATCAACATCAAGCATCAAAATCCTAGGAACATATTGCATGACTACCTACAATCTTCAATCTTTGTTCATTGCTATTAAATCTAGCCACCTAGGGGTTTGACCAAGGGAGAAGTCCCTACTTAGCAAACTTGTGAATAATGTTCATAAATGCTACTAGTCAGCTATTACGAGTCATATATCTAGAGGTAAACATATTATAGAGGCCCAAAATCATAGAAGTTCATGTCTACAACCTCAAGTTTATTTATACACTCATGAAATTGAATCATATAATTATACAATAAATATTTTACTTCTACAATAGTCATTTGACAAGTCTTGACTTTCTTATACATTAACAAATGAGTTTGTGACACCTAGCATAATAATAAATCCATAGCTAAGTAAACTTATTTTATTCATTTAATTTCTACATCAATTGTAGTATTTATTACATTATCAATTATCAGGTCCCCAACTCTACATTATAGGGTTCTTTGTTTATTGTTGTTTAATTAATCTACCCTAGGATATTTATGTGATTTGCTATTTTTCCTCACATAAATTGGTTAACCTCACATTCCTTCATGATGCAAGAGTATCCTAGGTTGAAGTGGGCTAACCATAATCGAGGGATAAGGGGAGAGAACAAGAGTGAAAAAATTAAGGGGCACTAGAGGAAGGTGCACACAGAAGAAGAGAGTGTAAGGTGAAAATGTAGTTGGGGATGGGTGGTGAAAGAAAACAAAGGTGCCTTGAAGAATGGAGCACATAGAAGGCATGCACAAGCTTCCCTAGGTCATGATGCAAAGGAAAGAGTAGGGTAGAGAAAGATGGTCCTAACATACAGATGAGTAGAAGCAAGTGTTGAACCATTTGAATAATTGGTCATGAGATAGTTATAAAGATATAATGAACCATAAATAGTTAGGTAGATTCTTGAGCCCAAAGATAGAAAGGCACAGTGGCTAGAACATGAGAGAAAAATGAATATGTATAAGAAGTGCAACCACAACTCTAAGGAAAGTAAGAGAGTGCAAGGTTGAGAGTGACCACACTTAAGAGGTGAAGAGGCATTCAGAACCAAGAATGAAGGGACCATAGAAAGGAAGTTGTGTAAAAGGACGTTGAATAAGTAGGACAATGTGGAAGATGAAGTGCACAAGAGCATAAAGAAAAGGAACATGCAAAGAAGAGAAGGTGGATGCCTATATGAATTTGACATGTAGCTGAATTGATGAAGCTTATGAGCAAAAAATAAGTATATGAGTGGAAAATTATTAGGGTCTGTTGTAGATGAGTAAATTTATTTCATGCATCTATCAACCATTGGACAGTAGGGTATTATTGTTTGATTAGTGATGTTATTATGCTTCATAGAAGTATCACTCACTACCATACCAACAGAGATCACTATTATATTGTATATTTAAGGAAAAAACCCTAGGAGTGCATGAAAAGAAAGGTTATCATGAGAACAATCAAAAGGTTAGGCTAGAGATGGTCATGGTTTCTAGAGGATATGGTTTTGATAAGGTGATTTGGATATCTTGAAATTTGATTGCCTTTAGGAAATCCATGAAATTTTGATAATTGAGTATCCATGGAACCCTATACAAGTCATACCAAGGTAGCTATTTGGAAGGTTTGAGGATTGTGAACTGAGTTAGGAGATTTTCTATAATTATATATCATGCCTCAACACCATTTGTAGACATGAGGGAGTGTGGTCATGATCTTTTTTTATTATGTGCCAATGGACTATCTTACCCATAATGATGTCATATATAAACATTCCCATTTAGATTACTGCCATAACTAGTGAAGTTAGTTCCATTGAGAAGGGGTTGTCATATGCAAGACAAGGGTCATTGTTGAAAGGAAAGGGTTCCATGAGATACATGAGGGAAAACATAGCATTTTTGTAGACATCATGACCTTGGAATATTCATATTAAAGGAGGACTAAGGAGTGTTGTTTCTAATGTCTCATAGTGATCAAGCCTTACTTGTGTTGTTTTAGAATGAGTGCTTTCAAGTATGAATAAGGTTCTAAGAATGTTTGGTGATGGCTTTAAGGATTGAGGTACTTCAAGAGGATAATATGGCATCCATAAACCAGATAGAGAGCATTTCCATCGAAATACCTATGCATGGTTATCATCCCACCCTATCAAGAGTTGAGTTGTAAGCACTCCTATATCTATTAGGGCTAGATGTTGTAAACATTGAAAGTATTTAAAAGTTATGGTAACTTTCAATAAGGGCTTATTTTATGGTAATTTATTTGTATCACCTGAAACAAAGAATATTACCTCAACACTTTAAGATCTAAATCTAAAAGAAGATTTGAACAAAGTTCTTTATTCTTTCTCCAAACATGACATTCCCCTTACACAATCTCTAAAAAGCATTCCAAATCTTAAAATATTATTTCTAAAACAATAAATCTAACTCAAACACAATACTATCTTCAACTTTTCATCTTCTATTCTATCTCTCTAACTCTAAACATGTAAGTGAATAATGAATCCAAAACAAATGAACCCCTATATATCCTTATACTATTTCCAAGTTTTTGGAAGACTAAGTTAGATCTTAAGTTCTCCTTTAAATGTTGGTCATCCTTGTGCTAGGTTGCAAGAAGTTATGACAAAGAGGTATGGTAGTTTGGTGGCTAATTACTGGACAAATGCTAATGGCAGTACTTAGGGAATGGAAAACGTTTAATGAAGAAATAGAATATAAGTTACTAATGATTGATTATCTGTGCATAGATCATGTTATTTTCATCCTTATGAGATATGTTACCTATTGTTTCTATAACAAGTCATGGTTGGGATGTAATAGGTAGTGTGTCTCAAGTTTTAAGGTTTATAGTTTAGTTTTAGGGTTTATCAAGTTCATGTTTTTAGGGTTTATAGTTTAGTTTTCTAGGGTTTATCAAGTTCATAGTTTTAGGGTTTATAGTTTAGTTTTCTAGGGTTTATCAAGTTCATAGTTTTAGGGTTTATAGTTGTTTATTGATCACAGTTTTAGCATTTATAATTGTTTATTGATCACAAGTTTAGGGTTTATAATTGTTTATTGATCAACATTCTAGGGTTTATAGTTATGCTTAGCATTTTAGGGTTTATAATAACATATTTTTAGGGTTTATCAAAATATACATAGCATAATTTTACTTAAACCCTAATTTTTCAATTTAAACCTACAATCATTAAAAAATGCATAAAAAATAAGAAAGAAACCAACGTGGAGGTCTTCAAAACTGATGAGGTGGTGGGAGGAGGTGAGAAGGCAAAAAACACACTAGTTTTTTGATAGTAGGTGCTTCAACAACGCATACCCATTCTTATACGTCGCTGTCCCTGTCGCCCTACTGAAGAAAATGAGCCCACAGGGGCTTTTTAAAAAAAATTTATACATTTTCAAAATGGGTACCCATTCTATAACGCATGCCCATTTATTAATGGGTACCCGTTTAGGCTCGGGCACCCATTACTAAACGGGTACCCATTTAGGTTCGGGTGCCTGTTCCTAAACGGGTACCCATTTCTTTAAAATGGGTACCCGTTCCTGTCAGGAATTGTTTTGCCTGTGCAACTTCCCCTACATGTGGACCCAACTTCTTACTTTTACCCATCTTTTCTAGATCTTTGGGGAAGAGTATTGAACCTATTTTAGACTTCATTAAGTTATTTCATGGTTCTTTATAAGGAAATTAGGGCAACATTAGTGAAGGGGTGGGGTATGAATAGGTTGGGATAGGATGGTGGAAAAAGGGTTAACATTGAATGACATGGTAATAGGTTTTGAAGGGTATTAGGGGTGGGTTGGACTAGTGGTTATGGAGTAATAGGGTTATAATGGATATGGGTTGTGGTTTTAAGTATGGCTAGGATATGAGATTAACATGGTTGGTGAAGGACAAAAATAGTAAAACACCATAAGTGTGGAAACATGGAAGAAGTGGGATGTTGGATGGGAATGGTATAAGCTTATTGTCAAGGAGGTAGGGTAGAAGAATGGATTTGGGAATGTGAAGGTAGGGGAGAATCACAATGAAAAGTAGATACACCTACTATATGTTCAATGCCCTTGAACACTTGCATACCATATGATTTGGCCCTGAGAAAGTTATGAAGTGCATCTACTAAAACCAAAGGATTTGTATCATTATCAAGATTCGTAGTGTCCTCAACAAGAATTTGTAAATAATTGACTACATTTGATTTCTTGTGATTTTCAATGTGTTCAAGATAAGAATCATGGTCAAAAGGCTCCTCTTCATTAAGGTACATAGTTATTTTCAAGTTTTCATTAATTGGAGATTCAACAAGATCCATGGCATGGAAAGGATTAAGCCTAGGGTTGGACTAGGTGGGAACCTATGAAGATGCTTTAGAAAACACCCTAAGATATGGTTGATGAAGCAATTAAAAGACAACAAACATACACACATTTCACATATGATATAGAGATGTATAAAATTAAAAAAATAGACCAAGAATATTAAAAGATAACAAGGCTAAAGTTCACTAGAGGGGTTTGAGATCATTGGTTCACCTTAATGTAAGGAAAACAAAAGTACCCTAAAATTAAGTTAGGCTAATAAAATGATAATAACAATAAATTTTAATCAAATTTTAATTAAATGAGTTAAGAATATGTAAAGAGTGTTAAAATATATTGCTTATCCATTTGTTGATTTGTGAATGTCAACATGATGGAGATGTGGTTGTAAAACATGCTCAATGATTGCTTTCCAAAATCTATAATTGTACAATTGCCTATAGATTATACTGTGATGACTTTGTTAGACTATAACTTTAAATTTTCATAGGACTAGGTTGCACCTATAGTTTAGTCTATAGGCATTTTCCCTCTTTGTGGTTCTATACTTTGCTAAAACACACTTTAGAATATATGTTTCCTTCACTTATCCTACTTCTAAGATAAATGGAATGCTAGGAAACACCTTGGGATTCCTTGTAAACAAAGAGAAGTATGAACTTCCTTTGTGGTGAGTCAAACAATTTAGATTGTTTCACAATGGTTGAAGACATACAAGGCAAAAAATGTAAAATGCTCAGTGTAATATCTATAAATGTTGATGTAGAGATGCATGTAATGCTCTCGATTTTGCTTTCTAATACACTCTCATGGTATTTTTAATCCTTAGTGCTCTTGATCAATTATCACTAATGTTTTGGGTCTTGTTTTTAAATACAAGATCCTAGGCAGTCAATTTAAAATATTTGGCAAGCAAGTCACCAAGTAATGACTAGAATTTCCTAGAGGGTCAACTTGGGTCAGCGGGAAAAGGTTTTTGAAATGGGAGGACAAGGCTAAATTCAAAGCTCTCTTATGGGAACAAATCCATACCCATGGTCGAAACAAGATCTAGGATTAGTGGAAGTGAAAGTTAGTTTAAACTATTGGGGACTAATGTATGCTAATGGAGGATTGTTTCAAAACTATGTCATCTTAAATATATAAAATAAATAAAAAATAAGTATGAAGATAGTATATTTAGAACAAGGCCAAAATGAGTGTAAAACAAGAGGGTAAAAGAACAAGGTATGCACTTTTGTCCTCCACAATAACATAGATACACAAAAGAACATGTCTTGGTAAGTAGTTATGGACCAACCTTTTTTCCTTTGCATTTAACACTTATTCATATAAATACCCTAAAAAGCAACCTTCCACATAATTTAAATGCATGATATGAAGATTAAATTTAGCACATATCATTAGTTAAAGACATCAAATTTCCACAGTCTATAATGTTATATTTTTTTCTAGATTAGACTGTGTAGTATTTTTTCTCATCAACGTTTTAGATCACACTACATGATCTGTAATCATAATGTAAAGGGAGACCCAGTGAAGAGAATGTAAAATGGTAAATTACAAACCCAAACTAATTAAATAGAAGCAAGGAGGTGATGTGGAAGCCAAGAGACTATAAGAATGAGAAAACTAAGAAAAGATAAGAAAAACAAAAATGTTTTTAATGAGTAGAATTGGAAAAGAAAAAATAGAACTACAATTAACACAAATAATATAAAATTAAAATAAGAGAAATGTGTACATAAGAAAATATGTACAACCTATATATACCTACAAAAATTGAACAGCAAGCAGATCTATGTCTGTATGAGCATAAAACGGAATATGAGAAAATGTACGTGAAAGCTACATAAAAACGTATAAAGGAGCAAGAGGGATAAAATGAATTACAAACCTCTTTATGTTTCGGTCAAAACTTACACCCTGGTCTTCAATTCTTTTAAGATAAGATGCGTGAGTCACTATAAACCGTGCCGGATAAATTACCCTTTTTTTATTGAGCATTGACGGGAGACGACGGGAATGACGAATGTCTTTCGAATAAGTTGCACAGCTTTCCGTCGGGAGACGACGGGGATGACGACAGTTTTTGGAAGAAGTTTCATAGCTTTCCGTCGGGAGACGACGGAGCTGACGACAGTGATATGTTGGGATTTAGGAAAGCCGAAAAGTTGGGAACATGGTCCACAAATCAGTTTGTGAGTCTTTTTAAACCACTCAAAACAGCCTGTCTATTTCTCTTTATAAATAGACAAGTAGAACAGATGTATGTTTATACAAACAATAGGAATTGAGAACATAAAGATAGAAAGTGTGTGTAACAGAAGCAGGAGGATTAATCTCCGCCTTGATGCAACTAAGAGAACTTGATGCACTGTGCCACTGATCATTATAGTTTCCAACAAGATAGGAGGTTTCTTTTGAGTGCTGCTACAAAACCATTCCATGTGTTTAATATTGTGTTTAAGTCATCTGCATGTATCATGCAATAGTTAATTCACCATTTTGTTTAATGAATAAAGAAGCTTTCACAAGAGTGAATGTATTTTTTTCTTGGTAGAGAAATGATTAACTCCTTAGTCTAGGGCATATGTCTATATCTTGCCTTCAAACATAGGGATGTCTAGATTAACATGTACCTTATAAAGTGTGACCACCAAATGTTTGTTGCAATTTGGAAGGAGTCTAGACTTGGTTGAAGAGTAGTGAGATTTGATCAACGATAAATGCTCTCACATGTATGGCATTCTTCCAATTGTTTCCATTAGCTTTGCAATGCATCATCTATAATTTTCTAGAACATCTTTAAAGTTGGTGTTAGTAATGATTTATCTTCCATCCGTGGACATGTAGGAAGATATAATGAAGGGTCATGAGTCCCACTTCCTATATTCAAACCTCATATGAGTGGGGATATAGAAAGAGACGAAGCTCAAATACACAACACCACTTGAAATTAGTATGATGTGTGTGTTCTTTAATACTAATGATTTGACGCCTAGAAGAAGCCCTAGTGGGAAACCTTATTAAATGGATCTGATAAGGTTATGTGCAAAAATGATTTATTGATGAGAAAGGTTCAACATATGCAAAGTGTAAAAGGAGAAGGAAAATAGAGAAAACAATTGACGTGTATAGAACTATAACAACAAAGTTGTATTATGCTAAGTTTTATACAATATCTATGAGAACATATATGTGATACCTATGTGTAGCTTGTCTACCTTATCTCTATCTAACTACAAAGAAGGGAGATGAAGTGTCACTTGAACCAAACTATTTCATATACACTTCATGATATTTCATAACCATTGTAGAACTACTAAGGTCAAGTTAAGACTTGTGATTTGACATGTGGGCACAAAATAGGATGTCAAACTTGCTAAGAAAAGTGCAAGGGTTGTCAAGCAACACCAAAGATTTTTGGTGGAATTTAGTGACGCGAATCTTCTTGGATCACATGTAGTGTAATGTCTCTTTTTAATATTTTTTATAAATTCTAATTTTTTTGTGTTTTCTCTTTATGCAAAACTAGGGAATTAATAAACTATTGGACATCAACATGAAAGTCCCATATTTAAATATTAAAATCTTATGCATATAACTGGTATCTTTTAAATGTTACAAAAAAATTTATTAGCTTCACCACATACAAAGGTACCAAAAATTGTACTAAATCCTTGAATATTTATTTATTTAATTATTTTGTATATAAGGCAAATAGATGTAACAAGATAATAGTTACCAACCAATTATTATAGAAACTAGAAACTAGCATCAGATTGTACGAACTAGGAAGGACAAGTGTAATAGACTTCTACACCCTCAAAATGCTACAACTCAGATATAGATGGTACAACTCACTGTATGGTGCAATGTCCCCTTACATATTGTATAATAGCCTCTAGAAGATGTACCAGGGCTCAAGAAAGATGATATAGTAGGTATTATGATTGTATGGCAACCCTACAGACTAGTATGACCATCTTCACAAACCATAATGATTAAGATTTGTTGTGCAACAACAAATACATACTCAACAATCAAAAAATGTCTAAAAATCAACTCCTTTACTATCACTTCTCCAAAATACTCATCTTTTAATCTAAAAACTAAGATTAGCTTCAATCTTTCAACTCCAATGTGATTCCTAGATGAAATCACCTCAAAAGGACAAGAGCGTTTTTGTCCTCAAGGTCAGTAGATTAACACAAGTGCTTAAGCTTTGAAAAAAGGTTTGGTTTCAATTATAAAAAATAGATTCATTTCTTATGTACAATTCTCCCCCTTTTATAAAATCTATTAAATTGTCCCTTTTAATTTGAATTCCCCTTTTTGGTGCAGAGGCACCTAGTTACTTTAATTAATTTCATGTTCATTTTGATGTTTTGGTGTTGTATAAGGTCCAAGCGACCAATTGTAAGGCCTAGTGCCATGTGTGAGTCCAAGTGGAATAGGACAACCCATAGTGTCTGGTAGTGGAAGAGCAAACGCATTGTAACTGAATGGGTTGACAGTTGCAGAATGGTTGGCATTCCCACTAATGCAAACTGTCACAAACAAGAACATGTATAAACAATTCAGTGAACAAAAGGAAAGTAGGGAGAAGAGAGAGTAGTATAGTAATTGGGTGTGATTTGTGGTAGAGAAATAGTAAGAAGATAGAACGGTTGTTTCAGTGCAGAAGTTCCCAAGATAAATAAAAGATCCTATTTTATTTGTGTGCTTTCACCATGTCACTGTAGTTAGTTCCATTTTTTCATTCAGATGAGTTACTGAGCCATTCCACCGACGAGATTTCTTCGAAATTGGTGGAATGGGTCTGTTTGTATAGTTAGTGTTCTTTTTTTTTGTTTATGTTCAGTGTCAGGATCGAGTGTGGGATGTGCTAGTCGAGCCTAGCATCTCTATGTACTAGGTTCTGAGAAGAGAGAAAGTGCTTGCATTGCAGGGTTTGTTATCGGCAAGACAATAACCATCGGAGAGAGACCAGGCAATGGTTGTCTGGCCGGAAAGCAAGAAGTGCTAAGTCTTGTGTCGGAGAGACTTGAGCGTTGGGGAGATAAGTTCTTAAGAGGTTGATGATAATTGTCTGACTGAAAGTTGAAGAGTGAAGTGACGAGTACATCAGCGTAACATTGGCCTATCGACCGATAGAAGTTTTATTTCACCGACGGTTGAAGTCATGCCGAAGAAAGGAGGTCCCACTAAATGCACATTGCAAATGCATATCGAGAATGTATGTGAGAATATGTACGTTTCGTTGGATACAAAGGGTGAATGGTAACAGTGGTGAGAACAATGTAAAGATACATTGGTCGACTGGTAGTAGCAAGTCATGCTATGCATATACAATAGTTTGCCATATCGGCGTGTGTGGTAGTAACGGGGGACAGGAGCAAGATCCAACTGATGAGTTAGTCTCGCCGAAGGGTCATAAGGTGAAATGTTAGATTGAAACCACATTTTCATTGAACACTCTACATCATTTTGGTATCAGAGCTTTGGACGTCTTGTGTGTGACGTGCTCTGAAAAAATCTGTGAATGTTTATGTCAGATAGAGAGAACGAAGGAGAGGCCAGTGCTCTGCCTCCAAAGGGGATGACAGTAGAAGTGCTTAAGAAGTTCCAAGAGATGGAAGAGATGATCAAGGGTGGCGTCAAGGTTGGATTCAAGGAAACACTCCAGGCTGAGTTAAAGGCACTGACGATAGGAAAGAAATCAGATGGTGAATCTGAAGAAGAAGAAGAAGATGGGGAAGAGGAAACAACCCCAGAACAGGCAGATATATCTGCAGACCAGAAATAATTTCTAGAGGCCATACAATCACTTGGTAAGGAGTCGTCTGAATAAAAAATGGAGATTCCGATGTTCAACGGAAAGATGGACGCAGAAGAAGTCATCGAATGGGTCGAGGCTTTGAACAATTACTTCGAGTACAAGGAGGTACCGGAGAATAGAAGAGTCAAGTTTACAAAGATGAAATTGAAGGGTGATGCACTCACATGGTGGAACTACACCCAGGGAGAAAGGGTGAAGAGTGGCAAGAGCATGATCTCATCCTGGAGTCGGATGGTAGAGAGGATCAAGGCTCAGTTCCTACCAGTGAATTATGAAGTGCAAATATACCAGAAAATGCATAATCTCAGATAGAAGGATATGGATGTATCCACGTACATAGAGGAATTTCACAAATTGTCTCTAAGGTGTGGACTTGCTGAGGATGAAAAGGGAAGAATTGTCAGGTATATTAATGGCCTGAAATATAGCATACAAGATGAGATTATCATCTTGACACTAGAAACCATGGACAAGTGTTTCCAAGTGGCACTGAGAGTAGAAGAGAAATTGAAAAGAAAAGGAGAACAACAGAACAGAGACAGAGGTGGAAGAAATTTTAGGGGCAAAAATAGCTTTGGTCGTAGAAATCAGTTCCAGAAGAGTCAAGGGGAGTCCAGTCAACAAGAACACAGTGGAGAATTTGGTTCTAGAGGGGGTTTCAGAGGAAGGAGACCCAATGGAAGAGGTAGATTTGGTGGACCAGGCAGAGGTCCTAACGTCTTCACAGGAAGATGTTATAATTGTAACCAAATTGGACACATAGAAAGCAAGTGTCTGGAGAAAGCCTCAAGATCTCATGGAGGAGAGAGAAGGAGCCAGCTGATTCAAGAAGAAGATTGTCAGAGTGTGACTTCACCTATGGGAAGCGCAGCTCCAGCACAAGATGGAGAGAATCTCATGATGAGAAGAACAATGCTGAAAGTGCCACTGAACAAGGAACCACCCCAGAGGAAGACACTATTCAGAACTCTGTGTAAAGTTCCTGGCAAAAGGTGTAAGGTAATTGTTGATTCTGGTTCAACTAAAAATTTAGTTTCAGTAGAAATGGTAGAGAAATTGAACTTGAAAAGAGTGCCACATGTGAGTCCATACAAAGTGTCATGGCTGAACAAAGGGCAACAAGTCTTGGTTGATGAACAAGCTTGGGTAGAATTTCAGATAGGGGAATATGGGGATAAACTTTTGTGTGATGTAATTCCCATGGATGCATGCCATTTACTGTTAGGTAGACCTTGGCAGTATGATGTACAAGCCCAGCATCATGGTAAGTCGAATTCCTTTGTGATCACTAAGAATGGTAGACAGTATAAGATGGATCCTTTACCAAAAGAGGGTGTAGACAAGAATGTAGGCTCAAGTATCATGTTAGTGAGTGGGAAAGAGTTTCTCCATACTCTAAAGGAAGAGGGAACCTAGGGGTATGCTCTGATTTTGAAACCTAAAGACAATTATGATTTGTCTAAAAACAACAAGGGAAAAGTCCCTAAGGAAGTGCAGGAATTATTAGACAAGTATAAGAGTATCATGGTGGAGGATATGCCTAATACACTACCCCCTGTGAGAGACGTAACTCATCAGATTGACTTCATCCTAGGATCCACATTGCCAAATAAACCAGCTTATAAAATGACACCTAATCAGAATGAGGAAATTGCTAAACAAGTGCAAGAACTATTGGATAAGGGTTTGGTGAAGAAAATCCTTAGTCCGTGTGTTGTACCCATAGTTTTAGCTCCCAAGAAGGATAGAAAATGGAGGTTATGTATTGATTCGAGAGCCATCAATAAGATCACCATTAGATATAGGTTTCCTATGCTTAGAATAGAGGACCTCATGGATTGTTTGGGTGGAGCTCGGTACTTTTCAAAAATTGATCTTAAGAGTGGATACCATCAGATCAGGATTAGACAAGGGAATGAATGGAAGACAACCTTTAAGACTAATGAGGGTCTTTATGAGTGGGTGGTGATGCCATTTAGACTATCTAATGCTCCAAGCACTTTCATGCATCTAGCGAATGAGGTATTGAAAGACTTTATTGGTAAATTTGTTGTTGTCTATCTTGACAATATTTTGATTTTTAGCAAGACAAAGGAAGAACATTTGCAGCATTTGGAACAGGTGTTGAAGAAGTTGCATGAGGAGAAACTAATGATCAATATGGAGAAGAGTGCTTTCATGAAGGAAGAACTCACATACCTTAGATTTGTGATATCCCGGGGTAGTTTGAAAATGGATCCGGAAAAGGTAAATGTTATTTTGTCTTGGCCAACACCTAAAACAGTAAGTGATGTGAGAAGTTTTCATTGGTTGGCAACTTTTTATAGGATATTCATAAGAGGATTCAGTCATATTTCTGCACCCATTCTGGATACTATAAAAGGAGGATAAAAATGTAAGTTTGTTTGGAATAGAGCAGTTGATGAGTCTTTTGAGATTCTCAAACAAAAAATAGTAGAGAAACCCATTTTGGTTTTGCCTGATTTTAATAAGTTGTTTACTGTGGAATGTGATGCCAGTAATCTTTTCATTGGTGCTGTGTTGAGTCAGGAAGGTAGACTTGTTGCTTTCTTTAGTGAGAAGCTAAATGACGCTAAAAGGAAGTATTCCACATATGATATAGAATTGTATGCAATGGTTCAAGCATTGAAAAAATGGAGACATTATCTCTTGCCCAAGGAATTCATCATTTATACTGACAATCATGCTTTGAGTTTTCTGAATTCGTAGGAGAAGCTAAACCACATGCATATGAACTGGGTTGAATAGCTCTAGGCATATACTTTTTCCATCAAACATAAGAAGGGACAAGCCAACAAGGTGGCAGATGCTCTAAGCAGAAGAGCGTGCACTATACAGGAAATCTAGTTGCAAAGTGTGGGAGTGGATTCTCTCAAGAATATGTACCAGGATGATGAGGACTTCAAGGAGATATATGCAGTTTGTTCACAATTTTTAGATTCCTATTATTCTGATTTTTATGAATATTTGTTACAGTAAGGGCTACTATTCAAAGGCAACCAACTGTGTGTACCTAGGTGTTCCATGAGGGAGAACATCATAAAAGAGAAGCATTGCAGTAGTCTTGGAGGTCATTTTGGACTGGACAAGATGTTGGAACAAGTGAAAAGGCTTTACTTCTGGCCTAAGATGCAAACAGATGTCAGGAAATTTGTAGAAAGTTGCAACATTTTGCAAAAGGCAAAAGGGACTTCATCAAATGCAGGTCTCTATCAAGCATTTCCAATTCCTCAAAGGCCATGGGAGTACATCAGTATGGATTTTGTTTTGGGTCTTCCCCGGACTCAAAGAGGATTTGACAGTGTGTTTGTGGTTATTGACAAGTTTAGTAAAATGGCTCATTTTGTGCCATGTAAATGTACTAACGATGCTTCACACATTGCTGGTCTTTTCTTCAAGGAGATAGTAAGAATTCATGGTTTACCATTGAACATAGTTACTGACAGAGATCCCAAGTTTGTGGGACATTTTTGGAGGACACTGTGGAAGAAATTGGGCACCCAATTATCTTTCACATCTGCATACCACCCTCAGACGGATGGACAGACTAAGGTGGTGAATAGATCACTAGGTCATCTTTTGAGGTGTTTGACTAAATAGCATGGAGAAGCATGGGATATGATCATCCCACAGGCAGAATTTGCATATAATGATTTTGTTAATAGGAGCATAGGAAAGAGTCCTTTTGAAGTTGTATATGGGATTCATCCCAGGGGAATTTTGGAGCTCAGGGATCTCTAGAACATGGAGAAAAAGAGTTCACAAGGAGAAGATTTTGCAGTAAGTATGAAAGATATCCATGATGCTGTCAGAGAAACTATACAGAACACATGGAAATACAAAGAGAGAGCTGATCAGAAGAAAAGGGATGTCCAATACAAAGTTGGAGATTTGGTGATGGCATATCTAAAGAGGGAAAAGCTTCCAAAGGGATAGCCCATGAAGCTTCTTATGAAGAAGATAGGTCCATGCAAGATTGTCCACAAGTTTGGGCCTAATGCATACGAAATTGAACTCCCTCTAGGTTTAGCAATATCACCCATTTTCAATGTGTCTGACTTGTTTCCATTCAAAGGAGACAATGTTGTTGGTTCAGATTGACAGAAGCAGGGGAGGCAGAATGGATTTCTGATCTTCCACCGAGTCAGCTAGTACAGCTAGAATGTATTTTGGACACCAAAGTTCAGAAGAAGACCAGGCATAAAACCTACAACCAGTATCTGGTCAAATGGCATGGTTTGCCTGATGAAGATGCTACCTGGATGAGCGAGGAAGACATCATCAAAAGTGGGGTTATTGTTTCCAACTTGGTTCCTCAAGGGACTTGAGTTCTTTTAAACCCCGAGAGTATGGTGCAGGGGCACCTAGTTAATTTAATTAATTTCATGTTCATTTTGATGTTTTGGTGTTGTATAAGGTCCAAGAGACCAATTGTAAGACCTAGTGCCATGTGTGAGTCTGAGTGGAATAGGACAAGCTATAGTGTCTGGTAGTGGAAGAGCAAACACATTGTAACTGAATGGGTTGACAGTTGCAGAATGGTTGGTATTCCCACTGATGCAAACTGTCATGAAAAAGAACATGTATAAATAATTTAGTGAACAGAAGGAAAGTAGGGAGAGGAGAGAGTAGTATAGTAATTGGGTGTGATTTGTGGTAGAGAAACAATAAGAAGATAGAAGAGTTGTTTTAGTGTAGAAGTTCCCAACATAAATAAAAGATCCTGTTTTGTTTGTGTGCTTTCACCGTGTCACTGTAGTTAGTTCCATTTTGTCATTTGGATGAGTTACTGAACCATTCCACCGACGAGATTTCTTCGAAATCGGTGGAATGGGTCTATTTGTACAGTTAGTGTTCTTTTTGTTTTTGTTTATGTTCAGTGTCAGGATCGAGTGTGGGATGTGCTAGTCGATCCTAGCATCTCTATGTGCTAGGTTCTGAGAAGAGAGAAAGTGTCTGCGTTGCAGGGTTTGTTATCGGCAGGACAATAACCTTCGGAGAGAGACCAGGCAATGGTTGTCTAGCCAGAAAGCAAGAAGTGCTAAGTCCTATGTCGGAAAGACTTGAGCGTCAGGGAGATAAATTCTTAAGAGGCTGATGATAATTGTCTGACCGAAAGTTGAAGAGTGAAGTGACAAGTACATCGGCGTAACATTGGCCTATCAGTTGATAGAAGTTTTATTTCACTAACAGTTGAAGTCGTGTCGAAGAAAGGAGGTCCCGCCAAATGTACAATACAAATGCATATCGAGAATGTATGTGAGAATATACATTTCATTGGATACAAAGGGTGACCAGTAATAGCGGTGAGAACAAGGTAAAGATACATTGGTCGACCGGTAGTAGCAAGTCATGTTATGCATATACAATAGTTTGCCATATCGATGTGTGTGGTAGTATCAGGGGACATGAGCAAGATCCCGCTGATGAGTTAGTCTCACCGAAGGGTCATAAGGTGAAATGCTAGATTGAAACCACATTTTCGGTGAACGCTCTACATCACTTTTCCTCTAAAAATTCCCTCCAAAAGTGTTCACTTAAAACACTTTAATAAAATATCACATAAAGACCTCACTTTATCAAAATAATAATATTTAAGTTATCATTTTACAATGTTTTAAAATAAAGTTACTAGGACAAACTTATAATGTTATTATTAACTTATTTCCCTAACTTTATCCCCTAGCCTATGGGTAATAAAGGAATAGGTCTCCCAATTATTTTAATTTTTAAAAGGGGACATGACATTCCACCCTTCCCAAAATTGCTTTCCCTCAAGAAATTATAGATTTGGATGCTCAGGTATCTCTGCACCTTCCCATGTTGCATCTTCAGTTGGGAGATTTTTCTAATGCACTAGATATTTTGTTATGCTCATGTTCCTCAATTTCTTCTCTCTAGTATCAATGGTGGCTTCTAGAACCAAGATCAACTTAACTTCATCATGGATAGAGGAGGCAATTTAGCTAAACAAGTGATGTGCTACCCAAGTGCTCTTTTGAGGCACGAAACATGCAATCTATTATAAATCTAACTATGTTCTAGTAGCTCAAGCTCATAAGAAACCTCCCCAATCCTCTTATTAATCTTGTAAGACTCATAGAAGTGAGGTTTGAGCTTCTAAACTCCACTTCGCTTGAGAGAAGATTATTTATATAGTTGTAATCTCAATAAAACCATGTCTCCAACCTCAAAAGTATGCTCAATGTGATGTTGATCTACATACATCTTCTACTCATTTTATGCTCATTGGAGATTTCCCTGGAGTGACTCCAAAATTACTTCGCTTTGCTTGACCAAGTCTCTAGCTCCTAGCATTGTACTATCTGTGATGACTAAATCAAGAAAAGTTAAAGCATCATAGCCATATAAATCCCTAAATAGATTCATACCAATGGACATATGATGTGAAGTATTGTAGCAATGCTCCCACAAATAGAGCCATTTGATCCATTTTGTTTTCTATCCTACTACATAGTTCCTTAAATACCCCTCAATCCACACATTCATGATCTCTATTTGTCCATTTATTTGAGGGTGATAACTGGTACTCAATGTCAACTTTGTTCCTACCAAATAAAAATTCTCTTCCCAAAATAAACTAAGGAATCTATTGTCTCTGTCACTCACTATGTTGTTAGGCAACCCATGAAGCCTAAAACTTTCCTAAAAAATAAACCAACCACTTGTGCCTTTTACTTAGAAGAGATTACAAATAAATTAGCATATTTAGTGACTCTATCCATTACAACAAATATGCAATCCTTACCCTAAACTCTTGGAAGCCCTATGATGAAGTCCATAGAGATGCTCTCCTAGTAAGGGTTGTAGTAGACCTTCTAGAAACAATTGCTCTATTTATTTTGTTGTTAGGTAGTACACTACCTAATGTTTTTGAGGACATATCCTTTAAGTCCTCTCCAAGATAATCTCTCCCTAATGTTCTTATAATTCTTGAATTATAATGGGTGACCTACCAAGAGTGTATCATGTACTCCTCTCAAGACTTTATTCTTCACCTTTGATTCAAGGACGATATAGACTTTATCCTTGTAAAGGATGAGATAATTTTTTACCTTATACGTGTCATTTGTAATTTGCATTCAAGGACATCAATAGCAAATGTGTTCTTTGCATACTTTTCTATTATCGTGAGCTAATTAGTAGAGATATCGAACATAGAGCATAAGATTAGTTTTTTGGATAGGGCATTAGCTACAACATTATTCTTACCCTTCACATACTCTATATCATAATCATAGGCCTAAAGCTTACTCACCCATTTCTTTTGTTTGTCATTCAAATATCTCTAGTTGAGGAAGAATATCAAGTTATTGTGGTCAGTCTTAACCATAAGTCTATGACAAACCAAATATTAATTGAATTTGGACAAGGAATGCATTAGGGCCAACATCTCCGTACTATAAATTGAGAATATTTTTCTCTCTCTAAGATTCCAACTCTCAAATGCTATGGGATGCCCATTCTACATTAAAATTGCCCCAATCCCTTCTCCTAAAGCATCACACTCTAATACAAATGGAAGTGAGAAATTTAGAACAACTAACATAGGGCATGAACTCATTACCTCCTTGAGCTTGTCAAAATCTCACTATGTTGAATTTGACCATGAGAAAGCCCCCTTCTTTGTTAAATGCCTCATTGGTACTGCTAGCTTTGAAAAACCCTTGACAAGCCTCCTATGGGTGTGTGCAGAAAGATGGGGGACCAAAAAGTGTCCAAAACCACTTTTTGGGTCTTGGCAAAAAGATATAACGTGAGTGCGTTATAACACGCTCATGTTAAGGCTAGTTACTAAGCCTAGGCTCGATCACTACCAAGCCATAACATGCTTGCATTATTTCTTTATAGAAATAAAAACCAAGCTTATCAAATTCTCCTTCTCCTTTTTTTCAAATCTACATATAATTTTTATGATAAAAGATAATTGAGAAACCAATAAGAAAGAGTATTATGGTATTAATATGGTTAAGTAACAAGATAGTGCAGAATGTCAATAGTAGAAGAAAAAAGCAACAAATAGAAAGATGGAGAGATAAATAGATAGAGAGATAGACAAGGGGAGAGTGACAAGAAAAGATAAAGATAGAGAAGGAGAAATAGTGAGATAGAGGGGGGAGAGTGAGGGAGAGAGGGAGAGGGAGATAGAGAGATAGAGATAGATAGATAGGGATGGATAGAGGGAGAGAGAAGGAGAGATAGATGGAGGGAGAGATAAAGATAGAGAGAGGGAGAGGGAGAGATAGAGAAGGAGATGGAGATAGAGAGGGAGAGATAGAGAAGGAGATGGAGATAGAGAAGGAGAGATAGAGATAGAAATATATCAAGAGGGACATATAGAGAGAGATAGAGAGGGTAGGGAAGAGAAAGGGTGGAAAGGGATATTGAGAGATATAGATGGAGAGAGGGAAAGATAGAGAGGGAGGTGGGGAGATAGAGAGGGAGATATAGAGAGATACAGAAAGGAAGGATCGAGAGATACAGTGAGAGTCACTTTCTACCTATCCTCTATCTCTCTATCTCTATCCTCCCTCTATCTCTCTACCTTTCTCTATCTAGATATCTATTTTTATCTCTCTCCCTCTTTCTCTCTATCTATATCTCCCTCTCTTTATCCATCCTTCTATATCTCTCTCACTCCCTCTCTCTATCTCTACCTCTCAATACTCTCTCCCCATCTCTCCATCTCTTCATCTCTTTCCCTCTTTCTATCTCTCCCTCTCTACTTCTCTCTCACTATCTCTATATTTTTCCTCTATATCTAATGAAGGGGGTAAATTATAAAACACATAATAACAAAAATTGCACACAAAAAAATAGAATAATATTTTATTTATATGGGCAAAACATTACATTACAGAAGCTCAAATACAATCAGAGGATGAATCCCCTACAGGCTGCAGTACATTACAGTTCCCTCTCTTAAGACTCTAGAATCTTCAGCCTTCTGTAACCCCAAATCAACTAGGGTTTCTATTTTCCTGCCCTTTTCTTGACTCTACACCTTCCCCCTTAACTCTACTACCCAAGGGTTCCCAAAAATGGTCATATATAGCCCTTTTTGGTAGCCAGCAGCTTCATTTCAAAATTTGCATCTCGCTCCAAAAATAGGTCAACTTCGCGGGGCCATAACTTTCAATCCGACCGTTGGATTTTCAATTATAATACCTTTTCGGAAAGCTCTTGAAAATACGATGGTTGCACAAGTAGTATCGACAGGTAGACTGCTTGGGTTTCCCACCAAATTTTGGGCCCATCTAGAGCCTCTAAGTGCCTCTTATTTGACTTTGAATATTTCAATAAGCTTTTTTGGAATTTGAAATTTTAATATCTCACAAATGACAAATGATATTGAAGTGATTTCTTCACCATTAGCTTCAATTCACCATTCTAGAGGTCTGTGTAAGGTTTTGTATCCAACCATGCACAAATGCAAACTTACTAAAAATAGTAACCCTGCCAAATTTAGCCCTTATTTAAAAGAAACAACATTTTTTTTTGGTTGATGCAAGATTGCTCTTACACCTTGGATGCTCCTGCATCAATATATATCTCTCTCTCTACTTCCCTCTCTCTAGATCATTTAGCTATAGGTATCTAAAATTGGCTGAAAGATAAATCCCAATTACATAAATTACATTTATTCATATATAGACCTTCAAGTGTCTCAATTCAATTCATATAGTACTAAAGGCATAGATCTTCAGTCAAATCATGTCACATACATCTTGACCAAGCACAATAGATTACCATTAAACACATATCTTGATTAACACACAATTATAGAGAAAGATTGCACTTGCAAGAATATGAATTCCACCTGAGATCAATGAATAGGGGAGATGATTTCATGGTGGATATACAAGTCAATCAAATTAAGACCAAGGGTACAAATCATGTGTATTAAATTTACTTTTAGCCGATGCTTGTTGGTTGAAACAATGATAGTACATGCTCATAAATGGAAGTAGGTCAACCTAAGGAGAATCTAGAAGCTTCTCCCACTCTTTGTCCAAGGGCAAATTGATCTTCTATGAGAGTCTAAAGTGGCACTCTGGTTTAATACAGTGCATTCATAGGATACCTCCTATGCTTGAGCCATAGATGTTTGTACAAGGACCTCTAGCTCTATAAATGTCTTGAAAACTAATTTAACATCTTTGATAAAAGGAGCTAAGGACCACATGTTGAATATAGTTTCTTCTTGGCTCTTCTCACTCACTAGTTCTAGAAATTTGGCTCTTCTTATTCACAAGGCTTAGATGATGTGGCCTCCATTTTGGCCTTGTAGTATGATCTTCACAAGACCTTGATGTGGTCAAGGGAAGCCACTAACTATTTAAGCTCTTTAATTTGTTCCTTTAACCTCTTGACCTTTTCCTTTGATTCTCCTATTATATTCTTTAGGTCATCCTCTTTTTCTCTTAGGCTCTTGAGTGTCTAGGCCTAGGTGTCCACTTGATTATTTAGCTTCGCTAGCTCATAATCTTGTCTAGAGGCCTTTTCCTTTAGTGATCCTATTTAAATAGCCTTGACACTAGTTTTATCATTTTCATGGCTCAATTATACCTCCAAATTTTCCACTTGCTTTGAATTTTTTCATAATCTTGTCTAGAGGCCTTTTCCTTTAGTGATCCTATTTAAATAGCCTTGACACTAGTTTTATCATTTTCATGGCTCAATTATACCTCCAAGTTTTCCACTTGCTTTGAATTTTTTGTGGTTGTCTTAGTTACCATCTAGCTTTTCCCTACTGCCAACTTTATTCTTACTTTAGTCAATTTTGTTTTAACCTATAAGAGTTGTTTTTTAGTTGCTTCTACCTATGTATCTTTAGCTTCAATGACTTGCTCTACAATTGTGATGACCTAGCCTTCTAGTGCCTTTATTTTCACTTCAAATGCTCTAAGTATGTATAGACTCTCTCTCTCTCTCTCTCTCTCTCTAAACTACCCAAACCAAGCTCTAAACTTCTAGCTCCACTCACAATGAGTAAGTACAAGATGATCAATAAGTGATGAATGATTTCATCCCAAGCCTCCTATTAATAGACAAGAGAGTTAAGCAAGAGAAAACTCACTAGAAGCTTCCTAGCCACCATTATTTAATGCCCTAAATAAAAATAACCAATGCACCAAATGGTGAAGCATCTCCATGGTAGCCCCTTTGCTCCCTCATACCAAGTTGGCTTGCAACATATGTCCCAAACATTAAATATTTTTACAATATTGAATGATTTTACAATTAACCAAAAACATTAAATACATTCCTCCGTTAAGCTCAATTGACCCTCTACTCACTAAATCATGACCCTCTAAAGCACCACCCACTTTAAATGTATTTGCAATGTCAAATGTAACCTCTAAAAAAAATATTACCCAATTGCAAAATATAAAATATTTTAATATACAAGACAAATAACAGCGTCCCAACAAACTCTATGTGTTTTGTTTCATTCTTTTTTATTAAGTTTACATCACAACCAAAAAATATATATATATATAATTTAATATTACTTGAAATAAACATTTTAAAAAATTAAAAAATATGGAAGAAAAAAAAAATCTAAAAAACCAAATTTAAAAAATAATCCTTTTTTTTTTCAATTCCAAATTTTCAAAATTTGAACTTGCTCAAGCATGATACTGTGCACACACCCCCAGGTACAGGTTTACTTTACTCGGCAGTCGTATGTAAGACTAGTACTTACAAAAGTACAGCTACCATTTACAGTATCAACAAAACACTTCCACAGGAAAACAAGTTGACTATTCTCGCACTCTGTAACGTTAATGAATCTCCATACATTTTTGCTATCTCTGGATCAAAAAACTTTCCTAAAAGGAAGAGTGAAAGTTCATGGTATGAAAAAGTGAAGAGGCTCTGTAGAAATCACTTCATGCATGCCCAATCTTCAGCAACTGCAAAAGTTCCAACCCATAGCAAATACATCAAAATGGCAGGGGCTGGGTTTAAACAGCACACACTAAGCTTTGACTTGCTTAGGTGGTTGGTGGGCCCCTTCTCTTATTGACACATTAAGAGGACAGAGTAAGAGAAAGGGCCCACCAGCCACCTAAGAAAGTCAAAGCTTAGTGTGCACTGTTTAAGCCCAGCTGAGAAAAGGTACACACAAAACCCTAACACGTTTCACATTAGCAAGGGAAAATAATCTTTCTGATATTTACATGGCCGGAAGCTCCATCAATAAACAAACAAATACGTAATGAGGAGAAGAAGAAAATGAAATAGGGTTACTTGATTCTTCTGGCAAGCAGGAGACGAGATCTACTCTATGCTTCCTTCTCTTCAGGCATTCCAAGACTCTTCAAATTTCCTTGCCTTTGTATTGTGGTTGGAGCACTCTTATCTTGTTCCTGCCTCTGCATTTTCTTCTTCCTGCTCTATATTTCTTAGATTCTCTCTCTTGTCATGGCCGCTCTCTTCTTTTTCCTTGCTACTGTTGAATCCCCCTTTCTCCATTCCCCTCTTTATCTCACCTCTAAGCAGGCCAAAGGCTATATATCCATGCTTTACAAATTCCCTCTCAAAATAATTATCAACCCACCTCGCAGTGGACCCTTTATGCTATGGTCCCATGGAGGGGGGCCGGGCTACTAGCGATTGAAAAAAAAAACTCTGAGAGTTTTTATAATTAGGTGATCTCATGAAATTTACTCCAGAGTTTTGAAGAAATTAGCGGTTTTATCATTTATGTTCCTCCCAAATAGAGTAATACTGCATCTCAATATCATAAAATTAGAAAAATATCTTCTCAAAATTTACTTATTTTGTAATAATTCTAAAAAAATATCTTCAAGTGGGGGAGGAAAATTTCCACAACAGTTAAAAATTGAACGCCAAATCCCATTTTTCTAAATAAAGTTTTAGTTTATCTAAAAACATTATCTTCTGAAACAAAACTCTATGATTTTAAATCCTTAAGACCCCCATAGAACCAGGACCTTAATTACTTTCCTCTTTGCCAGTTCATAATCGTAACCTTGTTGGCCAATCATGAGAATCGTCTTATCTGGGAAGGTTTCTTCCTTGTGACAGTTAAAAAATAGTAATATTCAGTGTGTTGCTGTAACGAACGGTCTAAAGTGAAGTATATTTAGGCAGCCCTGCCAAGCTTAAATTTGACAGTCGACCTTGCCTGTCAAGCAATTTTTTATGACAGTTATCTATTCAATCCTGCCTTTAAAATACTGTGACATATCTTAGTATAAGCAGATTATATAAAAACCAAATATATATATATCAGCATAATCCTATGTAAATTTTGAAAGTTTGTCCAAAATCTTTCCTTTCATAAAATTTTGATTGTATTTTACAGCAAAAATGGCTAAATACAGCTATACAACTGTCAAATTTAAGCTGATGCCATTAATGCTGTGCAGGAGTTGGGAGCAAGGTGTATGCATTTAAAGATTTTAATTGTATACGTACATACATACATACATAATTTTTAAATTCTTTAATACAAACTTCTTTTATTTTTTAATATAAACTTCTATTATTTAAAAACAAAATCTCAAATTTCTAGATTTTTTAAAGAATTTTTTAATATTCTTTAAGTTTTTTTATAGAATATTTTATATTCATTCCAATCTCTAGCATCAAACAATTAAATTTTGTATTAAAGGATAAGGGCATGGAAGTTATAAAAAATAAAAAGAACTTGAATGCATACATTATTTGAAATATCTTGTTATGAATACATTAATACCATTTGTAATTTTTTTCTATTTCTTATATAAAATTTGACTTGCATTAAAAAAAATTAATTGTAATGGGAAAAGCAATAATGAAGACTAAAGTGTAGGAAAAAAATTTCTTGACAGGCAAGGTGAATTGTCAAATTTAAGCCCTGGTTGGGAGTGTTCACAGAAAAATGTATTTCCTTGTTTCATCTAAGGAAAATGGCAGGACACGCTTGCCACAATTATAGATAAACTAAATTTTAGGTAAGATTTGAAATGAAAAAGGATTATGACTTTCATGTTTTCCATAAATCAAAATGAAGGAGAAAAGTGTATGTTTCAGCATTTTAAGTATATATTTTCATTCTTTTGTTTTATAACACTTTGAATTAGATGTTTATGTTTTTAAGGGGGTTCGTAAAATGAATCAATTTACATGTGTATTTAAAAGTATCATCTTAGTTCATTTTAATCATTTAATATGGGTTGGAAAAGTGTTAACAATTCTCAAATCTTATAAATTTGATCACATACAATTTAGTCTTAGCTTGTACCAAACACACCCCTTATCTCTTTTCCATTCAGTGTCACTCCTTATCTCTTTTCTATTCATTGTTGAAGCAAAGTAAGGGCCTTGCTTAAGGTTAAGGAGGTTTCATACTTCAACACTTGTATAGTAGGGCCTTGCCTAGGGTTAATTTTACATGGTTATCTACCAAAGGTTTAAACTTATTAAATTAAGAAAATACATTAGATTTCTTCTTGAGTAAATAAATCCACACCTTATGGGAATAATCATCTATAAATGAAACAAAATCTGATGAACCCCAATAAATATAATATGTGCTTTTCAAGTATATGAATGTATTAACTATAGAACATCTTTACTTATGGTAGTGCTACTAAAAAAATTTAATCTATTCTATTTTACAAACAAACAATGCTCACAAAAATTCAACTAGGAAAATATTTATATCTAGTAGTACTTTGAGACTACGCTCACACATGTGGCCAAGACGTTGATGCCAAATTGTTAATGAATCAATTTCTGCATCCAAAACCATTGTAGCCTTTCCACTACAAGTTTCTCCAATCAGCCGATAGAGATTTCCAACCTTTTCTCCCTTTAGTACCATTAACCCTCTCTTTGTTACCTTGAGACAACTATTTTCACCACTAAATTAGTAACCTTGCTCATCAAATACCCCAAGTGATAGAAGATTTTTCTTCAATCATGGTACATGTCTAACATGTTGAAGAGTCCTTACAATCCAATCAAACATTTTGATTTTGACCTCTCCTTCACCAATGACTTCACATGGGTTGTCATTTCTCATGTAAACCATACCTCCATCACATGACTCGTAAGAAGAAAACTAGTCCTTGTGAGGAGTCATGCGAAAAGAGACACCAGAATCAATAATCCAAACATGATGCAATGAACCTCTCCATCTTGCAATGGTACTTCAACTTCTGTTGTATTTTGCGCTGATCGTTGTGAGCTAGGATTTTCTTTGTTTATTTTCGACACCCTGTACTCCTTTTTGACATGCCCTATTTTTTCACCCATGAGGTGAGTGCAAGATCATGATGGGCCAAACACTACCCCTAAGTGGCAATGTAAATGTGAAAAACACACTTATGTAACTTCATGTCAAAAATTGAATGAGTTATCTACACAATCTAGAAATAAGATAGTAATAAAAGTTGTAACAAATTGAATGTAGTTTATAAGATGTTACTACTTTTTTTTTGAAAATTTTAAAAATAGTTTGGTGAAAATTAGATATTTCAATGAAGCACTACTAAAATTTTCAAAAAAAACGTAAAAGTTATGTGTCATTCCGGCCAACCTTTTAGAAAAAGATACTATTTTTCCTCCATGATTTGGATTTAAGTAAAGGACACATGAGTAGATGTGACACATATTTTTTAAATTTTTTTAAGTAAATAAATAATTATTTATGAATTTTTTACTGTGACTTTTTTAAAATATAAAAAATTAATTTTCCAGCCAACCTAACATGGTCAAAAACATATGAAAATAAAAAATTTTAAATTTTAATATATACCCAATAAACCCTAGAATGTGAGGCATCTTTTGGATTTAAAAAAGGATTAATATGTTGAAAGTTATGGATGTTTTTCAATATGTATATCTATTAGGAAATCAGACATAACGTATCTAGAAAATTAATAATAATTACCTATTAAAATTATTATGAGGCATATATTATATTTTTATAATCTTAATAGCTTCCTCTATAAACCCTTTTCATTTGATTAAATTTAGTTACAAAAAAGTCTGTCAACTTCAAGGATGAAATTGTGAAAAATTTCAGGATAACACTAAATGGGTGGTTTTGCAAGTTTCTTTGGCAAGTTTTGGGACTCACACTTTCCTAAATATGAGGTAGTCCCAAGGCATTTTTGGAGGGAATCCATATTTGAGCTAGAAATATTAACACCCTTTCTATCCAAATCTAAATATTAGTCTAAATGTTTGCATTTTTTCATCTAGCAAGTTTTTTCTCCATTGCCATTGTTTGACCCATCATGATCTCGCGCTCACTAAGTTCCAACATTTGACTATTTTCTAACCCTTGAATTTGGACCTAGTTTGTCCACACTCAAATTTTTCTCTTTCCAAAGTTTTTCCCCTTACGGTTAGGGTTTCATTGGAAGAAGTCCCTTGAGATGTCTTCCGCCTTGAATCTTCATAAATTACTATGGCTACCACATCTTCAAAGACAAGTTTTCCCTTCAGTCCAACTATGTTACTAAGTTCCATAATTAGTTGATCCCATGTTTCAGGAAAAAGCACGCACAATAGTATAGCTGCATTATCTTCTTCTTCAATTTTCATCTCCACTAAAGCTAACTTGTTAATTAGTGTGTTGAAATTGTTGAGATGATATTGTTGTAAATATGTGCCTAATCGGTATTGTCATTGATGTCAACATATCCTTGTTGCCATTGGTGTCAATTGTATCTTATTTTGTTGCATGATTGAGAAGACTGGAATGTTGCAAATATTGAGAAAATTAATGAAGATCAATGTATGCAGAACATATGGCTGTGTAGAGGATTGTCTGAAGAAGCTCAAGTTAAGATTTGAGAGGTCCGCATGAATATTTGAAAAAGCTATGGCCATCTGAGTAGAACTAATTTTGTAGTACTCAGAAGAGACAGAGTGACAGGAAAGTGGTCTGGATTGTTCCAGAAATTTAAAATGATGATCTGTGGATCTAGAGCCATGTTTGGGAAGTTAGTGTGTATCATCAATACAAGTGGTTCATTGTTTGGAGGTCCGCAAGCAATCTTTCTAGTTTGACAATCATGGCAGACAATGTTCTTGAGGTTTCGGATGAAGATGAAAGTGATTTTGATGATTTAGAGTGGTGCAAATGTTATTGTTGAATTCAATGTGCTTATGGAGGTCTTTGGATCGTGTGAATGGTGTGTTGGAGGTCCGCATTGAAGATTGAGCTCATTGTTGAAGAATTCTTCCTTGATGTTATTGTTCTACCCAGTCTTGGCCGACCAGATGGTTCAAGCATATTGTGGACAATCTAAGAGTAATTATATGGAGTGTGGCACATTGATTGAGGAAGAATTGAGTCCCAGTTATGTTTGACTAACAACTTAGTGATTCACATTAAATTAGATGCTTGTAGTGCCAACCTTGATATTTGTTCCAAGGTTGACAAAGCATATAAAGGCATGTAGTTGAGTTGTTGAAAATTATCCTTGTACGAAATAATAAAATCTCAAGAAAGGATCAGAGGCAGAGCAAAGAAGAGGAACAAAGGGACAAGAACAGTAAAGGATGAAGGGATAGTGAAGAAGTATTTGGGAGAAGAGGAGAAGTTTTTGAGCATTCAATGAGACCGAACTAGGCATGAAGAATATGCTATTTCTCAGTTAATTCATTCTGTTTCAAACATAAATCTCTGTAGGCAGTGAGCCTCTTTTGAGAAGTGAGCTCTAGGTAGTGCGCCTGAAGGCAAGTGCCTTCCCATTTTTAAGTACTTTTAATAGGGTATGAATCTTGTGGATTAACCCCTACCGTGGTTTTCCCTTAATCTGGTTTTCATGTTAAAAATCTTGGTGTCAAGTGTGTTAATTGTGTTTCTGCTCATGTGTTATTGTTTTATGCTTTAATGTTTACATCATTAATCTATTTGTATGTTGTGAAAAAAGATTAAAAAGAGAAAAGGTTAAATTTGGGAACAACTAATTCACCCCCCCTCTTAGTTGTCTGGCCTAATTCCAACAATTGGTATCAGAGCCAGTTCCTCTAAAAGAAGCTTGACCGCTTGAGGAGATCCCAAGATGTCTACTTATAGGAAGGAAAGTCTAAGATTTGATGGAACAAATTACTCCCTCTGGAAGGTATGCATGCAATGTCATTTGGAATGTATGGGTTATGCCTTTTGGTTGATAACTTAGAATGAGTATAAGATTCCAAAGAATGGCCCTACAACTCTAGATGAACTCAGGGAAGCTAAATGTAATATTCAAGCTAAATAAGCATTATTGAGTGCCTTGACAAATATAGAATTGGCAAATGTCTTGGATTTGAAAACTGCCCATGAAATCTAGAAAAAGTTAGAAAATCTATATGAAGGTGACAAATATGTCAAATGTGCCAAACTACAGAGTTTGAAGGGTAAATATGAAAGGTTGATAATGAGTGAAGATGAAAACATTACTTCCTACATGCAGAAAGTAAATGAACTTGTAACCGGTATCAGGAATGCTGGTGGAGTATTGGAAGAATCAAAGATTGTTTCCAAAGTGCTCATATCCAAGTTACCTGTAGCATACAAGCATAAAGTTGCTGCCATTGAAGAAATCAGGACTGTGACAACTGTTACAAGGGATCAATTAGTTGGTAAGCTTTCAGCATTTGAAATGAGTGAGTTTGGTGATTCTCTTCCTAAGTCTAAATCTGCATTTAAGGCCAATGTATATGGAAAACAAAGATATGATATGGGTGAAAGTTCTTCAAGAAGATCAAACAAGTTTGCAAAGGCAAGGAAGGATCTTGAAGATGATGAAATTGAGACTACAAAACTTGAAGCTCTTATTGCCAAGAGGATCTGGTAAGTATGAAGAAAAGTTGCCATTCAAATGTTTTTCTTGTAATAAGATTGGTCATTTTACCTCAAGATGTTCAGAGAGGTTTTCAAAGCCAAAACCTAACAGATATAAAGATCAGAAGAAATGTTACTGTGTCCAAGAAGCTGGAGAAGAAGGAGTCATAGATGATGAATCTGATCATGGAGGTGTGACTGAAGGTGATTGGGTATTCATTGCTATCAAAGATGAAGATCCAATGTCTACTAAATCTACTAGCTATGCAAATGTGGAAAGTGCCTTGGCTGCTCAAGTTGTTGAAAAGGATGAATGAATGATTTATAGTGGTTGTTCTCATCATATGACTGGTGATAAAAGTAAGTTTGTAAGCTTCGAAAAATATGAAAGTGGAATTGTGAAATTTGGAGACAACTCAGTTGGTAGAATCTATGGCAGATGATCCATCTCTTTTGATAGTGAGAATAACACTAATGATGTTCTATATGTGGAAGGACTAAAGCATAATCTTCTCAGTGTTGGATAGTTGGTTGACAAGGGTTATGATCTCCGATTCAAAGATGGAAAATACAGAATCTTAGAAAGCTCTGGAACTGAAATTGCATCTGGTACTTAGACTAGAGATAATATCTTTCATTTAAGTAGCTCCGATAAGAGTTGCTTGATTGCTCAAATTGATCAGAGTTGGTTATGGCATAGGAGAATGTCTCATGTAAATTTTCATAACATTTTCAAGATAAGTTCTACTCAGGTTGTGAGAGATCTTCCAAGACTTGTGAAACCTGTTGATAGCATGTGTAGAGAGTGTCAATTGGGTAAATAGAATAAAATTTTGTTTAAGAGAAAAGAACAATTTGCAAATAGACGGTTGGAACTTGTGCATATTGATTTATGCGGTCTTGCTAAAATTAGGAGTGTGCAAGGTGACAGATATTTTATGTTGTTGATTGATAATTACTCCCAGATGATGTGGGTAGCCTTCTTAAAAGAAAAATTAGAAGCTCTTGATAAGTTTAAGGTGTTCAAGGTTATGGTGGAAAATGAGATTGGTGAAAAAATAAAGTGTCTGAGATCTAACAGAGGTGGAGAGTTTACCTCCGGTGAGTTTGATACATTCTGTGAAAAACATGGAATAAAAAGACAATTATCTGCTCCTAGGATTCCTCAGCAGAATGGAATTGTGGAAAGAAAAATCTAGACCATTCAAAAAGCTTCTAGGACCATTATGATGGAATCAGATGTTCCACAAGTCAATTGGAGAGAAGCTATGAGTATTGTTGTCTACACTCTCAATCAAGTGCAGATCAAAGGCAATTTTGGTAAGACACCTTATGAACTATGGTTTGGTCATCCTCCTACTGTGAGATATTTTAGAGTTTTTGGTAGTAAATGCTATATCAAAAGAGATGAGGATCTAGGCAAGTTTGATGCAAGAAGTGATGAAGGAATATTTTTGGGTTACTCCACTCAAAGCAAGGCATACCAGTGTTTTAACAAGAGATTGAAAAATATTGTTGAAAGTGCTAATGTCAGAGTTGATGAGAGCAAAGGACATTCCAAGTTTTGCAGATATGACTCAGATGATCAAGATGAAAGCCAAAGACAAGGAAGGCAAGTTCAAATCCAGACTCAGATCCTAACTGATCTAGAAAATCTAGTGACTCAAGAGGATAGTGCAGATGTTGAGGAACGAGCTCAAGAAATAGAAGTTCAAATAAATCCCAAAACTCCCAGGTATGTAAGGCTGAATCATCCTGACGATCAGATTATAGGAGATAGAAATAGAGGTGTTCGAACTAGGAGAAGAATTGCTGAAGATCAAGAGGAGATTTCCTTGATTTCAAAGATTGAACCAAAATCAGTAAGTGAAGATTACAATGATGAAAACTGGGTAAAAGCAATGGAAGAAGAATTAATGCAAATTAAAAAGAATCACACTTGGGATCTTGTTTCTAGACTAGAGGTCAAAAATATGATTGGAACTAAATGGGTCTTCCGGAATAAACTAAATGAAGATGGTGAAGTTGTAAGAAACAAAGCAAGGTTGGTATGCAAAGGATATTCTCAAGTGGAAGGAATTGATTTTGAAGAAACTTTTGCTCCAGTGGCAAGAAAAGAAGCAATCAGATTATTTCTTGCATTTGTTGCCTTCAAAAATTTCAAAGTTTACCAAATGGATGTCAAGTCAACATTCCTGAATGGAGAGTTAGAGGAAGAAGTCTACATTGAGCAACTAGAAGGATTCCAGTTGTCTGATCAAGGAGATATGGTCTGCAGATTGAGGAAAGCATTGTATGGACTCAAACAAGCTCCAGGAGCCTAGTATGCAAGACTAGATAAGTATCTACTAAAATTGGGTTTTAGCAAAGGTACAATAGACAGTAATCTTTATATCAAAATCGATCATGAACAGATCTTGATTGTTGAAGTATTTGTTGATGATATCATTTTTGGTGGAAATGAGAGTATGTGTAAAACATTTTCTGATCAGATGCAAAGTGAATTTGTGATGTCAATGTTTGGAGAAATAAATTTCTTCTTAGGTCTGCAAATCACTCAGTTAGATAAAGGTATCTTCATATGTCAATCTAAGTATGTGAGATAATTGTTGAAAAAAATTGGAATGGAAGATTCAAAGCTAGTGGGTACACCCATGGTAACCGGATGCAAGTTGAGTAAATATGATGACTCCCCTAAGGCAAATTAGAAAAGGTATAGATCAATGATTGGAGGACTGCTCTATCTGACTCAGACCATACCTGATATCATGAATGCAGTTGGACTTGTTGCTAGATTTCAAGCTGATCTCAAAGAATCCCATGTTGTAGTAGTTAAGAGAATTTTTAGATATCTCAAAGGGACATCTGATTATGGCTTATGGTATTCAAAGGATAATGACTTCACTCTTCATGCATATACAGATGTTGATTGGGCAGGAGATGTGGATGACAAAAAAAGTACTAGTGGTGGTGCATTCTTCTTGGGAAAGAGATTGGTTTCTTGGTTGAGTAAAAAGTAGGAAGCAATATCTCTGTCTACTATAGAGGTAGAGTATATAGCAGCAGCAAGTAATTGCACTCAACTCTTTTGGATGAAGCAAATGTTGAAGGATATCAGAATTGTGTTTGAAGAACCTATTACAATCTTCTGTGATAATTCAAATGTAATAAACATCTCAAAGAATCTGGTGTTGCATTCAAAGACTAAGCACATATCCATCAAGTTTCATTTCTTGAGAGAAAAAGTAAGTGAGAATGAAGTCAAAATGGAGTTTTTTTTTCAAAGGATCAGATTGTGGATATATTCACCAAGCTTCTGCCTAAGGATACTTTTGAGTATCTCAAAGGGATGCTACAGGTTATTACCCCTTCTATTCAGAACTAAGATGCACTAATATGTATCAGTCTGGAAAAATTCACAGTCATATCTTGTGACCTGGATTGATGTTAAGGAGACACTACTCAGGGGGAGTAATCAGTATGCAAATTTTGGAGATCAGACTAAAAAAAAGGGGGGAGAAGAGACTACAAATATGTGCCTTTTTTCGTTGATTTCAAAGGGGGAGAGAAGTCATGTGAAAAACTAGTTGTTGATGAAAGGGGGAGCAATGAAGAAACTAGTTGCAGAAGTGATAAGAGAAAGGGGGAGAAGTTCTTGTTTTGATGCTTGAATTAGTTTTTCACATCATATGTTGCCATCAATGACAAAGGGGGAGATTGTTGCAAATATGTGCCTAATCGGTGTTGTCATTGATGTCAACATATCCTTGTTACCATTGGTGTCCACTATATCCTATTTTGTTGTTTGATTGAGAAGACTGGAATGTTGCAAATATTGAGAAAATTAATGAAGATCAATGTATGTGGACCATATGGCTATGTAGAGGATTGTCTGAAGAAGCTCTAGTTAATATTTGAGAGGTCCACATAAAGATTTGAAAAAGCTATGGCCATATGAGTAGAACTAGTTTTGTAGTATTCAGAAGAGACAGAGTGACAGGAAAGTGGTTTGCATTATTCCAGAAATGTAAAATGATGATCTGCGGATCTAGAGGCATGTTTGAGAAGTTAGTGTGTATCATCAACACAAGTGGTTCATGGTTTGGAGGTCCATAAGCAATCTTTCTAGTTTGACAGTCATGACAGACAGTGTTCTTGAGGTTCCAGATGAAGATGCAAGTGATTCTAATGATTTGGAGTGGTACGAATGTTATTGTTGAATTCAATGTGCTTGTGAAGGTCTCTGGATCATGTGACTATTGTGTTGGAGGTCCGAATTGAAGATTGACCTTGTTGTTGAAGAATTCTTCCTTGATATTATTGTTCTACCCAGTCTTGGCCGACCGGATGGTTCAAGCATATTGCGGATGATCTAAGAGCAATTTTATGGAGCATGGCGCATTGATCGAGGAAGAATTGAGTCCCAGTTATGTTTGGCCGACAGGTTAGTGATTCACATTAAATTAGATGCTTGTAGTGCCAACCTTGATGTTTATTCCAAGGTTGATAAAGCATATAAAGGCATGTAGTTGAGTTGTTGAAAATTATCCTTGTGCAAAATAATAAAATCTCAAGAAAGGATCAGAGGTAGAGCAGAGAAGAGGAGAAGTAGAGGGACAAGAACAGTAAAGGATGAAGTGATAGTGAAGAAGTATTTGGGAGAAGAGTAGAAGTTTTTGAGCATTCAATGAGACTGAACCAGGCATGAAGAAGATGCTATTTCTTAGTTAATTCGTTCTATTTCAAACATATATCTCTGTAGGCAGTGAGCCTCTTTTGAGCAATGAGTTATGGGCAGTGCACCCGAAGGCAAGTGCCTTCCCATTTTTAAGTACTTTTAACAGGGTACAAATCTTGTGGGTTAACCCCCACCGTGGTTTTCCCTTAATTGGGTTTCCACATTAAAAATCTTGGTGGGGTGCTGCCACAATAATGGGTTACACTTTTTGGGACATCTTAATTTTTGTTGAAATCACATATTTTTAAAAAATATAGTGATTTAAGCTTTGAAAGGTTCCATTGAAAGGATTTTAATTGAAGAGGGTTTGATCAAACCCCCTTAGATTCAAACCTCCTTGGATAGAACCTCGCTAGTTTTAAACCATAGCTATAATGGAGTCTCCTCTACACCTAGCAAAATACTGATAAAAAATCAATTTTGATTTATCTTTTGAGGGATCAAATGAATTCATTTAAAATTTATACTTTGTAAGTATGTAGTCCTTATTATAATCTTCCCAAAAAAATATAATTTTAAATATATTTAATTGGATTATTATATAGTTATTTTTTATTTCTTGTGAATGTATGTTTTTCACCGAACGTCAAGTTCTCTATTCTACACATATGGAAAATTAGTAAATTACTAAAAAAATTCTAAAAAATATCTATGCACTAGGTATTGATGTCTTTGTTTGAATAAAAGAAAAAAAATTGAATTTCGATAGATACAAAAAAGTTATGTTTTACGGAATATGCCTATGTCTACATCATAATTCGTTTGACTTAAAAAATTAATTAAAAATATATATATTCAACAAAACATTATGAAACCAAATGCATACACTATATATCGGTGTTACCAATTTAAATTAAAAAAATCAAAATTTTATCCTTTGTAGAAAAAAATTTATGTGCTACGGAGTACACATCACTTTAAAAAAATGTTGTTTACTATTAATAATCAGTTATCAAAGGAGATGCAAAAAAATTTACAATTTAACTCCAAATTTTTTTTTAAAAATATATTTAGAATTTACAAACAAAATCTCACAAATCACTAGTTCGCATCATCTTCAAATTCCTAATGGTTTAGCGGCTATAGGTGTTAGAACGTGAAGATTTAGTTTAAAATATTGATTTCAATGTTAAGTTTGGCCAAAAATTGTAACCCGTTATTGTGGAATGACCCGGTGTCAAGTGTGTTAATTGTGTTTCTGCTCATGTGTTATTATTTTATGCTTTAATGTTTACATCATTAATCTGTTTGTAAGTTGTGAAAGAAAATTAAAAGGAGAAAAGGTTAAATTTGTGGGACAACTGATTCACCCACCCTCTCAGTTGTCTGGCCTAATTCCAACAGATATGTGATTGATGAACTATCATGCATCCTCAAGTTATATAGTTTCCTTCATAACAAAATTTTGTTTGCCAGTGGCTTGGTCTTATACAACATTTCAAGCTTAGTCCATAAGTCATGTGTCATTTCTCCTCCGCAACATTGAATAAAATTGAATCAGATAGAGACAACTGGATTGTAGCTCTAGCCATGTTATCCTTTTTATCTCATTCCTCTTACTTCATGCCTACACCTATTTTAAGGTTGCTGGGCTTTGAGAGCCAAGGCGCATCCATCCTTCACTGATAAAGCTTGAACCTTTAGTTTCCACAAAGTAAAATTAGAACCATCAAATTTTTTTCTACACAAACTGTAAGCTCGGATACCAACTGTTAGAAAATATACAGCACACAAAATTGAAATAAATAGTGAAATAGTAATAAATCGCACAAAATAGACAACACAGATTTATGTGGAAAACTTGGTTATGTACCAGAAAAAACTACAAACAAAGATCTCTCAATAATTTTATTCTCAGAAGCAATTCACTATTATAGATTTTCACGATACATTCACATTCAAGCTCAACTAACTTAAAGAACCACGAAATAACATGTAATTAATCATGCATTATTTGAAGAAGGATTTCCATGCATAAATCATGCGAGTGGCACATCCACATGCACTTTCGCATGTTGTACACATGTCATATGGCAAAAAAATCCATCCCTACCCTAGTACTCTTTGACTGCTCATCACTATTGAAATATAATACACTAACTTCACATACCAATAGCTATTTGGCCACATATATTCCTTATTGTTATTTTTTATTATCCTTCTGACATAATAGTTTTTCTTTCACTTTTCTTTTGTCATTCTTTCCACCACAAGGAATGGAATTACTTCTACCAATCCTATGATTCATCTTTTGGTAGGCGGTCAAATCTTTTGGGCCATGAGCTATTCCTTGGAATAATAGTTTTCAAGCCACATGACTATTCATTCCTTTGGAAGGTGATAGAAGCCGAAAAGATTCTTGTTATATATATATATATATATATGTATACAGTAAAGATTTTTGGCTTGAGATGAGAGGGAGTGAAGCTCTATATATTAGAGTTAACAAGAGTGTAATCCTATGTGAGAAAGGAGAACTATAGTGAGAGGGTGATGGTTGTGTTGAAGCCTCACATTGAGTGAATATAGTAGCAAGCTATGGGAAATGTTGTTCTAGCATAATGTATAATGTAGGCAAGTTGTAATAAGCTATAGGGAAAAAATAAAATTATTGTGTTTGGCATTTTTCTTGCTTTTGGTGTGCATGAGAGTGTGTAATAATTTAGGTTGTAGGGATTTTCTACTTTTAAGTGAGTTCCCTTGCTATCTAGGAGGTCTAGACCACCAAATGACTGACTCTACAACCTCCACCATGTATGTAGATACAAGACCTCCAATCAAAGTCATCGCATGACCATCTCCTCGACCTAATACATACAACTAGAAGAACGAGGTTGCCTTTAAGAGCTTCTAGGTCACCATATGACCAACTCCACAACCTTTGCACAACCAAATATGTAGGGGTTGTTGGGTAAAAGCACAAACCTGTGTCACACTTTATAAAAGAAACAACCAACATTGATCTAACTTTTTAACTTGAATCACTACAAAGTGATGTATATGTTCTGAATTTTAAAATGATGCAAACTAATAAAATGTAGATTTTTTAGTGTATTTTATGTTTCTATTTTAAAAAAAAATAAAAAAATTATTTAAATTTAATATTTTATAAAATTGACACTATAATTTAGTTGCTGATAAAATATTGAAAAATTAGGTTGAATGGAACGTCACACTTTATAAAGTAAATTTCATTTATTTTCCTTCTATATTTGTTGTGTATTAATAGCTCAAAACTTTAGTGCATGGATTATTTTCTTCCCCAATTTGATAAATATATATTTTTAAATAAATCTTGGAAGTTGTGTGTAATGAAAACACCACTCTTTCAATGGGACGTCAACTTTTGTCTTCATTATTTATCCAAAATAGGAAAAAATTATGTCATCTTGACAAAGAATCTCTCCTCTAGACAATCGATACCATATTTTGGTGTTCATGACCTACTTTTAGTAGAAATTTAAAAAAAAAAAAAAAAACACTAATTGAAATGTTTAAGATTTATTGATCTACAAAATGGTACTTTTAGATTATTTTAAAATGATTATTTGCACGAGTAGGAGTAGGAGTTGTTAGAGCATCAAGTTTTTCAAATAATTTTATTTTTTTTGGTAAATGAGCCCCAAAGTGATGCTACATATGTTTTTAGTGGATGGTTCCAATTGGAAAAGTTGTGAACTAGATCTAATTTAGCTAAAATGAATCTAGATAGAACATAAGTTTCACCAAAATTCACTTTTAGTTGGAAATACTTAAATTCGTTTATGCTAATAAGTTGGCCACACAACTTTGAACTTTTACCCTATTCCAAGAGCTTCTATATCACCAAATGACCAACTTCACAACCTCCATGTAACCAAGGAATCATCTAAATTGCCAAATAGGACCTCTCGGCCACCACATTATCAACTCCAATAATGTAAGGATGAAACATAAGGAAACTAGCAACATGATCTATAATCATGTCACAATCAAGAAAATTCTTCATCTTGAGTCCCAAAGATTAAAGTGAGTTCTATTAAATATCTCTACCTCCATTCTAGAATACTACATGGATACCAAATGTAAGAAATATGGATAGTTTCTTGTAATAACCATAGTACCAATTAATTCCACATTAACCATATGAGGAAAGATGTCACAATGATATCACAAATCTATGAACATTCCAATAGAATTCCAGCACAAACCACACATAACAAAAATGAAAGAAACAATAACCACACAAAAAAGAGACATTGATATACTCTAGGAAAAGTCTTTTAAAAAAACTCAATCTCCAAAGCACCAAAACTAATGTATTTTATAGCAACAAAATAGTCATAATATAATAGCAAGTTTTGAGCCATAACATGGAGATGAATACTCTTAAACATGGAGAAAACCATGCAAAATGTGACCACCTTCTATAGTAGTGAACAACTATTGTTGTTATCCTCATGAGACTGATCCAAGAACAAATGAAAGTTGAATGTCTCACTTCATACTCCTCAAGACATCCTCATGAAACTACCTAAACCAAGCTATAAATTTCCATCTCCACTCACAATGAGTAAGTACAAGATGATCAATAAGTGATGAATGATTTCATCCCAAGCCTCCTATTAATAGACAGGAAAATCAAGCAAGAGAAAACTCACTAGAAGCTTCCTAGCCACCTTTGCCACCATTATTTAATGCTCTAAACATAACTAATCAATGCACCAAATGCTTAAGCATCTCCATGGTAGCCCCTTTCCTCCCTCATACAAAGTTGGCTTGCAACATATGTCCCAAACATTAAATATTTTTACAATATTGAATGCATTTTACAATTAACAAAAAAACATTAAATGCATTCCTCTTTTGAGCTCAATTGACCCTCTACTCACTAAATCATGACCCTCTAATGAACCACCTACATTAAATGCATTTGCAATGTCAAATCCAACCTCCTCTAAAAAAATATTACCCAATTACAAAATATAAAACATTTTAATATACAAGACCAACAATATTTTAGCAACAAACTCTATGTTTTTTGTTCCTTTCTTTTTTATTAAATTTACATCACAACCCAAAAAAATTATAATTTAATATTACTTAAAATAAACATTTTAAAAAATCTGGAGGAAAAACAAAATCTTAGAAACCAAATTTAAAAAATAAACTCTCTTTTTTTTTTCCAATTGAGCAACACTACTAAAGGAAATTGACCATGGGGTTGCATAATTGCATTGAACCTTTCAAATGAAACAATCACTTGGTGTTTTGGAAAATAAAAATCAAATTGCAATTTCAATTCCAATTTTCAAAATTTGAACCTGTTGAAGCATGGCACTGTGCACACACCCCTAGGTACAGGTTTCCTCGGCAGTCATATGTAAGACTAGTACTTACAAAAGTACAGCTATCCATTTACAGTATCAACAAAACACTTCCACAGGAACACAAGTTAACTATTCTCGCACTCTGTAACGTTGATGAATCTCCATACATTTTTGCTATCTCTGGATAAAAAACTTTCCCAAAAAGAAGAGTGAAAGTTCATGATATGAAAAACCTAAAAGGAAGAGTGAAAGTTCATGGTATGAAAAAGTGAAGAGACACTGTAGAAATCACTTCATGCATGCCCAATCACCAGCAACTGCAAAAATCCCAATCCATAGCAAATACATCAAAATAGCAGTGAGAGAAGGTGCACACAAAACCCTAACACGTTTCACATTAGCAAGGGAAAATAATCTTTCTGATATTTACATGGCCGAAAGCTCCATCAATAAACAAACAAATATGTAATGAGGAGAAGAAGAAAATGAAATAGGGTTACTTGAATCTTCTGGCAGGCAGGAGACGAGATCTACTCTATGCTTCTTTCTCTTCAGGCATTCCAAGACTCTTCAAATTTCCTTGCCTTTGTATTGTGGTTGGAGCACTCTTATCTTGCTCCATAATCATTTCACTTGTATCCTCTTCTGCCTCTGCATTTTCTTCTTTCTGCTCTATATTTCTTAGATTCTCTCTCTTGTCATGGGCGCTCTCTTCCTTTTCCTTGCTACTCTTGAATCCCTGTTTCTGCTCAGCCAAATAGTCATCAAGCCAGCGCAGGAGAGGGTGAGCATTTTCTCCTGAAGGCTCGTTAATTTTGAGGGGCAACTTCACTGCCTTGCGGTCTTCCATCTTCCTTTTGTGTTTGTGGGAAGGCTCATTATTTTGAGGCGAAAGAAGCAGTGCAGTGGAATCTGGCATTTTCTTTTTGTTTTGGCGAGCAAGCTGCTGGTGATGGTGCCTCTCGCACAGAACGTGGCCTTTCATGGCAAGGGCAGAGCAACGCCATCCCTTGCCATCTGATCGCTTGCAATGGACTTTCTCCTGCTCTTCTTCACCCCTTTTCTCCATTCCTCTCTTTATCTCACCTCTAAGCAGGCCAAAGCCTATATATCCATGCTTTACAAATTCCCTCTCAAAATAATTATCAACCCATCTCGCAGTGGCCCCTTTATGCTATGGTCCCATGGAGGCCCGATGGGGCTACTTGAGATTGCCAACAAAACAATTTGAAGATTTTTCTATAATTAAGTGATCTCATGAATTTTACTCCAGAGTTTTGAAGAAATTAGTGGTTTTATCATTTGTGTTCTTTATGTTTCATCCCTATGTGCATCACCTAAATGCAATACCTAAATGCAATGAGTGTTAAGTGGACCATTCATTAACATGAGAGATGGGTTCATGTAAACCACTACTCATGGAATATGGGTCATGTGTTTGACTCAAAAACTACGCAGTTAAACCCTGAAATAAAATATCATCATTTGTGTTCTTCCCAAATAGAATAGTAAGAGCTTAAATTTGACAGTCAACCTTGACTGTAAGCAATTTTTTTATGACAGTTATCTATTTAATAGTACCTTTAAAATATTATGACATACATTAATATAATATAAATTATATAAAAACCAAATATATATATATATATCTTCATAATCCTATATAAATTTTCACAGTTTGTCCAAAATCTCTCTTTCATATGATACAGTCTTTTGAAAATTTCAATTGTATCAGCTATACAACTGTCAAAATTTAAGCCTCGTCTGCATCTCAATATCATTAATCTAAAATTAGAAAAATTTCTTCTTCAAATTTACTTGATTTTGTAATAATTCTAAAAAAAAATCATCAAGTGGGTGAGGAAAATTTCCACAACAGTTAAAAATTGAACGCCAAATCCCATTTTTCTAAATAAAATTTTAGTTTATCAAATTTTAAATCCTATAAAACCCCCATAGAACCAGGACCTTAATTACTTTCCTTTTGTCAGTTCATAATCGTAACCTTGTTGACCAATCATGAGAATTGTCTTATCTGGGAAGGTTTCTTCCTTGTGACAGTTAAAAAATAGTAATATTCAGTGTGTTGCTGTAACGAACAGTCTAAAGTGAAGTACATTTAGCAAGCCATGCCATTAACGCTGTGCCTGACAAAAGTTTATAATCATTGCTGAGGAGTTGGGAGTCGTTCACAGAAAATGTATTTTCCTGTTTCATCTAAGGAATATGACAGGAAACGCTTGCCACAATTATAGATAAACTAAATTTTAGGTAGGAATTGAAATAAAAAAGGCTTATGACTTTCATGTTATCCTTTAATTACCCCATCCCCATGTCCTCATGCCGCTGCTTTAATTACCCCAGGTCCTCATGCTGCTGCTTAAGTTATTTTTTGCTTAAAATTAAGCAGTTGGAGTGGCCCCATGGAAATTTACAATTATGGGAAAGGATAATATAGAATCTTTCCATATTTTTGTGAGCAGCTACTGTTTAGGAATTGCAGATAAGCTATGGAAAAAAAGGGGGCTGGAAATAAATAATGAAAATGTGTTGCATATATTTCCTTCCCTCCCCTTTTTTATTTTCTTCTAAATTAAGATAATTAAGATAAAGGGACATTTAAAATAAAAGAGAAAAGTGTATGCTTTAGCATTTTAGGTATATATTTTTACCCTTTAGTTTTATGCTACTTTCATAGATGTTTATGTTTTGAAGGAGGGTTTGTAAAACTAATCAATTTATGTATATGTTTATGTTTTTAAGGAGCTTTGGGTTCTAGAAGGCCTTGAGTTATGTGCCCGGGGATGTGTATTTAAAAATATCATCCTTTATAAAATCTCCTTTATAACTTTGATTATCAATTCTCCTTTATAAATTCGATCATGGATAGAATTTAGTTTGAGTTTGTACCAAACACACCCCTTATCTTTTTTCCATTCATTGTCACTCCTTATCTCTTTTTCATTCATTGTTGAAGCAAGGGCGGGCCTTGCTTAGGGTTAAGGAGGTTTCATGCTTCAACACTTGTATAGTAGGCTCCTAAAGGTGCTTCTTAGCACCCCCCAATTTTCATTGCATAGATACCTATTGTGGGCACACATGCCCTAGTTCATGACTAGGGGCCTCATTCTTCTTTCAATGAAAAAGACAAGTAATGAGTGAGTTTCCCTACCTTGGAGAAACCTTTACTGGAAATTTTGCATTGAGTTTGGCATATGGGGCAGGATCATTTTGTTGTTTTCCTTAGGTTTTTATTTCAAGTCTTTTGGTTTTGTCATTATGCCTTTTTGTTCTTTGAAGTCACATTTAATGATAAACCTTTTGTGAATTTGGATGATACCATCCCACTCTCTATGCCTTGTGTTCATTGCTCTTTTCATTTTGATTTATTTTGCACACAAGTGGGTAGTTTTACTAATGTCACCTTGTTGTCATCATTGAAAGAACAAAAATTAAACCCTAAATAGGAGTTTTCCTTTTTAAGTGTGTGTGTTGATACTGTAATGAAATAACTTGCATAAGAGAGAATATAATGGGAAATATGCTACAAATACTTGATAATACTTGAGAATACAAGCCACTTTGAGGGGGTGACCCTGTAAAAGTCTCCAAGAAAAACACAATTCATAATATAATGATCATAAACTAAGCACTAGCTCTTAAATATACCTTACTTATGCCTTGGATGCCACCCACGCTAACTTAGATATTTAAATATAACTCCTAGGACTACTTAATTATCTAAATAAGACTATAATAATGATCATATAACTTAATTAAGAGTTAAGGTAGCAATAAGATTTCTACTCATATCTACGTATAGTATAAAATTAATGACATAGCATGCCCCCTCTTCAAAGAAGTATTGTCCTCAATAGTGATCAACTATGGATACTTTTGTATAAAATCTTCATTTTCCCATGTAGCATCTTCGACTGGAGAGTTCTTCCATTTGATCAAATACTATGTGATTGCCCTTGTCTAAAGTCTCTTAGTGTGTATTTGAATGATTCCCTCAAGATCTAAAACTACTCTGCCCTCCTCATCCATCTCTAGTAACTCAGCATGTGCTACAACTCTTTGCCCATTGATCTTCAAGCATAAAACATGGAAAAATAGATGTATTCTTGCTGACATAAGTGTTATGTATAAAAGGGGGCATGAGGTTGACATGTAGTTAAGATAGATTCAATCAAACCCTCCTTTCACAGTAAGACTCAAGGACAACAATTGAGCCAAGTCACTAGAGATGGAGAGGATGCAGCTACAGGTTGATGTCACTTAGGAATGATATGGAAAGATATATTAGATTGCTAGATATGTTAAACCCTAGTTTGATTAAGCCTTAAACCCTAATTATATGATTTTGGATACAGACGAACAAGATACAATAAATGACTACACAGGAAGGCACTACATGCAGATTAGAATCATACTAGGATTCAGATTTCTAAAGATGGAAACTTCAAGGACACTAGGGCAGGTGCCCTAGTCCAACAATCCATTTTTTCTGTAGATTTGGAATAGTAAGGTGATTAGGACTTCAACCTGCTTCAAAGTTTCTAGAGATGTCAGTTGGGAGGACTACAAGGTGGGTGTCCTAGTCTAGTAGATTAGGTTTTTTGCAATTCTTCTCAGATCCCAAATCTCTATCTTCTGCTCTGGTCTTCTGCAACTCCACTTCACAATATCCCACACCTATAACCTGCAATCACAAGAGAGGGGTTTGGGGGTTGTGATGTTTAGGAGCTTGCCTTGGTCAATCCCTGAAATGGCATTCAAGCCTTCCAACATCATTGTTAGATAGAGTGTGTATCATTGGTAGATAGAGGCCAAATCAAATGATGAAATAGATTGATTGAAACACAAATAGATATTGCCTTTGAGGTGAAACTCTCATGGAGATGAAGAGCCTTCAAATCATGAGGAGATGGATTGATGAAGCCAAATCTGCAATAAACAAATACAATAACAATATAATTATGCTCTGCAACACAATGAATGCCTTGAAATCCCTTAACTCAAAGTCACAAGTTCGCATTATCCATCTAGGTTTAAAATGAAGTCTTAAACATGTTTATATATGCATTCTCGCTAAACTTTTGTAATTCAACTTGAATAGGCTGACAAATGAAACCATTTTAACGGTCATAAGCCAACACATTTAAATTTAGGTCCTAGCAAAATAGGTCTAGACTAGGGCACGGGTCCCAAGTCTAGGGGTGCTTCCTAAGTCATGATTAAGCATTAAAGTGGACCCCTAGGCCCCACTTGACATGGGTTTCAGGGGAAATTGCTCCGGGATAAGTTTTAAACATGCATAATGAAAATAAGGGGACCTAGGAGCTAAACTAGGAGGTAAAAAGTCCCAGGGGAACATTTTATGACATAAGAATAAGTAACTCCAATTTATATGCTATATTGCCAATCCTCTGCAACACCTTATAAGGACCATAGTACTTGGGTGTAAACTTTTATCTTTCTAGTATTGTTTTAGTGATTGTTTGCTTATATGCTTCTAATTGCACAAAGACCCAATCTCCCACCTCAAAAGTCCTTCCACTATGGTGCTAATTAGCTTATTTCTTCATTTTGTTGTGTCATTACCAAGTTCTCTCTTAGGCTAGCAAGTACCTCTTGTTGATATTGAATGTGTTATTCAACTATTCAAACATTTAGGCATGGCTATAATGAAGAGGTGATTGATGGTAGTTGGTACCCATATAGTGCCAAAAATGGAGAGATATATTGGAAGAAGTATGGAAGGAAGTGTTATACCACCATTTTGCTAGTGGTATACATTGTACCCATCTCTCTTTTTTATCTAAAGTAAAACATTAGAGATAAACTTCAAAGACTTTGTTGACCACCTCAATCTGTTGATCTGATTAGAGATGATATGATGAGCTACGAGCATGCTAAGTGCCCAAACATAAAAATAAGTCAGTCCAAAAATTACTTATAAATATAGGATCACAATCACTTATTGTAAATTATAGTCTTGTGCAGTTTCTGAATAGTATTCATAAAGGTTGTTGCTATAGTGCTTACTACAAATAGGTGTGCCAAAGCACATAAATGTGCATATTTGGTGAGATGATCCACAACAACCATGATGACATTTCCCTCTTTTAGAACTACCCAAACTTATTATAAAATCCATAGATAACTTCTCCCACCTTTGACTTAGAATAGGTAAGGGATACAAAAGACCCATAGTCTTAATTGTCTTCCCTTTATTTTATTGGCATACCACAAGCTCTGTTGGGTATGTGCAAGATCATGATGGGCCAAACTATACCTCTAAGTGGCAATGAAAATACAAAAAATCAGACTTTATCGAGTTCATGTGAAAATTTGAATGGATTATCTACACAATTTGAAAAAGATGTAAGAATGAAATTTGTAGAGAATTGAATCTAGTTTATAGGCTACTATTTTTTTTTAAACTAAATTTACTTAGTGAAAATTGAATATTTCAATGAATAGCTATTAAATTTTTCAGAAAAAAATAAAAAGTGGGTGTCATTCCAGCCAACCTAACTATGAGTATATATATATATATATATATATATATATATTTGAAACTTTCAAAATAAGTAGAGGACTCATGCCCGGATGTGACGCATATTTATTTGAAATTTTTTTCTAATAAAATAATTAGTTATGATTTTTTTACTATGACTTTTTTAAAAAATTAAAGAGTAATTTTCCAACCAACCTAAGTCGATGAAAAAAAATTAGAATTCAATTTTTTTTTTTGAACCTGTAGCCAATGGAGTATAGAGTGTGACACATCTTTCGGGTCTGAAAAAGGTGAAACGGTTTGAAAGTTATAGATGTTTTTCAATTAGTGTATCCATTAGGATTTCAGACACACATTATATAGAAAATTATTAATAATTATTTAACAAAATGATAATCAAGAAAATATTATATTTTTAGAAAGCTAACAATTTCCTCTATAAACTCTTTTCGTTTTATCAATTTTACATTAAAAAAAAGTTGTCAGCATGAAGGGTGAAGTTTGAAGAAGAGACTAAAACCTGTAAAAATGTTAGAATTGAGGGAAAGTCAACTATGACAACCCCAAGCCTACATACAAGGCAAAAGCGAAGCAAAACGGATATCCAATATTAATGGATATCTGTTTTGCTTCAGTAAAGTACCATTTTTCCTTTTTTATGTTTTACAAAATGGATATCCATTTTTGGTTTCTCAAAATGGATATTCGTTTTGCTTTACCCTATATGTTACTCTCTCTCTCTCTCTTAAGGTGGTCTATCGATATCCCACAATGGTCATAAGTATTCATCTTTAGCTTTGTGTAAAATGCTAAAAAGATGGTCTATCGATATCTCGCCATATTCTTATGACCATTGCATCTAATTTCATCTATGATCGAAAAGGCTTGTCTATTTTCTAAGTTTTGTAAAGAGCATTGATAATAAAATTGTAATGTCCATTTTTAGATTCATTTTCTGCATTTCCTATAATCATGGTAATCTATGAAATCACATTTTTTTGAGGCATTCTATCAAATAGTTAGCTATGCCTTGTCTATGTTTCCATAGTTTTTATAAATATTTACTAGAAAGTTACCAAATATAATATTTGATAAGAACCCCCCCTATCATTATTCTTTTGATGGATGCCCATGTACCATTCCACTGGTGTAAGTAAATAAGATAGTAGAAAAGATCATGGAGTTTGGCTATATACGAGTCAACTACATTTGTTTGAAAATTTTTTTAACGTTTTCAACAAATTTGATTATGTTATGCATTGTAATGTTGGCACTTTGTAAGTTCTTTTTTGAAATGTATGTAAACATAAGAAAAGTCTACACATAATAGTTCGTCTTTTGGTAAATGAATGTTGTGGAACTTTATGAGGCATGGGGATGTTGAACTTCACTGCAATTTACAAGTTTGTGGATGAGTGCATTATGATTATTCATTGATGATACATAATTATTTTCAAAACCTTCATTTATATACTTATGAGATTTTGGGAAGTGGAGTCATGTTTTCCATCTACAACTTTGCAAAGGTTAAACTTTTCCACCAAATAGATTAATATTACTTTTAATCATGTAAGACTTTGGAAATGTAAAGATAAAATTAAGTTGTCAAAAGTGCACCTTGACTCTACACTTCTACTTTTTCAGATCTCTCTCTCTCTCTCTCTCTCTCCTAATTAAATCCTATTCCTAGCTTTCCTAGTTTTCCTTTTCCTTTCCAATTTGCTTAGGAGAGAGAGAGAGAGAGAGAGAGAGAGAGAGAGAGAGAGAGAGAGAGAGAGAGAGAGAGAGAGAGAGAGAGAGAGAGAGAGAGAGAGAGAATCCTAGTTTTCTTGTTTTCATTTCATTTGTCAATAAGGGAGAGGGAGAGATAGGGAGATAAAGGAATGATAGGGGAGAGAGAGGCAAGAGATAGAGAGATAGCTAGATAGAGAGAGAGAGAGAGAGGAGATAGAGGGGAGAGATAGGGAGATAGAGAGCGAGCGATATGTCTAGAGAGATAGGGAGAAGGATTGGGAGGTAGAGGGATGATAGAGATAGGGAGATAAGGGAGAGATAGGGAGATAGAGGTTTAGGGTTGCTCAGGTTTAGGGTTTAGGATTTAGGGGTTAGGGGCATTATTTAGGATTTTGAGAGAGAGAGAGAGGGTTGCTTGGGGTTAGGGGTAGAGGTTTAGGGAAATTATTTAGGGTTTAGGGGCTAGGGTTTAGGGGTTTAGGGCTACTCGAGAGACATAGGGAGAGAGATTGAGAGGTAGAGGAACGATAGAGATAGGGAGATAGTGAGATAGAGGTTTAGGGTTGCTTGGGTTTAGTGTTTAGGGTTTAGGGGTTTGGGGTTTAGGATTTAGGGGGTTATGGTTTCTCAGGTTGAGGGTTTAGGGGTTAGGGCTTAGGGGCATTATTTAGAGTTTATGGTTTAGGGGTTAGGGTTTAGGGGCATTATTTAAGGTTTAAAGGTTTTTGGTTGTTCAAGTTTAGGGTTTAGGGTTATTATTTAGGGTTTACGGTTGCATGTAAAAAGAAGTCTCTCTCTCTCTCTAAATCCCTCAACCCTAAATAATGCCCCTAATCCATAACCCCTAACCTATAACCCCTAAACTCTAAACCTAAGAAACCCTAAACCTCTATCTCCCTATCTCTCCCTTATCTCCCTCTATCATCCCTCTACTTCTTAATCTCTCTCAGACGTATCTATCTAGACATCTCACTCACTCTCTATCTCCCTATCTCTCCCTTTGTCTCTCTATCTCTCCCAATCTATCTCCCCTCTCTCTCAACCTATCTATCTCTCCCTATCTTTTGCCTCTCTCTCCCCTATCATTCCTATATCTGTCTATATCTTTGGACATCTCGCTTACTCTCTATCTCCCTATCTCTCCCTATTTGTTGCAGGACTCGAGGATTCATGTTGATGAATTTGCAAAAGGTCTCAGGGTCCCTAATGTATGTAACTAAAGATTCCATTGAATAAAAAGAGGAATCCATGAAATATGCAAGCAATCAAATGCTCGAAATATGAATGTAAATGAAGTAAAGATGCTAGATTTTTATGCCTTTTTTTTTCAATGTGAATTATGTAAAGAAAAGGTGTTGTGATCAAATTTATGAGGTACAAAAGTAAATAATAGAAATACCAGTCCTTTCAATCAGAGATATGCTTCACAAAACACTTTTGGATGCAATCCTAAATTATTGTAAGTCCAAAAACTAGTGAAATTATGCAAAAATATGCAATTTTTTCACAAAATGTAAATGTAAATATCCAAATAAAGAGTGTTGTAATGAAATTTAAGATGTGAAGCAGAGTATGTCATGGATATCAGTCAATTAGATCAATAATATCCTTCACAACACATATGCCATGCAAGTTTAATAAGTTTGCAAGTCAAACCCTAGTAAAAATCAAGCAAAATATGCAATTTTTTCACATTAAAAGCATGCAAACAACTGATAGAAAGGGTGTTGTGTGAAATTTAATTCTTTATATCAGATAATAACCATGTAATCAGTCACCTTGTGAGAAAAAATCAGACACAACACTCCTTTAGAGTGTTTGTAGGGAGTTGACTAGTCAAACCTAGTTAAAAAGCCTAAAAACATGCAATTTTCGATCAAATTTCAATGCAAAAGTGTCATACAAAAGGTTTTGTAAAGGATGTGAATGAATTCAATAGTAAATAGGTCTAATAAAGTCACAAATTCTTCTACAACACGCTTGTAGAGTATTCTTGTGAAGATAAGTAATGAAAAGCTAGTGAAAAACCCTTAAATCATGCAATTTTCATCAAATTTTCATTGCAATCATGAAATGAAAAGGTGTTGTAAGGAATTTATCAGAGGGAAGAGAGGAATATGTCTGATAACAATCTACTAAGGCCACAAAATCCACTACAACACCCCTAGAATGCAACCCTAGAGAGGAATCTAGTGCAAACCCTAGTGAAAATGCAAGTTTCAAACCCTAGGTATGAGATCTAAATGAAATTATGCAATGAAATGGAATTCTATAGGTCAAAATCAGAATTGAAGGAGTGTAAAGGATAGTAGTAAAATCTGAAACCAAATTTTAGCTACTAACCCTAGCTCTTGTACAAACTAGGTCTCATAAATACACACAATTTCAAGATAGGGAGATAGAGGTGGAGGGATGTTAATTTTAATGACCTTCAAATTTTCCATAAATTCTTCTCCACTAAACCCTATACCATCACCCAAATCCTTACTTTCCTAATAAAAGCCCTTCCCCAAACATCATTTGATCATGTGACTCCTTCCATCACTAGACAGGTGCCCAAGTACTTTCCATTATTCATCTAATACTGTAATCCCAATGTCATAGCTCACATTCCCACATCTACATTCATAGACTCCATTCCCCCTATTGACACCATCGTTGATAATCATTATATAAGGAGATGCCCTTGAATAATAATTAAACCATGGATTATCCCATATCCCCATCTTACACTTTCCTCACCTTTGAACCCTTAGAAGATGACATTTAGCTATCCCCACCATTACCAATCACACTTTGTAGCAATCCCACATAAGATAGCTTACCCATCACTTCACCTAGGTCATCACCAATTAAATCACCTCATTACTCCATTCAACCATACCCATACCACCCCTTTCTCACTCCACAACCTGTATTAACACATGATTACACCTAACCCCTAACCCCTAAACCCTACCCCTAACCCCTATTTCCTAACCCCTAAACCCTAAACCTGAGAAACCATAGACCCCTAAATCCTAAACCCTAAATCCTAAACACTAAACCCAAGAAACCCTAAACCTCTATCTCTCTATCTCCCTATCTCACTATCTCCCCATCACTATCATTCCTCTACCTCTCAATCTCTCTCCCTATGCTTTGGCCATGTCCCTCACTCTATATCTCCCTATTGGTCCTCTCTCTCTAAACACTAAACCCTAAACCTCTAAACCTTAACCCCTAAACCATAAACCCTAAACCCTAAACCCTAAATAATGCCCCTAAACCTTAGCCCCTAACCCCTAACCCCTAACCCCTATCTCCTATCTCTCCCTTATCTCCCTATCTCTATCATCCCTCTACCTCTCAATCCTTCTCCCTATTTCTCTAGACATCTCGCTCACTCTCTATCTCCCTATCTCTCCCCTTTGTCTCCTCTATCTCTCCCTATCTGTCTTCTCTCTCTTTCTATCTATCTATCTCCAAAACTAAGAAACCCTAAACCCCTACACCCTAAATCCAATCAACTCTAAACCTCTATCTCCCTATCTCTCCCCTATCTCCCTATCTCTATCATCCCTCTACCTCTCTTGATCTCTCTCCCTATGTCCCTGGCCATGTGCCTCACTCTCTATCTCCTTATCTCTCTCCTCAATCTCCTCTCTCTATCTCCCTATCATTCCTCTCTCTCTCTATAAACCCTAAATCCAAAACCCTAAACCTCTAAACCTAACCCCTAACCCCTAAACAATTTAAATCCTAAACCCTAAATAATGCCCCTAAACACTAACCCCTAACCCCTAAACCTAAGAAACCCTAAACCCCTAAACCCTAAACCCAAGTAACCCTAAACCATTATCTCCTTATCTCCCTATCACCTTTGTCCCTCTACCTCTCAATCTCTCTCCCTGTGTCTCTGGCCATGTCCCTCACTCTTTATCTCCCTATCTCTCCCCTTGGACTCCTCTATATCTCCCTATCATTCCTCTCTCTCTATAAACCCTAAAGCCAAAACCCTAAACCTCTGAACCTAACCCCTAACCCCTAAACAATAAATCCTAAACCCTAAATTATAATGCCCCTAAACCCTAACCCCTAACCCCTAAACTGATAAACCCTAAACCCCAAACCCCTAACCCTAAACCCAAGTAACCATAAACCACTATCTCCCTATCTCTCCCCTATCTCCCTATCACCTTTGTCCCTTTACCTCTCAATCTCTCTCCCTATGTCTCTTGCCATGTCCCTCACTCTTTATCTCCCTATCTCTCCCCTCGGACTTCTCTATATTTCCCTATTGGTCCTTTATCTTTCTCTAAACCCTAAACCCTAAACCTCTAAACCTTAACCCCTAACCTCAAAACCCTAAATAATTCCCCTAAACCCAAGCAACCCTAAACCTCTATCTCCCTATCTCTATCATCCCTCTACCTCTCATTCTCTCTCTCTATGTCTCTAGACATGTCTCTCACTCTCTATCTCCTTATCTCTCCCCTCTGTCTCCTCTATCTCTCCCAAACTCTATCAGTCCCCTCTCTCTATCTCTCTTTAAACTATAAACCCCAAACCCCTAAACCCGAGCAACCCTAAACCTCTAAACCCTAAATAATTCCCCTAACCAACCTCTAAACCACTTCTCTATATAGGTGCATCTAATACCACTTTTTCATTGTTTTCCATATTTAATTATTTTCTTTTCTATTTTCCAAGTCCTACATGTGTCCAATTTGTATTGTTTGTCAAGTTTTTAGTCTAATTGTTAGTCCCAACTCTTGTGGTTATTAAAATGTTAGTATAGTTAGATTTATCCTTAGGTAACATTAACTTACACATTGTTGCACAAACAACCACACTGAAACATAACCTTACCTAATTAAGGTTAACCTTTAAGGTTCTTTCATAAATGGCGAGCTTAACAGATCCAACTAGTTCAATGTTCTTATAGTCCATGCTTACCCTTCCAAGAGAGTTCATGCCATGTTAACTTTGCATTATGTCCTAACATATCACATGAAGGATCATCATCATCACAAGGAATAACAATGTCATGAAGGATTAACAAAGATGTAGCTTCACCACATAAAGTATCATTCATAATTTTATCACTAGAGGGTAAAGGTATATCATGTGTATCCTTCTCAAACCATTTATCGTGAATCAAATCATATGAAGGATTGGGTAAAGCAATTTAGGGCATGAGGTTTAAGGAACATACATGTTCTTTCTTCTCTTGGTGAGTTAAAGTTTCTTTCATACAAGAATGCACATTTGTATGAAGTGCACTTTCTTAGTTTCAATGTGTTTTGAATCTTTTTAAACTTGGATCCTTGGCCTAATGGTTTTCCTAGGTCTTCCCTTTCATATAATTTATATCATAGTTCTAGGCCTAGCTAATATGAAGTGTATGAAGAAGAAGATTGTTATAATAAAATCTCATATTACTGCTCAAATAGTTATATATATCCTCTCTATATAGGGAGGTGTTATTAACAATCATTAGAATCCTTCACAAATTGAAACACTCTTAAATTTTTTCATGAATGAATACCATGCTTGGTAGTATAAATAAATTAATAATTAAAGGATAAATTAGTAATCAACAAACATTCAATCATGTGTAAGTGGTTTATATTTGGTATACCTCATGTAGAATTGGGCAAGTAATATATACGTACACTAAATTGGGGGAAGGGAAACAGATATCCATTTTCAAAATGGATATCCGTTTTGGATTTATAGAAACAGATATCTATTTTCAAAACAGATATCCATTTTCAAAACAGATTTCTGTTTTGGATTTTGAGAAATGGATATCTGTTTTGAAACAGATATCCATTTTGGTTTGGTATCCAAACCAAAACAGATATCTGTTTCAAAACATATGAAAGTCAAACTTTGCCAAGTTGCGAATTTGGCTAAGTAAAAATGCATTTTTTTTCCTATTGCCACTATTTGGCCCACGATGAGCCTACACATACCCTACTACAATTTTCTAAACATCCCCTTTTATCCCCTCCTAAAATAAATCTTGCTTGGGGTAAGTGCATGGAAATGGGATACAAAAAGGGGGGTCAAAAGTGGCTACTTTTTCCCTAAAATCAGCTAAACCTAAACTTGGATGAGTAATTTGAGATGCATGCACTCAACTTTTGAAGATGTGACAAGAACAAGAATTGTAACTACTTTGAATCTAGTTTCTAAACTACTAAAGTTTTGTAAAAAATAGTTAAGATTATAAGGGTGAAATGTTGCACGCACACAAAAGTTTTCTTATTTTTCCTAAAATATAACATAGTGTTTGGTGTGTGCCCCTCTATTTTTTTTGTTGCATTTAGTATTTTGAAAAAAACAATAGGCAGAAATATAGTTAAGAGTGAGTACTAGAAGTTGTGTATTTTTTTGTAATTTTTTATTGAATTTTTTTGTGATTTTTCAAAGTGGATGCATCCTCCAAATTGTATCATTGAGCATGCATGTCACATAACTTGCACAAAAATAATTGAAAATATAATTTTTTAATGTATAAATAATGAAGAATATAACAATCCTATATTTTTTTTGAATTTCGATAAGCAGATCAAAAATTATAAAGAAAAATCAATAAATATGTGATTGAAGCATATGAGGATAATGTTCAAAGAAAATAAAAATAAATACCTTAAATTATTCAAAATATTAATATATATATGGTTAGCAATCTAAGAACTAGCTCGTCATTTTGGTGGTGGTTTCATCAAATTTTGTTATAAAATGAATAAATTTGATGACATTGAAGTTCAAAAATATTATTGCCGATGATGGCATGGTTCGGTGGTTAAGTCACTCGGTTGTAGTGGTAGCCACCAGAGTTCAAACCCCCGCTGGGCCAACGATCTCGCAAGGCTTTACACCTTCATTGGGCCAATGCGCTCGCGGATTTGAAGTGTTCTTCCTAGGGGATGAGGTCCCCCAGTTGTGGCCTCACCGGTTCATTGCTCCGGGCAAAAGCATTCGCGTGGAGCCGGAGGGCGTGTCACACCAGCGTCGCCGGTCACGTTAAAAAGTTTACCAGGCGCATTTAAAAAAAAAAAAAGAAGTTCAAAAATATTATTGACTATAAAAACACATCTCTCAAAGGTATCATAGAGGTCCAATCCTTAGGTTCGGTTGCCCAAGCCAATTCCAAGCCTAAAAAGGTGAGATAAAAATTTGAAAAAATATAAAACATGATTGCACTCTAAAATGCGATCATATTTTATAATACAAACATGTTTTATAACGCAATCATGTTTTAGAACATGATAGCATTTTTTATATAAATTTATTTATTAATTTTAACTCAATATCAATTCATTTATTTTTTTGATTCAATATCAATATAAAAATTCATATAATCATAAACTAATACGTTAGATCTAGGGGATAAGGTCATACAACATTTATAATGCAATCATGTTTTGTAGTCAATAAAGGAACAAAACTAAATAGATAGAGAGAGATAAATAGATAAAGAGATAGAGAGGGGGAGAGGGACATGGATAGATAGAGAGAGGGAGAGGGAGACAGATAGAGAGACAAACAGAGATATATATATATATATATATATATATATATATATATATATATATATATATATAGAGAGAGAGAGAGAGAGAGAGAGAGAGAGAGAGAGAGAGAGAGAGAGAGAGAGAGAGAGAGAGAGAGAGAGGGGATGGAGAGGGATGGTCTAAGAGATAGAGAAGGAGATGGAGAGATAGAGAGAGGGAGCGAGAATAGAGAAAAATAAAGATAGAGGGAGAGTAGATAGAAATATAAAGAGGGGAAGAGAGATATGGGGGAGATTTAGAGATATAGATAGAGAGGGAGATATAGAGAAAGATAGAGAGAGAGGAGAGAGGGGGAGATAGAGAGATGAAGAGATTGGGGGAGAGATAGAGAGGGAGAGAGAGGGGGGATATTGAGAGGTATAGATAGAGAGGGAGATATAGAGAAAGATAGAGAGGTGGGAGAGAAGATGAGATAGAGAGATGAAGAGATAGGGGGAGAGATAGAGAGGGGGAAAGAGGGGGTGAGAGAGGGGGAGGGAGAGAGAGGGAGGTAGAGAGACAAAGAGGGAGAGAGGGGGAGATAGAGAGGGATAGATAGAAGGGGAGGGGGAGAGAAAGAGAGGGGGGAGATAGAGAGATATAGAAAGGTAGAGATGGAGAGGGAGAGATGGAGAGGGAGGGAGGGATAGATAGAGAGATAGAGATAGAAAGATATAGAGAGAGGGAGAGATAAAGAGATAAATCTCTCTCTCTCTCTCTCTATCTCTCTTTGTCCTTCTCTATCTCTTTATCTCACCACTGCCACGCACTATCTACCTCTCTCTCCCTCTCTCCACACTCTCTCTACCTCTCTCTCCCCCTCTCCTTATATCTCTCACCCTCCCTTTACCTTCTTAATATTTAAATCTAAGTTCCCTAAATGTGAACATCAACAATAAAGCATTAAAAATAAACACACTCTCTGTCTCTAGATCTCCCTCTCTATCTCCCCAACCCCCTCTCTATCCCCCTTCTCTCTCTATATATATAGAGAGAGAGGGGGGGGATATAGAGAGGGTTTATTATATATATATATATATATATATATATATCCTTCTCTATCTATATCTCTAAATCTCCCCATCTCCCTCTCTATACCTCACCCCCTCTCCCTCTCGATATCTCTATCTATTGATCCCTCTATCTCTCTATCTGTTTATCTCTCCCTCTCACTATATCTCTCTCTTTGTTTATATATATATATAAATCTCCCCCTCTATATCTCTCCCTCCCTCTATCTATATCTATAAATCTCCCCCTATCTATATCTTTATCAACTCTCCCTCCCTCTCTCTTTCTCTCTATCTATCTTTCCCTCACTCTCCCCTCTCTATCTCTCTTTCTATCTCTATCTCTCCTTGTCCCTTTCCCCCTCTATCTCTCTATCCTCCCTCTCTCTATTACATGATTTTCTATGTAATATCTTACCACCTAAATATCTTCCCATCAACCTCTATGTAAACACCTAAATATTATACCTTTCTCTATGATTCACTTCATTGTTGGCTTCTTGGAAGCACCTACCTTTTGTGGTACCGTATCAAGTAATCTTTAAAACCCTAGCATGGTATGCAATAGTTGAATGTTGTGGCAGCATAAGAAGTATTATTTAAACCCTAGCATGGAATGCATTAGATGAATGTTGTGGCAACATAATAATTATTCTTTAAACCCTAGAATGGAAGGTATTAGTTGAATAGTATGGTCCCACTTCAATGGGAGTTCTTGGAAATGCTTCAAGTGACTCCTCTTACCTCTTGTTAAAGCCTTCTAAGCATGATGATATTAGATTATGGTAGTTTTATGTTTCAATGGGTACCACATTCTTTATGGAGGAGCATAATAAATTGAGAGGTAAGGAAATTAAGATAGAGGAATCTTTTGTAACTACATCGTTGTAGTTTTTATTTGATTCCTTCTTTATGTATCAGTTCTCTAATGTTGAGAAAGTAGGCCCAACTGAGCACTCTTGGGAGTGCTAACTCTATAACTAGTTTTAGATTGTAAAGGATGTTGACAAGTGTCAATCATCTATTAAGATGATCCTTGTCCTTCCTTATTTAAGGGAAAATATTTCTTTGTGAAAAGACTATGAAAATATGCATTATAAGGTATAGAGAAAATCTAGTGTGAATAAAGGGATACAGAGCAAGTGTCAAGTAATATTGTTATATATTTTTCATGTATTACTTCTTTTGAGAAATTGACGTAAGACATTCCTACTTGGGAATTTAGAGTTGTCTCCATTTCATTATTTATGGATTTAGGGAGTATCATTTCCTATGTATAAAATTTCTATGCTTATGTTGGAATTATGTTGGTGTTTAATGAGGACTGCAAAAACTCTTGTTGAATGTTTCATTTAAATGGGAGGTCTTTCATGTCTAACAAATGAATCTATGAATGATTGTAATGTATTTTTGAGTAGATCTTGAGTTTCCAAATTAAGAGGTGGTTGATAACCTAGGCCCTGCAAGACAAGGCCAAGTTCATTAGGTTGCTCAGAACATAAAAGGAAGCATGAATTTCTATTACATTTTAGATTCGACTCTTGATTTTGTACCTATGCCTTAAGGCACTAGTCATACTTGTTTCTAAGTTGTTCATAAATATTTTTACATGGATTCTCAGTCTAGACTAACTTATATAATTTAAGGACTCGTCATGAAAATATAAAATGGTGTCCCTAGTTTACATTATCTCCTCTCTATTTACATTTTTATGAGTCTTTCTTCTACATATCTAGAGTCCTTCCTTAGATAATTTTGGATTGAATTGTGTCTTTTGGAGAGAATACACTTGTGTCTTTCCCCTTAAAGGATTTGTGAGGGAATACCCCTTGAGCCCTATAGAGATAGCATAAGGAGAGAAGGGATTTCTCTCATTTTTTTGTCTTGTCCATACCCTATTTTTTTATGATCTTCATGTTCACCTATGTAGAGTCTAAATTTCCACAGAGCCTTTGCCAACAAGATAATCCTCCAGAGTAGGGCCTAAGTATAAAACAAGAAAAAACTCAACATCTGACATAATTGTATGATGTCAAGTTTTGAGAACATTATTTGTTTTCTCTTGAGTAGATTGTGTGTATCTTTGGGCCTAAAGTTGAATTCAAATCTTCAACAACCCTTTGAGATTGAGATTGATGCCTCCAACTATGCTATAGGAGTTGTTCTTCAATAGGGAGGATGCATTGTAGTCTATCATTCTATAGACCTTTCTATAGGCAAGATCAATTACAACACCTATGATAACGATTTTTATTATTTTTTCCAAGCCTTGAAACAATGGAGGAACTACATTCTTGGTAAGGAAACAATTATTCATACTAATCATCAACCCCTTATGTTTTTGAATTCACAGTCTAAAAGTCAAGAATAACATCATTTGAAATGGGCCTCATATATTTTACAGTTCCACTTAGCCATTAAATATAAAAAGGGCACCACCAATAAATCTTTTGATTTGTTGAACCACACTCTAGCCAAAGCATCACATATCCTAGAACTTAGATTTGCTACATGTGAGGATTGGAAGTGTTTATATTCTTATGATGCATCTTTTGGACCAGTTATACATGCTCTACAACATCCCACTATTGAACCCAACCAAACTCCTTTCTTAGACTACAAAATTAGAGATGGTTGGTTATATAAATTAATTCAACGATGTGTTCCTACTAGTTCTTCTTGGTTGATGCTAATTAACAATACTCATTCTTCTTACAAGGGAAACTTTGGAACCACCAAAAATCTACAACATTTACAACAATACTTCTATTGGCCCTCCATGAGGAAGAAAGTGGAGGATTTCATTCATCAATTCTCTCTTTATAGCCAAACTAAGCCTACTAATCACAACTTGGTTTGTATTAACATCTTCATATTCCCTCTCAACTATGGGAATATATCTCTATGGATTTTATCAATGGGTTGCTACTACCTTCGGACAATATGATTGTATTTTTGTGGTGGTGTGTCATTTTAAAAAAATGGCTATCTTCATCCCTTGCAAGAAAATTTTTGATGCTCCCAAGGCTATTGAATTATTTTTTAGTAATGTATGGTGTCATTTTGGTTTGCCTCTTTCTACTATTTCTAATCATGATTCTTATTTTTGAGCCACTTTTTGGAAATCAGTTTGGAAGTTATCAGGGTGTCAACTTTTATATTATACAACTTTGTATCCAAAAACAAATTGATAGACTAAAGTGGTTAATCAGGCTTTAGTTCATTCTCTCATGATCTATTATAGCAAGAATAAATAGTGGGATAGGTATCTACATGTTTTGCACCATAGCTATAATTGGGCTACACATCTCTCCACATGCCATTCTCAAGTTTTGAGCTATGTTATGGATATAAACCTCTTTCTCCATATGAGATTCCAGTCACTCTTCCCTATTGGAATCGTTTGCCGTTGCACCAAAAGCTTGAGCTATCAACGCTCGCTACAAACGCCAGATTTAACCCTAGATCCACGGGATGCTCATTGCCATGTCACGAATCTTGAGGTCAGCGTTGAACGCCTCACTGACAAGGGGGCAGCTCACTGCCAACAATCCCCCCCTTAACGCAACCCAAGGATTCAAACCTGTGACCCATGGCTCTGATACCAATTGTTGGAATCGTTTGCCATTGCGCCAAAAGCTTGAGCTATCAACGCTCGCTACAACGCCAGATTTAACCCAGATCCACGGGATGCTCACTACCATGTCATGAATCCTGAGGTCAGCGTTGAACGCCTCACTGACAAGGGGGGCAGCTCACTGCCAACAATCCTCTAGTTTCTTCATCACACCAACAAAAGGAATATGGAGAAGCTCCTCATTATATTCACAACATGGTAAAGTTTCATGCACAAGTACAAGAAGCTCTTCAAACTTCTCAAGTTAAGTAGAAGGAAATTCATGATAAGCATCACATCCCTTCTAACTTCATAGTTGGGGATAAAGTATGGCTTCAAATGTCAACAACAACATAATCTCAAGCCTATTATATATGGTCCTTATACCATTATCCAGCAAATAGGAGATATTGCCTTCAAACATGATCTCCCATCCTAGCTTGAAATCCATGATGTGATTAATGTTAATCACTTGAAGCGATATGAGTCACCTCACTTAGAAGAAGAAGTTCCTCTTTCTCATCCTAAGCATAATATTCCATATTTTTAGCCTCCTTTAGATACAAATAACCTTTAAGGTTCGCACATGCTCTACTAAGTGTGGGAACTTACCACTATAGTACTGGTTGGTTGTAAAGATACCCTACTAACCCAATCTAAGTAGATCTTAGGGGAATCTTTTGAGCAACATTTTCTTCATCAAATCAGGAGAATGTGGGATACTTTCCCCTAAATAGGAAGGGATTCATAAGCTTGGCCTCTTTTTATCCACTTCATTAGACATAATATTTGATTAGTTAGAATAGTAGAATATAATCTTCTCATTAGATATAATTTCTTATTAGTAGAATATAATAATGTTTTTGTGTTGAGATTTATAGAATCTTCTTTCTTCTAGAAGCATATTTGTATTCCTTTAAAATACTTTTTATGAAGATGTTCTAGATGGCCTTGGCTAAGAAAATCTCTCTTGTGGATTGTTTTGTTCATGTGCACTCATATTAGGTTATCCCTGAAGAACAACAAAATGGATCACTAAGATGTTGGGTTATGACTTTGAGATAGTCTATAAGAAATTGAAGGAGAATATAATGGCACACACACTATCTAGGAAGGATAAGAAGGATGAGGCATTATTGTGCACCATTTCAATATTAAAAGCAAATTGGGTTGAAGAAGCTAAATCTAAGTGGCAAAATGGTGTTACTACAATGAATCTAATTCAAAAGTTACAAAATGATCCCAATAGTTCAGATAAGTTTTGTTGGAAGGGAGACTCTTTGTGGTATAAAGAGCAACTGTACCTATGCAAGAATTTCACCGTCAAACACAACATTCTTGAGGAACTCCATAGTTCTCCAATTGGAGGTCATTTAGGATTTTTAAAGACATATCATCGGATCAAGAAAGAATTGTTTTAGAAAGGGGTTAAAGGTGATGTTTAAAATTTGTGGGATAATGTTTGGTATGTCAAAGAAATAAAGGGGGGATAGTTAAGACACTTGTTCTTTTGCATCCCTTAGTTATTCCTAGCTAGTGGTGGGAAGAGGTTTTCCATGGATTTCATCACATACCTTCCAAGAACTAAAGGCAAGAGTTTCACCATGATAGTAGTGGCTCACCTCACCAAATATACCCATTTTTATTACATTATCCTGGATCCTTTTACAAGTATAGTGGAAAAAGAATTTATGGAGAATATACAAAAGTTACATGGTACCCCAAGGGTTACTATCAGTGATCGTGATCCTATATTTACTAGTAAGTTTTGGACAAATTTATTCTCTAATTTGGGTACTCAATTGGTTTGCAACTCTTCATACCATCCTCAATAAGATGGCAAAAGTGAAGTTTCCAATAAATGCTTGGAAGGGTATCTACATCATTTCACTTCAAACAAGCAATCTCAATGTGTGGCTTGGCTACCACTAGCAGAATGGTGGTATAACACTTCCTTCCATAGTTCTTAAAAAATGTACCCATTTACGGAATTATATGGATACCATCCCCCATCCATAACATCATCATTGAAGGTGCCACCAAGAGTTCCTATTGTGGAAGAACACATGAATCATCAACAAAAAGTAGTTTCAAGACTCAAGGAGAATTTGGCCATGGAAAAAAATTGAAACAATAGGTTGACCAACATTCTAGTGAAAGGAGTTTTGAAGTATGTGATTGGGTTTTATTGATATTGCAACCTTATAACCAAAATGTCCCTAAAGCCCAAACAAAGAATAACAATTTATCACCATAATATTATGGATCATATTGAATTGTATAGAAGATTGGCAATGTAGCCTATAAGCTTGAGTTACCCCTCCACCAACAAAGATACATCTAGTTTTTCATGTTTCATGTTAAATAAGGTGATTGGTTGATAGATCCCTACACAAATAATGTTACCAAAGCTAGATGAAGAAGGAAGAATCATTTTGGATCAAGATTTAATTCTCTAGACACACACAAAGAAGTTGAGGACTAGGACAATCATAGAGTATCTCATTCAATGGAAGAATGTTTTGGTTGAATATGCCACATGGGAAGATGAAGATTTTTTCAAAAGCATCCATAGTTGGTCAACATTAAGGACAATGATTCTTTGAAGAGGGAGCAATTCTACGCCCTTATATCCTATAGTGTACATAGGGTTATGAGTAGTTGACTTGTGGCTTACCTTAACTCTTAATTAAGTTATATGAACATTATTATAGTTTTATTTAGATAATTAAGTCACCATAGGCATTATATTTAGGTATCCAAGTTAGCTTGGGTGATATCCAAGGCATAAGTAGGGTGTCTATATGAGGTAGTCAGTGTTATTTGACCAAGAGCCTTGTGAATTGTGTTCTTATTGGAGATATTTGGAGGTTTGCCTCCTCAATGTGGCTTATTATTCTTAAGTATTATCAAGTATTTGCAGTATATTCCTATTATACTCTTCTCTTGTGAAAGTTATTTCATTACAAATATGTGATATATATATTATATATATTATGCTTGGAATATGAATGTACATTATAGAATAAGTATATGATATGAATATATGGATGGAGCAATTTCTTATGATGGGTGTGAATGTGTATAATATTATATTATATATTTATTTGCTACAACTATTCTGGTTTCCATTTTATTCTACCACCTTGGGGTTAGCTTTCTAACATAATATATCTAGACCTTGGGTCTAAATTTTTTGTCAACAAAGGTCTTTAGTGGATAGTTATTTTAACATGGTTTATTTTTTTACTATTGAGTCATAGCCATCTAATTGGCTCCATCTTATTATTGGTTGTCCAATCTCCACTAGGTGCATAGTTTTTATCTTTAGCGTTAGTGTGGGACATTTTCCTTAAGGCATATGTGGTGTATGTGATATATGTGGATGTTTCCCATTGGTCACAATGTGGTATTTGTTACAACACATAAGGGTTTTGTAGATGCAGATCAATAATTATGTGCCATGTTTCTCTATATGGAAAATTTGTTGGGCTCTCAGCTTTATTTCATGGGCATTGTGTGGTTGACAAGGTGAAGTCTATGTATAGGTGGGATTATGCAAGTGATATTCTATTGGGCCTTTCAACCAATGTGTTGGCATGTGCCTCAAAAAATTTTCATTATGTCCCTCAGTTTATGCCTTTGTGTTGTCTGAAAATTTCACCCATTGGTGATAACCAATCTGAGAAATCTTAAATGGGTTTGCCTTGGTCTTTTCCATGTTGTGGTGACTATTTACCTTCTCCATGCCTTTGCCATGTCTCATTATTGCCAAAAATCCCATAAAATTCCCATCTTGTGTGCTTTCAACGTCTTTTTTTGCATTTTTGCATTTTTCTATTTTCTGAAATCCTTTCAGACCCCTTGTTTTCAACACATCAATTTGGACAGTCAACGCATGGTTTCTTCAGATGATCTCAGAGATGGAGGCTCAGTATGTCATCCCATCATCACCCTAGCTCTTCGGTTTCAAAATTCTGGCACTTTGAGAATTTTGATTTTTTTAGGCATGCCCTGCTGGTTTTTGGGCCCCCTGGGGTTTTTTGGATGTCCCTAGTGGATTTTGGGCCCCTCAAGGATCTCAGAAACTTTTCCTTTTTGTTCCACTATCCCCCCAGTTTTCCCAATCCCCCTTGATCAATTTGGAGGGTCAGAACATGGTTTGTTCAGATGATCTCGGAGATGTGGGCTCAATATGTCATCCAACATCACTCCGGCTCTTCTGTTTTGAAATTATGGCACTTTGAGAATTTTGAGTTTTTTCAGGCATGTCCTAGGGGATTTCATGCTCCCCAAGGATCTCAAAATTTTCTCCTCGCTCAATTTGAAGGCTTAGATCTTGGAATTTTCTAGTGAAATCAGTGGCTATGGAATATTGGCACCCCCCTTGCATCTATTTGGACCTTTGTTTGGGTGTTTGGCTCATTTGGTTTTTTCTATTTTCAAAAAATCCTTCCAGACTCCTCGATTTTTGTGCTATGTTTGAGCAGTCAAAACTCAATATTTTCTGATAATTTCATATATCTAGGCTATGTTCATCACGTTCTATCAAATGGACCTTTGGTTCAAGGAGCTTTTGGCCAATTTCAAAATTTCAGGATTTTAGGTTTTTTGAGGACATTTGTACTTTTTTAGAAAATCTGTAAGTTCCTGGTGCTTCCAGATGTAAAAATTATAGATTAGATGAAATGCAATGAAATTAATAACAAACTATGCAAAAATGCAAGCTTAGGATGCCAATTTTCTCAAATTTTTCAATTTTTTTAATTTTTTGGTAAATTTTCAAATGCAATAAGGTGAAAATGAAATGAATGAATGTAAATCTAAAGTACAACACTAATCAAGGTGCAAAATTCAATTAAAACATGGGTTCACCAAAATGTAATGTAGGCAAAGAGGGAAGATGGATCCTTTCACTACACACATTCAAGACACTTAATTGAGTTGAATCACAAATTCTGCAAGAGGATTCACCTATAGGTTGGTTGTCACTTGTAATGATAGGAAAATTTAGAAATTAATTATTATCATGTTAATTTAATGCCTTATTATGCTCAAAACCCTCATTATGCAAAATTGTAAGTAAACAAATGAATTTCGATAAATGCTTACACACAAAGATATTATATTTAGAGTAGATACATGCCAGATTTTGAGATTCAGGATGCAGAAAAGTCAAGGGCTAAAGAGTAGGCACCCAAGCCAAGGCAAGAATTTCTTCAAGGATTTCTAGAAGTTGTCTGCTACTGTTCATCACTGTCCTAGAGATTTTCTACTCTGAGGATACGAAGGGCTTCAGGGCAGGTGCCCAAGCCCTTGCAATGCTTTTCTTCTCAAATCTGGAATCTGCACAGTTTGTCACAGCCTTCTGCAACTCCACTCCGCCAGATACGACACCTTTCACCTGCAATCACAAAGAATGGGGTTGAGGATTGTGGTGTTTAGGAGATTACCTTAGTCAAGCCCTAGAATGGCATTCAAGCCTTCCAACATCATTGTTTGATAAAGAGTGTGTATCCATGTAGGATAGAGGCAAAAAAAATTGATAAATGATTGATTCAACACTAGTAGATATCACCTCAGAGGTGTAGCTCGCATGTAGATGAAAATCCTTCAACACATGAGAAGATGAAGCCAAATCTGCATAACAAACACAATAACAAGACAAGTTTGCTCTGCCACAATGAATGTTTTGAATGCTCTAAAATCATAAGTTCGCCAAAATATCATAATCATCTTCTAGTTTACAAATGAAACCCTAAACATGGTTATAAATGTATTCCTCTACAAATTTTGTAATTCAAACTTAAGATGTTGGCAATGGAACCTTTTAACGATCACATAACTGACATTTAAAATTTAGGTCCCGACCAAATAGGGCAGGACTAGGGCGCGAGCGCCCAAGCCCTATGCCCCATTTTTAAGGCAAAATCAAGTTCAACAATGTCCCCTTAGCCCCATTTGACATGGGTTTCTGGGAATTTTGCATCGGGAGTCAAAATGAGCATGCATGATGAAAAAACAATGGACCTGAGAGCTAAACTTAGGAGGTAAAAGTCCTAGGGGGACATTTTACAACATAATAATATGTATATATAAATGCATATATACATATTTAAGTATATATGCATATATAATGTGGCTTATGAGGGAGTTTCCCCCAAACCCCCACCAGGGCACATAGCCCTTGGACCCCTACCGAGGCGTCATACCCCCAACCCCCGCAGGGGGTACCCCCTTGCACACCCCAAAATGAAATGTTCCCCATAACCAACATTCGTCAAGTATCAAGATCAAACATTCGGCTGAAACAAGATCGTTACTTGGTGAAACCTTTCATCCCTTATGGGTGATTTAAAAATAATAATAGGAATAATAAATTACATAGGATTTACAAGGTTGATGCACCTTAATCCTAACAATGCAAAGCATGGAAACCATATAGAAGGTGAAATGAGGATATGGATTTCATGCCAAAAGTGTCTCTCTCCATATGTCTTTCTCTCCTTCCTCTCTCCCTAAGTCTCTATAGTTATCAAACTAGAATTGGGTGTTCGTATGTACAACTTACATGGAGTATCTCATATTGAAACATAGTTCCATTTAAGATACACCTATTTACATTTCCAAATGCAACGTTAGGTGAATTTGGGTTGTAGATGACATTTTTTTGCATAAACTAGATAAAGAAATGGGTAAACATACAAGCATGTCTTTGCTCATTAATACAAAAATAACTATATTTGATTTAATGAAAAAATTATAAGTTTTGTCATTTTTAACATGTATCTTGCATGTTTAACATGTACGATGATAAATTATCGATGATTATCATATCAAATCTAGTAGTTTCTATATCAAATTTAGTAGTTTAAATAACATGATTGTTATGAGATGTATATAAAAAGAAGAGTACAACAAACATGTTAACTAACACTAAGCATCCATGTAATAATTCAGCATAAAAAAATATTGAACATGTACTAATTTAGCATAAATTAAAATGAAATGTTAAATATAGATTTCATATGATTGCCATTATGCTTCTTTTTTATTAATTCTTACTAATTAGGGTATTCATAGAGAAATATATAGTAACTCATAACATCTAATTATGTACAATCTTTGTTTTAATGCTAGTAATAAGACAACCACTGATATCAAAACAACAAGAAGGTCTTCTTAATGGTGTTTGGACAATGCATTATCGTTTGATCGACAAATGGTCACATGTCATTCTAAGACAATCCTATATCTAACTAAATCTACCATCATGGCAATTAAGATTGAGATATGTATTGAGGTAGGAAACTCTATATCATCTTTCTACCAAGTAAAACAATCATATATAACAAGGAATCAATCTATAACATCTTATTGTTCATAACTCAATCATTCTAAAGTGATAATTTATTCAACTTTTAAGTTTCAAAGTAGGAATATATGCACACAAGGAATTCAAATTATATTGTATATCAAGGTGTATATATAAAAATCTAGGATAATGGTAGACATATACAAAAATATGACATATATGCCAACTCAAAACATTTTTTACAAAATATGGCATATGCCATCTCAAAATATATATATAATCTACTTTCAGAATAGACATAATAAAAAAATAACATTGATATAATTTAATATATAATTACTAAAAAAAAAGAAAATGCATACATTAAAAAGGTTAGGTGCGTAAATAAACAATCTAGACTAGACTAAACAAAAACTTATCTACTACAAAAAAACACATACCAACAACAAGGCCTCTTGCATCGATTGAGGACTCATCATGGATGAACCAACTAAGATTTCATGTATGAAAAATGACAAGAATGTAAGATTGTATGTATACATATAATCATATTAACTTTGAAATTAACATATCTAAATCACTATAATCAACTATAAATTCTCTAAATTATCATTAAAGTAAATTTTAGTTCAATTACCTCCTCCCTTTCTTGTTGTTCTAAGAGTTTTTCAGTGAATGATGGTCCCTTAGGATGATCAGGAGTTCTACTAAAGCATATTAGCAAAGGTGCTACATCAATCACATTTTGAATAGACTGTAAAAGTAAAATAATATCAAGATATAAATTAATATATAATTACTCACACAAAATGAAATGCATACAATAAAAAAGGTTAGATGTGTAGAAAAAATTATACCAGCAAGTCTAGGCCAAATTGAATGGCAGAAATAGTACCATGATGAACTTTTGTAAGCTCCTCATCTGTCATCAACTATTATCCCACTTAGATATATCAGTACTAATATTTGTTTATATTAAATTCAAATGGAATACACCATGAATTTAACTTTAAATTTTACTTGCAAGAAAGATTGGCCTTGCTCCTCTTCTTCTTGAGCTCTTGATGCCTTTGCTCGTGTTCTAGTCCCTGATGCCTCAACTTGAGTTCTAAACTCCACTACCTCATCTTGTGAAGGTGATATACAAGGGACATCATGTACTCTAATGTGTTTAGGGGTGGCTCACTAGTCTCTCCAAGAGGACCTAAGCATAATTGATTGCACATGTAATGCAATGATGAGGCACGCAAACATGTGTTGATGTGGTGTAGGAGCACCAAGAGACTTATGTTTTGTTTTTAATCTCCATTTGTTTGTTAGTTTCATAAGGTCCTAGAGACCATCTCCATGATGTAATAAGGCTATGATGCCATGATTGTAAAGGACTATGTCCAAATGACTATAAACTATTGTCATGTTGTAAGCCCTAGGGGACAGTCATGTTGTAATAGGCAACCTTGTGAAGGATAGTCATGTATGAAGGCATGTTAAGGTCTTGATGACATTGTTAAGTCATAAACAAGTCATCAACAAGTCGTAAAACCATCGATGACAACATGTCATAGTTATAAGAAGTTTCAAATGCCAAAACAAGGTGATTACTGTCATAACATAAGGTAGTTGCAGAAGGTATTCGATGGTTATAGACAAACCATCGACCAAATTATCTTCTAATTGCTCTAAGGAGCTTGGAGAAGGATTCTTAAGGCCTTGAACATGATTATTGTAATATGTATGGAGGAGTTGAAGCAATATAAAACAGTTCTCTACATTTCTTGTGTCATTTTTTCTAAATTTGCTGTGTATTTTCCCGTACTTCTCTATGGTACAACTCTGTCATGGAACCTTGATTTCTTGCAAGAGGAGTGTGATAAGATAACTATCAATCAAGACTAGTTTGGGCTCATTTCATTGAGGGTGAGACATTCTAAAACCATTAGACACCAAACTGCTCACTGAACTTGTTGTTTCCTTAAGAAATCTGTTATTTCTGTGCATGCCCCGTACCTGTACAGTTGGGTGATGACTAAAGGCCATGATGGAAAGTTAGTATGGTAAGTCACCTTCCATTTTCAAGTAGTTTGAGTCCTTGACATTCATTTGTATCATTGTATTTCCCTTTCATCTACAAGTGGTTTAAATACCCTCAATTAGGGTTCTGTCAGCAACTTTAGGATTTCTTCTCCATTCCACTGAATCACAAAACTCTATGATCAGTGGAATGAGTTATCTAGCATCTGTTTTCATGTCTTATAAGGTTTTTGTGGGCAAGAGACTGTTATTGTTGAGAATCCATTGACTGCACTTAGCAAAACCATGTGCTAAGTGACTGTTGCTAGAAGCTACAGTAGTATGGTTTTTGGGGACAGTCAGTCAAAACCACAAAGGAAGATTGACATGTTCAAATGGTCAGGATGGTTTCAAGATACCATCTGAGGGTACTTGCTTCACAAAATAGGCCTATTTAGGGCTAAAAGCCAGTAGGAGGGTTATTGGTTAAGGCATACTTTGCAAAATAACCCAAACCCATTCTAGATTATGTTGTGGGGGAGCATAAAGGGTATCTCCCAATTGTCTGAGATTTGCATTTGGATGTCTATGAAAGAAGATATAATGATTGTTCTCTGTTTTTAGGACTACTAGCCATTTTGAAGGTTTATGAAGCAAGTGTTGATCTTGAGGGTGATCTGCCTTAACCAATGGGTGGGATGAGTCCTATAGTACCCCAAACCAATCTTTCCATGATGAATCAAGGGTCCCCTTCTGCTGTTCCCACTTTTCCATGAAGAACTTTTGTTTTGGGCTAATTGGTGTAGTTGAACCTTGTCAAGTTTGTCCTCTTTTTCTTATCCGACTTGCCTCTACATCAAGATGAGGAGAGTCCAATAATCTTAATTGATCCACTATGACTACCAATCTCATGTGTTTGTGCTAGTTGAGAAGTTTGTGTAATCCTTGGTCAAAGTGTGTATGATAGAAAGGCTCTGATGTGTTGCATTTGCAATAATGACAAGGTACTAAATTAGAGGTGGAGAAGGGATAGGAGTAGGAGGAATAAATCGACCTTGTACCTATCACACTACCCTAGGTCTTTCTTGAGGCATTCCTTTACCTACTCCTTCGAACTCTCTATAATCAAAATAGTTCACATGGTGACCTAATATAAACTCTACATATAGTTTACAAAGGAAATATAAAGGTACATCAAGATTTTTGTTGGGTGCTTTATCAAAAGCCATCCACAAACAATCCCAAAAATTATCAATGATACATTGATGTGTGCACCATTTGATTGAAAACTTAGACTTAAGAAAATCAACATGCAATTTAGTTTTTAGGATGACAAAATGTTGCGCTAACATGGCTTTAGTAATGTCTAAATCTTTCACATCTTCATATGATAAGCCAGTAGAATATTCTGTTCTCTTGGCTTCTCGCCATTGCCAAAATGATTCATGTTGGCTTGTGAGGGTTTGAACATGAGTGATAATTCCCTCTAAGGTGGTTGTCATTGAAGTCAATCAAGGGCAACAGCAATAAATTTCTATAATCCTATTTATTTCATTAATTTTTTTTCAATTTGTTCTTGAATTGTTGGAGGGTTTAGTGGGGGAGGGTTCAGGTTTTAAACTTTCTCATCCATATTACCTATTTAAAATATAAAACATACAAATTTAGGATTTAAAACAACTTCTTAAACTATATACAATTCACTTTAAACATTTAGAACATAATGAAAATTACCAAGTTACATTCAAAATTGAATTCAAAACTAATTCTTACAATCAACAATTAAAAATGCTAAATCATGTCAAACATGTCTATTTAATTTTGAAAAAAACTCAAAAAGAAAAAACCAAAAAACTTAAATGTATGTAGCTGTTGAATATAGGAGAGATTTTATCTTCCAAATAACTAATATCAATTATCCCCTCTCTGATATTTGTTTTCCTTTGTCGCTTTGTGCTTTCCATACCTATGGGTCGTGATATATTTAGTACATTTTGGTAGTATTGGGGGAAGCAAAATGGATATCTGTTACTAACATATATCCATTTTGGTTTGGTATCACCAAACCAAAATAAACTTTTTAGCTAACTCATTCAAAAATTCAAATATCCATTTCAAGATTTTGGCTAAGCAAAAATGCATTTTTCCCCTATTTCCACTATTTGGCCCATGATGATCATGCATGCGCCCTCATGCCATGTATGAACCAATGAAGCTTGGAATTAGAATTTTTCTATTGTTAGAGATAGCTACACTTTAATGTGCAATAGGTACACTAAAGAGGTCTTAAAGATGAATTATCAAGTCCTTAAGAAAATGAAGTGTTTCACTAATATATTAAGGTTTACTTTTGGTGGTGGGTCTCTTACTCAAAAGGGTTTTCCCAAGTATATATGTCATCTTATCTTCGCTATCTCCTTCACTTACTCTTCTATGTTTAATTTAAAAGGTTACATGTGTTTTAGATCAACAAATTTTATTACTTTCCATTGCTCTTAATTGAGGAATAAGCATTGTTAAAAATAAAACATTTAAATGATTTTCATCTAGTAGTGAGTCAATTGGCTTCCATAGAAGTAAAAATGGAAGAGGAGGAAAATGTATCACTTTGATTTGTTTGTTGTAGGATACCACATTTCTGTTTTGAAATCTATCTATCTAAAGGGGATTAATATCCTTTGTTTGTTCTCTAGAATTGGGGGTACAGAAGTTGCTTTGCATCATTTGGGTATACCACTCAATTATGTTGTATCTAAAAAAAATGTAAAGAAAACAAGCTTATCTTCAAATTTTGGGTGGAAAAATACATAAAGAGGGTAAATTGATTGAGGTGAAAGATGTGCAAAATTTGAAAAAAAAATACTTGATGAAATGATTAATTCAATTGGAGAATTTGATCTAATAATAGGTGGAAGCCCCTATAATAATTTGACAAGAAACAATAGGAACAAAAGGGATGTGATAAAGGGGAAGCATTCCACTATTTTATATGAATTTTCATGGATTGTGAATTATGTAAGGCATGCAATGCATTCAAGTGTAACTTGATAGAATAATGGATTTTTTCATAGCCAGGTTCCCATCCAAATTAAAGAGGCTACTAAAAACAAGTATTCAAAATTATGGACATTATTATTATTTTGATTCTATGTACCAAATTTATTTACACAATCAACATGGGACTAATTGCAAGTATGAATGTTGCCAATTGTAGACCTGTATGAATCTTATTTTGATTATATGGAGAAAATTTATTTGCACAATTAGCATGGGACTAATTTTAGGCTTGGATGTTTCCAATTACAATCCTAGGGTTATTAGTTTGATTAGTCATGCTAACCATGGTTTCCTTTTAAAAGGATTGAATGAAAGCCTAGAGGATGTGAAAAAATCAAATTTGATAAAAGAAAACACTTAGATTTAGAAAATGATTGCTATGAAACCCATCAGAACAAACCATATCTCTTTCCCTCTTTACCTCTCAAAGAAAGTAATCAATAGGTCTTCCAATGGTTTGTTTGTAGAAAATAGAGATATAATTCACAATCCATGGAAATTCATAGAAAATAGAGGAATGCTTCCCCTCTACCCCATCCCTTGTGTTGGGGCTTCCACCTATTATCACATCAAAACCTCCAATTGAATTAATCATATTTAAAATCATGTTATTATAACTTTGTATTATGATATTATCATTTTATTATTTATTATATAATCTTAATTTTTGAATTTGTTTTTGTAATGAGCTTATGACTCTTTTAAGGGGCTAAAAATTGTAAATATCTGTGCATTCAATAGATTATAAATTCATTATTTTTCATAGCCAAGTTCCCGTCCAAATTAAAGAGGCTACTAAAAACAAGTATTGAAAATTATGGACATTATTATTAATTGATTCTATGCAGGGACTAATTTTAGGCTTGAATGCTGCCAATTACAATCCTAAGGTTATTAGTTTGATTAGGCATGCTAACCATGGTTTCCTTTTAAAAGGATTGAATGAAAGCCTAGAGGATGTGCAAAAAATCAAATTTGGTAAAAGGAAAAACTTATATTTAGAAAAGGATTACTATGAAGTTCCCATAAGAACAAACCATTTCTCTCTCCCTCTTTACATATCAAAGAAAGTAATTAGTATGTCTTCCAATGGTTTGTCTACAGAAAATAGAGATATAATTCACAATCTATGGAAATTCATTAAAAATAGAGGAATGCTTCCCCCTCTAGCCCATCCCTTGTGTTCTTGTTGTTGCTTGTTAGACTATTATAATGGCTTCCACCTATTATCACATCAAAACCTTCAATTGAATTTATCATATTTAAAATCATGTCATTATAACTTTGTATTATGATATTATAATTTGATTATTATTATTATTTAATCTTAATTTTTGAAATTATCGTTGTAATGAGTTTATGACTCTTTTAAGAGCATGAACATTGTAAGTATTTGTGTGTTTTATAGATTATAAATTCATTATAAATTATATTATAAATTAAAGAGGATACTAAAACCAAGTACTGAAAATTATGGACATTATTATTCTTTTGATTCTATGTAGCAAATTTGTTTGCACAATCAACATGGGACTAATTACAAGTATGGATGTTACCAATTGTAGACCTGTATGAATATTATTTTGATTATATAGAGCAAATCTATTTGCACAATTAGCATGGGACTAATTTTAGGTTTGGATGTTGCCAATTACAATCCTAGGGTTATTAGTTTGATTAGTCATGCTAACTGTAGACACCCAAAAATGTCCACCTTGTCACAACATTCCATCAGTTAGGCATCTTGTAGCATTTTTGCCCTAGGTACCCTTGTCGCTATCATAACCCCTTTGCCATCCTAATCTAGCATTTTTCTCTTACAAATTAAATAAATATGACATTTATTTAATTTAATCCCATCCTTCATTTTATTAAATAAATAAATATTTATTTAATCCACTTTCCTCTTAAATTAAATAAAATAAATATTTTATTTTATTTAATTTATCACTTTTGTCTTCACATTTCTTATAATTTAAATAATATTAAATTATTTAAATTATTAAGCCCACCTTCCATCTTTGTCTCTTGAGATGACTAACTATCTCTCAAGTTAACTCTTTTACCTTCCAATTTCCTCTCAACTCATCTCTTACACCTTACTAATTCCCTCTCCCAAATCACTCATCCACCTTCTCTTTTTCTCTCCCAAGTTGCATAGAAACTTTCTAATTCAGTTATCACTCACAAAATGAAAGTTTATATCCTTCCATTCTCTCATCTTTTCCTATAAATTCACCCATTTCCAAGCCATTTGGCATGGATGAGTTTCTAAGTACTGTTACTCTGCTGAAATTACTCCTCATCCATTGCCTACCTGTCTTCTTCTCATCAATCCATCAATCTCTCATCCATCAATCTCTATCATCATTGTACTACAAACCATGAGCAATCAACAAATATAATAATTCGAGCAATAAATCATACATGCATTGATCATTCAAGGTATCAAGTATTTGGAAAATTTGGGTAAACAAGTATTGCATTTTTATTATTTTATCTTCTTTTATTTGTCTGAATTTTATCGTCTACAAAATAGCACGCTCGGTGGGACCCGAACCCACAATCGCCTAATTCAATTTTATGTTTTTGCAAGTTTTTATGGTAAAAATTTGTGTTGTTTCTAATCCCTGTTGTTGAGTTTTGTAGATCAGCTATCATAAACAACCTCTGGGAAAGAAACTGACTACATCATCGTGTCTGGAAGGCCGATTCCAAGCTTCTCGGCTATAAATTTGCATATATTTCATTACTGTAGAATTTTTTGTAAAAATTTGAAATTTTATTAGTTGGCAACCATACTGTACAGATCCGTACAGATCCATACAGTACGGATCTGCCATTGGAGTCTTTATTTGCCATCGGCAACTAACATTCAAGTTTCATTTTGAAGATGATGTTTGGGGTTTTAGGGTTTAATGGTATTGCAGATTAACAAATTTTGTTGCATGGCATTATTTGTGGTTGACCACTATTCACAGTCCTCCTATCACTTTTCCATGGTCATTTATGCTGCATGGTAGTCCCTCTGAAAAATCCCTACGTTTCTTTGCCATTTTACTATCAACCTCGGCATTTCCTATCGTTATCCCCATCTTAGTCGACATCCACATTTTATCATTGTCATTTCTCATTGGTTCTATTGACCTCTCCTTCAATCCACCTCTCACCATTTGTCGCCATACTTTCTTTACCCGCGGGTCTCCACAACTGTTGATTTCTTCCTCCCTAAACTCCATCGACACCTGTTTGCCATTAGTTGATGTTTGGTCACTGATCATCTTATATTATGGTCTCCATTCAAAAACCTTTTGCCATCACCATCAGAGTCAAAGTCACCATCGAAATCTTGGTGTCCACCGCAGTCTTCCTTTAATAGCATTGTTATCACCCAGATTTGCACCCTTGCCCAGTTGTGAGAAAACTTGGCAATCTGGAGAAACATGGGAATGATCTCGAAGTGTGGGACCTTGCGAACTGAGATCAAACCTTCAGAGAAGGCCGGCTTCCTTAACTGTTATCACTTAAAAACTACTGAATTTGCAGAGGAAAAGGAAGAAGGAATGGTTTTTTTTTTTAAATGAATGATAAAACTAGAAAACTTGAAAGATAAGGGTGATGCACCAAACAATAAAAGAAACCTTCACAGAACTAAGAAAATGCACAAAATGATTGGATACAACCAATAAATGTACATAGATCAAATTGATTTTAACAGAGGCAAGGAGCAAGAGATGACTAGAAGGAATTAAAAATTTACAAACACATCATTCTTTGATCACACAGGGTTAAAATGACATGAAGAGGTAAAATAACCAGCATGTATTCAATCAGAAGGCATGGTTATAGTCTAGGAATGCTCTGTTTGGAATCAAAAGCATAGAGATAACTAAATCTTCCAATGTCCAACCTTTTTTACATCACATTTTATGCATATATAGAATTTTCAACTTGACCTAAGTCGGTTACAATAAATTCACCCCATGGGCTGTATCAGGAAAATATTTGTATCTAAAGGGACGTCCACCTGCAAGAAGTTATGGAATAAAAGATCTAGAACTAGGGCAGATGGAAGATATTTTGAATCTTCAATGTGAGCTACTGAATCATTGACCTGCACCCATAAATGCCATGAATATTTGCACCTGCATATGCCAAATTGGTCGCTGAAACATCTAGTCGATCGAGCCTGCAAAGGTGCATCAAATTTTGAAAGTGAAAATATCCTCCTCAAAGCCCCCCAGATGAAAGAGGAGGCAAACACAAGCATATTTGCCTTTTGAAGCATGTTGAAATTCGCTAGGATGAGGGAGATATGGGCGGTCAAAGTTATGGTCAACTACATCTTGCATCTGCATATCACTCTGCATATCTGCACTTGTATATGCTTTTGTATGTTCCATTGTATATACAATTGCAACTGCATTTTTAGGTTCACTTGGTGCCACATACAAAGTCTCTTTCACTTTTTCCTTTTGCATATTCTATTCGCTTTGCATGTGCTTGCATACAATCGCGGGTCTTTACATTTTGAAACGCCCTTTGAATCGGCCCTGACACGTGGCACCACCTGATTTGTCATTGAGTTGAACCTGGGACCCATCGCTAAACATTCGCATTCTTATCAGATGTTGGAAAGACCACAAACAGAGTGGTCGATGCACTAAGTCACGCCGAAATCCATTGTATGCAACCCTTTGTATATCGATTGTATATGAGATATAATCGCATATACATACAATGCGGAACTCAAAGGATCATCAAGCATATTGTAACTTTAGAACAGGTCTGGCCTTTGTATCTTTTCTTCTTTGTATATCGGCATATACAAGCACTTCAAACATACAAATTGCGAACCCCAAAATGATTATTCGCTGCATTTGAGTCTCCAGTCGCGTCTGGGTTGTATGTCCTCCCTTGTATCTTTACCTTGTATATCATATATACAATGCGAATATACAAGCAAAAATTGCATACAAACCTATACATACAAACATGCATTTGAACTTGTACCTACCCTTTGTATGTGACCTTGCATCTGCACCTTGTATATTGTCTACATACAATACGAACATACAAACAATAGATGCATACAATCGCTTGTGCCTTTATCAACCAGAATGCATACTCTTTTCAAGTCTGGGACTTGTATATCAGGAATGTATATGCCCTTGTATATGTGATTGTATGTGCAAAGATACAATCACATATACATACAATTAGTGGACCCCACCTTTGTATCTGACCTTTGCATGTGACCTGTATATGAGATACAATCACCTTTGCACAAAGAGTGGACCCCACCCTCCTTGTATATGCAAATACATCAGACCGTCGGGGGAACCTTGGACTTGGCTACCGATAAGGCATGTCTCGCCGATGACCCTTTGTATATTCGTTTGTATATCACCTTGCATCTGACCCTTGCATCTGCATCAGCCTATCGGAGAGACCTCAAACTGAGTCACTGATATGCAAAGTCTCACCGAAGACACTTGTATCTTTGCATTTCATATGCCTTTGTATGTCTTCCTTTTTATATACAAAATACATACAACAATACATACAAAGGACCCGATGTATAGTAGCATTGTACATGACCAAGATACAAAAAAATGTATCTAAGATGCAAATCAACCAAATGATAGAAGACCCCAAAATAAGGATGATGCCATCATCATATACATGGAAAATGGCTAAGTATAAAACTGAGAAATCTCTGCAATAGAAAACAATTGGAGACAAAAGATTTCTGGGTTTTTCTGGGTTTTCTGCAAGGATTCTCAAGGTGAGATTTTTGAGATTATTTTGTGAGGTAGAGCATGAATAATGGAAGGATTTAAGCTTTGTATGGTCACTTCTAAAGGATATTCAAGGAATATACTAGGTGAACTATTTAACTCTGGACAGAGAAAAATAGGTCAACATTTTGGTGACTTCTAAGGGATGTTTGCCTGCTAAATAATTAGACTAGTGGCCTTAAGCATCCATTGGGCATGGAGTCACACAAAGACTCAAAATATACCTTTGACAAATAATCCTGACCTTAGTAACTCATCATATTAGCAATGAAGAACACTGGAAGACCAAAACAAAACAAAAATGCTGAAAGCAACTCCTCTAAATGTGCTAGACAACACTTAGGGAAAACAAAAAGGATCTAAACTATTGTGCAGCAGCACTTATTGAAAGCAAGAAACTTAATCTACTGCTTTACAAGGCAACTCATACCTCAAAAACATCTCTTCAGGCGTATCCCATTGACTGGGATAGGCAAATTTTTTCCATCCATGTTTGATAACTGAAATGCATTGTGCTTCTTGCATTCAGTAATGATAAACGGGCCACTCCACATGCTGTCAAACTTGGAGTGTTTCCCTAGCCTGCTTTTCAACTCATCCCATTTGAGTACCATATCACCCTCCCTAAAAATTCTAGGAGTGGCTTTCTTATCAAAAATTCTTTTTGTCTAAAGCTGATGACACTCCATAGCCTTCATAGCTTTATCTCTAATCTCTTCAAGCTCCATAAGTTGAGCATATCTGATAGCCATGGGGTCTTCTTCTTCAAACATCTCTAGTTGATTCATGATATCTAGTGCTGGCAGCTCCACAGACATAGGCAATCTTGCCTCTTTTCCATAAACTAACATATATGGGGAGTTTCTAATAGACCTCTTGGGAGTTATTTTATTTGCCCATAAGGCAATAATTTGATTCCATTATCATGTGGGTAATAATTTGATGAAGTGTTCAAATAGATTCCATTCTTCACAGCCCAGTTAGTTATCCTCAATCCAACAAAGGCTAAAGCATTGTCTGAGATAATTGACTCAGGTACTCCAAATCTAGATATGAAATCATAATAAAAGTTCAGAACAACATTCTCATTGGATTCCTTCAAAGCCACTACTTTAGTCCACCTTCTGAAGTAGTCTGTTGCTATAAGTACCCACCTGTGGCCTGCACTTGATGATGGGTTAATGGGACCTATAAAATCAATACCCCACCTCATGAAGGGCTACTCTACTTGAATTGGCTGCAGAGGTAAAGCTAGCAGCCTTTCTTTGCTTGCAAAAATGGCACATTTTACACACTTTCTGGCCTGTGCATGGGCATCCTTGAATAAGCTGGGTCAGTAATATCCAGCTCTCATTATTTTCCAAGTGGTAGTCCTTGGGGCAAAATGACCCCCTACTGTTCCATCATGAAACTCATGCAGCACCTTGTCAGTTTGATCATTGTCAATGCATCTTAACAACACACGATTAAAATCTTTTCTGAAAAGGATATCATTTATTAAAACATATGGAATAGACCGCAATCTAAAATATCTTCTCTTGGTTCTATCTAAACCTACTGGACATTCACCAGTTTGCAAAAAATGAGTCATGTCATTAACCCAACCTATTCCAACTGTTGTTGTACCATCCTGATGTTCATCTTCAATGGTTAGAAACACCCCCTCTTCTTTCTCTATTTCATTTTCAGAACCAGTAGCAAGTTGTTCACTGAGTCCTCTACCTCTGATGAGCTTGGTTATCTTGATGACTATGTCATACTCCATGACTTTGGTAATCCAACCAACTCTTTTTTCATTAACATCCTTACCTAACAGGAACTCTTTCACACTAGGGTGAGCAACCATCAAATGTACCTTATTGTTAGAAATAAGATGCCTAAACTTCTTGAGACTTTTTACCACTACAAGGACATACTTTTCAATGAAACTATATCACTGTTCATACTCCTCTAGTCCTTGACTAAAGAAAGTGATTGGCTGCTCAAAGCCTTCACTTTGTTGTTGTACCAAAATTGCAGAAATTATATCTAGACCACCATAAGCATACAAAATAAAATCTTTTGAGAAATCAGGATTTACCAGAGTTGGTGCAACCGATAACGCTTTTTTTATGGATTCAAAGCTGAGTTTGCCCTCTTTCATCCAACTAAAAACTACATTTTTCTTTAACATAGAGGTCAATGGCTTCAATAAATTTGCAATGTTAGGTATAAATCTTCACAGAAAATTAATTCTGCCAATAAAATGTTGTAGTCCCTTCTTGTGATTAGGTAAAGGTAGCTCCAAGATAGCTCTTACTCTTTCTGTATCAATGGTAACTCCCTCTTTTGAAACAATGTGACCTAAAATCTTGCCCTCATGCACAACAAAAATGCTTTTCTTGGGATTGAGAGATATCCCAAACTCTTTACATCTCTCAAATACTTGCCTCAAGTGGAATAAATGTTCAGATGCATCCTTAGAGAAAACTGTGATGTCATCTAGGTACACAAGTACCAATTTATAAAGCAAACCTTTGAAAGCCATATCCATAGCTCTCTGAAAAGTAGAGCCAACATTTGACAAACCAAAGGGCATCCTTTTGTAGGCCATGGTGCCCCATTTGGTAGTAAAAGTAGTTTTAAACTGATCTTCCTTCTTGACTAATACTTGATTATAACTGGAATATCCATCAAGTAAGGAGATTCTTTCTTAACCAACCACTACTTGCAGAATTTGTTCCATTGAGGGCAGCGGGTAATGGTCTTTCAGGGAGGCTCTATTAAGGTCTCTAAAATCAACGCACATCCTAATCTCTCCATTCTTCTTCCTCACAGGAACAAGATTAGAGACCCAAGACATGTGCTTGATTGGAAAAATGATGTTTCCCTAGATCAGCTTGGTTAATTCTTTAATCATTAGAGGCTCAAGTTTTGGATTTAAAGGTCTTTGTTTCTGCCTCACAGGTTTTGCACTTGGCTCTAACTCTATAGAATGTTGGGCGATATGAGGGTCAAATCCTTTTAGGTCTAAGTAATCCCAAAAAAGCACATCTTCAAATTCTTGACAAAGAGAAATAAAAGCCTCCCTATCCTCAGGTGAACAGATTTTACCAATTTTGAGAAGCTTACCTTTAAAAATTTCCAGCTCCTCGTAATGTTCCTCTTTGACCTACATGCTAGTTTTGCTCTTTCTTAGCCTATCATCAGTACCAAAAATAGATTCCAAAGTTACTAATCCTCTGGGTAGCTTATTAGTCCTTAACTGAACAACTTGATCATTACCATATTGTTGTTCAAGCTTGTTCTGATTCATCACAGAGAACTCATCCTCCTCTAACAAGAAACACAAAACTTGTTCATCACTCTCAAAAACCTGCCAATGAATGTTATTGTCAGGGATAGAGGGCCTATCAACTATTTTCACATGGGGCTATACCTTCTCTCTTTGAATATCACTGGGGATGTCGAACTGAGCCCCAATCGTAGCTAACCTATCTGCATGATAGTTCTAATTTCTTGGAATAGAGATTAGATTGAAAGCATCAAACTCCTTAATCATATCCCATACCCTATGTTTATAACATTTCAAAGTATCATTCTTTGTAACATGCAGTCCCCTCACTTGATTTACAATAAGTTCACTATCCCCATACACCTGCAAATAGCCAATTTTTCTCTTTCGTGCCCACTGTAAACCTTGAATTAGCCCTTCATACTCAGTAGTGTTATTTGTACATGAAAAAGCAAAACGGAAAGCAGAATAATATCTATCACCTTGTGGAGACACAAGCATTGCACCACCACTAGATCCATTCCTATTCCTAGAGTCATCAAAGTACATTTTCCATACTTTATTTTGTTGTTCTATATGTTGTTCTGCATTCTTTACCAGGTTTGGAATTTATGTTTTAGGTTTATGCAGTATGTAAAACCCCATACTAGTTTCTTGAATGTGTCCTTCAGGATCATCTATAATATTCTCTAAGGCCCACTCCTTTAGCAGCACTTCTGGTATACTTTCAGCTTGCAGTTCTTGAGCATCAATGAGCTCAGGATCTTTAGAAACAATGCAATTTGCATTAATAGCACTTGGGACATCAGGTTCTATGTGATATTTGGCAAGCAATTTAGATTTTAGGGTCACTTTTGTGCCATATTAGGTCCTAAAGAACATGTGGGACCAGTCTAACGATAAATATCATCCTATCTTGGCTGTGAACTCTCTTGACAAACACATAGCAAAATGAGGAGGTAAATCTATGATGAACACCTCTAGAGAGATGGAAACATTTGGACAAGTATGCAAAGTGAGACCTAGATCTTTCATCACACCTACAGTGTTAACAATTCTGCCATCTAGCTGGAGCACACCCTTTTCAAGGGGCTGGTATTTCAATCCTAATTGGTCTGCAATCTGTTTTGGCATTACAAAACTACTTGCACCACTATCCACCATGTAGTTATGTACTAACTTGTCTCCTATTATTAATGACACATAAAATAGAAGTGGTTTAGCACTCTTATTTGGCTATTTACTGTTGTCCTGAGATAAATTGGTAAGGACAACCCTAGTTGGGTCAACAGTTGCATCATTTGACTCTTTTAAATTAGACAAGGCAGATTGTAACATGTCCTTTTGACTTGGGATAGCTGAGGAATCCCACATAGATATTGTCACATTCATTTTCTTCATATTTTCAATGATATTAAAAGGTGGAGTGACATGTACCTTCTGATGTGATTTTGTAGCAGCAATATCAGCCTACAAATGAGGCTGTTCCCTGGCAGTGGCTTGCATATTTCTTTGTAAAATATGGGGAATCTAGGATGTAGAAGGATCAACAGGTCCTTTTCCTTTGTTTGTTGCTTGATCTATCTCATAACCTCTCTTTTTAGCTCTTGTATTTGTTGCAACTGAAGTATCATCTCTGCTTACGCCACAGAACTCATCTTCCTACCAGTTTAGGAAGATAGAATCATTCTGAGGCTACTCTTGTTGCTGTACAGTCCCATCATTAGGGGTGTTTGGATGTGAAACTACCTCATTTTGCACCATTAGAGCCTGATTTGTCACTTCATTTGGACAGGCTACCTGACTGTGTGGCTGATTACATGGAAGACACTATTCATACTTAGCTGCAAGGTTGTTCTGAATAGGGACAAGGTCACTAATTGTATTAATGGGTGTAGCATTGTAAGGATGGAAAGGTCTCTGGTTCACATTCTGCCTAGCACCCTGGTAATTGCTTTGATAAGGTGGCCTATTAGTTTGATATGATTAGTTTTTCCCTTGATAAGACTATTTGTTCTGGGACTGCTGCTTTTTGATATTCACCAGCTCATTCCAAAAAGTTTGCAAGATATTCTCTATTTTTTGTTGGCTATTTTTTATCTCTCTTAACTCTTGTGATGAGCTAGAAGCAACAGTTTCAGAATTGGCAGTACTTGGCAATGCTGCAGTAGCAGGTAAAGGGGCAAAATATGGGATTGGCAAAGGAATTGAAGCTTGAATCTTAGAAAAAATGGGCATTGGTGGTCTAGGTACTATTTTCCCAGCTTGAATAAGACTATTTTATGCTCTAATAGCTATTTCATATGCATCTGGTAAATTTGTACCTCCCATTGATTGTATCATTACTGAAATGTCACTATTAAGAGCTTTCAAAAAATATAGAAATGCATATTCTGATGAAGGCCTTACCGTGGCAGGAATTTTGTTCCATGTCTTTTAAAACCAGAAATTGAAATCCCTCATTTTCTCCTGGGGAGCTCTCTTTATTGTAGTCAGCTGTTCAACTAATGACAGATGGTCTGATTTATCTTCAAAGAAGCTGCACAACTCCTCTCCCAAACGATCCCATGAATCTATGGAGTTCACCGGCAGGCTTCTGAACCACTACAAAGGCTTCCCTTTGAGAGAAGATGCTAATAGCCTGATTGAAACATTCTCTTCTGTGACATGATGGACAGCACACAGGTTTGCATTGTCTTTTATGTGTTCAGCCAGAGTAGTCTGATTTTCACCATTAAAATATGGCAAACTTTTCAAGGTAGTGACAAGAATATCATCGTGCTAAGCTAAATTCAGTGGGCTGCCTTGGTTGAATGCAACAAACGATTGATTTCTGACTACAGGAATCATTGTAACTGGGATTCATAGGACAATATGAGTTCCAACAGTGGGAGGCGTAGACTTGGCTCTCCTAGAATAGACATGAGTCTTCTTGGGTTTCTCAACTGTTATCCCTCTTCTCCTAGGTGGGGGCAATTACAAATATTCAAAAGATGAAGAATTGCTTCTAGTTTGTATTCTTTTCATAAGCAGAAATATACTAATTTTGCTAGACCAAAGCTCAGAGTCGCCAGATATACAAGTTTTAACCTCTTATAGGTCTGAAAATCACTGGCTACACATCAAAAGTAGTAATAAAAGGTAATATTTGAACTATTTCTAATTCTTAGGTCCCACTGGGCGTGCCAGAAACTGTTCTCACCCAGATTTGCACCCTTGCCCAGTTGTGAAAAAACTTGGCAATTTGGAGAAACATGGGAATGATCTCGAAGTGTGGGACCTTGCGAACTGAGATCAGACCTTCGGAGAAGGTCTGCTTCCTTAACTAGTTATCACCTAAAAACTACTAAATTTGCAGAGGAAAAGGAAGAAGGAATGCTTTTTTTTTTTAAAATGAATGATAAAACTAGAAAACTTGAAAGATAAGGGTGATGCACCAGACAATAAAAGAAACCTTCACAGAACTAAGAAAATGCACAAAATGATTGGATACAACCAATAAACGTACACAGATCAAGATGATTTTAACAGAGGCAAGGAGCAAGAGATGACTAGAAGGAATTAAACATTCACAAACACATCATTCTTTGATCACACTAGGTTAAAATGGCATGAAGAGGTAAAATAACCAACATGTATTCAATTAGAAGGCATGGTTACAGTCTAGGAATGCTCTATTTGGAATCAGAAGCATAGAGATAACTAAATCTTCCAATGTCCAACCTTTTTTACATCACATTTTATGCATATATAGAATTTTCAACTTGACCTAAGTCGGTTACAATAAATTCGCCCCATGGGCTGTATCAAGAAAATATCTGCATCTGAAGGGACGTCCACCTACAAGAAGTTATGGAATAAAAGATTTGGAACTAGGGTAGATGGAAGATATTTTGAATCTTCAATGTGATCTGCTAAATCATCGATCTGTACCCATAAATGCCACGAATATCTGCACCTGTATATGCCAAATTGGTCGCTAAAACGTCCAGTCGATCGAGCCTGTAGAGGTGGATCAAATTTTGAAAGTGAAAATATCCTCCTCAAAGCCTGCCAGATGAAAGAGGAGGCAAAAAAAAGTATAGTTGCCTTTTGAAGCATGTTGAAATTCACCAAGATGAGGTAGATATGGGCGGTCAAAGTTATGGTCAACTGCATCTTGCATTTGCATATCACTCTACATATCTGCACTTGTATATGCTTTTGTATGTTCCATTGTATATACAATTGCAACTGCACTTTTAGGTTCACTTGGTGCCACATACAAAGTCTCTTTCACTTTTGCCTTTTGCATATTCTATTCGCTTTGCATGTGCCTGCATACAATAGCGGGTCTTTACCTTTTGAAATGCCCTTTGAATCGCCCCTGACACGTGGCACCACCTAATTTGTCATTGAGTTGAACCTGGGACCCATTGCTAAACATTCGCATGCTTATTAGCCATCGGAAAGACCACAAACAGAGCGGCTGATGCACTAAGTCTCGCTAGAATCTATTGTATGCAACCCTTTGTATATCGATTGTATATGAGATACAATCACATATACATATAATGCAGAACTCAAAGGATCATCAACCATATTGTAACATTAGAACAGGTCTAGCCTTTGTATCTTTTCTTCTTTGTATATCGGCATATACAAGCACTTCAAACATACAAACTGCAGACCCCAAAATGATTATTCACTGCATTTGACTCTCCAATCGCATCTGGGTTGTATGTCCTCCCTTATATCTTTGCCTTGTATATCGCATATACAATGCGAATATACAAGCAAAAGCTGCATACAAACATGTACATACAACACATGCATTTGAACTTGTACCTGCCCTTTGTATGTGACCTTGCATCTGCGCCTTGTATATTGTCTACATACAATGCGAACATACAAACAAAAGATGCATACAATCGCTTGTGCCTTTACCAACCAGAATGCATACTCTTTTCGGGTCTAGGACTTGTATATCAGGAATGTATATGCCCTTGTATATGTGATTGTATGTGCAAAGATACAATCGCATAAACATACAATTGGTGGGCCCCACCTTTGTATCTGACCTTTGCATGTGACCTGTATATGAGATACAATCACCTTTGCACAAAAAGCGGACCCCACCCTCCTTGTATATGCAAATACATCAGACCGTCGGGGGAACCTTGGACTTGGCTACCGATAAGGCCTGTCTCGTTGATGACCCTTTGTATATTCATTTGTATATCGCCTTGCATCTGACCCTTGCATCTACATCGGCCTATCGGAGAGACCTCAAACTAAGTCACCGATATGCAAAGTCTCACTGAAGACACTTGTATCTTTGCATTTCATATGCCTTTGTATATACAAAATACATACAACAATACATACAAAGGACCTGATGTATAGTAGGATTATACATGACCAAGATACAAAAAAAAATGTATCTGAGATGCAAATCGACCAAATGATAGAAAACCCCAAAACAAGGATGACGTCATCATCACATACATGAAAAATGGCTAAGTATAAAACTAAAAATTCTCTGCGATTGAAAACAATTGGAGACAAAAGATTTTTTAGGTTTTTCTGGGTTTTCTGCAAGGATTCTCAGGGTGAGATTTTTGGTATTTTTTGTAAGTCAGAGAATGAATAATGGAAGGATTTAAGCTTTGTATGGTCACTTCTAAAGGATATTCAAGGAATATACCAGGTGAACTATTTAACTCTGGACAGAGGAAAATAGGTCAACAAGCATAAAACCCTAATTGTCATTAGAAGGTTGCAATTACTAATGGAAGACATGAGTTCATATCTATTACTCAAGACCCTATCACAGTCTTAATCCCGCACTAAAACCAACCATTTGACTCATCGACCCTGTGAAAACCAATTCTCTTTGTCGCTGTTTACAGGTCATAGTAGCCCCACTTTGTTGTCGACTCCTTTGTGAGTGTTTAAAACCTCTTATCGACTTCTATTTGTGCTCTCGACTCCCCTATCAGTTTCCAAAATGCTTGTGGATTTAATCGACTCCATGGTGCTCATTTGGTACCCGTCTATCCCGTGGTCAACATCTTAAGATAGAGGTTGATTTTTGTGTTTGGCATCTAGCATTTTTTAAGCTTTAGGTTTTTCATGCTGGAGACTTAAATTTTTTAAATGGGGTTGGGGCCTTTTTCAAAATAATCAATATAAAAATAGTAACCAGAGCATGTGTAACTGAAAATTTTCCACAACCATAAAAAAATCAAATAGTCAAAGTCAAACGACAAGCCAACTAGTCAACCCCTGTCTTCTCTTACATGCCAAAGGGGGTATATTTTTCTTTTTACTATAACTTCTACATACGGGATCAAAAATTCATGCAGGAGGACTCATTGGAAAGGTAAGAAGATGAATTTGCAGTTGTGAAGTTTTCATCAGGTAATTTCATCATCTCCTCAAGTAATTTCTCAGTCAAACGTCAGCTCTTTTTTAAACATAAAATACACATATCTGGAGCAAAACATATCTTTTTTTAGAGAATTTTTTTAAAAGTGCATGGAATTTCATAAACTTTCTGATTCTGCAATTTATTCTTCTATATCAGATAATCAATTGCAAGTTTTTATCAGATCATATCTTTTGCCTTAATCCTCGTTGGCAGCTAACAATCTATCGGTGCAGCTTGTCAAACACGTGTGTCAAAGAATGGGGAAAACAAACTACCAACATATCTTTCACAAATCTGAGTGGCCAAAGAATTTTTTTTTATCACTAAGTTAGGAACACTTCAAATTGGTGCTTAAAATGAACTTTGTTTTCTCTATGCCTGCTTTCTTTTCTTTGTTTGATTGTTGAGTCTGTGTGTTACCTGACTTAGCAATAGTCTCCCCCCGCCTTTCCAATAGATCTGGGGTGCATGAGAAACGATTGCTAACTCTAGAGGGCCTGCCTTCCCATTGTGAGAAGGGGTATGACCCAAGAAGAAATGGGCTAAAGCCAATCCATTCCAAGCCGCTATATAAATAATGCATTTGTGACGAAAGTCACGAACGACGGGTGTTGTTCTGCTATACCGATGGATGTTTCCCCCCAAAACCCTATAGGGCCTAACCTTTGCAGGCTAGGAAGGCTCCTTAACAAAGAGAATCACTGCATGTATAGCCACCTGAACAGAAACCCTAACTAAAAATTGTGTTTAGCAACCAAAAACCCCTATATGTTGGTACAAGAGGACAACTAATTAGGGGTAAGTGAAAGAAGATGGGGGGCCAAAAAGGGGTCTTAAGTGGCCACTTTTTTTCTGAAATCAGGAAATACTGGCCTTGGATGAGAAATTGAGCATAGTTACACTCAAATTTTAGAGATGCAACCAAAACAATGTTCGTAGTGCTCCGAGTCTACTTTCTAAACTACTATTTTGTTTTGAAAATGGCATAGATTAAGGGGTTCAAAAGAGGGAGCCACAGAAATTGGTGTTGTTTCTGTCAAAAAAACATAACATAGCATGTTTTGTGGCTCCCTCAAAAGGTCAAATTTTTTTTGGTATTTTTAAAATCGCTTCAGTGAGAAATTAGCTAATAGCATGTAGTTTATGCCCGATTTTTCTTATAATTTTTTGATGAATATTTGATTTTTTACTAATTTTTAAAGTGGACACATCCTAAAAAATAGAATTTTGGCCGTGCTACCCCTATAAATTTTGAAAACTAATTGAAAATCATTTTTTTATTTTTTTAATATTTGTAGAATGGAGTCTAGTTTCTAAATATGTAATTTTTTTGAAATTTGAATGAATAGTTATTTTACAATGAAAAAAAGACCAAACAGTGGTTTTTGCATAAAAACGGTCACACAAACAAAAGAAATTAAAGATGAAAGGCTTAACATTGTTAAAATGTGAAAAAAATCACATCGTCAAATAGCTAAGAGAAAGCCTAACATTACCCATGTGTTTGATTTGTTCAACCTTGAAACACGTGCAAATCTGAGGGTTAGCACGAACGAAATTATGTGAAATTTTGAAGAATACAGAAAAACACGTCTGTGACTGTTCATAAGGCACTCCAAGCCTTTGGGTTGGAAATCCAAAGCAAATCCCAAGCCCAAGGCTTGGGATTCCCAAAGCAAGAAATAACGCGAGCGCGTTATAACGCGCTCGCGTTATTTCTTGCCTTACATTTTTTCCCGCAAGTCTGTCTTTTGCCATGTTTGACATAACGCGAGCGCGTTATAACGCGCTCGCGTTATTTCTTGCCTTACATTTTTTCCCGCAAGTCTGTCTTTTGCCATGTTTGACATAACGCGAGCGCGTTATAACGCGCTCACGTTATGTCCCACTCAAATTTTTTTACATTCAAGGCTATTCATCATGAGGGTTAAGGCATAAGGGATAGAGTTGGAAGGTTTACGGATAAGGGATTAGTGTTTAAGGTATAGTATCGAGCCCGTTGAGGGTCTAGGAATAGGGATAGCGTTTAAGGTTTAGGGATGAGGGATGACAGATTACGGTTGAGGGTCGAGGGATCAAAGTTAAGGGTTGAGGGATTAGGGTTTGACATTAAGGGTTGAGGGTTGAGGTTCAAGGGTCAAGGGTTTAGGGATAGGGTTTAGGGTCGAGGGATTAGGGTTAAAGTAGAGTGTGGAGGGTGTAAGGATTAGGGATAGGGTTGGAGGGTTTAGGGATAAGGGATTAGGGTTTAAGGTATAGTATCAAGTCTGTTGAGAGTTTAGGAATAGGGATAGCATTTAGGGATTAGGGATGAGGGATTATAGTTGAGGGATGATGGATTAGGGTTGAGGGTTGAGGGATTAGGGTTTAGGGATAAGGTTTAGGGTTGAGGGTTGAGGGATTAGGGTTTAAGGTATAGTGTTGAGGGTTGAGGGTTGAGGGTTTAGGATTAGGGTTTAATAGGGTTGACGGATTAGCATTTAATGTCGAGGTTAGGGTTAGAGTGTTGAGGGTAGAAGGATTAGGGATAGGGTTTAGGGTTTAAGGTTTAAGGATTGAGGGTTGAGGCTTTAGGGATGAGGGTTTAAGGCTTAAGATATAGTGTCAAGTGTTGAGGGTGTAGGGATAGGGTTTAAGTTTTAAGGGTTAAGGGTTGAGGGATATGGATTAGGGTTTAAGGTATAGTGTTGAGGGTCGAGGGATCAGAGTTAAGGGTTGAGGGATTAGGGTTTGATGTTGAGGGTTGAGGGTTGAGGTTCGAGGGTCAAGAGTTTAGGGATAGGGTTGAGGGTCGAGGAATTAGGGTTAAAGTAGAGTGTGGAGGGTATAAGGATTAGGGATAGGGTTGGAGGGTTTAGGGATAAGGGATTAGGGTTTAAGGTATAGTATCGATTCTGTTGAGTGTAGGAATAGGGATAGCATTTAGGGTTTAGGGATGAAGGATTAGAGTTGGGGGATGACAGATTAGGGTTGAGGGTTGAGGGATTAGGGTTTAGGGATAAGGTTTAGGGTTGAGGGATGAGGGATTATGGTTTAAGGTATAGTGTTGAGGGTTTAGGGATAGGGTTTAGGGTTGAGGGATTAAGATTTGACATTGAGGGTTGAGGGTTTAGGGTTTAGGGTTAGGGTTGAGAGATGAGGGATCAGAGTTAAGGGTTGAGGGAATAGGGTTTAACGTCGAGGGTTGAGGGTTGAGGTTCGAGGGTCAAGGGTTTAGGGATAGGGTTGAGGTTGAAGGGATTAGGGTTAAAGTAGAGTGTTGAGGGTGTAAGGATTAGGGATAGGGTTGGAGGGTTTAGGGATAAGGGATTAGAGTTTAAGGTATAGTATCGAGTCTGTTGAGGGTTTAGGAATAGGGATAGCATTTAGGGTTTAGGGATGAGGAATTAGAGTTGAGGGATGAGGGATTAGGGTTGAGGGTTGAGGGATTAGGGTTTAGGGATAAGGTTTAGGGTTGAGGGTTGAGGGATTGGGGTTTAAGGTATAGTGTTGAGGGTTGATGGTTTAGGGATAGGGTTTAGGTTTGAGGGATTAGGGTTTAGGGTTGATGAATTAGGGTTTAATGTTGAGAGTTGAGGGTTGAGGGTTGAGGGTTGAGGTTGAGGGATAGGGTTAATGGTCAAGGGATTAGGGTTAAATAAGAGTGTCGATGGTAGAGGGATTAGGGTTTAAGGTATAGTATCGAGCCTGTTGAGGGTCTAGGAATAGGGATAGCGTTTAGGGTTTAGGAATGATGGATTAGAGTTGAGGGATGACGGATGACAAATTAGGGTTGAGGGTTGAGGGATTAGGGTTTAGGGACAAGGTTTAGGGTTAGGGTTTAGGGTTGAGGGATTAGAGTGAAGGGTTGAGGGATTAGAATTTGGCGTTGAGGGTTTAGGGTTTAGGATCAGGGTTGAAGGTCGAGGGATCAGAGTTAAGGGTTGAGGGATTAGGGTTTGATATTGAGGGTTGAGGGTTGAGGTTCGAGGGTCAAGGGTTTAGGGATAGGGTTGAGGGTCGAGGAATTAGGGTTACAGTAGAGTGTGGAGGGTATAAGGATTAGGGATAGGGTTGGAGGGTTTAGGGATAAGGGATTAGAGTTTAAGGTATAGTATCGAGTCTGTTGAGGGTTTAGGAATAGGGATAGCATTTAGGGTTTAGGGATGAGGGATTAGAGTTGAGGGATGAGGGATTAGGGTTGAGGGTTGAGGGATAAGGTTTAGGGTTGAGGGTTGAGGGATTAGGGTTTAAGGTATAGTGTTGAGGGTTGATGGTTTAGGGATAGGGTTTAGGTTTGAGGGATCAGGGTTTAGGGTTGATGAATTAGGGTTTAATGTTGAGAGTTGAGGGTTGAGGGTTGAGGGTTGAGGTTGAGGGATAGGGTTAATGGTCAAGGGATTAGGGTTAATTAAGAGTGTTGATGGTAGAGGGATTAGGGTTTAAGGTATAGTATCGAGCCTGTTGAGGGTCTAGGAATAGGGATAGCGTTTAGCGTTTAGGAATGAGGGATTAGAGTTGAGGGATGACGGATGACAGATTAGGGTTGAGGGTTGAGGGATTAGGGTTTAGGGACAAGGTTTAGGGTTAGGGTTTAGGGATAGGGTTTAGGGTTGAGGGATTAGAGTGAAGGGTTGAGGGATTAGAATTTGGCGTTGAGGGTTTAGGGTTTAGGATCAGGGTTGAAGGTCGAGGGATCAGAGTTAAGGGTTGAGGGATTGGGGTTTGATGTTGAGGGTTGAGGGTTGAGGTTCGAGGGTCAAGGGTTTAGGGATAGGGTTGAGGGTCGAGGAATTAGGGTTACAGTAGAGTGTGGAGGGTATAAGGATTAGGGATAGGGTTGGAGGGTTTAGGGATAAGGGATTAGAGTTTAAGGTATAGTATCGAGTCTGTTGAGGGTTTAGGAATAGGGATAGCATTTAGGGTTTAGGGATGAGGGATTAGAGTTGAGGGATGAGGGATTAGGGTTGAGGGTTGAGGGATAAGGTTTAGGGTTGAGGGTTGAGGGATTAGGGTTTAAGGTATAGTGTTGAGGGTTGATGGTTTAGGGATAGGGTTTAGGTTTGAGGGATTAGGGTTTAGGGTTGATGAATTAGGGTTTAATGTTGAGAGTTGAGGGTTGAGGGTTGAGGCTTGAGGTTGAGGGATAGGGTTAATGGTCAAGGGATTAGGGTTAAATAAGAGTGTCGATGGTAGAGGGATTAGGGTTTAAGGTATAGTATCGAGCCTGTTGAGGGTCTAGGAATAGGGATAGCGTTTAGGGTTTAGGAATGAGGGATTAGAGTTGAGGGATGACGGATGACAGATTAGGGTTGAGGGTTGAGGGATTAGGGTTTAGGGACAAGGTTTAGGGTTAGGGTTTAAGGTATAGTGTTGAGGGTTTAGGGATAGGGTTTAGGGTTGAGGGATTAGAGTGAAGGGTTGAGGGATTAGAATTTGGCTTTGAGGGTTTAGGGTTTAGGATCAGGGTTGAAGGTCGAGGGATTAGAGTTAAGGGTTGAGGGATTAGGGTTTGATGTTGAGGGTGAGGGTTGAGGTTCGAGGGTCAAGGGTTTAGGGATAGGGTTGAGGGTCGAGGAATTAGGGTTAAAGTAGAGTGTGGAGAGATGACGGATGATAGATTAGGGTTGAGGGTTGAGGGATTAGGGTTTGATGTTGAGGGTTGAGGGTTTAGGGTTAGGGTTGAGAGATGAGGGATCAGAGTTAAGGGTTGAGGGATTAGGGTTTGACGTCGAGGGCTGAGGTTCAAGGGTCAAGGGTTTAGGGATAGGGTTGAGGTTGAAGGGATTAGGGTTTAGGGACAAGGTTTAGGGTTAGGGTTGAGGGATTAGGGTTTAAGGTATAGTGTTGAGGGTTTAGGGATAGGGTTTAGGGTTGAGGGATTAGAGTGAAGGGTTGAGGGATTAGAATTTGGCGTTGAGGGTTTAGGGTTTAGGATCAGGGTTGAAGGTCGAGGGATTAGAGTTAAGGGTTGAGGGATTAGGGTTTGATGTTGAGGGTTGAGGGTTGAGGTTCGAGGGTCGAGGGTTGAGGAATTAGGGTTAAAGTAGAGTGTGGAGGGATGACAGATGATAGATTAGGGTTGAGGGTTGAGGGATTAGGGTTTGATGTTGAGGGTTGAGGGTTTAGGGTTAGGGTTGAGAGATGAGGGATAAGAGTTAAGGGTTGAGGGATTAGGGTTTGACGTCGAGGGCTGAGGTTCGAGGGTCAAGGGTTTAGGGATAGGGTTGAGGTTGAAGGGATTAGGGTTTAAGGTATAGTGTTGAGGGTTGATGGATTAGAGTTAAGGGTTGAGGGATTAGGGTTGAGGGTTGTAAGGATTAGGGATAGGGTTGGAGGGTTGACGGATTAGGATTTGACGTTGAGGGATTAGGATTTGACGTTGAGGGTTGAGGGATTAGGATTTGACATTGAGGGTTGAGGGTTTAGGGATAGGGTTGAGGGATTAGGATTTGACATTGAGGGTTGAGGGTCAAGGAATCAGAGTTGAGGGTTTAGGGTTTAGGGATCTATAGCAGGACAAAATGCGAGCACGTTATAGCGCGAGTGCGTTATAACGCGCTCGCGTTATAACACGCTCGCGTTTTGTATTTCTACTGAAACGGTAAAAAAGTGGTTACCCCCATGATCCAGGCCCACATGCTCTATTTTCTTATTGATTCTGCGCGTGCTCCGACAAAAAAGAAGTGCTTTCATGCTATTGGGAAGTTCACATGCACATTTGACACATTGTACCACCTTTGCATGATCTTTCCACCACCTTTTCTGCTTTGCCAACTTGAGAAGGAGGAAATAACATAGTTTTCAAACCAAATTTGATATATATCTATACAAGTTTCAATTTTTGTAGTATTGCAATGTTAATTTTGATTCAATTTTAAGAATTTAACATTGAAAAGGAAGCAAGTGGTGAAAAACTCAAATTGTTGAGGAGTTTGATGCAAGAAGATAAAAACACTACATAATTGGGTACTCTCTCCATTCAAATCTTCATTTTTTAGGTATGTCAAGTCTTTACATGCATGTTCTTTACATTTTCTTTATTTCGGATTGAATTACTTTATCATGCTTTATCATACATGTTTAAAATAGACAAATTTCCAATCAAGAAAGCAACCTACAATCTCACATGATGCCAGGTATATTTTCTACACTCGGGCTCTTTAATAATTATGTGTAATAAACAAACCTTAGTTCATACCATGATGTCAAACTATACAAGAATAAATCCTTACAACATAAAAAAAATACAATCCCACTATTATCATGTATTCATTTCTTAGGAACTAATATTGGTCTCTTTATCATATGCTACAGACAAATTCTCCGTCATGCCGAGGAAACGATCAAGAATTAAACCAACACAGGAAGAGATAGAAGCTAAGAATGCAAAGAAAGCAATGGCTATGAGGGAACTTCGTGAGAAGAGGAAATTGGACACGATAAATGAAGACATACCAATTGAAGAGGAACCACAACCATCACAAAGAGATATGGTATTGGCGGCACAAAGAGAACGAATGCAAAAACTTCGTGGTACGAGAGATTTGAATACCATAGTTGGAGACACATCCTTTATCGCAAGACAACATGTAGGGACACCATCTATCACATCTCAAGTTGAGAGTACATCATCACTCACATGTGATGAAGGAGGTACGCCATCGTTCCCACCTCAACCTCAAGGTATGTCATCTATTCCATCTTCGATCGAAGGTATGCCATCTAACCCATCTCATTTAAATATTGATGAAATTCCTAATGTTGAGATGAATTTACCTAACTTGACACCACCTAGAATTTTGCATAGAAAGCCAAAGTATTTGATTGATATTGATGAGAATATTTTGCAGCCAATGGAAGGTAAGATTCCAAAACACACTTGTAGAAGATATGCTAATAAGATTTGGAGATTGTTCTTTGAAAAGTTAAATGAGACTGCAAGATGTCAACTATTCGTTGAAATGATGCGAAGTATAAAGTATAGGTCTATCATGAAGATTCTTGGGTTGAGAACATCAGAGGCTTCAAGTGAAAAATCTATTGTCAAGAATCTAATGAGTGCGTATGAGAGTGTGGGTAACACCTCACGCACAAAAGATAGTAATGCAACACGGCGTGTGATTACATCGACTATAGTAAGTAGTCAAACGATGAAAGCTCGTCTCATTAGAAAGACAAGTCAAAAATTGAGAATTAATAGGAAAACTTTATCAAGAGTCATTGGAAGACGCCAAACAATTGAGGACACTAATGCCAATGAATTATGGGCGTTCTCGGGGAGACTACCACAAAAAAATAAACCAATTGTTGAAGCATTGAGATCACTAATTGAAGACTTTTGGAAGAATTACACAAGGGTATCTCCGAATCAAAGGGATGTGGTAAGAAGGAGAATTGGTAGTCAGAACCGCGAGCCACATCCAAAGCATTTTTTGGATGAGACTCAAACACAGTTTTATGGTAAATTTCTAGAGAAGTATCCTCAAATTAAAATTTGTCAAAGATATTTTGAAATGCTAAAACCTTTCTATGTTAAGATAAATCACACACGCACTACTTGTTGTTGTAGATTACATATTGAATTTTCTAACCATTTTGATGCTTATAGGTCTATATGTTTAGATATGCATACTAACAATGATTTGCAGGGTTGTGCCATATGTGCCCCACCAACATCTTCAAGAGACTTCATATCAAGAATTTTATGTGAAAGAGAGGAAGGTCAAATATTCTACAAGAAATTATGCTTGGATGGCACATGTCATCGTTGCGGTGGCTTGCAACATTTGCCAATATGTGAACATATGGAAATAACACATGCGGTTGGAAATGAACTAGTAGAGTTTGGCAAGTATAAAACAGTGGCATACAATACAAAAGATGGTAAAGAAGCAAAGAGGTGTGAATTAGTTATTGAAAAGATTCCAGTGTATCAGTTTATGCCTATATTTCATGACAGCATAGTGTATGAGTATGCAAGACATGCCCATAGAGCTCGATGGTTGGACTTGCAATTCAAGTTATGCAAGGACACATTTCCAGTTGGTAGCATTGTTTCAGTCATCGACTTTGCAGAGAACTACAGTCTACAGCCACAGCGTGAGGTGCAATCACAATATTACAACTCCACACAGGTTTCTATATTTGTGCACATCGCATTCATTCATGCGAATGATAGTACAGAGGATGATAGAAAGATCATAAGGGAGTATCATTTCTATATTAGTGATGATCGCATGCATTCTACGGAGTTCGTGCAAGGTTGCTTTCAGGTGTTCTATAATGATTTGGCTAGAAGGGGCATATCGTTCAGTCAGCATATCATATGGTCGGATAATTGTGCATCATAATTCAAGAACTCGGGGAATTTCTATTGGCTGAGTAGGATGCATAATTTTACAGGTATTCAACATATGTGGAACTTTTGTGAGGCCGGGCATGGAAAGGGGGAGCATGATGGTGCAGGAGCATGTATCAAAAGAGCCATAGCACGAGAAGAGTTAAAATATAAAGACAATGCAAAGTTGACAGATGCAAAATTGATTGTCGAGTGGTGTAATGCTTCCATGGGTCCAGGTAATGAAGGTAAGTCTTTAGTTCGTAGATTTTTTTGGTTGATAGATGATACTAACATTGCACCATATGAGGATTGTTGTACACTGACAGGATCAAATGAGATGCACTCTTTCAGAAGCTCAATTGCAGGTTCATGGAGTATCCATACACGAAAGATGTCATGCTTTTGTTCTTATTGTACAATTCAAGTTTGGGATGAGTGCGAGTCAAAGGAGTGGGTTGACGAATGGCAATTAAGTTATCTTAGCCCACTTGACACGTATCGACCCCCGACGGCACTGGAACTAACACAGATGGAATTGTCAGTTGACTTTGACCACATATCAGATTTAGTTCAACCAGGTAATATAGGGCACATATATGCATCTAATTTCATCTAGTTCAACCAGGTAATGTCATCTTACTTTGTAGTGTTTTTGTAATGTTGACTAATTTCATCTAATTTGCTACACATATCAATGTAGGACACGTATATGCAGTTATTGCAGATGAAGATAATGAAGAGGGAACAGATTATTACTTATGTCGTTGTGTTGAGGCCAAAAAGAAATTGGAGGCCCCTGTTACAGATGGAGAAAACATCGAATACCCTACAGGATCAGTGGTTATTACTGGAACATGGCTTAGAAGGTATCCACATAAGAGTGTTAATATTTGGCTATTTCAGGACTTTGACATGCATCGAAAGATTCTTCATTATTCGAACCTTGTCGTGGCATCCAATGTTCATTTGATAAAGTATCGGGGTAGACCTTTGAACAAAATATTGTGGAAGGTGCGTGAGTCTGACCATGAAGCAATACTTGACACAATAAAGAGTAGAGCAGATCCAGATGGTTCATTGGATTAATTTGTAAGTATTCACATTGATTTTGTAAAGTTATGTTACATTGAGTTGTAAGTATGCACATTAATTTGTAAGGTTTGTCTTTTTTTATTTCCTCCTGCATTTTTACACATATGTACACATTTTTACATCGTCATGTTATGCATTTTTGGTGTCCTGCTCCTGATGCGACCAAACTCATAACTCACCCTACTAGACACCATTTGATGATCTCTCCAACACTCTGGATCCAGGGCGCCCAATCATGATGATGACCTATATACCATTCTCCCAAGGCGCTCATAATGAATGAATGATAAGGAGCGCCTTGACCTCTATAATCAAGGTGATTTTAAGTCACTTTGAGTCATTTGGGGTCAGTTTGAGTCTTTGAGTCATGTTGCAAAAAAGTGTCAATGTTGTCAAGTTGCACAAAGCAACCTTTGCATTTTTGGTGTCTTGCTCGTGATGTGACCAAACTGACTGTTCCAACACATTCGGATGGGTACATTTACGCTAGGCATGGTCCTGTTTTTCACCCAAACATGTCGAAACAGTCTAAGCTACATTGTACCAACGATATCCCTGAAGAGTCCAAAGTGCAAAAAGGCTGCAATCTTTGACGAGATGTTACTCGAAAATTATGTCACTTAGAAACATTCCGTCTGAGGCAACGCTATCACGTAGAGTGCCTCTACAATAATCTCTCTCAGTTTTTTATAGCTATGAGGCATTTACCCGTGGTGAAAGGTTTTCTGCTGCCCCAAAAATCGTCAGAAGGAGGCAATGTAAAGTTGCAAAGGGGTGTAACTTTTGTCCTGCTCCTGATGCGACCAAACTGACTATTCCAACGCGTCCGAATGGGTACATTTATGCTAGGCATGGTCCTATTTCTCACCCAAACATGTCAAAACAGTCGGAGCTACATTGTACCGACGATATCCCTGAAGAGTCCAAAGTGCAAAAAGGCAGCAATCTTTGACGAGATGTTACTCAAAAATCGTGTCACTTAGAAACATTCTGTCTAAGGCAACGGGATCACGTAGAGTGCCTCTACAATAACCTCTCTCAGTTTTTTATAGCTCTTAGGCATTTGCCCGTGGTGAAAGGTTTTCTGTTGCCCCAAAAATCGTCAGAAGGAGGCAGTGTAAAGTTGCAAAGGGGTGTAACTTTCGTCTTGCTCCTGATGCGACCAAACTGACTGTTCCAATGCGTCCAAATGGGTACATTTATGCTAGGCATGGTCCTATTTCTCACCCAAACATGTCGAAACAGTCGGAGCTACATTGTACCGACGATATCCCTGAAGAGTCTAAAGTGCAAAAAGGCAGCAATCTTTGACGAGATGTTACTCGAAAATCATGTCACTTAGAAACATTCCGTCTAAGGCAACAGGATCATGTAGAGTGCCTCTACAATAACCTCTCTCAGTTTTTTATAGCTCTGAGGCATTTGCCCGTGGTGAAAGGTTTTCTGTTGCACCAAAAATTGTCAGAAGGAGGCAATGTAAAGTTGCAAAGGGGTGTAACTTTCGTCCTGCTCCTGATGCGACCAAACTGATTGTTCCAACGCGTCCGAATGGGTACATTTATGCTAGGCATGGTCCTATTTCTCACCCAAACATGTCGAAACAGTCGGAGCTACATTGTACCGACGATATCCCTGAAGAGTCCAAAGTGCAAAAAGGTAGCAATCTTTGACGAGATGTTATTCGAAAATCATGTCACTTAGAAACATTCCGTCTGAGGCAACGGGATCACGTAGAGTGCCTCTACAATAACCTCTCTCAGTTTTTTATAGCTCTGAGGCATTTGCCCGTGGTGAAAGGTTTTCTGTTGCCCCAAAAATCGTCAGAAGGAGGCAGTGTAAAGTTGCAAAGGGGTGTAACTTTCGTCCTGCTCCTGATGCGACCAAACTGACTATTCCAACGCGTCTGAATGGGTACATTTATGCTAGGCATGGTCCTATTTCTCACCCAAACATGTTGAAACAGTCGGAGCTACATTGTACCGACGATATCCCTGAAGAGTCCAAAGTGCAAAAAGGCAGCAATCTTTGACGAGATGTTACTCGAAAATCGTGTCACTTAGAAACATTCCGTCTGAGGCAACGGGATCACGTAGAGTGCCTCTACAATAACCTCTCTCAATTTTTTATAGCTCTGAGGCATTTGCCCGTGGTGAAAGGTTTTCTGTTGCCCCAAAAATCGTCAGAAGGAGGCAGTGTAAAGTTGCAAAGGGGTGTAACTTTCATCCTGCTCTTGATGCGACCAAACTGACTGTTCCAACGCATCCAAATGGGTACATTTATGCTAGGGATGGTCCTATTTCTCACTCAAACATGTCGAAACAGTCGGAGCTACATTGTACCGACGATATCCCTGAAGAGTCCAAAGTGCAAAAAGGCAGGAATCTTTGACGAGATGTTACTCGAAAACCGTGTCACTTAGAAACATTCTGTCTAAGGCAACGGGATCACATAGAGTGCCTCTACAATAACCTCTCTTAGTTTTTTATAGCTCTTAGGCATTTGCCCATGGTGAAAGGTTTTCTGTTGCCCCAAAAATCGTCAGGAGGCAGTGTAAAGTTGCAAAGGGGTGTAACTTTCGTCCTGCTCCTAATGCGACCAAACTGACTATTCCAACGCGTCTGAATGGGTACATTTATGCTAGGCATGGTCCTATTTCTCACCCAAACATGTCGAAATAGTCAGAGCTACATTGTACCGACGATATCCCTGAAGAGTCCAAAGTGCAAAAAGGCAGCAATCTTTGACGAGATGTTACTCAAAAATCATGTCACTTAGAAACATTCCGTCTAAGGCAACGGGATCACGCAGTGTGCCTCTACAATAACCTCTCTCAGTTTTTTATAGCTCTAAGGCATTTGCCCGCGGTGAAAGGTTTTCTGTTGCCCCAAAAATCATCAGAAGGAGGCAGTGTAAAGTTGCAAAGGGGTGTACCTTTCATCCTGCTCCTGATGCGACCAAACTGACTATTCCAACGCGTCTGAATGGGTACATTTATGCTAGGCATGGTCCTATTTCTCACCCAAACATGTCAAAATAGTCAGAGCTACATTGTACCGACGATATCCCTGAAGAGTCCAAAGTGCAAAAAGGTAGCAATCTTTGACGAGATGTTACTCGAAAACTGTGTCACTTAGAAACATTCCGTCTGAGGCAACGGGATCACGTAGAGTGCCTCTACAATAACCTCTCTCAATTTTTTATAGCTCTGAGGCATTTGCCCGTGGTGAAAGGTTTTCTGCTGCCCCAAAAATCGTCAGAAGGAGGCAGTGTATTAAGTCAGGATGAAAGCCTATTCACTCTAGGCGCCTATTTTTGACCAAATCACACATGCGCCTTGAACAACTCTGTCTTCTAGGTGCTTTTCTCTAATCTCTGTAACTCTCCAAATCCACTAAGGCGCAAATTTTACCTCTTGGGCTCAAGATATAGGTTCTTCATCCAAGGCGCCAGAATGGTCCAAAGGTGCATTTCACCTCTAACCTCACCTCTGACCTTACTTGGAGGCACTAAACCTCATCTCATTGCTCTCCTCCATTACAAGCGCTCACTTACCTCAATCTTGGGCGCATACCAACATCCCAACATCTAAATCACCTAGGCGCTCAAAACCTTCAAGACTCAAGGTGCATTTTATGATCAAACAAGGTATCTCCTGAACAAGGCACTCATAGTCTCATCAGGGCGTTAATCATCATCATGAGCACTCATATTGGTCTAGGCGCATAGTTATCTCTGGAATGCTCAAGGCGCACATACCCTTCTCTAGGCTAGTTTACACTTATTCAAGGCGCTCATTTCAAACTTACATGAACTCCTCATTACAAGATGCACAAACTAGATGATCCTAGGGCATAAGGGCGCTCATAGGAGTTGTTATGTGTCATTTTGGCCAAGGTTTTCTGGAGCAGTGAAGACATTAGGAAGGGGATGATCATTTGGATAGTTTTGAATGCTTTATTTCTCCTTGTTTAAACTAGGCACTCACTGAGGATTGGAGTAGCCTTTGCACCCTCACATCACGTTAATCGGCGTTTCAGAGGCAATCATAGTATAGGAAGATTTGCGCCTTGAAGAAGAGAGTTATCTGGTGAGTGCTTAGGAGTTCTGGCACCTAGGGGAAAGGTCTAGGTAGAGCGCCTTCAGACTTTGACAGTGAAGTGCCTTAAGGAGTTGGATGATGTTTTTTCCTAGAGTGGAGATGATGTTTTTAGCACCTTAAGGATGATGATGGAGCGCCTTGGAGTCAGGTTAGTCTGGAGCACCTTAAGAAGGTAAAGCACTTCAAATGTAAACACAAGTGTTTTGAGCACCCTAATGAGAAGTTGTCTTGGCACCATAAGTTGTTCAAACGAAGATATGCGCCTTGGATAGTTGCAAAGACCTAATTTAGCGCCCAAGGTTGGAAGACTCTTTGTGAGCGCCCAGTGTTTGAAAGCTCTTTGTGTTTGGTGCATTAAAATGAATTTGGCACCTAAGTAGTATTGAAACACTCAACTGAGCGCCTAAAGCCCATGAGAGAAGTGATATGCGCCTTGATAGGAATATCATGGAAGATGAGTTTACTGAATGGCGCCTTGAATGACTTGGTTGATTAAGTGTTTTAGCGCCTAGATATGGGATGAATCATTGAGCGCCTTTGGTTGAGATGATGTCAGCACCTTTGAGATTATAACACCTTGGAGTCAAGTTTGAAGGAGCACCTTGAGAAGGTAAAACACTTCAAATGTTTTCAAGGAATTGGAGAAGTCACTTAGTGCCTAGAAGGAATTCCAGAGCAAGAGGGTTGGAGCGCCTTGAGCTTCAAGTCAGATATGCGCCTAGACCTCTACCCTTTAGCAAGTTGAAGCCCTCTGAGCCTTGACAACGTGAGAATGCCTTATAGTGAATATGCGCCTTGGGCAAGGTTGAATACAAAGTTGAGGAGTATATCATAATGAGTATGTGCACTGTAGGGTTAGATGATAAAGACTAGTGCCTTGAGTGTCTTGGTCAAAATTTTGACGTGAGAAGTCTTGGAAGATCAAACCCTGGAGTGCGCCTTAGAGAGAACCTATTGATCCTTTGCTTTGACAAGATTTGGGCGCCAGAATGATCCTTAATAAATGGAATGTATCTACACCAATTTTGCGCCTTTAGGGAAGTGATGGTGGCCAGAATGATCCTTAATCTCATGTTTGTGCGCCTAGGTCTAGAAGCAAGATTTGAGCGCCTTAGGATAGGGTTTTTTGCACCTTGTCTTGGAGAGTGAATTTGCGCCTTGGATGATGTTGAAGCGCCTTGGGATGAAATGCGCCCAAACTTACAGAGGGCCTTCAGTGAGGGAGTTGAAGAGAGTGCTTAGAGGAAGGATAGCCTTAAGATCAAACTAAGTACTTAGAAACCTAAGATTAGTGCCTTATTTGAAGTTATACACCTATTCTTGCGCCAGAGAGTGAGTTTGAGTGTGAAGAAGTGAATGTCTACGCCTTGAAGGGGATACAAAGGGAAGATGATGCACCTTGATGGGTTGATGATGGAAATTTGCGTTTTGGAGCTAAATGTGCGCCTTGAATCTAAATGATATTTGAGTGCTTAGAGGTAAATAGGGGCGCCTTTGAGAATTCTTTATGCTTTAAGGAATGGATTGTGGCGCTTTGGACTAAGGTAAGTCCTGAGCACTTCCAATGATTTTAAGGAGCGCCTTGAAGGAGATAGTGCATAGAGGTACAATGAATCTTCCGGAGAACATGGATAGACAACTAAGTCTCCAACTTGAGTCTTCTAAGTGAATTGGATGATGAAGAGAGTCTAGTCATTTTGGGCACTAGTATCAGGATGAATCATCCAAAATGGGTGCCTAGAACTAGAAGGCACCAATGCATGAGTTCAAGGATCCTCCATTGGAGCGCCTAGCCCAGATGGCTATAGATTGAAAGTTTTAAAGCTAAGTGATGTCTCTTAGGTGAATTCCCCCCAGGTGCATGTGTTGGGAAAAATTCTTTGGCTCTGGCACCTAGAATTGGGAGCTTTGTAAGATGCACCAATTGATGAAACATTTCCATTTTGCACCTAGAATAGAACTCTCTCACATAGTTGAAATTGACTTGATAGAAGGAGATAAGTCTTAAGGACTAGTTTGGTGCCTCACTTGCCTATCTCACCTTTGAAATGCGCTTTGGTTGATGATCATCATTGATGGAGCCTAGTGAAATGTAAAGCTATTTGCATCTCCAGAGGATCAAAATTGGATTAGGAGATCATCCTTGCAGTTGAGATTGACAGAGAAGTGTTAAAGGAATCACTTCAAATGGGCGCCTAAGCTAGTTGAGGCGCATATCAATTCCACTGTAACTCCAGACTGACGCTTAGGATCCAGTCATCTCCTAAGGCGCAGTTCCATTCACCCATGACCTCGCTTGGCGTCTAAAACTTGGAAACTCCTTTGGAAAGCTCCTATTGTGCCTAGAAGATGAGTTTGGGATATCAACTTGCAAAAGGCTTAGAAACTCTTCAAAGATGTTAGGCACAATCCCATGGCACTGGAGCTCAGTTTTGGCGCCTTCAAGGAATAGCACATGAAGGAACTTGGGAGGTCAGGTGCTTGTAAAAGGGAACACCTTGGAACATCTTCCAGGGGTTGAAGTAGTAAGAAAACATCAAGTGAGTCTAGGCGCACTCCCTTGTGTGAACAGTTTAGCTCTGGCGCCTAGCCATAGAGTGAGCCAGAAGAAGTAGTTTGGACATTAGAAGATAGGCGCTCATTCTACAATGAAGCATTCCACCTTCCTAATCAACAAAGACTTGCAAGAATTGACAAAGGAAGCTAAGGCACACCTTCTACTTGTTTCCACCTCCAGAATGCTCCTAACCTTGAAAGGGGGTTCAAAGATGTTTGTTAGACCTTTTCACTCAAAGCGCTCACCTTAGGCGCACTTTCTAAGTCCTTGTCACCTCAAGGAAACACCTAGTTTGGAAGGCGCTTGCCCTGTTCTCCACTCCTTTCAATTGGCGCCTAGAACATAGAATGCATGAAAGGAGCGCCTAGACTCCAGAGGGCTCATTTGGGCGCCTAGCATTTAAAACACTTTCATAATGATGATGTTTTGGCGCCTACTCTTGGAAACAATCCAGAGCATCCATAAACTCTAATTGGAACCTAATGTTGACAAGGCGCAACTTCAGGAGGAGGTCACCTCAACTTGGCGCCCAAGTCAGAAAAACCTGTAAATCCTTCAAATATGCGCCTACCTTGTGAGGTGATGAGTTGAACATTCCAAATCTTCAAATGTTGCTCAAGTAAGGAAGACATTGTAACATCAAGGCTTCAAGGCCTGTCCTTGTATTTCCATTGAATGAGTTGTACTTCATGCTATTGAAAGCATTTTCCATGTAATAAGACATTGCAAGTTGATTGAATCAAGTAACAAGACAAGTACCCAACTCTAATGTTGTTTCATTCAAATAGTTATCTTGATGTATATCTTTATGTTATTGAAGTAGTTGATGAATTGTTAGCAAGTAAAAGTGTTTAAGTAAGGAAAATTTTTCGTAGAACTAGTTGGGTATCTTACACTTACACCATGCCTATCCATCAAACATCACAATGCAATCAAAATCCTAACAACATGCCCATGATCCAAGATCAAGTGCAATCATGCAAAGATATTATCAATCACAAGCCTATTAAGAATGAATTAGAGTCTTCTAGTACCATACTTTTCCATCAAACACCATCATGTAATCCATGGCCTATCAAGCCTATCAAAGAAAATGCAAACATCCTATTTAATACAATCAGACTTTAAATATTTGAAGTAGCCATCTACAAATATCCATTCAAAAGTGGATTTATAATGCAAGTATGGACGCCATTAATAAAAAAGATTTGTATTAACCAAATATCCATATACGCATACATCAATATCTGTCGATATAAGTATAACATATATACAAAATAGCCATATAGGCTTACAAGAATGCCATATAGGCATACAATGTCAACTATGTACAATACAAAATATATGTCCACAAATGCCATATAGGCATACAACAGAGGAACACAATAAAAAGTCATTCCCCTCTAGCTGGTGAAGAGAATAAATCACGAGCAGCCTTTGATCTTCTAGGGGATGGAGACATGCATGTGGGTGGTCTACTACGAACCCAAGGGCTACTCCTCCTATTTAGTTCTTCCTGCACCTTTACCTGTTACAAAAAAAAGTATAGATATTAATATATAGAAATTACATGTTATAAAAAAATGAAACATTTAACAAAATAATCACTTACCGCTAACATATAATCTGTCTGCTCGCTTGCCTCAGCAGCAGGAAAAGGCCCTGGTGATGTCATGTCCTATAGAAACCATCCAGATAGAAATTAAACTTCAAATCAATAATCTTTTGATTTTTCAAAAATAGACAACTATAACAATGAATGTAAATTGAAATTTACTAATCTGCCTCATACCCCTGTCAATGCCATAGAGCTATGAATCGTAGAGGCCACACCCTGCTCCATTGCCCTATGAACATGGGGAGGTGTATCCACAGCCTGCATCATCTGGAAATAAAACAACATTATTCAATTACGAAAACTATAATAGTGATGCAAATCATGGCTCCTAACATACACACACGCTCATCTAAACATGGAAGTACACACAATAAAACACACAAATCACATACAAAAATTTAGTAAGTACAATTCATTCATTAAACTATTTATTTTATTACCTCCGTAAAGCTTTGAAGTCCACCACCGCTGGCAGGTGTTGCCATGAAATCTACAGTGTTAACCTATTCAACATCCAAAATCAGAAATTAGAATACCATTCATATAACGATGCTATTCACATGTAATATTTATAATTGTTTACTAGTTACATACCTCGACAGTAGATGATCTAGTGAAAAATGTAGGTGGAGAACCACTGAAAACTGCATCGATGCTATGACCCTGAAATTTCATTAAAATCATCAATTTAAATTAGTTAATCTTGTATTTCAAAAATAAAATTTAATAAATTAAATTCAATAAACTTGCTAATATTTACCTGAGTATTAAGGCCGAAAGTCTCACTCAGGAGGGTATCTGTCATCACCATCTGCTCAGCTGCAGATGTAGCCTGTGCACCTGCATCCTGACTGTCCATGGGGTCATAACCACAGGCTGACCCGCAAGCCTGGCAAGTATGCGGTGGGACCCTACTCCTCGCACTATCTCCCAACCCACTCTATGTTGCAGGATCGACATGCTCTATGATGCTCTGGGTCAAGGCACTAATTGACCTCAGTGTATCGACCTCAACACTCTCCTTCACAATGGAAGAGATAGAAACATGCTCGTGGGCTGGTCTGCTGATTACTCGTCTCACTACCCGCTGTGGGTCAAGACGTGCCCCTGGTCTATCCTGTGCTAAGCCCCCACCTCTACCCTGGAAGTCCCGCATATCAAAATAGTTTGGCACTTTATTGAGGACAAACTTGGAGTAGAGTTTCCTCAAAAAGTATTGCGGGACCTCATTGTTATTGCATGGAGGATGGTCAAAAACCATCCACCACCTCTGTCCGAAATTGTCCCTTATCGCTTGGTTGTTGCACCAATGGATAGGGAACCTCTTGCATGTAATGGGTGGAGGTTGATTTGTTTGTGGGTTTGTGAAAATTGAACACAAGTCTACTTTTGTAATTTATAATTTTTTGACATCTTGGTATGATAATTTATCTGCATAGTAATCTCTAAACTCTCTCTTTTTATCGGTCCAACTAGTTATTTGCTTGCTAATTGAATTTACATTTGTTAACATAGACTCAAGAGATTCGGCAAGCGTGGACCTATGCAAGGTTGAAGTGGAAGGATCTTTCAACCTTGCAATTATATCTTTAATTTGTTTTTTGTTGTTTTCAATTTGCCCTATTATATTATCTTGTGTTCCAGGGGCATGTCGAGGAATGAATGGAGGAGGTTGTTGTTCTGTAGGTATTTCCTCCTTAGGATTTTGTGGATTTTGAGGAGGAGGAGGAGGAGGAGGAGGTGCATTAACATTTCTTGACAATTAACGAAATATACATTAAAAATCAACAAAAACCTACCTATATAGAAAGAAATTCAAACAAAAAAACAAAGATAACTCACCTCTTTGGCGTGCTCGACGTCACGGCGGCATTTTGGCGATGAATTGACAAGATTTTTGCGTTGATTGGCATTTTGCAGAACGCGAGCGCGTTTTTGAGGGTTTGCAGGCCGCGGGCAGAGGAGAAAATGGGAGAAATGAAATTGAGTTGCTTTTTTTTTCATTTATAGCAGCCCATAACGCGAGCGCATTATAACGCACTCGCGTTATGGCTCAGTAATGACGAGCCTGTGGCTTGTCATTACCAAGCCATAACGCGAGCGCGTTATAACGCGAGCGCGTTATAATGCGCTCGCGTTATACCTTAATTTTTTTTCAAATTATTTTGGCCACTTTTTGGCCCCCCATCTTTTTGCACTTACCCTTAGACCTTTGATAGCCATCCCACATTTTTGTGGCTTATGGAAGAGATAGCAAGGTACCTCAAGATCTGTGTGTCTTGAGGACCTAGAACTTGGTGTGCCTAAGAAGTGAGTGCATTGTAAGGGGGAGTCCATGCCCCGAGTTCTTGGAGCTATACACCATAAGTAGATGCAATTGGGTAAAACCAAGTGGGAACCCAACAGATATTGTCCTTGCCTAGCCTAGGGTGTACACATTGATCATTGTGTTTAGTGAGCATGCATGTACATGTGTGATCTTGTGTTTGATATTGCCACATCATCCTCAACCTACTTCACATAACACACATTTTCCAATCATTACACTTCATCCAATGCTTCCAAACCAAATCATCATTTTCATCCAATCAACCACATCCCAACCAATCCAAGTCATCTAACCTCATCAATACACATCACCCTCTTTCTAATCCAATCCACATCATTCTACACCATGTCAACACTAGAGGACCTAGCCCAAGAGCTCATTGACCTACTTCACCAAATTCCAAAACCTGTAAACCAACGGACCATTTAGTGGGCCCAAGACATGATCCCAAAACTACAAGCAAGCAAATCACCTCAAATGCAACATCTTATAGCACAAGTACTACACCTCATGGCCACTAGTCAAAACCAACAAGTACATCATCATCTCTTAGCCATTCAACACCAACCAATTCCACCTCATTCCTATGTGACATCCCTTGCCGCTTCACACCAATCTAATCGATTTGCATTTCAAATCACTTCCACATCACGTTACCCTACATCCTTCCATAACAATTCCACATCACCTTATCCTACATCTTTCCATAACAACTCTACATCACCTTACCCTACATCTTTTCATAACATTGCCACATCACCATATCCTATTTCTTCCAATATCAACCATTATCTACAACAACCCATACCCCAAGATCTTTTACCTACACATCCTACCATTTCATCTCTTCATCAAACCCATTCACAAGACTATCAATGGCCCCCATAACATGAACATGCAAGTCCAAGTGGCTCTTTGTACATAGATCAAGTGAACCCAAGTCCACTTTTATAGCAAGACCTATTATACTTAAGTCCACCTATACTACAAGACCTAATAACCTTTGACTCAAGTCTAAGTGACCCTTTGTACATAAATCAAGTATCGTTAAATCTACCTATGCTGCAAGACTTAATAGCCTTTGACGAGGGAGATACCAACCTAGGTCAAGCATGTTATGAACATCCTCCATCCTCCAATCACATGCCAACAAATGAGCCTACTAGTCCCATCTCGACCCTACCATGTGATCCAAATCCCAATCCATTCAACCTTATCCCTCTATCCAATCTAAATCCCAATCCATCTAACCCTGATCCAAACCATCTATCTAGTCCTACTATCCTTCCATCCAATCCAATTCCTACTCCTAAACCTACCACACCATCCACCCTTATCATCCATCCCCTATATTGTCTAATTACACATACCCTAATGAAGGATGTGATCCATTGGCTACTAGCTAGGAACAACTTGTCTCTATGTCAAACACCTATCTTAGCACCTAGCAACAAGCCTTCAAATGCCATGCCTAGCCCTTTAATCCCATTGTGTGATCCGCAAGCCCTTGAGCCAATTGAATAGCCTCCTATCATAAGCCCAAGTCCAAGTCCATCATACTCCCTTGTGGATGAATACCAAGAACCCATCAAACGCATCCAAGATCCCCATACTTCCCTTCAAGTAACTCAAGAGTTATATTAAGAGCATAATCTTAAGCATGTGGAAGTATCGAGCCTTCATTCAAATCAAGATCAAATCCTTCTTATTCATCCCATCCATAACATTTATCTCTTCCATGATCAAGATGATATTACCTATGAAGAAACTATCCATGAGCATATTGATCTTATCCATAATCCTATACCCCTCCATGAGCAAGATATCCAAATTGCTCCTATCCATCCTCCATCTAGCCCTAATGCACAAGCTTCCACTTCTGATAATGAGACATGTGCCTCCCAAGAACACATAAGCACAAAAGATCAAATCAATACCTTGGACCTTAGTGAACACTATTCTAATCAAGATCCTAATGATCCTTCCACATCCACCATCGACCATGTCCCACATCCACCATCGACCATGTCCCACATCCACCATCGACCATGTCCCACATCCACCATCATATCAACTTGATCTTAGCACCTTCATCCATGAGTGTTCCTCCTTAAAACACCAACAACCTTTATCCACTTCACCTTCTCCATCTGATAAAGGACTCGTGTATAGTGTTCCATCTGCACCAAGTCCTATAGTCAATTACATGCTCCAAAACATGAACTACCAAGGTAAAGGCTTAGGCCTCCTTGAACAAGGTATTTTAGAGCCCATCCATGTCAAAGTCTCTCCTCCGTGCTCATTTGGCATTGGATACATACCCCAAGGACAACAATCTAACAATGTTGGTACTTCCTAAGTCCACAACTTTCCATCGTACATCCTATCATATACCTAAATCATATGTTGCCATTCTGCCTCCCTCATTTCACAAATGTCAAAAGCATGTGACCGTACACCTCCCACCATCCACTTTACCTCCACTTCTTCTAACTCCTGATATCCCTCCATCAAATCTATCTCCACTACTTCCAACACCTTACCCATCCATCCATAAATCTTCTAAAAATCCCAATCATGGCCAACAAATGCACACATTGTCTAAACAAAGAGCTTCCACCTACCCCACTCATTCCACCATACCCATGGGATTCAATAGTAAAAATTTGGATGATTACACTCATAAAGCCAAAAATCCTACAAATCCTAATGCCTTAGGGTACAAAAGCCAAGAATCAAAGAAACATCCATCTCAAAAGTTGCATACACCTACATACCTCAAAGAAAAAATGAAAAAGGTGTGGGTCCCCAAGCAACAAGCAATTACTTCAAATCCATCTCTAAAGCTGCATGCAACCACCCACCTCAAAGCAAATCTAAAAAAGGTGTGGGTCCCTAAGCAAAAAGTCATCAAGTCAAATGAGGCATCTGCCTCTCAAAAATCCCAACCATCCACTTTCTCCTCTTCCATCCAAAAATCCCATGCCATCCACATATTCCATCCCACATGAAAATCAAAAATAAAAAAAATACTAAGTCCATGTGGGTCCGTAAATGCCTAAATCGACCATCTCTTAAGCGAATGACACCATTGCTTTCTACCCCACCATCCCATCAAAAGCTTCAATGTTTATCACAGTGTGTGTAGCCATTGGTCATGGTTCCATTTCATCCCACCACAATTCCACATACCTCCATCTCCCCATCCTTCGTATATTATCCTACATATCTTCCACATCATATCCCTATGGTCCATGCTTTGGCATAAGCCTTTTACCCATCCTCTTGTATAAGTCCTCCATAATCCACATCATAATCCACTATCCTTCCATCCATAATCCACATTATAATCCACTATCGCACCTTCCATAATCCGCTATCTACCTAATCCCTCTTTCATGCAATCCCTTACCAACATCTATGAGCACACTTGACATGGTCCATGCGACGACATCCATCTAGCGGGACTAGCACCTTTCATGGAACTAGACACTCAAGTCCCTTCTATCCTTCTCCTATCCAAAAAAAAAAAAGTAAAAAAAAAAAATTAAAAAAATACAAAAAAATCAAAACATATCAAAAACCCAAAAAAAATCAAAACATATCAAAAACCCAAAAAAATCAAAACATATCAAAAAACCAAAAAAATAAAAACATATCAAAAAATCCCAAAATCATAAAAAGTCCTGAAAAAAATCCAAAAAAAATCATAAAAAGCCCTGAAAAAATCCAAAAATTTATAAAATATCCAAAAAAATCACAAAATGTCCTGAAAAAAATACCAAAAAATTATAAAAAGTTCTAAGAAAAACCAAAAAATCATAAAACATCCTTAAAAAAATACAAAAAAATCAAAAATCCAATAAAAAAACTGAACAAATAAAATCAATCATCCCCAAACAATCCATCATATCCAGTCAATAAATCAAATCAAGGCTCATCAAACTAAAATCAGTCCATCAAAATCAAATCAATCAATCAAAATCACATCAAAACAAATCCAATCAAATCAAATCAATCCAATCTCTCAATCAATCAAAATCAATAACAATCAATCTATAATCTAATCAATCCATTCATCATCATCATCATCAATAAAACAAAATCAAAACTACATCCCATCTCTATCGTTAAGTGCCTCAATCCCATGGACATGGGTATGTAGGCAGTCTGGAGTATGAAGGAAGTGCCCAGATTCAGGCACAGATGATATTCCTCTTTCTTCTTGTTGGTTCTTCTTTCCAAATCCGCAGAGGGTTTGCTAGTTCCAATGTACAGGTAGATTCAGCCAACTAATACAGGAGGTTGCGTGAGCTGCCTCCCCTTCACTTCTAGTTCTGCCGCACCAAGGGGGGTATCCCTATAGCTAAAGATTTAACTTTGACTTACCCAATGACATAAAGATTTAGCTTTTCAGAACAACAAGCAGAATACTCTCATGTTTGGACCAAGATATGCAAGATAGATCACAAGGCTGGCAACTTTCTTGGACATATCTAACTGGTTAAGGATGAGAGTATGCAAGGGTCCTATTCTTACTCCTACAAACTAACAGGTTGGGATTATGAAATGGTTTGTATTTAAGTTTTGGATGCAAGACAGGGGGTTTTGGATCATAACTACTACACAGGGAGCAGACCGGTGCCTATCTCAGGGCAATAGAGTCAACTAGACATATACAAGTGAATGATTTGCACTGGCACTCAAGTTTCAAGGGGTTAGGACTAGTATTTGCCTTACAAACACCACCCAAAATTGAGTATTTAGCTGCCTCTACTTACAGATATCCCAGCTGACATACATTCTTCCTCATACTTAACCTAAAACAATTTAATCCACTCCTTGAATGGAAGTCACAGATCAAGCATGCAATAAAGAAGGTCTATATTCTAGAATCTAAGAAACCCTTAGCAACCAGATTCAAAAGAAGCTATGCATACAGCAAATGGAGATAGACAACTAAACACATGCAACAATGCATTTTTCATATAAAACAACAATGAAACTAAAAATTTGTGCAAGGTGCATTCAAAATGTAACACATAAACTCCAACAGAGATAGAACAGCCAAGAAAGGCTTTGTTCTTTGTTATTTTCCCAAAAATTGCCCAAGTCTTCAACAACCTTAAAATGAGTAACACAGTCTGCTTATATAGCGAGAACGTGTACTCAGCAATTAATTACAAGGTCAACTCAAAATTTTGACAGATGCACTGCACCTTCAGAATGGCACCTAAAACATTGAATGCGGGCAAGAGAAACAGAGGAAAGAGTGGTTGAAATTGAGGAATGTGCTGCTGCTTGGAGTTTTTTTTTTCGAACATGGTAGCTAGCCTGTCAATTAGACCCATACCACCTATAAATTTGCCATTAATGGCCCATCTACCCATAGCTGGAAGTGTAGCGGTTCGTGTGCCTCTGAAGTTTTCTCTCACCTAGAAAAGATGCAGCACACACAGGAAATCCTTCGCCTCTTGAGAATTTGAAACTGGCCGTAGATTCCCCCTATCGCTGAGATCTACAGCCCAAATTGCTTTGAAAAGTCCATCAACCAATAGAAACATGCCATGCAGGCAACTTTGCCCATTGCCGACTTTTTCCTTCCTCCATTTTGCCTTTTTTGTCCTTGAATCCTTTGTATATACATGATTGTATATGCATGCAACCACTTTTGGACACGTGGCAGCCTGCCATTGGACCTTTGTTGTTGTGCCATTGTATTCCCATCGGCCGTTGGAACAACCCTGAAAGCATCCGCCAATATGCATTGTCCTGTCGATGAGCCAATGTACTTTTTCCATTTGCATCTGCTGTTGTATATGTGATTCTATATACATACAATTGCCCTACATACAAGGCAGACCCCAAAACATTATGAAGCACATTGAATTTTCTATCGGGTCCATCTTGCATCTTCTCTTTGCATCTTTCATTGTATGTTGCACATACAATGTGCAATATACAATCCGCGGACCCCAAAACTATATAAAACAAATTTAAAATTCTAACCGGGTCCGGCATTGTATGTTTTACCTTTGTATACCTCCTTGTATATTGCATATACAACATGCAATATACATATCACAGACGCCAGCCACTTATCTGCCAAAATTAAATCCTCCCTCAAGTCCAGATTGTATATGTGCTTTGTATATTTTGCATTGTATATGCACACACATACAACCCGGGACATACAACGGCGCGGGCCCTACTAGGTTCCTGAATACTGTTGACTTTGACTGCTCCTGCCCTGCATATTTCACTTGTATGTTTTCATTGTATGTCGCCCTTGTACATTTTCAATTGTATATTGACATTGCATATTGTGAATGTATATTCGAACATACAAATGAAACATACATGCAATCGTGTCGGCCCCATCGCTGACGTTGACCACCATTGACTTGCTTGTACGTTTCTTTGCATCTTCACATTGTATGTTTGATTGTATATTGGGAACATACAACCCCAATATACAATGCGCAGACTTCACCATTTTCACAAATGCAGTTAACTTTCCTGCCGCGTCCACCTTGTACATCGCTATGCTTCTACATTTCACCTTGTACATGCGACTTGCATATTTGAGATACAATTGCCTTTGTATCTACCTAATGTACATTCTGCTTTGCATGTCTGCCTTGTATCTAGCCATTGTATATTGAATATACATGCAAACCCTACATACAAGCACAGGATATTCAGTGAATTTGCAACATACAAGCATAATTTCTAAACCCGATATGCATCTAAAAGCCACATACAGGCCTGATATGCATACAACAATGCAGACAACCATTTTGTGCATTTTTTAAGGCTGATTGAACTTCTTCTTTGGGCCCGCCACTGCATGACTGCACTTGCACATACAAATGTCCATGTATATACAAAGACATATGCATGAGGCTAAGGGACTTAGCATTTTTGGATTTTTATGAAGGGGCAGATTTTAATGTTTGAAACTTGAATGTTCATGCAGGCACCAACACTTCTCTCATCATCTTCTTCTATCATCTATCTTCATCAATTTGTCAATCCTTCAAAACAATTCTTCCAATGAATTCGTCAATCACTTCTTCCAATCATTCATCAATAAATTCAAATGCAAGTCAATCCTTAAAACCATACCAACCAAGTTGATCAATCATGTCAAATTATCCAATTGCATCAATGGTCTTGATCCTAGCCTTGTTGTAAACCCAATCAACTAATCAATAAACCAATTAATCAATCATCCTTGTGTTGATCTAGGGATACATCGTTCCCTGCCATGATCACACTATCATCATCAATTAATCAATCATCAATCAACAATTAATCATCAGTTTGCAGCTTGACAAGGGCAATACCTTGTTTGTTTTTGTATCATTTGTGCATGCATGCTTGCTTTCTTGTGTGTGTTATCATTTTTGTATTTGCATCAAGTCCAACCTAGCTAATATTCATATCTTGTATCTAGACAAGGTTGTATTATGCTAGGCCATGAGACACATCGTCACCTTGGTCCTTATACCCTAGTGCATAACCTCTCGTGCTATATCAAACTTATGGTTTCTCACTTTCATTGCAACATAACATATCCTTTATCTCTTTCCTCCATTTCCTCATCTTTCTTCCTTGACCAATCCATTTCATTTTGAGAGCCTACCCGTGTTTGTCCAACCTGCCTATCCTCTCGAGGGGGCATCATCATCCCATCCTCATCCTATCTTTGCATCATCATCAGCAATTTCCTCTATCCATACCTTAGCTTCTTTGAAATGATGTTACTCGACACAAATCTCATCATCTTGAACATCATCGCAAAGAGAGGCAAAATGTAGACACCCAAAAATGTCCACCTTGTCACAACATTGCATCAGTTAGGCATCTTGTAGCATTTTTGCCCTAGGTACCCTTGTCGCTATCATAACCCCTTTGCCATCCTAATCTAGCATTTTCCTCTTACAAATTAAATAAATATGACATTTATTTATTTTAATCACATCCTTCATTTTATTAAATAAATAAATTTTATTTATTTATTTAGTCCACTTTCCTCTTAAATTAAATAAAATAAATATTTTATTTTATTTTATTTATCACTTTTGTTCTCACATTTCTTATAATTTAAATAATATTAAATTATTTAAATTATTAAGCCCACCTTCCATCTTTGTCTCTCGAAATGACTCTAACTATCTCTCGAGTTAATTCTTTTACCTTTCAATTTCCTCTCAACTCATCTCTTACACCTTACTAATTATGTCTCCCAAATCACTCATCCACCTTCCATTTTTCTCTCCCAAGTTGCATAGCAACTTTCTAATTCAGTTATCACTCACAAAATGGAAGTTTCTATCCTTCCATTCTCTCATCTTTTCCTATAAATTGACCCATTTCCAAGCCACTTGGCATGGATGAGTTTCTAAGTACTCTTACTCTACCGAAATTACTCCTCATCCATTGCCTACCTATCTTCTTCTCATCAATCCATCAATCTCTATCATCGTTGTGCTGGGAAACATGAGCAATCAACAAATCTAATAATTCGAGCAATAAATCATACATGCATTGATCATTCAAGGTATCAAGTATTCAGAAAATTTAGGTAAACAGGTATTGCATTTTGATTGTTTTATCTTCTTTTATTTGTCTAAATTTTACTATCTACACTAACCATGGTTTCCTTTTTAAAGGATTAAATAAAAGCCTAGAGGATGTGCAAGAAATCAATTTTGATAAAAGAAAACACTTAGATTTAGAAAAGAATTACTATGAAACACATCAAAAGAAATCATTTCTCTCTCCCTCTTTACCTCTCAAAGTAAGTAATCAATATGTCTTCTAATGGTTTGTCTATATAAAATAGAGATATAATTCACGATCAGTGGAAATTCATATCTTTCTCCCCTTTTCTATCTCTCTACCTCTCTCTATCTCTCAATTCCTTTCTCTTTCTCATTGTATCTTACTTTCCCTTCCATCTCTCTGTGTCTCTTTGTCTCTGTCTCTCTCTATCTCTCTTCCCCCTCTATCTCCCTCCTCTGTTCCCCCTCCTCTCTCTGCACTGTGATTTGGATAGTTCCCCATACATTTTGAAATCCACATAAGAGATCCTCCACTATATTTAGTTTAGCAAGACTTTTTAGGTCTTATGTATTTAAATATACAACATTTAGTGAAATTTGTCTGAAAAATCACTAAACTTTTATAAAAAGGTGGGATCTATGGTTGAGAAGCCCAATTTACCTATTGATAACCAGATGTTTTTAAACAACAATGTAATATGATGATTATCAATAACCACCAGGAAGATATATTTAAATATATTTAATAAACACATAATTATATAAAATCTATAATATTTGTTATTGGGTAAGTGGACAAAGATGAGGGACCAAAATGGGGTCTTAAGTTGCCACTTTTTTCCTGAAATCAGGAAACATTGATGTTGGATGAGAAATTGAAGATAGCTACACTCAAAATTTGAAGATGGAACGAAAACAAGAGTTGTAGTGCTCTGAATCAAGTTTCTAAACTACTAATTTTTTTCAAAAATGGCTGAGATTAAGGGGTTCAAAATGGTGGAGCACACAATTTGGTCTTGTTTTTCTGAAAAAAAACATAACATAGAGTCTGGTGTGCTCCCCCTAAAATGTTAACTTTTTTTTAGTATTTCAAGAATCGCTCTAGTGAGAAATTAGGTAACACCATGTAGTTTATCCCTAATTTTTATGATAAATTTTTAATGAATAATTGATTTTTTAGTAATTTTTAAAGTGGACACATCCTGAAAAACAAAAATTTGAGCGTGCTTCCCCCTAAAATGTTTGAAAACTAATCAAAAATTGAATTTTTTTTGAATTCGTGTAGAATGGAGTCTAGTTTCTAAAAATATAACTTATTTTATTTTTTGATGAACGGTTAAAAAAAAAAGTCAAAAATACTAGACATTGGTTTTTGATAAAAACTGGACACACTAACAAAAGAAATTCAAGATGAAACACTAAATGTACTCAAAATGTGAAAAAAATTATATAGTTAGATAGCTAACATAGAGCTTAAGATTATGGTGGTATTTTTTTTGAGTTTTCATTGAAAAAAGTGCCATCCTAATGGGGAGCATGCTCCAGATTATGTCCAGATTATGCTAAAAATTGATAAAAACACGTCAAACAAAGCTGAGCATAACACGAGAGCGTTATAATGCGCTTGTGTTATGATGAACATAACTGGCAATACACATGCCAATTGCATTTGCTTGAAAGTTTCTAAAGCCTTTTCAACAAATCCATTTTTTGCATATCTTGCAATCATTGCATTCCATTATAGAACATCTCTTTGAGGTGTTACGTCTTACAATTGACATGCCTTGTCTATGCTTCCACACTTTACATACATGTCTTCAAGGGCAGCTGCACTTCCTATCATCTCTCTCTCTATTTCTCTTCCCTCTCTATGTCCTACCCTTTCTCTGAGTCTCTACTTCCCTCCCCTCTCTACCTCCCACCTTCTCTCTCACTCTCTTCTTCCCTCCCCTATCTACCTTCTACTATCTCTCTCACTCTCTACTTCCCTCTCCTATCTACCTCCTACCCTCTTTCTGAGTCTTTGCTTCCCTTGCCTCTCTACCTCCTACCTTCTCTCTCACTCTCTTATCCCCCTCCCTCTCTACCTCTTAACCTCTCTCTCACTTTCTACTTCCCTCCCCTGTCTACCTCCTACCCTCTCTCTCAGTCTCTACTTCCCTCCCCTGTCTACCTCCTACTCTCTCTCTCTTCTTCCTTGCCCTGTCTACCTCCTATGGTCCTCTCCCACTCTCTACTTCCATCTTGTTTCTACCTCCTATCCTCTCTCTCACTCTCTACTTCCCTCCCCTCTCTACCTCTCCTCCTCATTCTTCCCATCCAATGAAATTTCATAAATTATCTTGTTTCCATTTCATTCAATCCCAATTTATATCCTCATCCATCTTTACATGTCCTATTTTTCTTACATTTCCATGTTCTTTGTCGACAAGGGAGAGTGAGAGGGAAGAAAAGGGAGATAGGATGGAGATGGAGGGGAGAGAAACCTGGGAGAGATACCTGGTGATAGGGAGAGAGAGATAGAGAGTCCTAGTTTTCTTGTTTTGGAGAGAGAGAGAGGGTGGATCAAGTTTATGAGTTTAGGGTTGCTTAAGTTTAGGGTTTAGGGGAATCATTTAGGGTTTAGGGGTTTAGGGCTACTCAAGTTTAGGGTTTAGGGTTTAGGGTTAGTGTTTAGGGGAATTATTTAGGATTTAGGGGTTTACGGTTGCTTAGGTTTATGGTTTATGGTTTAGGGGTTAGGGTTTAGGTGTTAGGGATTTAGGGTCGCTTAAGTTTAGGGTTTAGGGGTTAGGGTTTAGAGAGAGAGAGTGAGGGGATCGATAGATATTGGGAGAGATCTAGGGAGATGGAGATTTAGAGTTGCTTCTAGGGTTTATGGTTTAGAGGTTTGGGGTTTAGGGTTACTTAGTTTTAGGGTTTAGGGTTTAGGGGCATTATTTAGGTAACTTAAAGTTTATGTTTTATGGGTTAGGGGTTAAGGTTTAGAGGTTTAGGTTAGGGTTTAGAGAGAGAGGACCGAGGGAGATATAGAGGAGACCGAGGGGAGACATAGGGAGATAGAGGGTGAGGGACATGGCTAGAGACATAGGCGAGGAGATTGAGAGGTAGAGGGATGATATATCTACAAGGAGATAGGGTTTAGGGTTGATCGGATTTAGGGTTGATTGAGTTTAGGGTTTAGGGGTTAGGAGTTTAGAGAGGGAGATATATGGAGATAGAGGGTGAGGGACATGGCTAGAGACATAGCTAGAGAGATTGAGAGGTAATGAGATGATAGAGACAAGGAGATAGGGGTTTAGGGTTGATTGGGTTTAGAGTTTAGGGGTTAGGAGTTTAGAGAGGGAGAGATAGGGAGATATAGGGTGATGGACATGGCCAAAGACATAGGTAGAGAGATTGAGAGGTAGAGGGATGATAAAGACAAGGAGATAAGGGTTTAGGGTTGATCAGGTTTAGAGTTGATCAGGTTTAGGGTTGATCGAATTTAGGGTTTATGGTTGGTATATATGATGTATAGAATGGTGTAAATGACTAACATATTGGTGCTTATGATGTTCTGATGGCTCCTGTGGCTGGCAGGGGGTAGAATGACTCCTATGACTGGCTAGGTGTAGAATGATGTTTGTGATTGATAGGTAGGTGCTACTAAGGAGCATATTAGCACATACGATATACAAAATGGTGCAAATGACTAACATATTGGCACTATGATCTTCAAATGGCTCCTGGTGAGGCATTTGTTTGATTTTGATTATTTTTGGGATCGTTTGAGATGGAGCTTAGATTGATTTGGGATGGAGTTGAGATGAAATGGATTGGTTTAGGGATGATGAGAGGTGAAAAGGACTAGATTAGGAACAATTTGGGAATGATTAGAATGGTTTTAGGGATGGTCTGAAGTGGTTTCATGTTGATTAGGGAATGATTTAGGAATAGTTTAGGGATGGTATTTGAGATGAAATCCAAGTTGATTGAAAAATGATTAGGGATGAAGTTAAATTCATTTGGATGTGATTTCAGATGGTGTGAAGTGGTTTAGGGCTGATTAGAAGTGGTTTAGGGATGATTAGAGATGAAATTGAATGGATTAGGGATGATTTGGGATTGATTAGGAATGAATTTGGTTGGAATGAAAGCTTAATGTTTCCATGTTTTCACGTAATAGAGATTGGGAGAGATAGGGAGATAGAGGTTTAGGTTTGCTTCCAGCTTTTATGGTTTAGGGGTTTAGGATTGCTCATTTTTAGGGTTTAGGGGTTAGGGTTTAGGGACATTATTTATGGTTTAGGGTTTATGGTTTAGGGGTTAGGGGTTAAGGTTTAGAGGTTTAGGTTTATGGTTTAGGTAGAGAGGAGAATAGGGAGATACAGAGGAGACTGAGCCTAGGAGAGATATCTATGTCTCCTCTATCCCTCTCTCTAACTATACCTACCTCTCTATCTCTCTCTCTCTCTCTCCCTATCTCTCTATCTTGCTAGATCTCTTTCGATCCCCTCTCTCTAACTCTACCTTTCTATCTCTCTCTCCCTCACTATTTGAGGTTTACATGAGTTTAGGGTTTCTTAAGTAAATATGGTTTAGGTTTTAGGGTATAGGTTTAGGGGAATTATTTAGGCTTTAGGGGTTTAGGTATGTTCGAGTTTAGGGTTTAGGTCTAGGGGTCAGGGTTTAGGGTTTATGGGTTAGGGGTTTAGGGTTGCTTGAGTTTAGGGGTTAGGGTTTAGGGTTTAGAGAGAGATAGAGCGAGGGGACCAATAGAGATTGGGAGAGATAAGGAGATAGAGGTTTAGGGTTGATCACTTTTAGGGTTTAAGGGTTAGGGGTTAGGGTTTAGAAACATTATTTAGGGTTTAGGGTTTAGGGGTTAGGGGTTAAGGTTTAGAGGTTTAGGTTTATGGTTTAGGTAGAGAGGTGAATATGGAGATACAGAGGAGACCGAGCCTGGGAGAGATATCTTTGTCTCCTCTATCCCTATCTCTAATTATACCTACCTTTGCTTCCAGATTTTATGGTTTAGGGACATTAGGGGTTTAGGGTTGCTAGATTTTAGGGTTTAGGGTTAGGGGATAGGGGCATTATTTAGGGTTTAGGGTTTATGGTTTAGAGGTTTAGGTTTATGGTTTAGGTAGAGGGGAGAATAGGGATCCCTATCTCTATCTTTCTAGACATATGGATCCCTATCTCTTAATCTATCCCTTGCTACCTCTCTCTCCTCCTTTGAATCTCTCTCCCCATCCTTCTACCTCTTGAAATCTCACTCCCTATGTCTCTAGACATCTCTTGATTTCTTTCCCTATTGAGCTATCTATCCTCATAACCCCATCTCTTAATATACCCCTCTCTACCTCTCTCTCTGTATTTCCCTATCTATCTCTACCTCGCTAGATCTATCTCCCTATATCTCCCCTCTCTATATATATGTATCTCTATCTTTCTCCCTCTATAGACCCCTTTCTCTATCTTGATCCCCATCTCTCCCTTTCCCTATCTCTATCTCCACCTATCCTCTCTATCTCCATGTCCCTCTCTATCTCTCCATGTCTCTTGATCCCTCTTTATATATAGGATAGAGAAATGAAGAGAGAGAGAGAGAGAGAGAGAGAGAGAGAGAGAGAGACTCTCATGTACATACAAGGTTACCTAAATATGTTATCATGCTTCCTAGAATGCGCTCGCATTATAATGCGATCGCATTCTTGGAAGCATGGAAAATGGTAAAAAAACATGTGGGATCCATGTTTCAGACCCCACATGCCTATTATTCTTGCTTTTCACATGTATATTGGACAAGAAAATGCTTTTCATGTTGGTTGACTAATTGAGAATCATTTTTATATGAATCCACCACCTTTTTTTGTTTTTTCAATGTAGAAGAAGTGATTTTTCATGTTTTTAGAGAAAACTTGATTATTTAAACTAGAAGTTTCATGTTTCATGTGTGATTTTGTTTCAAAGCTAATTACCATTGATATATATATTGAATTTGATGATATATGTTTGTTTTTTACATAAATTTTACTAATCCTATTGTAAAATTATATAGAATTCATAATCAAACTTGAGGAAAACAAGAATTTGAGGATTTTGAAGCCATCTTTTGGAGAATTGGTCAACTGCAATATCGAATTCTAAGGTATGTTCAATTTTAATTCACATATATATGTTCTTATGTTCTTTATGTCTTTAAATGTCTTTATGTCTTTATGGTTTTTATGTTCTTTATATTCTAAGACATATATGTGTCTAGGTATATTAGTTAGATCAGTCAAAGAGACTCCAAATTCCTCATGGTTCTACCTTGTTTTAGCCCTTCATGCCTTTATTTCACCTATTTTCAGCTATACAAGAGAAAAACATTATCAAATACTTCATTAAATAATTTTAGTGAACAATTGTTTGTCATACTCATATTCAAGTGTATACATGGAGCCAAAATTGATTTTTGAAGACTCTTAATTTTTGCCCTAGGATGATATAGAAGGATTTATTCCTTAATACATGCATAATTCAATTCATTTAATAGAACCATGCATGAAATGATAGTTTTCTTACAAAAATAGAGGAAATGAGCACCACAAACTATTTGACAAATTGTTACAACTCACTTTGATACCACATACGATGATACAAAGGGAGTTACAAGGAAATAAAACACTAAAAAGGAGGTTTTCATGAGTGTAGGATAGTCATGTGAGTCTATATAACAGTCAACTATCATAGTCTATATAACCCTGCTACCATGTATGATCCTCCTTGCATTTGAAGGTCATTTCACAATGCTATGAAAGTTATAATTTATTACAAAGTGGTCCTTATTATTGCATCTATGTATAATGAAATTTATACATTTATACACTGTTTACAATGAATGTGTAAAGAGTTCTCTTCCTACAACTATGCACATGCTATAGCTGAGATAAGAGTTTGTGCACATTACAATAATGAAAACCATCACTGTTATGCTATAACATGCTACAAGTAATCTATGTTACATGCTACAACATTTATGTTACTATGGAACACAAATGTGCATGCTTACAACACCCAAAACATGTCATCGTGCTACCTCTTACATTCTCTATTTTCCTTGTCCTTTCTTGAACACAACTCAATCCATAGGAAAAACTTGGAGTGCTAATCAAATGCCCCTACAAATGAAAGCAACTCACACTTATCTCCTTTGCAAATCAAGTAAATACTCTATCCAAGTATCATTACATACTAACATCATTCAATGTTGATGTAGAGTCATGTGAGAGCTGTTCTCTCTTTGAATTTGATGTTTTAGTGTGCTTTTTTTTCCTTTGTGGTTGCTTACTCTTGTGTTTGTCATTTGGGTGAATCTTTAGATGAAGCTTCCAACACTTGCCATAACAATATCCGCTAACCTTGAAATAAGACAAATAGTTGTTAGGTTTGTACATATGAACTAGATGAGGCATCTAAAAAGATTATGTTCACCAACTAGAACCAACTAAACCACTCTTCAAGTCACAAGGATCCCCTCTTAGCAACCAATTTGCCCAAGCTCTCAAATCCTAGTAGCCCTACTTAAGGGGTTTTTTTGACTTATTTTTGCCACAATGTTTCAAACCCAAACTTCAATGAATGTTTAGAATACCCATTATCAAGTTACATAACATATATTGAACTCAGTATAGACTCCTTTGGATAATATGCCTCAAAGTTGACCTTATTCGCTGTCCTAAAAGGGTTAATTAGGCCTATATTACAAAGGAACTTGCCTTCAAACTTTCCACAAACCCCTAAACTCAATAAACAATCCTTATTTAGGTTGCCAAACTCCCAAATCCACACTCACATTCAAGTGGCATGATCATTTATGATGCAGACACAAGAAAGAATTCAAAGCATTGATACCATATTTCACAAATCAACTCAACCATAAACCAAAATCTTGCAATGGCCCAACTAGGTGCTTAAGGGCATCATAAGGCATAAGGGCTCCAAGCTATTCCCCAACCCTAACACAAGCATACACCATGTCAATATAATGTATTCAAACCAACTTTGTCACTTTTAGTGCCTGGAAACATCAACCAATGTCTGATCCACAAATCACTCCTTAAGGCCTAGTAGCCTTCCAAACTTGAAAAATGTGCATAACTTTGTACAAATGCAGCCAAACCACAAACCAAAAAGTATTTAGACACACATTATGGAGTAGAACAACATATCAAAAGATTCCATGCCCTTGTTTCAGGAAAAATGTGAGTTCTATGACTAGCTCTCTCTAGAAATAGGCCTAATTTAGTCCAATTAACAAAGCAAGTATCCTAGGATCATTCAATAACCACTCCAAATGCCAAAACAACAGATCTATATGTCACAAAACTTCAAATTCCACTATTGGTTAGTATATCCATGCTCATCTAGGGTGCAAACTAGAAAACCCTTCATTTCTTCACAAATAAGGGGGTTTTAATGAAAATCTCATATCCACTCCAACCCAGAACAAATTAACACTTGATTCACCTTTAAATACGCCTGCATATGCTATAGGAACACTTACTTGGCCAGGTTGCATTCAAATTCACAAAGAACCACTATTTAGCCACCCTTTCCACTTGAAAAATGCATGTGGAGTCTGTCTATAATAACCTCTCTTAGTTTTGGTCAACTCTAGTTTGTTTGACCATGCCAAAATCAAACACATTCTTGCAAAATGCTTCAGTTTCATGCAGTGGAAAGGTTGCCAGGTGTCATATTTTTTGTTTTGCTCATCGTGGGGCCGAATGGACTTTGCCAAGATGTTGGGGTGGGTGGGTAAATGCTAGGGGAGGTCTCATTTCGTGTACCAAGCATCCCAGTCATTCTGGCTTGCAAGCTATCGAGACCTAGCACTTTTTGAGTTTACCGGTAGATTGCAGCTCGGAACAACTGAGGCACTTGGCACATGAAATGAGACCTCCCCTAGCATTTACCCACCCACCCCAATGTGTTGGCGCAATCCGTTTGACCCCATGATGAGAAGAACAAAAAATATGGCACCTAGCAACCTTTCCATTGCATGAAACTGAAGCACTTTGCAAGAATGTGTTTGATTTTGGCACGGTCAAACGGATAGGAGTTGAACGAAACCAAGAGAGGTTATTGTCGACAGACTCCACATGCACCTGTAGGTCTAAATAGAATGTTCCCAACTACCATGAATTCTGAGAACTGTCCTGTCAAAGTTTGGCAATTTTTTCATCTTAGGGAGCTTAAGGGACTTTGCCGGTAGCCTACTGCCTCGAACGACTATGATGCTTGGCACACAAAATGAGACCTCCCCTGGCATTTACCTACCCACCCCGATGCATTGGCGAAGTTTGTTTGGCCCCACGAGCTATGGAATACAAAATGTCGCTCCTAGCACCTTTTGACTGCATGAAACTGAAGCATTTTGCAAGAATGCATTTGATTTCGGCATGGTCAAATGGACTGGAGTTGACTAAAATCGAGAGAGGTTATTGTAGACAGACTCCACATCCACCTGTAGGTCTAAACAAAACATTCCCAGCTGCCACAAATTTTGAGAACTGTCCCGTCAAAGTTTGGCAATTTTTTTTGTCTTAGGGATCTAAAGGGACTTTGTCGGTAGCCTGTTGCCCCAAACGACTGTGACGCTTGGCACACGAAATGAGACCTCCCCTAGCATTTACCCACCTGCCCACCCCAATGCATTGACGAAGTCCATTCGGCCCTACAAGCTATGGAATGCAAAATGTCACTCCTAGCACCTTTCCACTGCATGAAACTGAAGCATTTTGCAAGAATGCGTTTGATTCTAGCACAGTCAAACAGATAGGAGTTGAACAAAACTAAGAGAGGTTATTGTAGATGGACCCCACATGTACCTTTAGGTCTAAAAGGAATGTTCCCAGCTACCACAAATTCTAAGAACTGTTCCATCAAAGTTTGGCAGTTTTTTCGTCTTAGGGATCTTAAGGGACTTTATTGGTAGCCTACTGCCCCGAATGACTGCGATGTTTGGCACATGAAACGAGACCTCCCCTAGCATTTACTCGTCCACCCCAACACGTTGGCAAAGTTCGTTCGGCCCCACGAGCTATGGAATACAAAATGTCACTCCTAGCACCTTTCCACTGCATGAAACTGAAGCATTTTGCAAGAATGCATTTGATTCTAGCACGGTCAAACAGATAGGAGTTGAACGAAACTAAGAGAAATTATTGTAGACAGATCCCACATGCACCTGTAGGTCCAAACAGAATATTCCCAGCTGCCACAAATTCTAAGAACTGCTCCATCAAAGTTTGGCAGTTTTTTCATCTTAGGGATCTTAAGGGACTTTGTCGGTAGCCTACTACCCCGAACGACTGCGATGCTTGGCACATGAAACGAGACCTCCCCTGACATTTACCCACCCACCCCAAGGCGTTGACGAAGTCTGATCGGCCCCACAAGCTATGGAATGCAAAATGTCACTCCTAGCACCTTTCCACTGTATACATGTTCACAACTTTTGTAAAATGAACTCAAAATGACTCTGTTGACCTTGCACATGGTCTATTATGACCTTATTAGACCAAAAAAAACTCAATTACATGTGAATCAAACAACCTTCAAAGTGCCTAGTCTCAATCTTCATACTTTTCATGTTTCAATCAGGTCTAATCTAGTAGGATAGCAGAACCTGTTTTTGGGGTTTTTCTCTCAAACTTTCCAAAAGACCTCCCAAACTAAATACAGATTTAGATACTAATTTCCAAGTTACATAACATATCTTAAAACCAATAGTGACTCCTTTGGACTATGTACCTCAAAAATGGCATTTTTCATTGTCTAAAATAGGCTAATTAGGCCTAGTTTGTGAAGAAACATACCTCTAAACATCCAACAACCCCCTAGACTTGATGGGGTAGCATCTCCCATGTGTCCAAACTCTCAAAACCACAATTAGTTTCATCAGAAACCCTCACTAACATACCAAACCCCAAAAATCCTCCATCTAGGCAAATTTGAGGAGGGTTTATTGAAACTCTACCTTCCACACACTCTTAGACTTTGCCAACACTTGGAACACTTCAAAAATGGTCTACATATGCTTTAGGAACCATCTCCCAATACTTTATAACCTTCTTTTAATAAACCCTAGCCTAAAACCACCCTTTCTTGCTTGGAAACATGGCAAAACTTTCCTAGGACAACATCATAGTTTGGTCAAACTCCATTTCTTGCTTCCTTGACTTCATGGGCATCTAAAACACATCCAAACCAAACCATTCCACTGAACATATATGCAAAGTATGTAAAGTGTGAAAGCATATACTTGATGAACATGAACTGTTTAACATGATGCCTCAAAGAAATGTTGTCTCATGGAATGCAATGATTGCAAGATATGCATGAAATGGATTGTTTTGGACAAGGGGCTCCAAATTCATGACAGTTCAGTTTGAGACTAGGCCTAATTAGGCCTCCTTTACAAGACAACTACTATGCCAATGCAAACCCACCACACCAAACCACTTGGGAACCCTAGCATGCATGGAAAAGGAACCAAATTCACTGGTTTTGGCATTTGAAACACTTGTCAAGGCACTATTGTATGGAATGCACCCTCTTTTTTCCTAATACATGGTCATATTAGGCCATTGCATCCTCATACTCTGCTATATTCTTGTTTCCTGACCTAAGGCTTATTGCAGATAGTGATCCTACCTTATTCCATCCCATTCCACTAATCTAGAGTGATTAAACTTTGCCCTTCAAAACCTTCTTCAAAACTTTACCCTTCAAAACCTTCTTCACCAACCCCTCCTCGATGTGTGTGAAGGTTTTTATACATGTTTACAATAGTTCCAGTCGATCATAACTGACTTTCAACCTATCTGATCATTGGATAACCTCCTTATTACATGATTTGTTAAGTTGACAAATCAACTTCTTACCACTACTTGCATTATTAGACTTTTTGTTTGACAACAACATAAAACATGACTCCAAACACAAATGACATTGGTCATTTGACCTTATTACATGCAAAATGATGACACAAGACCATCAACTTGTCCTATGATGTCCTAGGACCTTGTTATGACATGATCCTAGCCAAGATTGGCTATGGCTAAGGTGCTCCTGCACCATGAAATATGTTTCCATGGTGTTGAGTCATCCTCCTTACCTACTACATCACCCTTGTAGACATGTATGCAAAGTGTGGAAGCATAGACAAGGCACATGAACTATTTGGCATGATGCCCCAAAGAAATGTCACCTTATTGAATGTAATGATTGCAAGATATGAACAAAATGGATTTTTTGATAAGGCATTAGAAACTTTCAAGCAAATGTGATTGGCGGGTGTAAAGCAAAATTTCACAACCTTAGCTAGTATCCTCCTTGCCTATGCCAAAATGGACATCCATCAAAAGGATAAAACATATGGGAATTTTGTTAGATTTTGTAGTTGCAACTACCCTCAGAGACATGTATGCAAAGTGTGGAAGCATAGACAAGGCATGTGAACTATTTGGCATGATGCCTCAAAGAAATGTCACCTCATGGAATACAATGATTGCAAGATATGAACAAAATGGATGTATTGATAAGCCTTTAGAAAGTTCCAAGAAAATGCAATTGGCAAGTGTAAAGCCAAATTCTAAAACCTTAGAAATGGTATGTTTGGAGCACGGTATAGGCATCCGTCAAAGCATAAAGGATATAGGAATTTTGTCAAATGTCATAGTTGTAAGTACCCTACAAGACATGTATGCAACTTATGTGGAAGCATATGCAACGAACATGAACTGTTAGACGCGATGCCTTAAAGAAATGTTGTCTCATAGAATGCAATGTTTGCAAGATATGCACGAAATGGATTTTTTATAAGGATTTAAAAACTCTCAAGCAAATGTACAAAAATAAATTTCAACTATTTACACAAATTTTGGCACATCTAAAACCAAATTGCACAACCTTAACCAACTTCCTCCTTACCTATGCTATAATGGGATCTAGAGAACATGGTGTGGATAACCATCAAAGCATACATGATATAGGAATTTTCTCACATGTATTGTATTTGCAAAGTTGCCCTTGTAGACATGTATGGAAAGTATGGAAGCATAGACAAGGCACGTGAACTATTTAAAATGATGCCTCAAAGAAATGCACAGTCCGACAGAATTCAATGATTGCAAGCTATGCACAAAATGGATTATTTGAAAATAATTCATAAACTTTCAAGCAAATGCAATTGGCACTTGTAAAACCAAATTCCTGTAACAATAATTGATTGTCATATTAAATATTTAATGTAAACTGTCATATACATAATGTCATGAACATAACATCTAGTTTATATAAAAAGCCATATAGATGTGTCCAAACAAAGCCATATAGGAAAATATACAAAAATATACATCGGATTAACATACAAAAGTATGTATACAAAGCCATCTAGGCATACAAAAAAGTTCCCAAAAACTAGTTTCCTATGGACTTTTAGGAAATAATCGGTGGCCCTTCTTTGACTGTGAAGATGGAGAGCCAGTAAGTGACACATCCTCTCTCTACCGTCGTGTAGACCTCTTCGAATAAAGTTCATCCAGCTGCACCTTTTAATACAAACAAATAATATGCACATTAGTATAGAAAATGTATGAAATATATAACATCACATATGTAATTGATCACTTACTGCCAACTGATGATCTCTCTCCATCATCTTGACTCTCTCTTCATCTATAGTGGGACGGACTGGAGTTGTGACCTCATGTGAGAAGCATCAAGAAGAAAAATTGACTAAACATAAATATCATTTATATACATCAAATGACATGAGATAAAAGAGAAATACAAAATTATGATATTTTCATCTTATTGGCTCATACCTCAGTCAAAGGATTTGCAGACATCATGGCTACATCAATACCTATCTGCACTGACTCACAACGATGATGAGGAGTCTCCACTGTATTCAGCATCTGAAAATCAAGTTCAAGATTATTAAAACAAAATAAATACATAACATTATTTTTAAAATGCATAATGATTAGAAATAGTTAAATTTACCTCCGTAAAAGTGGTGGTTTGGCATCCAGGGGACCAAGGAAACCGTGGAGGTGCTGTTGACTATTGAAATCATCAAATCAAGTCACAATATAATATTACCATTGACATATCTACAATAATTATGAATATGTGATAAATTACATACCTACTGACTTGACCTCCACTCATAAGCCGCCAATGCACGGCTAACAGAGGGAGGATGAAGACTCTGACCCTGGAATTTCATTGCGCAAGCAATTGCATACATTATTTTTGACTTATAATATAGATAATCATATAAAATTAATTACAAATTTCAAATAACAATATACTAAATCAAGATGAAACTTGTAACAAATTACCTGAGAGTCAATACCAAATGTATGCTATAAGAGATCATCACTGAGAACAAGATCCAATATGTCCTACCCCTGTGTCGCATCATGTTGCCCCTGTGTCGCAGCATGCTGCTCTTGTGTCACAAAGTCATGTCGTGCCTCATGCGTCCCATAATCACATAGGTTCCCACATGTACTATACAAATGTGGGAACACATGACACCTACTACTCTCACCCTCATCACCCTGGGTAAAATCATCCACATGATGTGATAGAGTTTGGGTGAGAGTAGTTAGTGAATGTAAAGTCTCCAGCTCAACACTCTCCTTCAAATCCAAAGGGAGTGATCTATGTTCTGGCCTCGCTCGGGGTATAGGCACATGTTCATCTTGTTGAGCCCTAGGTCTATCTTGGGTAGAGCCACCACCTCTACCTTGGAACTCACAAATGCCAAATTATTTTAGAATCTTGTTGAGGATGAACTCACAATAGAGTTTCCTCAAAAAATATTGTGGTACCTTATCATTGTTGCATGGCCGCTCATCGAAGACCATGTACCATCTATCCCAAAAGTTTTGGGATATGTCTTCATTCCTACACCAATGTATAGGAAACCGTTTGCAAGTTTCCTCTAATGTTTGGCTGGTTTTGGGATTAATAAATTCTGCACATAATTGAGATTTTGTAATTTTTTCCTTCTTCACTTGTTTATATGACAACTTGTCGGCATAATATTGCCAACTCCTCTCCCTATAGTCTTGGAATTCGGTATTTGTTTCGTCACCAAATCCATGTGGGAAACAATCTCCTGTAGTGATTTTGCAAGTGCCCTCCTATGCTCAGTGGTTCCACTTGGATTGTTTAGGGTTTGAATAATAGTTTCAAGATGTTTCTTGTTTTCTTCTATTATCCCTAAGTAGTGTTCTTGATTATCCCTTACATGAAAAGGAGGTGAAGGTGGGTTTGGAGGGTTGTTTTCACCCTCCTCAACTGAATTTACATTTTCTGCTTCTCCAATAATTGTAAATGCAATATAAACATAAATCAAACATTGCAAAACTAAAAACTTGTTCTAAAACTAACAATATCAAACAAACCCTACCTTCTTCCTGTGCTAGAGCCTCCAAATTTGCACGACGATGTCTTTGGTGGTGAAGTGGCATTGTGAAATTCTTGTTTTCTCACGTGCACTTGATTGAATCTCCTTTTTTTTCAACGCGATCACATTTTGCTTGGTTTCTTTGTTGCTATCAAGAGAAAAGCCGCAGGTGAATGTGTAGAAAATACTTTTTTTTGCTTTTATTAAAAGCAAAACGCTAGCACGTTAAAACACGCTCATGTTTTGCTTTAATTTTGGAGATGGTGGTGACTTTTTGGTCCCCCATCTCCTTGCATTTACCCTATTATATATTATATTCTATATAATGTTTAGTTTTTAGTTTCAATAATTATATATATTTAATGTTTTTAATATTTATATACATTTTAATATACAATATTATATATTTAATATTATAGTTAGTTAAATATTTTATATATAATATTTTTATATATTTGTTATTTTATTTAATATAATATTCAATTTAAATATATACATCTTAATATACAATATTATATATTTTAAATTATAGTTAATTAAATATTATATTAAAATTTTTTCACTAAACTATATTTAATAATCTAAAATAGAAAGTTAAAAATTAAAAAAAAATTACTCTGGCTCACTTGATATTTTTAATGTAGGGTCATATTACTTTATCATTTTATAGGCTCACTTGATATTCCTGGTAGCCTTCACTTTTATTTACCTTTCTTTGATAAAGCTTTCACTTTATTAAAAACAAATATAGTGAGCTCATGTGAAATAAGTGTATGCCCGTAAAGTTTAATCCATGCTCTAAAGTGTTTGACCACATGAAATGAATGCACCTAAACAGAAAATATTATGAATGAATGAATGAAGGATTTTAATTATGTCCATGAGGCTAAACAACCTATGGGACCAATGGATAACAACAACGAAGTCTATCACAAAACCTTCGGATAGGCTTGCTTCCCAAACAATGCTTTCTTATTGACCTATTTTTCCTTCATAATCCTCAATCTTCTGTTGTGAATCTTAATTAAATAAATTGTATCTTTTGTTATACTTTCTTCATTGAACAGGTTAGCCAAGAAGACCATGTTCAAAATATCAATGTAAATGACTTGGATGTCCTCGTAGGCCAGATACTCCATGATATAATGTCATTCCATTTCCACAAGCCCCAAGGTACAAAAACAACATATCCTATCTGCCCACTCCTCTTTCGGCCTTGTCCACATACTAGTTTCACACCTGAGATGATGCGAACTAGTCCTTAGCTGAGCTATTAACATTTTCACTTTCCACTTTATTTCTGCCCCTATATATGTCTTTTGTGTGTGGTATGAGGAAGTGAAAATGAAGAATGAAAAGAAGCTGGCGAAAAAAGTGAACGAATGACAATGTTTGAATCGTCTTGCACACGTCTTAGGAAATGCGAACCATCGATCTGCCACCCCAGGTTAATTGTCATGCTAAATTCTTAGAGTTACCATGTGACTAAAGTTTTAGCTATGACAACATGGAACTGCATCGCAAAGTGCATAATCTTTGAATTTAGTCTAAAAAATTGGTCGCTAGTGTAGAGGTGAGTGTTGTAGTTAGGGCAAGGGATGACAATGATGTCCAATAATGATAATGGTGAGTTAGGATATGGCTAGTAGTAAAGGCTAAGGTAAAGGTGATGGCCTCTATTTGAGCTCCCACCATCATATGAAAGGATTTAAAACTACATAACTAGTTTACGTGGATTTAAAAATGTACAAGGAAATGACCAAACTATAGGCGAGGGATTAATTATGTAGTCTTGCATCGATATTTTGGAGCTGATGAATTTTCCTTCCATTTATTTTTATTGTCCATTGTCAACATTTGGAAGAGTATACTAGCAATATACTCAAAGCTCGCTTGTTATGTTGAGCCTTTCTTATAGATTGTCTTTGACTTCATTTTTTAAGTGAACTAAAAAATCTACTTGGGTAGTTGAGGCTATATTCTCACCAATTACAACTTCGGATAGAGCATCATATTCGAAGTGATAAAATGGTCTATCATCTTTGCTTTTAGAAGTTGAACAGAAGAAAATTGTGTCTAGGTTCTATTGTTTACCCCTATATCTCAGCTCTTTTTTTCACCTTGGTTTTCTCTGAACTTTAGGATGTGTACAGATAATTCAATGATTCATTCTTACATGCAAATTACGCTTTTCAAAATATGGAAGAACAAATCTTCCTTTCACTTATCAATTTTATAATTTAATTTATCTTTTTCACACATACAAAATGAACTATATTCTTTTAAATAATGGACATTAATATCTAGAATTTAGCCCATTCTAATTTATAGATTAAATGACATGTTGGATTTAAAAAATTACATTGCCTATGTATAATGCTCTCTTTTTGTTTTATTCCCCATTCTAAGAAAATCTCAATTGCCATTATGTCATGTCCCTATATTAGTAATTTGTAATTGAATCCAATATGTATTATTCATTCAAATTAAAGATATGAATAATATTATAAATGGAATATATTTAATATATTTAAATAATATTTATTTAAAACAATTAACAAGATATATTATTATTATATTTATAAATAACACATATAAATAATATAATATAAATCATATTATATCATTTATTATAATGATATAATATGAGAAGATGTTTTTAAGGATTTTAAAATTTTGTTTTGAGAGAAGTTTAATTGGGCTTTACGGTGGCGATCTCTAGCAGGTTTGAATGGAGTGGCGAGAGACAGCTGGAAGTCCCCGATCGCAATGTCAATCAAGGTGTAGTCCTCTCCAACCTCTACGTTAATATGGTTGATTTACTTGATTCTCAATCTCCCTCACTTTGCCGCTCGGCAGAGCTCGTACCCCCTAACCCCTCTCCCACTATGCCAAAGGACGCCGACATTAATGGCGTCTCTGTTAATACCCCTAACCCTACCTGTAAACCAAAAACATTCTCTGAAGCAGTGGCCAATACAACTGGTGTTGTCGATGAGAAAGCCAAGTTTAACCTTGCAGGTGCCAGTGCCCACGATGCCACCATTCTCGGTAAGTGCTCTACGGTTCCTTCGACCCCTTTCTCCATCGCTCCTAATCCTAAAATGCTTGCTAAGATTATTAAGGAGAAGAATAGGTTAAAGAATATTGAGATTTTCTTTTCTACTGTTGAACTTGATAAGTGTCCTCCTCGGAAATTTCTTGATGACTAGTTTCACAATTTTTGGAATCTCAAAATGGGCTTTCACATTTCTTTTTGCTAGTAGATCTAGAAGGGTTTATTTGTGATCTTCTTTGTTAATCATGAATCTCAAGTTGAAGTCCTTAAAAAGCAATATTGGACTGTTGGATCCACTTCTTTCCGTGCTTTGGCTTGGTCTCCTGAGGTTGTGCACAAAGAAGTTCTTGCCCTTTTGGCCCCTAGGTGGATACTGGTTAAAAATGTCCCCCCCCTTTTTATGGCGATTCTTGCCTCAATTGTTGAACCGTTGGGCAAAACCATCCGAATGGATGATACTGTTAGGCTGGTGCTGCATATGGACACCAGAGTCCTTAACTCTTTGCAACCAGGGAAGGAAATCCCTACTGACATCTCTGTTAACATCATGGAAGAAACTTTTGTGTGCCCTATTGAAATATTGGGAGGTCTAAATGCTTGTTTCTTATGTCAGAAAGAGGGCCACCTTAGAAAGGATTGCCCCATTATTAAAAAGAATCAGAACCCTGCTAAAATCCCTCAACCCACTATACCGACCAACCCTAATCTGCTCTTTCTATTAACAAAAACACACAAGAGGAAACTACCTCCAAACCTCCTCCTACTCTTGATTCAGCCTCTCTTGCTCCCCTTACCGCTCAAATCTCTTTCCCTTTTTCGGACATGGCTATTAATGAGGCAAACACTGACGATGGCTTCCAAACCGTCAACAAAAAAAGAAGGCGCAAGGGCAATAACATTAACCATCCTAAAACTTTGAATCCTGCCTCCTCGGGAAATCTCCTTCCCCAAAGTCCTCTTGTTATCCCTCCTGTGGTTGAAATTAGCAGTGACAACCCTCCTTGATCCCGTGCTATTTGTTCCAACAACTCCAGCCTGAATATCTCTCTAGGAGCATCTCGGAAGCTCCCGCAAAAAGTTTTTAAAGAACTAAGTGATGATTGTTCTTTAGAAATCATCCTTGCTATTAACAACCCCCCCGGTATGCCCTCTATGGAAGTGAACTCCCAATCCGAAAATGAAGATGATCCTAAAACTGATACCCTTGCTTCGAAACGTAGGGGAAGGCCTCTAGGATATAAAAATAAAACCTCTGGTAAGATAACAGGGGATAGTTCTACTAAGTCTTTACCCTCAGCTGATGAAGCTGGTGTTGTGTGCTCTACTCCCTCTAATGTTTCCTCATGAATTGTTTATCTTGGAATGTGAGGGGTCTTGAATCCCTAGATAGGAAATTTGTTATTAAGCATTTTCTTAGTTCTTTTAGTTCTATAGATTTTCTCATGTTGCAAGAAGTTAAAGCCATCAGTTTCATGCTTGAAACCAACCTTAACTTTATATGGAATAATGCGATCAAATTTTGCACTAATCATAATAGAGGCAGAGGTGGAATTGCTCTCCTCATCAGCCCCAAATGGGGGAACTATATAACTGCCAATGGCACCTCTCCCTGCTAGAGAGCTGTATGGATTACCATTAATCATAATAATAACATCTTTGGCATTTGCTCTATTTATGCCCCCAATGACTCTAAGGAGAGGGCTAATCTTTGGAAATGGATGACTACCCTCCCTGATATCCCCTGGCTGATTGGAGGAGATTTTAATATGGTTGAGTCCCAGCAAGATAAATCTGGATGTAATCCTTTCGTTTGGAAAGATAATGAAAAGGTTCATTGGAACAAGTTAATTAATTCTATGACTCTGTTTGACCCTTTAGCTGGCAATAAGGCCTCTAACCCTGGGATATGGCACACATGGTGCAACTTCCAACAGGGCCACTCCTGGATCTATTCCAGACTTGACCGTTTTTATGGTAACAAGAATGTCTTCTCCTTCCTTCCTGACAACCAGAATAGCATTGTCCTTGTTACGGCCACCACTCTCTCTGATCACCATCCCATTTTTACCCATGTTAGCCTCAACTTCGCCCCTATTCTCCCTAGGAAGACTAATCCCAAGTTCATTCTGAATACTAGTCTCCTTCTTGATGAAGATATCCTTGCTGCCATCTAGATTATTTGCAATATCAGTAAGGTTAATTTCCCTAACTTCTCCATGACAGACAGATGGAAGGTCAATCTCCCAGCTTGGCAATGTTTCCTCAAAACCATTGGTCAAAAGAATGCTAAGGATTATAGGTTCATTGAAAAACATCTTTCCTCTGATCTCCAAGAGGTTGAGAGCAATGTTCAGAATGATTCCTCCAATATTGACCTTGTCTCCCAGGTGATATCTGCTAAGGATGCCCTAAGGAAACATCAACAATTTAGAATATGTGGTGCTAAAATCAGATCTTGTGCTCATTGGATCCAGAACGGGGACCGTGGTTCCAAATTCTTTTTTAACCTTTTAAAGCAAAAGCAAACCAAGGAGTCTATTGACAGACTCCTAATTAACAACCAGGATATCTCGGACCCTATTATCATTAACCAAGCCTTTGCCGATTACTACAAGAGTCTCTTCACCTCTGAGGACTCTAAGGAGGCTGCCGATCTTAGCAATAAGTGTAAACTTCTTATCCCCAATAAGCTGGATAATGATGATATTACTATCTTATCTAAGGATATCTCTTTAGATGAGGTAGAAAAAGCTATCAATTCTCTCAATAATGATAAGGCCTCCGACCCTGATGGGCTCCCTGTTGAATTTTATAAGGCCAATATCAGTTGGATCTGTAAGGATTTACATGACATTTATGTGGAAGCTATAGCTAATGGTTCCCTTGGCCCTGAGATTAACAGTGGCATCATTAAACTTCTTCCCAAAGATGGGCACAAAGCTATAAAAAATTGGAGGCCTATCACCCTCCTCAATGTTTCCTATAAAATTTGGCCAAGATCCTGGTCCTCAGACTTGTTCATATCCTTCCTAAGTTTGTTTGTGCTACCTAGACTGGTTTTATCAAAGGTAGATATATTTTTGAAAATTAATTACTAGTTGGGAAGCCATGGATTGGGCGAAGTGCTCTCATCAGAACTCTGCGATGTTACTCCTGGACTTCGAAAAAGCCCATGATAGGGTTGAATGGAATTTTATCGTCACGATGCTTGAAGCCTTTGGTTTCTCGACCTTCTTCTGTAACTCGGTTCGGGTTCTACTTAATGATGCCTCTACCCAGGTGGAGGACAATGGTTCCCTCTCCAATCCCTTTCCCCTTGGTTGGTCTATCAGATAAGGATGTCCCTTAGCCCCTGCTCTATTTGTCATAGCTTTAGAAGCCCTTTACTATATCCTCAGAGACAATACGCTTTCCCCTGATGTTAGAGGCCTTTATCTTCCTAACAATGATGAGCTTATTAACTGTCAGTTCGCTAATGATACTGCCTTATTTTTTGAGCTTTCCAACAATAACTTTGAAGCCTTGCAAACCAAGCTTAATATGTTCTGCTCTATTTCTGGTGCTCGTATTTCCCAATCCAAATTCATTTGCCTGGGGTGGGAAGAGCAACCTCCTATTTGTTTCAATCAGTATAACTTCTAATGGGGTAGACCTCATAAGATTGTTAAGTATTTAGGTATCCCCTTCTCTGTTGAGCCTTCCCTCAAAGACATGTGGTCTTGGATTCAGGAAAAAATTGATAAGAAGCTGAATAAGTGGCATAACAAATCTTTATCTCTTGCTGGTAGAATTCAGGTTTGTCAAAAAATGCTGTCTTCATATAGCATATACTACTCCTCTGCTTGGATGTTCAGTAACTATCAAATTTTGGAAATTCAAAAGGCCATTAGGAGCTTCCTCTGGTCTAATGGTAAAGGCAATAGAAAAATGCATGCGGTCAAATGGGACTGGTGTCATACTGACAAACTCCTTGGGGGGCTGGGGCTTAAAGACTTTAAAACTCAAGGTATTGCTTTATCCGCCAAATGGATCTTTCATTCTATGGATGGAAACGATCCATGGAAAGTGTTGGTTAGGCATAATATTGAAAGAGGCTTTCCTAAAAAAGCTAGAACTTGGAGAAATCTCCCATTTTGTGACTTAATTGTTGGCAACTTCCCGGTCATTGTCCAAGACTCTGCTATTTTCAGATCCATCTGGAGAGCCTAGGACCATGTCAGGAATTTTATCACCAATAAGGATTTCCATGATGCTAAGCATCTATATGGTGAAAGATCCATTTGGTGGAACTTGCACCTGGCTGGTAAACCCCTAGCCCTTTCCCAAGGATGTTCTGCTAGGTTGTGGGCTAAACTGGGGATCTCCTAGCTTGCTGATCTTTTAGAAAATGATAAACTCATCAATTGGGATGAGCTCAAGAATAGATTTAATATTCCAGACTCCCAAAAGAAGACTTATAATATGATTGTCAAGGCTACTAAGGACCTACCTTCTGACTGTCATGTGGACTCTCATAGATACCTAAAGTGCAAATGGCCGGATGGGGTCATCATGGCTAATCTCAAAGCCAAGAATATCTATAGAATCATTGATCATAATGAAAATATTATTAATCATATCAATACTATTTGGTATTCTTCTCTTGATGCTGTGTCTTGGAAAAAGTATTTTGATATTCTCTGGAAAGGTCCTGTTGAGCCTAAAATCGGATGTTTTAAGTGGCTAACTCTGCTTGACAGACTCCCTATTAGAAAAGATGGTCACACTACTGACATTTGTAGTCTTTGCAGGCTTCCTGAAATGGGTAGACATATCCTCTTTGATTGCATCTTTGCTAAAGAAATATGGAACATGTTTGGTATTTTTTACCCTTTAAATGTGAATATTCTAGAAATTATTACTGGTCATATTGATAGGCTTAAAAAGGATGCTAATTTATTTTGGAATATGCTGTCTTCTAACATCCTCTGGCAGATCTAGAAGTGCAGGAATGAGGAAAGGTATCAAAGCAACCCTAGAGTTCTTACTGAGTTTTTTCGAAAACTCACATTTTTAAAAATCTTTCTTCATGTCCACACAACAATGATGATGGAGAAAGACAAGCTGAGGAGATTCTTGAAAGATGGGCACACCACATTCTTCGTCTATGAGCTGAAGCATGGTTACGAGTGGAGGAGGAACTTCGATGACCTTCAAATGTTTGAACGAACTTGCAAAAGGCTGAACCAAGAGATCAGGAAGAATATTAACTCCAGGAAAGATGAGATATTCATGCTTACGCAAACCCAGGAACGTAAGATCATAGTTTGGATGGAGGGTCCTCTTGGTTGGACTACTTGGGTTGATACCCATTATGATGTCTTACACTCGTAGTTCTTTAGCTTCTTCTTTCTTCTGTTATGTCTATATACATGATACTCTGAGTTCGTGGTGAGGCTGGGCCTCTTTTTTGATACTCTCGGTGGTTTTTTTTTTTTTTGTATTTGACCTACCTATATTTAATATAAAAAAATGATATAATATAAATACAAATAATATAAATAAACATCTTTTAACCTATCCTCTTATGATAAGGGAGTTACATATGGTTAGAACTAGTTTTACCACAAAAGGGAATTAATATAAAGTAATAAAAATTATAAGAGGTAAGTATGTCTTTTACCACCAAGCATAATAAGAGACGTGCCTCTTCGAACATATCCCTTGAAAGGGAAATAAATAAAGGTTGTGAGATAGAAGAAAAAGAGCATGGGAAGAAAATATAAAAGGAAAGGCAACCTAAATTAATATATGGAGATATGTACATCAGCAGCAAATGGGAGGAATGATTCCAGTAAAAATAAATAAATAAATATAATAGTAGATAAAGGATGTGATGTCTTGACATTATTAAAAATTATATTCATGATAAAATTATAATAATAATGATACCATAATAACAATAATATATATATATATATATATATATATATATATATATATATATATATATATATACTATTAATAACATCTATAATAATATAATATAGAGATATTATTAATATTATAACAAATACTATAATATATAAATATTAAAGAATAGGGATGAGGGTCACAATAGACAAAAAAGGACATTATAATAATAAATGCAAATTGTATGTTTTGGAAATGTGTGTGGAAACTGCATGTATTGCATTTTTTTCAACTAGGAGAGGAATGCATAGACCTTAGTAGATTGCCTATAAACCCCATCTAGGTTCCGTCCCCATAGGCCGGAGACTAGGATTGGGCGTTATGCCCCTTAGGCCTGAGTCAAGGGATTGGATCATGGAGGGATGGGGGTCCCACATTGTAACATGCCCTTGTAGGCCCGAGACGAGGGATTGGGCAAAAGGACCAGCCCCCATAGGCCCGAGTCAAGGGATTGGGCAATAGGATTGTGGTAGGCCTTAGGCTACTAAGGGCTTATGTGTTTACCTCCCTCGGATGTTTTTCTTTTACCTATGTGTTTCAAATTGCAAGTGTGTTTATGTTGGATTGATGAATACTAGATATTAAAATAACATGTAGTAATATGGACTTGAATAACATGATGTTGCAGGTACTAATTCAAAAGAACGTGTGATCTATTCAACCCAAGGTTACCCCATTAAAAGAAAAGAAACCCTAAACCTAATTCACAAGTGAATTCTAGGGCAAGTTGGGTAAGGGACATTACAGTGGTATCAGAGCAGTCATCCTGCCATCCTATGGATAATACTTAATTAAAAAAATAAAAAAATAAAATAAATAAAATAAATAAATAAATAAAACATCTTGTATAACAATAAAATTCATTAAGTAAATATACTAAATGAAATAGTAAAATAAAGTAATTAAAATATAATTTATAAATAAATATGTAGTAAGATATCTCTAAGTTCTCATAAAATAATATATTTGAAAAAGTTATTTTCATCTCAACTTAATGTTATTTAATAGCTATAAGATTATATCATAATATATAACCCCATATAGTAAATTCAATTAATATTATAAATATTATATGTTGTATAAATACATATAGATGTATTTTTCAAGAAACACATATATAAATTATTTAATTTGTGATTATAATAACCACAACCCTATTAAACACAACTATAACATTTAAAAATAAATAAATAAATAAAAAGTATTATATATTTAATATTTTTTTATGTATACGTTAATTTTAAATTACTTATAGTTTCACCTAATCCTTAATCTTGTGATTACTTGAGGACAAGCAATTTTGAGTGGGTAGGGTTGTCATGTCCCTATATTAATAATTTGTAATTGAATCCAATATGTATTATTCATTCAAATTAAAGTTATGAATAATATTATAAATGGAATATATTTAATATATTTAAATAATATTTATTTAAAACAATTAACAATATATATTATTATTATATTTATAAATAACACATATAAATAATATAATATAAATCATATATCATTTATTATAATGATATAATATAAATACAAATAATATAAATAAATAATATATTATAAATATATCTAATAATATAAATACAAATATTATTATTATTATCTTGTAATATAAATATAAATAATATAATATAAATCATATGTCATTTATTATGATATAAATGATATAATATAAATACAAATAATATAAATAAACATCTTTTAACCTATCCTCTTATGATAAGGGAGTTACGTATGGTTAGAACTAGTTTTACCACAAAAGGGAATTAATATAAAGTAATAAAAATTATAAGAGGGTAAGTATGTCTTTTACCACCAAGCATAATAAGAGACGTGCCTCTTCGAACATATCCCTTGAAAGGAAAATAAATAAAGGTTGTGAGATAGAAGAAAAAGAGTATGAGAAGAAAATATAAAAGGAAAGACAACCTAAATTAATATATGGAGATATGTACATCAACAAATGGGAGGAATGATTCTAATAAAAATAAATAAATAAATATAATAGTAGATAAAGGATGTGATTCATGATAAAACTATAATCATAATGATACCATAATAACAATTATATATATATATATATATATATATATATATATATAATAGTAATATTATAATGATAATGAATAAGTAATATATTACATAGTTATGTTAATAATAAAATAACAATAGAATTCAAGTGCTGGCAAGCAATCATATATATATATATATATATATATATATAATTAATATTATAACAAATACTATAATATATAAATATTAAAGAATAGGCATGAGAGTCACAACAGACAAAAAAAGGCATTATAATAATAAATGGAAATTGTATGTTTTGGAAATGTGTGTGGAAACTGTATGTATTGCATTTTTTTCAACCAGGAGAGGAATGCATAGATCTTAGTAGATTGCCTATAAACCCCATCTAGGTTCCGTCTCCATAGGCCCGAGACTAGGATTGGGTGTTATGCCCCTTAGGCCTGAGTCAAGGGATTGGATCATGGAGGGACGGGGGTCCCACATTCTAACATGCCCCTGTAGGCCCGAGACAAGGGATTGGGCAAAAGGCCCAGCCCCCATAGGCCCGAGTCAAGGGATTGGGCAATAGGATTGTAGTAGGCCTTAGGCTACTAAGGGCTTATGTGTTTACCTCCCTCGACAGCATGAATGTTTTTCTTTTACCTATGTGTTTCAAATTGCAAGTGTGTTTATGTTGGATTGATGAATACTAGATATTAAAATAACATGTAGCAATATGGACTTGAATAACATGATGCTGTAGGTACTAATTCAAAAGAATGTGTGATCTATTCAACCCAAGGTTACCCCATTAAAAAAAAAGAAACCCTAAACCTAATTCACAAGTGAATTCTAGGGCAAGTTGGGTAAGGGACATTACACATTATAAAATCTTTTACGTGAACAACTATACTTTGCCCTACAATTTAAAACTCTCTGCTTCCACATACACATTGCACACTATAATGCAATTGCTAGTTATGTTAGATTGGTAATATTTATAGCTAAAATGGATTCACTAGTCATTTTGTTTATTACTAATATTAACTCGTCTACTCTCTATCCTATATAGTGGGGGGGGGGGGGGGGGGGGGGAGGGGGATCCACTAGTTGAGCATGTTTCTAGAGTTGTAATAGTGTTTGTGGATTCAATGTCTAATATTTTAAAAGTGTAGCACTAATGGTTGTGACTTTAAAGTTGTTAGTGTTGACCACAAGTACTTATAATTGAATGCAATGTATTCTTTAGATGTAAAAAGTAAAAAATCATATAGCACTGTATTTGATTATGTGGACCTTAAACCTTAATTATAAGCAGAGACCTTACCAAATAAACTGCTGTAAACTTTTTGGGTAATTCAAAATTACCACCTTATAATTTTGAGTCTCTAAAAGTACTCAACTACTAATCCTCTCCCCTACTGGATGTGCACACTGTCAAAATAAGCACCCAGTATGAATAGAGTAGAATTAACTCTAACCTCATGGTGGTCAAAGCATCCTTCAGCAAAAAGCTGCAAGCCTGCAACGACCTACACCGAAAACTTCAATACAAAATGTACTATTTCTATTGTCATCAATAGTCTGAATGTCTACTGGGGTTTTCTCGGTACTGCTATACTTACACTGTCACTGTCTCAATCTCTTTCTCTTCCATCCGCAACATACAAATAAAAAACACTACCTAGTCAAAATTAAACCCAACGACAATAATTATCCCTTGTAATAAAAGCTGGCAGAGAAAACGAAATAGCAGTTAATAAGGATTTATCCTTTCTTACTGCTTTACTAGTTTAAGCAGCTTGGCTAGTATTCTCTGTGAAGCAAATTGTACGGGGCATTAAACAAAAGACACCCGTGAATACAGGGTACGCAGGCAAAACGAATCAAATCACGTGATCCGATGTAAAGAGAGCGTTACGAAAATTTGTTTGAGAGTTCCACGCTGGTCCCCCCTCTTTTGGTTTTCGTTTAGTGTTATTTCAAAACTTAACAAAACCCTCTATAATAAGAAAAATGTACTTGTAGATATGATTGTAAATTCTTGTAAAATTGTGTTGCTTTTTTTGACTCATCACACTCCGTGATCTATCATAAGAGTAAAGGAAGAGAATGTAAACGAAGAAAACAATAAATAATTAGATAGAGACTATCAAATGATGTGTGTTAGGTAGACATACACACTTACATATAGATACATACACACATACATATGAGATTGTTCCATCATACAATGGGTTAATGTTGGTTACATAATTTTCTTTTACAATCCAATGCAAAAACATTACATAATCTTCTTGAAAAGTTCATAAAGCATTGCTAACTAAGTAGATGGTTTACAAAAGTTTCAATATATTCTATACTATTGGTATATATATATTGTGATAATGTTGGTTGCATAATGTGGTAAGAGTCTTGTGTCTAATTAACAAATCATAAACATAAACATATATGAATGAACTTTTAAAGCTTTTGATAAACCATGTAATAAATTTTTAGTATCAATGTTACATATCACACTTTATGATCCATAGTCCTGATGATACTTTATTTTTTCCTATATCATCCTAATCATAGATTGTGATTGGAAATGTTGATGCTAAAAATTCATTCTATTGTTTTTACAAATGGTTGATGTTGTGCATGACACTCTCTCTCCTTATTTTATTTTATGCTTTATAAAAACATTCTCTAAACATTCCTTGTAACAATTAATAAATTAATGAACTATTGAATAATTTTTAATTTATTAATTGTTAAACAAGGTAATTTTTTGAAAGAGTGTGGTAAAATACCCCAAATGGTAACCCTTTATGTTTTACCACCCCTTCTCCCTATATTGAAGGGAGGATTCTTCTCTACAATGGTAGAGTAAAAATAAAAAAAATTGGAAAATCTATGTTGGTGGAAGTTGAGAGAAATGTATCCTCGAGGTTGAGTCTAATTTTTTTATCCGTAATGACTTTCCCACTTAAATTGTTGTGTTTGTGCGTGTCAATAAGCATAGGATCTTAAGCTATGTAACTTGACCTGACCTTACATTAGAGTATGCCATTTGTCATCATGTACATGTATCGAGACATTGCCCAAAATTAAATACAAAACTAAAGGGAAAAAGTCATCATCAAAATACATTTTCACCCTTACAAATTATATAAAGATAAATGAAACTATCGAAATAATTAAAAATAAAAACATTAAATTTTCACCCTTATAATTATATAAAAATTAAAGCCAACCGATATTTTTGTTTTTTTTACATTAATTCATACTTATTATTATTTACTTAATTCAATTTGAATTTTACAATTGAAAATGAAAACATGAAAACATTAGTTCACTTAATTTAGATTTGGAGTTTACAATTATATTTCTTCATTTGATGTGCTTTGCCTTAAACATCTTAAGTCTCTTCTTATAATCCCTTCTCACTTGTTTTTTCTCACCAGACACATGTGGGATTAAGAACCCTTTGCATCAAATCAAAATCTTACTCTTTCAAGGAAAAGACCAACATTGAGGATGGCAACAACTTTTGCTAACAGAGAAATGAGGAGATCTAATCAACAATATAGGTAGAAGATAAATTAGAGATCCATTATGTCTGGCTTCCAAACACTTGCTTTTGAACGACAGAGATTTTGTATAGGGTAACGACTCTTGCTTCTGTATATTTCACAAAGCATGCTCGCTTCCATAGTTGCAGTAGATGAAATTTTTGGCACACAGTGGTTGACTCTGCTAATTTTATAGTTGTTAAAGTCTCTTAACCAATAAAAGGGGAAATAATCACATGCTAGAGGAAAAGACCCAATACCTAAGATAGTTCCAATGCCTGAGATAGTATTTGTGCATTTTTTAAGGTCCAATATTTTTAAAAGTTTAGCACTAGTAGTTGTCACTTTAAGGTTGTTAGTGTTGACTATAAGTACTAATAATTGAATGAAATGTGCCCTTTAGATCTAAAAAGAAACCAATCATTTGATGCCACATTAGCTCACTGACAAAACATGACCTAATGCACACCTATCAGTCCACCCTTTTTTGGGGGCAACTATTTGACACCTCAACACAAAGCATGTTGATGTGGCATCATATTTGATGATGTGGCCCTATAACCTTAGTTATAAGCAGGGGCCTTACTAAGTAAGCTACTGTAAAATTTTTGGAGTGATTCAAAATTGCCACGTATGACTTTGAGAGGTGTGAAGTTAGGGTTCTCAACTACTAGGTCCTCTCCCCTATTTGAAAGTGTGACAGTATGAGTAAACAATTATGGAGGTGGGAAGGGAGAAGTGAATGTGTCAACATGTTGGCAGAAATATGTGATGTTAGAGGGCCCCACCAACCACCTAAGCAGGTTAAAGCGTAGAGTGTGTGAGATAAGCTGGCTTGGTGGGACCATCCGTGTGAGCACTTGTGATTCAAGCATGTGTCAAATCAGTCAGTTATCAAGAGATAAAGAGAGGAACAATCTAGTGGGGGTGGGGTAGTGGTACTTGAATGCCTAGGCATTGCAAGCATACCCATTTAAGTACATGAATAGATGATTGAACAGATCATACATACTTTTGGTGCCAAGGACAATGGGTGATTCAGGAGTGGAGGGTCTAGATGGACTGAACCAAAAGCCATTTCTAGTAGATTGGAGATTGGGAGGTAGGTAGCGAAAGCCTATGTTTTTTGGGAATATAGCAAACAAAGAAAACATAGGCTTTTGCTACTTACCTAACAATCTCCAATCTACTAGAAATTTCAATGCATCTATATTCCCAAAAAAACATAGGCTTTCACTACCTACCTTCCAATCTCCAATCTACCAAAAATTTCAATGCATTTTTCCAAGAAATTTCATGATATTTTTAACAAAAATATGGTCGGGGCAATTTATTGCCATATGCTACAATGGTACACATGTTTGTTGCATTTAATTAGACTGCCTATTAACTTTTATGAGATTTTGTCACTTTGTTAAGAAAAGGTGAGACCATTATTTGGTAAATAGTACCTCCATGTGGTAGAGACTTACAATCTTGCAAAAATGAATGGTGTTTTCTTGTGTTACGTGGTTGCTTTTGGAGCAAAAGGATTATTTTGAAGAATTGTTTCTATTTTCAATTTTTTTATATAGACTATCATTCTTATAAATTTTGGGACATTATGTTCAGGGCTTAAATTTGATGGTTGTACGGTCGTATTTGGGTATTTTACCGTAAAATACAATCAAAATTTTAAAAAGATTGTATCACATGAAAGGGTAGATTTTAGATAGAATGTCAAAATTGTTGGTGTAACACTTACCTCTTTGTGCAGACCAATCTTTATTATGTAACACTCCTGACAATCTCCACTACTTCCTCTTTATTATATCGACCACTGCACGCTTTTTCTTCCACGGTGAGGTTTAAGTTAGTGCCTTTCACAGGTTATTGTGTATTGACCATTGTTAGTCTTGGAGTGGAGTTAAATGGATATAGCTATAGGAACAATAGTGAGAAATTATTATTGATAGTCAGATGGTGGTGATATTAGAAAGAGTTGCATATATACTTGTAATGGAGTTTTTCATCTGGGTTGAATAGAATAGAGCTATATCCCCTGCTCTATGTGGACATAGCCAATTGGTGAACCACATTAAAAAACTTGGCTTCCCTCTTTGAATCTATTATGAGTTTGTATATGCATTTTGATCTGTATTGTTTTTCTTCACTCAACAATTGGTATCAGAGCTTTGGTGAAGAAGCTCAGTGATGAAGCTGGTTGGAAATGGTGAAGAATTTCTAGAAGAATGGACGAAGCAAATAAATGGAAAATCAAAAATGTTTTTGGGATAGAACTTCAGCTTGTGGAAGCTTTAGATTCATGCTTTGTTGATTCAGATGGATTTTGCTATTGCACTACAAGGGAAGTCTAGGAAGCCGGAGAAGATGTCAGATGAAGACTGGAATGTCTTAGACCAAAAAGAAGTTGCAACCATCATTCTATCGCTGTCCAACAATGTCCTCTTCAACGTTGCCATAGAGACAATAGCTAAACAAATTTGGGACAAGTTGTGTGATATGTACGAAAGGGCTTCAGCAATGAATTGAGTTTTTTTGTTAAAGAAACTAGTAAACCTCAAGATGAAAGAAGGTAACAGCATATCAAACCATTTAAATGAATTTAATGTTGTTATAAGTCAATTACATTCTATTAATATCAACTTTGAAAAAGAAATGAGAGCCATGTTGCTTCTGCGCTCTCTTCTTGATAGCTGGGACAGTGTGATAATAACCATAAGCAATTCGGTATCTAGTAAAAGTAGATCTGAAGAAGGGGAGGATAAGAAAAAAGAAACAATGCTGAGGTATGATGATGTAGCAGCCACACTTCTCAATGAAGATATGAGAAGAGGACAAAACAAAACAATTGGTGATGCCTTGACTACTGTAAGTATTGATAATAGAGGAAGGGGTCAAGATAGAGGTAGAAATAATAATAGAAGAAGGTCCAAATTTGCTAGAAGATTGAAGTCTAGGGGCAAAAATGGAGAATGTTGATTTTGCGACAAAGTAGGTCACATAAACAAGAATTGTTGGAACTACAAAAAGGCACAAGAAATGGTGAGAAATAACGAACCCAACACTGCATATGACAAAGATGAAGGTGTTCTAGTTTTGTCAGTGTGTGACACTACTACAGATTCATGGGTGCTTGATTCTAGTGCCTCTTTTCATGCTACTCCATGCTGGGAGATTTTTAGAAATTATTGAAGAAGGTATGTTCATAAAAGTTTTTCTTGGAGATAATAAAGAATGTGAAATAGTAGGAAAAAGTGATGTGATATTTTCTTTAAAAAATGGAAATAAATGGATCTTGAAAGATGTGAGACATGTTCCTACATTAAAACGAAATTTAATATCGGTGAGCCAACTTTATGCTCAAGGGTGTGATGTTAAATTTTCTTTAGATACTTGGAAAGTAATCAATGGTGTATGGTGCTTGCAAAAGGAAACAAATTGGGTAATCTATATGTTTTAGAGTGCCATGGTGAAGTGAGAGATGCAATGGTGGTTGTGGACAATGGTTTAGATATTTGGCATAAGAGGCTTAGACATATGAGCCAAAAGGCACTTGAAGTCATGCTTCAAAGGGATCAACTACCAGGCCTAAAATATGTGGATTTGGAGTTTTGTGAGCATTGTCTCCATGGAAAACAAAGGCGAATCAGCTTCTTGACAACTGGTCATGACATGCAGACAACACCTTTAGAGCTCATCCATTTCCATGTGTTCGAACCTACGGAGGTAACATCTTTTGGAGGTGCTAATTATTTTGTCTCTTGTATTGATGCTTGTACTTGTAAAGTGTGGGTATACATGATGAATAGAAAATCATAAGTTTTTTCAAAATTCAAAAAATTTCAAAGCATTGGTTGAGAATCAAACTGGGCATAAAATCATAAGCTTGCAAACCAATAATGGGGGAGAGTTTTGTTCTTTCGAGTTTGATGTTTTATGTGCAGATAATGACATTAGATGGATTCAAATAGTCCCATTCACTCCTCAAGAAAACAACACAGCCGAGAGGATGAATAGAACCATTCATAAGAGGGCTCGATGCATGTTGTCTAGTGTAGGCCTAAGCAAGGAGTTTTGGGTAGAGACGGTTAACAAAGATGTATATTTAATCAACAGAAGCCCCTCATCCAAATTAGATTTTGATATTCCAGAAGAAGTTTGGTTGGGCAAACAGATTTCATATTCTCACCTTTGAGCTTTCAGTTGTGAAGCCTTTGCTCATGTTCCCAAGGAAAAGTGCACCAAGTTGGATTCTAAATCACAGTGTTGTGTATTTGTTGGCTATGGCGAAGAGTAATATGGGTTTCATTTGTGGGATCTAGTCACCAAACAACTTGTTTGCAATGGGGATGTTGTGTTCAATGAGAAAGTTTTCCCAGCTTTGCAGAATCAAGAGACTTCTTCAAATGAACATATAGAGGTTGATATGTTTGAAAAAGACATTCATATGAAGCAAACACAAGGAACCTTACCTTCATTGTTCTCCTAATAGCCTGGAAATGAGTCATCATAGTTTTCTGACAGAGGTGCCAGACTCAATGCAGCCTGCTGAAGATCCAACGCACCTTATTGGAGACCACACATCCGCTGCCAAGGGAGACCAAGACTCCACACAGCTATTTCAAAGTCCTATGATGCCTGTTGAAGACTTAATGTTGCCTGTTAGGAATGAAAGGCAAGCTTTGTATGATTCATAGCCATTTGCTAGGGGTACACTGCCTATTAAAAATGCTACACTACTAGAGTTCAATCCAACATAGCAGTCTCACACTCTAGTGCTGCCTTTTCAAAGGTCTTTGGAAACTTTTGAAAATCCTATTCAAAGTTCAACGTAGCCAGTTTAGGGTTCCACATAGCAACCAAAGAATTTCTCCTCTCATAGTCCCACACAGACATCAACACATCAAACATAGCCTCTAATGAGTTCTCTTAGTCTTATGTTGCCTGATGAAATTCAAACATAGCTTGGTGGAAATTCAATGCAGGTCACAACCATTTCAACGCTGCCTTATCAGACTCAAATGAAGTTACCTGGTATGTCTCTCTCGTTCCCTATTCAAGATCATTTGCAACAGTCTGGTGAAGGTCCCTTGTAGACTAATCAATGTGCTCTAATCTAGCACAGGGTAATAAGAAACAGAGCACATTGCCTAACAATAGTATTTTTCCATAACAGGGCAATTTGCAGTTTGATATAGAAGATGTGAACGTGGAAGATCAATATGAGGACTGGGAGGAGTTGTATGAAGAAGTTCCTGACATTGATCTTAGAGTGGCTAAAACTATTGTGCCCCTAGTTGAAGAAGAAAGTGCAGATGTTGATGTGGATGATGTGGATGTTGATAGTGATATTCATGCATATTTTGGGGACCCAGAGGACTATGCTGTTACATCAGGGTGTGAAGTTTTGCTTGAACATTTTGTAGAGATTGATAACTTTCCCATAGGGATTCCTCCGGCTACCAAGGTTATAGTGAATTATCTTCCTTCAATTTTTGTTGGCCAGGAAGAAACAAAAGGAGGAGGCAGTAAAAGTGATAGCCCCTCTACATTAGATGAAGAAGATGGTGTCAAGCCTGAGATAGTTGAAGAGAGTGATCCTTCAGAAGATGAGGTTTCTTCTAGAACTATTGTTGGCAAAGACAATACAATCTGTAGAGAGCTTTGAAGCCTTAGAAGGTGATATGGACAGACTCTATGAGGGTATCGAGTAACATATAAGTAGTCAGAAATGCATTCTCAAACTGATGTCCAATTAAGCACACAAGAAGAGGTTGTAAATTTCTTGAATAAGCTTGATATCTTATTTAGTGTGTATGCTGAAGCAATATCAATTCAGGAGGCATTAACTGTCGTGTCGGAAGTTCATTTGCTGCACAGGGTAGTGAAGAGAAATCGCAGACAAGTTGAGGATATTGTTGATGCTTTGACAAAGATTGTTCCAAGGGAGAAGTTCAAGTTTTGTAGGACTTCTCTTGTCATTGTCAAGTTGTGGCAATAAGCCTAGAGTGGGGGATAACTCTACGTAGCTCTCTTGCAATCAGATTGGACTTCAAGTGGGAGATTGTTGGTGTATGCTTACCTCTTTGTGAAGTCCAATCTTTATTATGTAACACTCCTAACACTCTCCACTACTTCCTCTTATTGTATCGACAACTGCATGCTTTTTCTTCCACGATGAGGTTAAAGTTAGTGCCTTTCATAAGTTATTGTGTATTGACTATTGTTAGTCTTGGAGTGGAGTTAAATGGATATAGCTGTAGGAACAATAGTGAGAGATTATTATTGATAGTGAGCTGCAGGTGATATTAGAAAGAGTTGCAGATATATTTGTAATGGAGTTTTTCATTTGGGTTGAATAGAACATAGCTATCCCTTGCTCTATGTGGACGTAGCCAATCGGTGAACCACATTAAAAAACTTGGCTTCTCCCTTTGAATTTGTTCTGTGTTTGTTTATGCATTTTGATTTAATTATTTGCTTTTGTCTTTATTGTTTTTCTTTGCTCAACAAAAATTTCTATAGAGTTATTTTGATATATGTATTTAGTTTATATATAATTTTTTAATAATAAAAATATGTCTTAATATTCAAAGGGCAAGTTTAAGTAGATAACCGTCATAAAAATTTTGTTTGACAGGCAGGGTCGACCATCAAATTTAGGCCTTGATAATGTTTATATGGTTACTTAGGTATTGTGGTGGGCAAAAATTTGGTCCAAGTAAATTGGATCATTAGGGTTATAGTGTTTCTTTTTCATTTAAGTATTGATACATGGTTAGAAGACGAAGTTTGATATTTCTTAAAAAGGTTGTTATGTTAGTCATGGATGGTCATGGATACAATGGGACATTTTGAGGGTCTTCGCTGGACGCGGCCATGGACGAGAAGAGTCTAAAGATATCTTCAATCCGTAACAATGGCGATGATGAATTTGATGGGGATCTTCCTTCCATTGAAGGATGGAGAGGCCTGCTCCAAGCAAGCTGGAAAGACTCAAAGAAGCTATGGTACCTGGCAGGCCCTGCTATTTTCACCTCCCTCTCTCGATATTCACTCGGAGTCGTCACGCAGGCCTTCGCCGGTCATATCGGTGATCTCGAATTAGCCGCTGTTTCCATCGAAAACTCTGTAATCGGTGGCCTCTCAATGGGCATAATGGTAGGATAAACGTAAATATTTACTGTTTTGCTTTCAAACCATAAAATACTTATATTTGTTACTATTATTTCAGACCGGTATGTCGCTGGCCATTCACCAAACGTTCTTAAAAAATTGTTTATCTCGTCTGTCGCATGTGTGGTATTTAGTAGCCTGTTTCACTCACTTTGAATGCTGCCAGTTCAAACATAAATACCCAACTATTCCTAGTTTAGACAGTAGAAGTCTATAGCTGATAAGTAGGAGGTATTTGTACTATGTGTGAAATTTGGGTTAGTGAGTTTGATTCAATATATACAGATATTTATATTAGAATTTTTTTTTTTCTCCTATAAACTGCAGTAAACTTTTTTCATGTGACAGGTGACGATACGACCTTGTGACCTTTTTGCCTGCAACAAAAATTTTAGTCAATTGAACCAAGACCCCTGCCCCATTTATATCAGAATTTAACTGTGTAGTTTTGAGTCAAATTTTTGAAATACGGGTTAATGAGTTTGAGTCAATATCTACACAGTTGAATTGTGATATATCATAAGTCTTTAGCTTTTAGTCATCTTCATATTTTTCATAAACTTATTGGCCACACTTTTTGCATGTTATAGATTGCTAAGAATGTGGACAATACATTTCAACTTGTGTAAATAATTAAAATAAATAAAATCATTTTCTTTTCCTTTAAATTTTATTTACTTTTTCTATTAGTAAATCTTAATGTTATTTTTGATTTCAAACAGATGTATTTAATGAGATAATGTTAATTATTTGAATTATAGTTCTAATTGATTTTGTAATTAATTTTTCACATTTATTTGACATTTACAACAGTTTGGAATTTTGGTATCTTTAAGTTTTAATACTTTTGGCTGGCTACCTTAATAATCCAAAAGTCTCAGTAGATGCTATCTCTATATGGTATGTATACTCATTTTCCTCAAACGTTTATTACTTATATTTGTCAGTTGCTTCATTTAATTGAGAAAATTTCATTGATAATGTGGTATGAATCTAATGGGATGGGAGATAGATGATATCTTTGGGATTCAATATTGCCATCAGGTATAGTCTCATCTTTTTTTCACACACACATATAATATAAATTTATCCATCCAACATAATATGTTTAATGCACTACAAAGTGAAGAAATTGAATAAATTTTAAGGCTTTTTTTTGATGAATTTTCAGTGTCAGAGTTTCAAATAAATTGGGAGTTGGGCATCCAAGAGCTGCAAAATTTGCAGTGACTATTGTTCTTGGAACAATGCTTATGATAGGGGCCATTCTAATGGTCGTGATCTTCATTATTAGGAATGAATTTGCAGTGGCATTTACTAATAGTGAAGAAGTGGCAAAAGTTGTTTTAGAGCTTGCAACTCTACTTGCTTTTACCATACTTTTAAATAGCTTACAACCTGTTTTGGGAAGTGAGGAAGACCTACTTTCATTATTGATTGAGTTTTATCTATTGAACAAATAAATGGCTATGACAAGCTTTTAAAATGATTTTTATAGGTGTGGCAGTGGGAGCAGGATGGTCCATATGAGCTATAGCTCAACAATTGGTATCAGAGCCAGGCTAGGAGCCCCAAGCACCTGCAGTGTGGCTTAAGGGGGGGTGTTGGAAGTAAGCCACACCCGGACCGAAGATGGGCTGGCCACAAGGGGCCAGTAGCTCAGTTGGTAGAGCACTCCAGCAGCAAATGGAAGGTCCTAGGTTCGAGTCCTAGAGATGGTAGGCTCTAGTGGCTTCTATTAATTTAGCATGTTATTACATTTTTGGAGTCCCCCTTGGCTGTTTGTTGGGTTACTATTTTGATTTTGGAGTGAAGGTATTATTGTTTTATATCATACTTAAATCTGTTATTGTATTCTTGTTTTATTTAAGTGTTAAATTTAGAAGGGTATATTTTTGAAAGTGTAGGGAATTTCCGCGGGTATGATTTGTGGTGGAACTACCATATGGACAATTATTCTATGCATTATTACATTTAGAACCAAATGGAAGAAAGAAGTAAGCACTATTCTTATGCTATGAATTTTTTAGTATTAATTTTTTCTATATAAATTTTATAACACAAATACAAGATCTGTACAATATTTATATATGAAATTGAGGAAAACTTACATCATATTCATGAATTATGTAATAATTTGGTGGTGCAGGCTTCTAAGGCTATAGAGAAGATTAAAGTGTGGGATAAGAGCACTTAATATCTAAATTGTAAACAATCAAGATCTTAACCTAAAGTTCCCACAAATTGGTTATTGTGCTAACTAATGACTTGGAGTTCGAGATCGATAATTTGTAATGCTGGATGAAAGGAATAAGTCTACAAACTACGCCTGTTGATTGCAATTGCTTGTAGGCTATAATTTAGTGAATGACATTATTGCTGGGATGAATGGATTTGGCCAAGTGGACAATAAACTACCTATCCAGCCTTCTACTTAAAAAATCTCTTCAAGCCTGTTATATTATGTCTCTTAATTGTTTCACTTAAAAGAAAATTCCCTATTTGTGAATTACTTACATGTGCGATGTTTATTGCCCTGTTCCCTTTCACTTTGAATGCCCATCGTCCATGCTTCCATGAAAAAATGAATACTAAATACAAGCTCTCTATATTCACGTGTGAGGAGAGTTCTTTAAGAGTTCGAAGAACTGGTAAAGTGCATTCCCTACATAAAGAAGTTCAATGAGATGAGCGTTGAGTTATAAAATAAGAAACAACATCTTATGACCCTATTCTTTTCAAAGTAAATCATTGATGACATGCTTTGTTCTTCAAAAATCAAATTTCTTACAAAGTAGATTCCAAAAACATCTAATTGTTGGATGTCATATTTTTGATGAGGATAAATTACTGTAAGGGAATAAAATCTCTTTTACATAAATTTATAAAATTGCAATTTGTAATCACAAATTAATTAATATAAAGAGCATAAAACTTAAAGGTTTAATTATGAGCATTATCGATTCAATCCTGCTTCTTGTGGATTTTAACTCTGACATGCAGATTTGAATTGATGAAATGGAAGTTTCTAAAAACCTATTCACCTTAGTTTTTTTTATTTTTGATGTATTTGTAATGACTATTGGGTTTATACACACCTTATGGGGATTTGCTAGATTATTAGGGTCAAGTTCTCCTAGATTAGACCTATGGATTCATTGGCTTTATAGCTCTAAGAAAAGATTCAAAGACATCACACACAAGCATGCAAGTGACCTATATGCAAATATTGTAGATTATGATTCTTTGTCCATTAGAAAATTGAAGTGTGCTCTAATGATTTTGGAGTCTTTAGAAGCATTACCTTTTTGAGTCTTTAGAAATGCTAATACAAAATCAACATGTATGCCATCTCAAGGCTTCTGTAGAGTTGGTAATGGTTGATACAATATCGTATTTTGACTATTCCCTTTTGTATATTGATACACTTATACACAAATTTCTTAATATTTGACCCCATATTGGGCTAATAGTATCCTACTCTCAATATTGCCAACATCTCATCATTTCAAAAATATCTAGCTAGTCCATCATTGTGTTTTTCCTTTTGTATAGTTAGAAATCACTTACTTTGAAATTTCCATTCTATGTTGCACACTCATTATAACATCCATTCTAATAGCATGTTCCATGTCTTATTTAGCATGTTTCTTAATTTTTTAATTCTCACCAAGATGCCAATTGGACCATCTACTCGATCCCTATCCTTTTCAAACTTTGTGTATAGCTTTTATCCACATTGACACTAATACAATCATGATAGGGACCTCAGTCACTAACATGATTGCACTAGTGCCCACTCTCACATTTATGGATCTTTTAACATTCAAAATCTATCTCCCATAGATTTTTTACATTTTTCAAATGGCTAACTCTATTAAACTTATAAAAACACCTTTTAAATTCATTAAGTCACTCATCAAATATTCTTGGTCCTATTTAAGTTTAGGTTTTCTTTAATTAGTCTCGTGAATACATTGGAGAGTTTTTTTCATTTCTTTTTGGTTATCAACCCACAACTTCTTTCTTCCCAACTTTCTCACAAATCTTCTATTGTAACTAGATTACTCCCTTGAGGTCATCACTGGATAGGTAATATATATTAGTATGTTGTTAGGATTGGCTATAGAGGTAGCTATCCCAAGATTAAGGTGCCTAAGTGCTAATCGCAAGAATAAAAAAAGATCAACATGATATAATAATAATAGCCTATACAAAAGATGCAATATAATGTAAAAGTCAAGGTAAGTGTGAGATCATCATGCACCAAACAATAGCAATAAGTGGCAATAAAAATGTTGAAAAACAAATTTAAGCAACTTCACATGAAATTTTGAATGGGTAATCTACATAATCTGAAAGATATGTAAGATTAACATTTATAGAAAATTGAATGTAGTTTATTGGCTACATTTTTTTGAAAACAAAATTCTTTTTTAATTTTTAAATTAATTTGGTGAAATTTGGATATTTCAATGAGGCACTATTGAAATTTTTAGAGAAAAATAAAAAGTAGGTGTCATTCTAGCCACACTAAGTATGAGAAAAAATATATTTTTAAAAAATCTTTAAATATAAATAAAGAACACATGAGTGGATGTGATGCATATGTTTGTGATTTCCTTTTTGTAAATAAATAATTAGTTAAAAAAATTAAAAAATAATTTTCTATCCAACCTAACTTGGTTAAAAAACATAAAATTAATTTTTTTTCTTTTAGATCTATAGTCACCAAATTTTATGGTATGATGCATCTTTCATATTTGTAAAATGATATATGGTTTGAAAGTTATGGATGTTTTCTAATTAGTATGTCTATCTAGAATTGAGACAGTGTGTATGCAAAAAATAATAATTATGTATTAAAATTATAATCCAACATATATTATATTTTTAGAATCGTGAGAGTGTTCTCCATATACCCTTTTCATTTTATCAAATTCAAATTAAAAAAAGTCCATCAACATCAATGATGAAGTCTTTAAAAGTGTATAAAAACCTCTAAACTTTTGATTAGCATGGAAAACATAGGTTTGATAGTCCCAAGCCTAATTCCAATGCATTCTAGAGAAAAAATGGAGGGAACAATTTTTGGTAGCAAAAATAGATAACAATTTTCCCACAATAGATATTCATTATGTACAAGCTCAATGGGGTCCAATGTTGGGAAGAACGACACATTTAGGAATGAATCTATAATAGAATCCATGTTACCATAAATGTATTTTAGAAATGAATATCCATTATGTTCACACCAAAAAAGTGCTATTGTGCTTAATAATAACCCTCACAAACACTCTGCTCTCGAGAAAAGCATGATTTTTATACATTACAAACAAAACTCTGCTATTCTGTAATCATTGACAAAAAAATTTATTCTATTAATCATCAAAATATTAGTTTTTATTTTTGTAATTGTAGACACCTAAAATTGACCATGTCACTTTCATCACTTTGTCGACACCACCTTCCGGCACTTTGCTATACTTTTTTCCTAAGAGTCCCCTTTACCATATTCCTTTCCCAAATTAATTAAATAAATTATGTTTATTTAATTAATCCATTTCCTCCATCACAATTATATTTACTTAATTTATCTAGGCTTTTTATCCCTTGTAGACAAACTAATTAAATAAATCTTATTTATTTAATTAATTTATTCTCCATCATCCTCTCTCTCCAATAATTTTATTATTTAATTTAATTATTGAGAGTCACACGACTAGCTTGTCCTCATCCTCAACCACTTGCCACAATCATTAAATGATTGCCACAAACATTAAATTATCTTTTCATGATAGCCATACATTCCATACTACATCGCTCAATCCTAGCCATTTACATAAGGATAAACCCTAGAAACTTCCTTTGTTGCCCTAGAAATCCTTATCCTTGCCCTAATGTGCTCTCAACCAATTCTTTCCATTGTTTTAATCCTAGCCCTTCATTCATCATATCCAACCTCTATAAATCAAGCCTCAACCAAGCCATTTGATCATCACATCTATATACAACACCATGCCATCAAAATCAGCCTAGCTCTTCTATTATCATCAATTATCATATCCATTATCATTTTCTAGTTGTCAAGATGCAGAATTGAACAACCAACATGTGCAAATCATTATCAAATATCATAGTGTTGTTGAGTGTCTAGGGCGGACCGATTTGTTTCTACACGTTTCATACTAGTTGTTACAATTAGGTCGACTTGATAATGATTTGAAGGCTTGTAAAGGATATAAATGAAGGATAAAGGATTGTTTCAAGATAGTGACGAAGTGTGCAAATATATGAAGCAAGGAGATGAATTGGTTTGATCCGGAGAGGATAGCAGAGCAAAAGTAGAGGACAAAGCAGAGAGCAGAAGAAGATATAGAGCAAGGTTTGAGAAGGAGAAGAAAGAATACATAGAAGAATGGTAATGTGTTGTATGAATCTTTTGTAAATGGGTTGCGGCCTAGCATCTGAAAATCCCTAGAGGCATATGTAATGTGATTTGGAATTATAATATAACAAGAAGTGATATTTAAAGGCTAGGTTTTTTCCTTTGAGGGTTTTCCCAAGATAAATCTTGTGTCATGTGTTTACGAATATACCTTATCATTCCTTGGTTATCTGTATGTTGTTGTTTCATTATGTTATGATCAGGCTATTAGTTGTTTGAGGATGCAAGGCTGGACAGTCCTTCATTGGACCCTCCTACCTTGACTGCATCAAGTGGTATCATAGCTGGTTGTGAATTTGTTGGTATGGTTGTGGATTTGTTGGGAAGATAGAAGGCATTGGAAGAAAGTGTGAAACCATAGAGAGTAGTAAGTGCTACCAAAAATAAAAGAATCACCACAGAAGAAAGATCAAGGCAGGAAAGATTCGGGTAAGCTTTTCATATTTGAAGAGGTCCCCGCAATAGTATATTTGTTCTTGCAAGAAAACGACAACATCAGCTACTGGTATTGCATGCCATATGCACTCCAAAAATCCCAAGAAAGAAGTATAGCAAAGAACACAAATGAGATTAGCTATTGAAGCGGTGGAGGAGATCTTATTTGCATTTGATTTAATTCTGTATGATAGATCCAATATTACAAACTACATTTATGATCCTGTGAAAAAATGTCTTTTAAGTTCTTGTTGCAAGCCTGGTAAGACCAAGGGAAGGGTGGAAAATGTTATAGTTTAGATGCAGAAATCCTTGCAAAACATCAATACCGCACAACCACATTACCTATTAAGACCTCACAAATGGGGACCTGGTTAATGCTAATATTGAGATCTTGCAATTGACCTAGAGGACATGTTATGAAATTTAAACTAGAATATGTGTGATAATAGCAGCAATAAAGGTAAACATGGGAAATAAAATAGACAGCAAAATAGACAGTGTAGAGTACACAGAAATTTACATGGAAAACCTCCAATGTGGAGGGAAAAACCACGCGACAAGGATCAATAGTTTTATTACAGCAGAAAATCATTACATTAGAAGCTCCAAGCTCGAAGCATAATCACATTCTCTCACACTTTTTCAATACAAAATTAATACCCATGAAAATAGGGGAGACCAGTTGGTGTATTTATATAAGAGGAGAAACTTCCGAATGAGAAGTTTCTAAAAATAGAATAATACTAGAAGCATCTATTAGAAGTTTTTTAATTTAGGCTTCACAACTAATATTACTGGATGTTGGAAGGTTTGGTGTGTAGGGTTTTGTTGAGTAGCATGGAGGACCTCCAGTGACATGGAGAAGTTAAACGTGGCTAATTTTGCTCTATGGAAATCCCAAATGGAGGATTTACTGATTCTAAAGAATCAGTTATTATCGAGGGAGTATCAAAGAAACCCACATCGATGACCGATGAAGATTGGAAAAAGCTGGATAGAAAGATCATCAATATCTGGCTAAAAATGTGTATTTTAATGTTGCCGGAGAGAAGACAACAGTAGAACTATGGAAAAAGATTCATGATCTATATGAGAAGAACACAACGTTGAATAAAATCTTTCTGATGAAAAATTATACAATCTCAAGATGGAGGGTGCTTCAGTAGCGGAACATTTAAATGAGTTCAACATAATTACTAGTCAGCTCACCTCTGTTAAAATCACTTTGCATGATGAGATTAGAGCCATCTTATTAATGTGTTCAATGCCAGACAGCTGGGAGAACCTAAACGTAGATATTAGTACTTCAGCACTTGGAGGAACCCTGAAGTTTGATGATGCCAGTAGCAGTTTAGTGAATGAGGAACTGTCGCACAAATCAATGATAGAAAACTAGGGAGGAGAAGACCTAACCCTAGCTGATCATGGTAGAAAATTTGATCAGAACTGACAAGGGCGTTCAAAGTCAAGAGGCAGATCGAAATCAAGAAGAGATAGACTCACTTACTATCATTGCGACAAATGAGGACACATGAAAAGAGAATGTCGAATCTGGAAGCGAGAACAAAAGGAACAAAAATTAGCCAGTACAAATGAAGAAACTACTGCTATTGCATCAGATGGTGAGGTATTAATTACTATTTCACATGAGGATGCATGCCTATGTACTTCTAATCATGATATTGATTGGATTTTAGATTCTGGAGCCTCCTACCATGCTACCCCAAGTAGAGCAAATTTTATTTCTTATAAATCTGGTAATTTGGGTAAGGCTCACTTAGGTAATAATAATTTTTGTAGTATTGAGGAAGCGAGAGATGTTTTAATAAAAATGGAAGATGGTTGTAGTTTCTTTCTTAAACATGTTAGGCGTGTACCAGATCTTGGAATGAATTTAGTTTTAGTTGGAAAGCTAGATGATGAAGGCTGTCATATAGTATTTGGCAAGGGGTGCTGCAAAATTGTAAAAGGTTCATCGTTGCAAAGGGGTAGAAAATAGGCACTCTTTACACATTAAAATCAAAGCTGCAGAAGTTAGATATTGCTATTGTTGCAGAGGAGCCTACAACAAATTTGTGGCACAAAAGACTTGGGCACATGACAGAAAGAGGTCTGAAAATACTTGGTGAGCAAAATTTTTTGCCTGTAATAAAAGATATAGAATTTAAATTTTGTGAACATTGTATTATGTGTAGACATAAAAGAGTGTCATTTATAAGGAATAATTCAAAAAGGAATAGAAAAATATTAGATTTGGTGCATTCTGATGTTTGTGGCCCAATTAATATAATATCACTAGGAGGGGCTTCTTATTTTGTTACTTTTATTAACGATGCGTCGAAAAAGGTGTGGGCTTTCCCTATTAAGAGCAAGGATCAAGTTTTAGATGTTTTTCAGATATTTCATATGGTTGTTGAAAGGGAAACTAATAAACTATTAAGATGTATTAGAAATGATAATGGTGGGGAGTATTGCTCCAAAGCCTTCGAAGAATATTGTAGTAAACAAGGAAAAAGTGAGTAAAAATAGTTCCTCTCACTCCACAACAAAATGGAACAACTGAGAGAATGAATTAGACAATAATGGAGAAGGTGAGAAGTATGCTTTCAAATTCTAATTTGCCTAAACATTTTTGGGCAGAGGCTATCCATATTACTTGTTACTTAATAAACCGCTCTCCCACAACTTCATTAGATGGAGGCATTCCTGAAAAGGTATGGACTGGTAAGGAGTTATGTTATTCTCATCTAAAAATTTTTGGTTGTGAAGCTTATGTGCACATTCCTAAAGAATAGAGGTCTAATTTGGATGAAAAATCATTGAAATGTATTTTCTTAGGATATGCTGACAATGAGTTAGGTTATCAATTGTGGGATCCTCTAAAAAGAAGAATTATCAGAAGTAGGGATGTTATTTTTAATCAAGAATAAATGTTTAAAAATACTGACAAAAGTGTGGAGATGCAGAAATTTGTTGAAACTAAAAGACAACAAGAGGAACAACAAGAAAATTTGCCACCATTACAAGAAGCCACTACTGGAAATAATGACCAACCATTACAGTAGAATGAAAATGAGGAACAACAAGAAGAAGAAACAATGTAGGATTCCTTACAAGAGATTCAACTTGAAAACACTGCACCACAGTTGGTTTGCAGATTTGCTAGGCCTCATAAGTTTTTGCAAAGCTATCCTCCCTCAGATTTTATTTTATTCACTGATAAATGTGAACCTAGTTTTTTTTAGGAAGCTTGTAAAGATGAGCATAGTAAAGAATGGAAGAAAGCGATGGAGGATGAAATGGACTCCTTGTTGGAAAATAGAACTTGGGAGTTAGTAAAGCTTCCAAAAGGAAGAAAAGCCCTACAAAACAAATGGGTGTACAAGATCAGACATGAGGGTGACGAGAAGAAGAGATACAAAGCAAGGTTGGTGGTGAAGGGATTTGCTTAGAAAGAAGGTATTGACTTCACTGAAATTTTTTCACCTATTGTTAAAATGTCATCCATTAGAGTTATTCTTGGTCTTGTTGCTGCTCTAGATTTTGAATGTGAATAGTTAGATTTAAAGACCGCCTTCCTTCATGGAGAAGTAGAAGAGTAGATTTATATGGAGCAACCAAAAGGTTTCAAAATAAAAGATAATGAGAATTTGGTTTGTAGGTTGAAGAAGAGCTTCTATGGGTTGAAATAGGCACCTCGCCAGTGGTATAAGAAATTTGATTCATCTATGTTGAAGCATGGTTTTAATAGACTAGAGACTGATCATTGTGTCTACATCAAGAGATATGACCAGGATAAGTACATTATATTATCGTTATATGTGGATGATATGTTAGTTGTTGGATATGATAAGAATATGATTAATAGGTTGAAGAAGGATTTGGGAAGATAGTTTGCAATGAAGGATTTGGGTCCAACACAACAAATATTGGGCATGAAGATCATTCGTGACTGAAAGAAGAAAAAAATGTGGTTGTCACAAGAAAAATATATTGAGAAGGTGCTTGATAGATTTAATATGAAGGATGCCAAACCAGTTGGTACACCTCTTGCTTCCCATTTCAAATTGAATGTTGATTTATGCCCTTGTGATGACAAGGAGAAGGAAGAAATGAAAAAGATTCCTTATGCTTCAATAGTTGGTAGTTTAATGTATGCCATGGTATGCACATGACCAGACATTGCATATTCAATGGGAGTAGTTAACAGATTCCTTGCCAATCTAGGCAAACAACATTGACAAGCGGTGAAATGGATGTTAAGATATCTCAAGGGTACCAATCATTACTATTTATGTTTTGGTCATACTGATATGGTGCTTGAAGGATTTACAAATGCAAATATGGATGGAGATGTGGACACTAGAAAGTCCACCACTGGTTGTATATATACATTTTTAGGTACAATGGTGTCTTGTGTATCTTGGCTACAAAAAAAATAGTAGCTCTCTCCACAATAAAGGTATAATATATAGTTGCAACCAAAGCATACAAAGAGATGTTGTCGATATAATGATTCCTTTGAGAGTTAGGAGTAAAACAAGACAAGTATGTGCTATATTGTGACAATCAGAGTGCCATTCACTTGGCAAAAAACCTAGCCTTTCACTCACGAACTAATCACATTGACTTAAGGTATCATTGGAATAGGTAGGTGTTGGAGGAAGGACAACTACACTTGGAAAAGATCAATACCAATGAGAACCTTGCTGATATGCTTATAAAAATCCTACCAAGAAATAAGAAAGAGTTATGTAGGAGCTTGGCAAGCTTGCAGGTGACTTCATGTGCAGGCTTGGGCAAGGATCAATAGCAAAATGTTCATCTACAATAGCAGTTTTGTTATATAGGAGCCTTTTCATTTAGCTTCAAGTGGGAGAATGTTAGTTGTGAAGGTTAAATTAAGAAACTTCTAATAGATGCTTCTAGAATTATTCTATTTTTTTAAACTTCTCATTTAGAAGTTTCTCCTCTTATATAAATATGCCAACTAGTCTCCCCTATTTTCATGTGTATTAATTTTGTATTGAAAAAGTGTGAGAGAATGTGATTATGCTTGGAGCTTCTGATGTAATGATTTTCTGATGTAATAAAACTATTGATCCTTGCCCCATGGTTTTTCCCTCCACATGTTGGAGGTTTTCCATGTAAATCTCTATGTACTTTGCACTATCTATTTTGCTATCTATTTTGTTTCCCGTGTTTACCTTTATTGCTACTGTTATCACACATATTCTGGTTTAAACTTCATAACAGGACATGTGATCTTGGTGTGATATTGGGAGCACCCACCATAAATAGCTGGCATGTTATGTGCTGATTATTTTTTGGTGTTTTCGACTTACAATTGTGTAGACTTGTTTTACAAACCTGTAATGTTTTCAACTTGCAATGTTTTTGACTTGTCTAATTTTTGACATGATTTCAACTACTGATACGTTTTACAATGTACCGACTATTTAAGTTCTTCTCATTGGGAGGTACCAAAAGCTTGAGAATCCTCTAACAAGATCTATATATTCACTATGCTGAGGGTAGTGAATAACAACAAGCCTTTCAACTTACCATTCAATAAATAACAAGTCCTCATTATAAAAATAAAAATAAAAATCATACCTAATGTTGAGATCCTGGTGTGGGTGTGGGTACTTCCATTCGAGTAGGGATCAAATCATTACTTAAGAGAAAGAGAGAGCATCGATCAGAGGAACAATCTATGGTAATAGGTGTACCATCCTCTATTCTTCTCATTTTTAGAGCATAAATGCCCTTTATATAGTAAGGCAAGGGGTTGTTTAGTGGTGGTAGTTGTGGTTAGGGATGGGCTCAGTTGGCCTTTGAAAGTAGTATTTGTGTTTTTTTAGAGTTGATCATGGTTGTTTGCAACTCTTTCTTTTTTTTTTAAATTAATTTTAAAAAATATATGCATTTATCAATATAATGTTACTTTCAAGGACAAGACCCCTATAGAACTTTACTATTATTTTTATTTATTTTAAAATAGTAAGTATAACTTCTTATTTATAATTCTATTAAAATTGTAAGATGTTTTTTTTTTTTTTAACAAAGGGGTAAAAACTTTATTAGAAATCAGAAAAGAGCATTACAATAATAACCAAGGGACCCAGCCCCAGAAAACATGGCGAAAACCCCATAGCATAAACAACATCAACTATCCTCATGTATCCTCCTATCCTCCTCCAAGAACCGGTCTAAATCCAGATGCAACTCAGGGTTAACCTGATCCCAATCCTCAACTTTCCAACCACTATCATGCTCAGAGGCCCATTTGGCCAAGTAGTCGGCAGCTCGATTCCACTCCCTCGGGATGTGAACAAAGGATGCCTCCTCCAACCGAGAACTAACCTGAAGAATCCATTGAACCACCGAAGCCAACTGCCAATTAATATCAGATATCTTTCACTCATTCAAGAGATTAATCAAAATCTGTGAATCAGCTTCACATATAACTTTTCTCCAGCCCAAAGCAAGGGCCCTCTCAATAGCATGTAGAATTGCCAGACCCTCCATGAAGTTAACAGTCTTCACCCCCTCATGTATAGAGAATAGAAAAATCACCGACCCAGCTGAGTCCCTACCAACTCCACCAATTCCAGCAAGCCTCAGATTGCCCCTAGAAGAACCATCAGTATTGATCTTTAAAAATCCATTGGGAGGAGGTAACCACCTTCCAACCTGTTGAACCCTCTTTTTCCCATGCCTACATTTCTTGGAACTGACAAAAGAAGAATGAATTTCTTGAAGACCCAGTTTGGCCACCAACTCATCATCACCTCTCTCCAAGGGAAAAACCAAATCACATTTAGCTGAAACTGACTCCTGCACCATTCCTAGCATATGCAGCCAAACTTGCCGACCCACCAACTTCTAATCATGAAAAATTTGACGGTTCCGCTCCAGCCAAATCTACCAAAGCAGAAAGGCAGGACCCATGAACCAAACTTCCTGCAAAAAGGAAGCCATAGATGGAGGTCTTCCCATACTATCCCAGAATTCAACCAAAGAGCACGCATGAATACAAGGAAGCTTCCATACCTCCCACCACCAATGCCAAAGGTGCACAACAAAGGGGCATCGGAAGAACAAATGCGAAGAATCCTCTTCTGCTCCCCCACACAAAACACAAATTGAAGGTCCCTAAAATCCCCGTTTACGAATGTTATCCCAAGTCAGACACCTATTCCAAGCTAAAGTCCAAACAAAGCAATTGCATTTAGGCCACGAGAGTTTATTCCACACCCTTTTCCACCAATGAACCTCTACCCCAGTTAGCTTCTAAGCCAATAACACCTGATAACCAGAAGCAACAGAGTAAACCCCCTTAGGATTATGGGTCTAAGCAAGAATATCCTCTTCCAGAAGAGAACTACAACTCCTACTATGAAGAATCTTGTGAAGCTCAGCACTATCTTCCACAAGTCCCAAATCTGGCCACACTGCGTGATCCTTCCAATGAGCTACCTCCAACTGACCAAAAGAGGCAACAGACTTGAAGTCACTCACCCTAAACTAGCCAGCCTCGAGAAATCTTTGGCACAAAGGAAGAAGGTTGGGGAACTAAGAAGTAAGTGGAGGGAATCCATCCCAAGAATCCGACCAGAAGGAGCTTCAGTTCCCCATCTACAAATCCAAAATAAACCTTCCTCGATAAGCTTTGTACCCTTTTGAAGAGTATTCCAAATCACTGAACCTTTCCCATCAAGAGGGTAATGAGGGAGATCCTGTTGTGGAATCCCCAGGAAATACTTATGAGATAATATCCTGGCCCATGGCTGATCTGATTCCACACACCATCTCCAAAAAAGCTTAGCAGCCACAGCCACTCCAGATAACGTAGACTGTCGAAGACCAAGACCACCAAATTGCTTTGGGCTGCACACAACATCCCACCTGACCAGGCTCCACTTGGAGGATGACAAACTTCCCGCCCATAAGAACTGCCTCGCAAGAGAATCCAACTCCCTCAGAAAACCCATTGGAGCCACCTGAAGCATACATTGGTAGGTAGGAAGAGCCTGCACCACCGACTTGAGAAGCTGAACCCGCCCGCAAAAGACAACCATCTGTGGGTCCAATGATTAACTTTTGCACGGAGCTTATCAATAATATTCTGCCAAGAACCCTTGGGAAGATGGCGAACAGAAATTGGGAAACCCAGATACGTCAAAGGGAGAACCCCTATCTGAAACCTCAAGATATTAGCAATTCTTCTCTGAATGGGGGTCGACGTATTGAAGAAGAATATGGATGACTTCTCCTCATTAATCAATTGTCCTGAAGCAACAAGATATATGTCCAACACTTGCCTCAAGTTAGTAGCTTCCCTAATAGTAGCCATCCCCATCAAGGCAGTATCATCAACAAACTGTAAATGAGATTGCGGAGGCAAGTCTCCACCCCATCGCCAACCCTGAATGGTGCCAAGCTCCACCCTTCTTTTCAACAAACGTCCAAGGCTTCCACAAGAAGCAGAAAAAGATATGGAGAAAGAGGATCCCCTTGGCGCAAGCCCCTTGAGGCACCAAAAAGTTCAGAATGATCTCCATTTATCAAAACTAAGAAGGAAACAAACGTGACACAGCTCATGACCCATTGGATCCACTCCTCACCAAAACCAAAAGAAACAAGGATCTTTTGCAAAAAAGACCATCTAACCCTGTCATAAGCCTTAGCCATATCCAGCTTAATGAACATAGCCTTCTCGTGGGGGTTATCCATGGAGTGGATGGTCTCTGTAGCGATGACAACCCCGTCAAGAATCTGTCGACCTGCCACAAATCCACTCTGTTCCTCTGAAATCAGCACTTTAAGCCACTTCTTCAATCTCTCAGCCAATAACTTAGAAATGATTTTGTAAGCCACATTACAAAGAGAGATAGGCCAGAACTGAGATAACCTATCAGCCCCTTCACACTTGGGTATGAGAGCAAGGAAGGTGGAATTCAGAGCACGAAGCATCTGCTTATTCCTCTGGGACTCAAGGACAACCGCCAGAAGATCCAAATTTATGATATCCCAGAATTCCTGAAAAAATTCAATCGGGAAACCATCAGGACCAGGAGCTTTACCCTTCTTCATCTGAAACACAATCCCCTCTAGCTCATCAAGAGAGATATCTTTCATCAGATACTCATTCGCCTCCCTGGAGACCAACTGAGGAATACAAGAAAGAACATGTGCTTCCTCAACAGAGCCCCCTCGAGAATCCTCCCTAAATAAAGTAGCAAAATACTGAGATGCCTCAGTAGAGATTTCCTGAAACGAGGCAAGACGTTCACCCCTATCATTCACCAAAAAAGGAATTGAATTACCATGCCTCCTGTCCTTCACAGAATTGAAGAAGAAGGCGGTGTTTTTATCACCTTCCTGTAACCATTCAATCCAGGCCTTTTGCTTCCAATAGATTTCTTCCCGCAATTCAAATTCCTCAACCACTTTCAAAGTCTTAGCCTCCTCCCTTAGAAGATCCTAAGAGGCCCCATTCTCACGAATCAACCACGTAATATTATTCAACTCCTCCTGGGCAGCAACCTTAGCATGAAAGATATTACCGAAACGTCACTGATTCCACCTTTTAAGTTGATATTTGACAAACTAAAGAAGCTTGGAGAATGTGTACATTGCCGTACCAAAATTTGGTCTACCAATCTGCCACCACTCAACCACAAGTTCATGAAGAGTAGGATCCCGTAACCACATAATCTGGAACTTGAATGAGGGAGAATGAGGCCCCCGAGTAGATATAATGCTAAGCTTAATAGGCCAATGATCAGAGCCTCTCCAATCAAGAATTTCAGATCGAGTGGACCATAAGTCTCCAGCCCAATAACAAGAAACCAAGAATCGATCAAGCCTCTCAACAACACAACTCTCACCAATTCTCCTATTATTCCAAGTAAAGCAACCATTACTTGGTAGAACATCAATAAGATTTAATTCAGAAAGGCTATCTCTGAATAACAGAGCAGAAGGCTCCAACCTAGGAATACCACCTCTTTTCTCAGATAACTCCACAATAGCATTAAAATCACCAGCCATAACCCACGGATGGTAAGGAGCTAAGCTACGAACAAAACGAAGATGGGACCATAGAAGTTGTTTACCCGAAAACTCAACAGGAGCATACACATTAGAGAGGAGAATACACTCACCAGTCTCATACCAAGAGGCGACTAGGGATATAGAGGATCTAGAGGACATCCACCAGAGAGGGAAAATCTTCCGAGGGTTCCAAAAACAAGCCACCTCTCCAGAAGCACCAAGAGCCCCCATACACTGGCATTCACCATATTTCCACAACTTAGGAGCCATGGCCAACATATTATCTACAGATAATTTAGTCTCCTAAAGAAAAAGAACATCCAGAGAATGATTCCTAACCAAATCACGAACAACTTTTTGTCGAGGGCCACTGTTCAAGCCCCTTACATTCCATGAGAGAACAATCATTTCTGGGGGTGTGAAAAATGTGAATCCAGAGTCTTGACTGACCCTGACTCCACCAAAGTTTCCCCAGTTAATTTAATCTTCTCCATATCCTTCTTCCTTCCCAGCTTGGAAGTCCTGTCACCAATCCCTTTCTTCAGTTCAATTTGCTGAATACCCAAAAGAGGAGAGGCCAAAGAGCTCTTCCCCATAGTCTTGCCTCCTTTCAGGGGCAATGGGGAAACACCTCCACCACTCTTCAAAGCTCCAATAGAAGATTCTTGTTCAGTCTGGAAACTTAATTGTTGATCCGTATCCATCTACCCAACCCCAATCTCTTGCACAACCTGCATGGCCTCTAATGGTGGCCCATCTTGTCCTATACCCAAAGTTCCCTAATCCAAGTTCAGCAACCCCGGATTCACTTCTCCCTGGCTGAGATCATCCAGCACCTCAAACCTATTAAAAGTTTCATCAACCTGCCTCTCCCTCAAGGTTCGCTTCTGGCCCTAATTCCTATTGCGAGCCTTGACAGGGACATAGCCATCATCTCCATTACCATCACCCGGAATAGGCTCCTTACCATTATCAGCCCTAGGTGGATTACGAGAAGGCTGGGAAGGTTGGGGCACCACAGGCTTAGCCCTAGGGCACCTACGCTGCAAGTGACCATATTCATGACAAAGACGACACCGAAAAGGTAGGGTTTCGTAATCTAGCTATTGCACCCAAGTATATGATCCAGCACTCACTTCAATAGAATCTGGTAGTGGCTTGCTTAAATCAATTTCTACACAGATACGAGCAAAAGTCATTACCTTTTTATACTGCGTCTGTTGTGAAGACCCAACAGGTTTATCGAGCATTGAAGCCACCAAATGCAAAACATCATCCCGCCAACACTCAACTGGAAACCACGGCAACCGAACCCAAACTGGGATCTAACTTGGTAGTGCCTCAGTCAGGTTGAAGCCAGCATGCCATGGCTTGATAAATAAACCCACCTGGTTATAAAAATAGGGGCCGCCCTCGAAGACCTTATTCCGATCTGCCATGCAATCAAAAGAGACCATAAAAAAGTTGTTTGCAAGGAGCCTAATGTCCATCTCCCCCTCTGGCATCCAAGTCCGCTGAGCCCAGGATTCCAAAAATTGCAGCGAGACTCTTAAACCCATGAACTTGCAATAAAAAGAGTGCCTTGAATAGTATTCAATATCATCTGCAAGCATTTCCATTGGGATAATCAACTTCAGTCTCTCTTTGCATCTTTCCAAACACCCATTAATCTTCGTTATTCGGGAACCACTAACCAATCCTAGATCATTCATCTCCATCTCTGAAGAAAACATCGTATTATCAAAAACATTCACTCCATGCGCTGAAGGCTTCGAACCAACTGCTGATCGGAAATCCAATTTGGGGCTAGCCCTAGATGTTTCCCCACCCTGCATAGCAAAAAACAAGAACCCCAGCAGGCATGCAAACCCCCAGGACACGTTTGCAAGAAATGGAAAAAGACAAAACCCCAAGGGAAGGATAAAAACCCTTTCACCCACAAGCCACCCAAACGGCAGCAAGAAGGCCTCCAGAAAAGAAAAAAACCCACCATCACCACCCCGAAAGCTTCAAAAAACCCCCCCACAACGGAGAAGCGAGCAACACACCGAGAACGAGCTAGGGCACGGTCACCCTAGCTCGGCTTGCAGAGCACGCGAATGCCATCCATATTTTTTATTATGTTGCTCAAAATTGTAAGATGTGATTCTTAGTACTTATTTAAATTAAAATTTGATCTAGAACCATACCTAATAATTCATCATGTTAGTATATCAACCACCTCCCACTAGTTTACATATTTAAGATAAAATTAAAAAATAATTATAAATATTAATAAAAATATTGCTCCTCTTTTCAGAGTGAAAATAAATTCTTTTATAGGCATCTAATCATATTTTTGAATGGAGAAAAACTAGTGAAATGGAAATAAATAGTTAAATATTATCATTACATAGTTAAAAGTGCTTGAAATTTTTTCTAAAAGATCTCAATGACACCCCACATGAAGTATTATTGACCAACCTATATTGGCCTTTGAGACAAATTAATAAAGTGATATGTAGTATAATCATCAAAATAGAAGTTTAAAAAATTCACCATATATTGGCCATCTGCATTGTACTCTTTGATGCTTAAATCCAACATAAAAAAATGTGAAAGAAATCCATCTCATATTGGCCTATTGAAAATTAACTTTATGGTGTGGAGTAAATTCATTCTCAAAGGGATTTCTTTATAAGGATATAAAAAATTCATTAAGTATGGTGCTAATGGAGAATAAAATACCTATACAGAGAAAAAAGCTTGCATAATATATCTAATGCCAAATATGAGAATAGTGATAGAAGTGGATAAAGATGTTTGATGCCTTAAAAAATTTTGTCAAATTTTGTCACCATAACTTTCTATTTAAAATGACATTATGGGTAACATACTACAATTACAAGATTCTTACCAAAAACAAGTTATAAAGAGGATAGAAGTTTATATAAACAAGATGCTATTTCAATTTATAAAAAGGATAGAAGTTTATATAAGCAAGATGCTATTTCAATGATGCAATAAAGTATGAGAGTGACATTCCAACCATGGCCTAGCACAATTATAATGAAGCACCACAAATAGAAAATAAGCTTTTCACTAATACTAGAAAATTTCTACAAGGAAAGGTGTTATCTCTATAGATGGATATGAAGAGATGAGGATGACACGCTTCAATTTTAGTAGAGGATATCTTCTTAGTTGTTATTTGCAAGATGCCTTGCCTGATGTCACAAGAAGACTATTACCCAACTATATATGATAATAATTGTAAGTGGAAAATAAACCTTATAAACACTAAATTTTTAGATATCTACTAGATATCTCACAACAACAAAATTAACGTTAAAAAAAAAAGGAATGATGTGATGGAGAATGGATTACAGTTGACGTATTGGGAAGTTTTGTACATGTCATGAACCAAACAAACAAAGAAAATAGTAATAGTTAGTGGCAGGTGCAAGGAGACGTGGGGAGGTTTCTCGTGGGCTGCATTCCACAACCTGGGGGCTTTCCTGTGCCTTTCATTGGCATCGGGTGTAATGACGTGGTAAGTTCAACGTTTTACACATTTAGTAGCTTTTTCCTTTATTTTGAAGGCTATTCTTATAGATCATTTACTTCAACAGTCAAAGGTCAATTTTGGCGAATAAAAATAGGACAAATATTTACCACTTTTTGTTGTGAATGAGGTGTAAAATTCCTATTGATTATTTGACCATTGAAGTGGACGATATTTAAGTAGAGTGTACTTTGAATGCTACTTGTTCCAAACATAAACACCAGAGAGTAGGAGGTATTTTCCACACCATGTTAAATTATGATATTTATATAAGGATTGTATTGTGTCAAACCCATGAAATATGGGTCAATGAGTTTGACTCAATAATTATGGAGTTGAATCCTATATAAATATCACAAGTTTATAGATTTTAATGGTCTTCATATTTTTCATACACTTACTGACCACACTTTTTGCATGCTATGGATTGCTGAGAATGTGGACAATACATTTCAACTTGTATGAATAATTTAAAAACAAAATCATTTCTTTTTCTTGTAGATTTTACTGACTCATTGTATGAGTAAATCTTAATGACATTTTAGATTTCAAACTGATGTATTTAATGGGATAATCTTAATTATTTGAACTATATTCTAACTGAATTTGTGATTAATTTTTCACATTTATTTGACATTTACAATAGTTTGGAACTTTGGTATTTCTACGTTCTAATACTTTTCACTGGCTACCTTAATAATCCAAAAGTCTTAGTAGATGCTATCTCTATATGGTATGTATAGATTCACTATTTTCCTCAAACCTTTATTGCTTATGTTTTTCAATTGCTCCATTTAATTGAGAAACCTTCATTTATACTATAGTATAAATCTAATGGGATGGGAGATAACGACATCTCTTGGATTCAATATTGCCATCAGGTATACTCTCATCTTTTTCATGTATATTTAATATAAATTTATCTGTCCAACATAATATGTTCTATGCACTACAAAGTATAGAAAATCAATAAAATTTAAGGATTCTTTTTGATGAATTTTCAGTGTAAGAGTTTCAAATGAATTGGGAGCTGGGTATCCAAGAGTTGCAAAATTTGTATTGATTATTGTTCTTAGAACAATGTTTATAATAGGGACCATTCTAATGGCTGTGATCTTCATTACTTGGAATGAATTTGCAGTGGCATTTACTAGCAGTGAAGAAGTGGAAAAAGTTGTTTCAAAGCTTGCAACTATACTTGCTTTTACCATGCTTTTAAATAGCATGCAACCTAGGTGAAAGCACAAAGTAGTGTCACACTTTGAACTAAAGAACAATTTCGATCGAGTAATTTTAGGTTGAGTTCTAGTCGGCCGAGTGAGATTCAACCGAATCGACTTGGCACCGATGTGGCGTATATTTGGCGCCAATGTGGCTTCATTTATTTGGTCGAGCGGTTGTGGACTGAGTCCCTTTTGATCGAATCTATTAAATATAAAAAAAGTAAAAAACATAGCTGTAGCGGTCAATTGTTGCATTTTCGGTTGAGTGGGTTGTGTCTAGATGCTACTCTACCGAATACCTGGAGCCTACAAAGCCCGCATAAGACTTCATCTTACTCTCATAACTGTGCTGCATTTTTAATTTATTATCATCAGCATGTTCTGCACTGCATTTTTTAGTTATTATCATCGTGTGCATTTGTTTATTTTCATCATGCAGTTTTTACTGTTTGTTTGTCGAAATATAAATTTGTAAATTCAAATGATAAACATGTTAAGGGTTTTTATTGTTTTTGTGAAGCACTGTCTATGTGCTTGTGAACAAATTTGATGTTTTAATTAAATTTTTTTAAAATCCTAGTCGGGCCATGATTAGGGCACATTTTTTCATAGTAAAACATTGATAGACATCAGATTTCCATAGTCCATAATTAGGGCAGAGTAAAACACTATTTATATTGGAATGGATTTTTTTTTAAAAACCCTAGCTGGGCCATGATGAGGGTAGAGTTTTCTTCACACTAAAACACTATTTAAAATTAGGCCCATTACCCCTAAAAGCTATAGTCTAGCTCAAGAAAGTATCTTTGTCTGCCCATGTCCTACACTGTCTTAGATGTTTCATATTTCCCCTTGATAACCCTTATATCATGCTTTCTTATAGATATTGACAGTGCTCATGACTATGTTTCAATCTGTCATGGACTTGTCATGGTTGCTCCATGATGGAGGTTACCTTAATGCTTAGAAGAACAATTAGTTGACAACCATCATCTTAACATTCTTCTCTAGTTCTTGTAAAAGACTGTCAAGTCATCTAGGAGATCTATTGCAAAACTAAGTTTGCAAGCTCTTATTCCTTTCTTACTCTGTCCATCCTTAGATGTATTCATTGTCCTTCTTTAACACTGCTATTTCATGCATCCTTCCAGCTTCAAAATAGCTCAAACCCTTCCCATTGCACGCTCTTCCCTATTACATGGATTCCCAACTGCATTTGACACCTTGTCCCATGAAACTCCATTCTTCCCATATTAATGCCTTTATCAATGTTCACATTGTTTATGACTGCCATAACTAATTTGCTATCATGACTGCACCTCATTGTGTCAACACCATTGTTTGCATTTGCACGAAGCCTTATGTTGTTCTTCATGAGATAAATGAAATTTAATTGTTTGGGTTTTAAAAAAGGAAAAACTAAAAGAACAATATATTATTTGTAAAAATAGTGAAAAAATTAATTTTGATATTTCGTGTCAATATGGTTCTATCGAGGGTTTTGTATTAAAAACAAACATGTGACCTAAAATTATTTTCATTTTTTTATGAAGCATGACCTATTACATGATATTTCATTGTGTTTTAAATTAAACTTGTAAAAGAAATCCATTCAAAACTAAAAGAAAATGAAGCATGACCTATTACATGTTGTTAGTGAATTTGGTTGAAATTGTGTAAGATCTTAGAGACTTGATTTTGCAAAAGATGTGATTGGATAGATTTGAACACATGTTCACCAAAGAGGCATTGGATTATCAGCTTGGAATCCCCATTAACATAAGGTTATTAAGATTTTCCTTGAGTTGAAGAACAAGACCAAACTTGTAGCCCATAAATTCAATGACATTGTTGGAGGCCTATCCAAGACTTATGCATAAATCTATTTTTTTTGCTTAGAATTTAGCCACAATGCTCCATTAGTAGTTGTAATTCCAGTATTGGCTTTCAAGGTGCCACCAAAGAAGAGAGTAGGATAGTTGAAGTGAATTTTGGAGGTGAGGCAATGACTGGAGCATTGTCGATGAAGCTCAAGAGCTTCCATTTCCTAATAAAGTGGAGCTCAACATTGGAAAGAACACTCAAAGTTCATTTACTAATCCTATGGACCTCTTGTCGTTGGTCATTGGGTTTGAGAGCACTGTCTCTATTTTTTACCATTATTATTTATGACTAATGACTATCCCTTACAAAAGATGACTACTGTAACCTCACAAAAAGACTACCTCTTTGAAATTGTAGACTTCTATCATATTCTTCCTCTGCTCCATTGGTTGTTTTCTCCCATTAGCTTCTCTGCATAGTCTAGAATAGACTACATCATGTATATAATAGGGCATAAGATTGTATTAGGCATGCATTTCTCAAATTTATTAGACGTCTAGAATGAAAATTTATGGAGAATGCTATTTGTAGAAAAATTCAAGAAATTACCATAGACACTGATCTTATAACATGTCAATCAAGAGGTTGGTTTCTGAAATATGAATTTAATTTAATCAAGAGGCTAAAGGATACTGCCCACAGCAAAAGGTTATGAGTTGCAATACAAGGTGGTGTTAATAAATCTGACCATACATATCAGTGAAGAACCAGACTGAGTATAACAACAATTAGATGCCATAAATAGAAAGTCTCTAGAAACTGATATGGGTGTTAGAAAAACTGATGAAGATTAAAAAGGAAAGGTTGTTTTGAACATCAGGAAGGTGGATGGAAGCTTTGCTGGTGCTCCTACATGCATGGAGCATCGGGTATCGTTGTGGGTAGGTGGTATTTGTCTGTTTGGTGTGTGAATTGCAGGCAAACAAGTGAACAAGAAATTGTGCCTTCACTAAATGTAAGGGGGGATGGTGAGATATGGTGTGGAATAGGAGTAGTTGAGGAATGACTGACTGATATTCAGGTCACTCCCTCAACTACTACTTCTACCAATCTCCAGGGGACATCTTTTAATATAATCTAACTTACATTTATTGACCCATGAAATTGATTATGGACCTCTCTTCCTTTCAAGGATCATGAACACAAAGTAAGATGCTAATGAATCCCAAGCAACTGATAGAGATAGGTTAAAACATTGTTTTATGACCATTAGATATCAATACAAAGAGAATTATGCATAGCATGTGGGTGGACTTGGACCTAAGTTCATACCTTGTGGGAATATCCTTAGTAGTGTTGAATGGGGAACATAGATTCCCGCACACACTAGACTTTTTAAGTAGATATATATATATATATATTTAAGTATTTTAATATGTTATCATATAAGGTTCAATATTCAGTAACTCAACATTACATGGTAGTGAAGTGAATGAATACAATAGGTTAATGGGCGTGAAGGATTCTTATAAGAACCATCCTCTTTTTTCCTTATCTTGCCTCGACAATAAGATCATGAACTACCTTAGGCCATACTCGTGTATAAGATTTTTTAATTGTGTAATACCTTTATATTAAATTAATATATAGACTTTGAAAGTGAATAGTATTATAAAATATATATTTAAGTAATAGATAATGAAAGTTCTAATTACTTACAAGTGATTGTGGGTTATGATGAGCTTAATAATGTGTCTAAGTATGGAATTTGGAATTTGGTATTTGGTATTGAATATTTAATGATGATTGTGAGTCAAGTTTGTTTTAAATATACACTTTTATATTGATGTGTTTATATGTCTTTTTTTAATTTGGTATTAACATCAAGGTTGTGGTAATCATTATATATAAATATATAAATGAAAGTCATAATTTGATTGAAAAGGTTATTTTTACAATTATTAATTGTGGTTTGATGTTGTGGAAGATATTAAATACCTATCCACAATAAGTATTTAGGCTAGTAAATTAAAGAAATCAATCAATATAACTTTTGAGTTGTCCCCAAGTCACAAGGCTGAAGCCTTACAATTTGACAAGTGTAAGTATAATTCTAAATTTCAATCTCTGAAATGTCAATGAACATAATTGTTGGTAACTTCAATTCTCTTTATTTGATAATACATTAATTAGATTTCTTCCATTATAGTTATGAAAACCATTATATACTTATGAAAAGTTGAATCTTGTAAATTGTCCAAGCTTATCTTTGAATCCTTTTCCTTTGCATGCAAATCTAAACTTTGTGTTTATTTAGATGATCTACATGTTGCATTTTTATATTTTTGTATGCTTAAAATAAAAATGCTTGTACATATTTACTTTTTTTGTTTTAATTAAATGCAGATCTCTTTACATAGTTTTATCTAGATATGGCTGATGATTAGGGATCTCATCATTCCATGCAGTCTTAGCGCGAAGCTGAGGCTAGGAATAATTTTTATAATGATAGCATTTCTAGATTAGATAATGCTTTGAAATGTTTGGATCAAACTATACAGAACCCCCAAAATTTGGCTAATAGAGATAGATTAGTTAATATTCGGTGCAAGATTAGACATATGATTGAGATAATAAAATTATACAATCCATATGATGATATTAGCACTGAGGAGTTTTATAGGTCCCTTGCTAGGACTGTTACTGGCACTGAGAATATCAAAACTATTTCTGATAGAGTTTCATTACATAATGTGCATACTATGTTCCCTTTTTATACTAGGAAAGACAAAGTTAGAGGTTATACTTTTACCAGGTGTACAGATCCGCTAGTTGGTCCATTTATATATCCTAGATTTTTGGCAGCCAATCATAGATGGCCTCATAATGACGAGTTGCCACTATATTTTTTCAAACAATTATATGTTGAGTTTCATTTAGGATTATCTGTGGATTACACATCTGTGCCTGCACATGCTAGATAGGGCAAGGGGAGGTTTGCTGATAAACCTCAATTTAGACGTCCAAATTTGCCACCGCCCCCAAAATAAGAGGGCTTTAGTTGGTCCAAACCTTTTGGTTCTTCCAAAATATTTGGAATTAGCAGCAATAGGAGATGTAGCAATCACACCAACTAGATCCAGGCTTTTTGATAGGATGACCACCATTACTACTCAAGTTGATTAGATGTCATCTAATCATGTAGGGAGATACTTACTACGTCCATAGATTGGCCTTCCTCCCACTAAGGCTACATCCACAAATTATGACCCCTACATTCATGTAGATTTGCCATCCCCATCAAATGTGACCCATATGAGTGACACCATTGTATGTAATGTTGCTTCAGCTTCCATTCTTGATTTACTATCAGCATACCAGTTTATCAATGATGAGTATGGTATTCCTTTGGATGCTGTACCAACTCATATTAGACAACATACTGTAGACAGTCGGGTCAGGGTGAGGCAGCTTCAGAGGACCAAAATATTCCAGATCAGCCTACAGCCCCCGCATAGCATCATGTTGCACCTATTGTACATGGCACATATAGAACCCTTCTCTTTGGCACTGGTCCTTTACCTTCAGATATAGGTGTTCCTAATGTTACCATTCATTCATCTGAGATTAGTGGGATTGGTAGAGTGCTCCAGGATGTGCAGGTACTTGAATCATTTCTATATTTTGTGTTTTACAAATTCACATGTGTATATATTAAATAAACTTGACTTAAAAGTAGTTCTCACTATTCATTAAGATCTTGTTTTTGAAAATTTATAGCAACAAGGGGATAATTTGTCGCACTTTGGAGATCTAGAGCATGCAAAGGATCCCGTGCATGATACATTTGAGGTACATTTATAATATATATAAATTAAATGATAAATTCACACATGTTGAAAGTACAAAACTTTAAGATGATTTTACATATATATACACATGTACATTAAATTAAATTATGTACTTTCTTGTGCAAGGAGGTGCATTAGGTCATGGATCAGGTTCCAGAGAGAGATCAAGGCATGGATCCACACATGGATTAGGATCTAGAGAGAGATCAAGATATAGATCCACACATGGATTGGGAGATTGATCTATCTTATTATGTTTGACATTATGCAGTTTGACATTTGACATTATGGTTTGACATTTGACTTTATGGTTTGACATTGGACATTATGGTTTGACATTTTATATTATGGTTTGACATTTTATATTATGGTTTGAACATTATATACATTCTATATTATATACAAATTAAACATTTTGGCAATGCGGTAACATTTAATTCTATAGGTACTTAGTCCCTCAAGGATTTTCATTTCAAATTCCATTTGTATACAAGTCCTCTTTAAACAACTTTTTTTAATTTTTTCTCATATCAAGACATTCTCCTTGAATTGTATTGTATTTAAAAATACAAAGGATAGTTTGAATGAAAGTATGCAATAATAATCTCTACTACAACAAGATCTAATTGGTGCAATTTGGAAGCAAACAGGGAATCACTACTCTAATTAGACATCACTACATTAGGAATTGAGTAAATAATAAATTTGATTCATGAGCAAATCATAAATGATTCTTGTTTAATCCTTGCATGCCAATAAATACATTAGATTTAAATAAATAATTGGGAAAGATAAAATTATTGTTCTAAAAGTAGTTAACAAATCTCTTTCTCAATAATTGTTATGTGCTTTGTGATTCCAATTCATGTCTTTTGCAAATTTGGTCGATGTTTGTGGCTCATAGCTAGCCTTGTACAAGACATTCATTGTATTCTTGATCATAGGGATTAAATATCACTAGAAATAGGAATTTGTAATATCTAAAATGATAAAAAATGAAAAATGGATGATATATGCTTCCAAATTAGAGCAGACATTCATTTACTTATTTGTAATATAATAGAGGCCAATGTTTTATAATAGATATTACAAATAGGAATTTGTAATATGGTAAATGTACTATATTTTAAATGTTTTATAAACAAATTTTGGATCTAGATTAAACCCTAAAACATTAATATGAAACCATAAAACGTCAAATTGAAACCCTAATATATAACACTAAAAAATCTATTTGAAACACTAAACATCTATTTTGAAACCCTAAAATGTGGATGTCAAACCACGATAATATTTTAATTTTGTATTCTTAAGTATGAGAATAGATTTATGATTATCTTTAAGTAGGGCTTGAAATTATGGTTTTGGGAGCTTTCTAGAAAGAGATATTTTATAAAAGATAAGAAATTAATAGAACACACATTCCTTATGATATTCAAACACTCACAAAGGATTAGATTAGAGATTGAGAATATTTTCAATGCTTGTTGAAGGATTCAAGGGTTTAGCATCTATAAACAAGGTTATCAAATTGGGTGTTGAAGAGCTTGGCATCTTAACATGGAATTATTTAGATCGAGTGCTTCATTTTAAAATTAAAAATAATTAGATATTTATGAATCCATGAATGTGTTTGTGAATGATTTTCTATCGAAATTGTGTTTGAATCGATTAAGTGAACGAGGATTTTAGAGAATACAAACCTTGGGAAAGCTAGTGAATTCAATATAGGGAAAATTGAAATTCTTGTAAAATTGAAATTGAATGAATTCAAATCTACATAATTCAATTTTTGTGACTTAAATTCAAATGTGTCAATTTGAAACCAAAACCATAGTATTCATATTGTGGGGAGATTAATACAAAACCCTAATATTCTATCTATGACCTTAGGAAAGAGAATATTATAAAATTATAACTTGGAATGGAGTCTTTAATGTTTCTATGGTTTTATAAAATGTATACTATTGATTTTGGGAATTGGTTTTATGTTTTTTTGCAAGATTGAACGAAATAGGTGCTTCTAAGAACCTCCTAAAAGTGTCAAACTAGTTTCATTAGGAAAATAAAATCAAGATTTTCCTTTCACTAGTTATCAAAATCAATGTTGCTAAGTCTACTTGAGGTTAGTAAGAAGGTTTGGTAGAATTTTGGGTCTAAGATCTACACCAAGATTCTTTTTCTTTTGAAGCATGTGAAACCTTCTTTTTGTTATTTTGCATTTCTATGTCTTCATCTTCAAATGGTAAGTTTATAAGGGAAATTAGGTAGCCTTAACACCTAAGTATAGGATTTTAAAAAAAATTTCCTAGGGACATATATGCACCTCAAGTAAATCTACATCCCTTGGATAACTAAATGAGGAAAGATTAACTAGCATAAATACTTGAGTAGCTATGCCACATGGTGCATTCCCTTACAATATTTGTTCCCTTCTAGCTATGTCTAGTATTCTTGTTTTCTTGGATTTTTTATTTTATATTTTCATAGTTGGGTTGGGAATGGAAATTTTAGGGTCTATTTTTACTTTTTAACTTTCTAGAACATGAGATATTTTTGTATGATGAGTTTATCTCTTGTTTGAAAGTTGTGACTAGTTTGGTATACTAGTTTTCTAGTGAGATATAAATTGGAACTTAATCCCATGCTACTAATTAGAGTAGACATGCATTTACTTAGCCTTGTAATGTACTTATTTGTAATATCTATTATAGTGCATTTACCATATTACAAATTCCTATTTTTCATTTTTTACATGTCTATTATATCTAAAATGATAATAAGTACATGATAACAATTGGATCATGTGCAATGTACTACTCCAAAAGAAAGAAAATGTGAAGCAAAGGCCAACTCCATGCCATCCATAACAAACTCAATAAAATTTCATTCACTTGTATAGACACAATTACATTGAATTTGGATATTTAGATAAAAGAAATATTTAGAAGTATAACAATATATATATCACTAACATTAAGCTATTGAAGACTAAAATTAAAGGTTAGATTATTTCCTTGCTTGAGTTATGTATGAATTAAATAATAAATAAATTAGAAAAGCTAATATTTCATTAATAGATGTTTTCTAAGTAAAATGCATGAATAAAAAAAGAGTAAATTTAGTTTATTATCACTCAAAAATTATAACTTAAATATTATTAACTAAGATTTATTTCTACTTGATTAGATTTGTGAAGTAAAAGTGAAATTATACTTGGATTAAAGAAAAAGAGAATTCTAGTAAGATGCTAAATTGCATTTTCATTTTAGAAAGGAAATTATACAAGTTTGAAGATTGAACTATCCTTTGCCTAATTGTACAAGCTATTTAACTAAATTAGTCTTGAGATTGGCATTCCCTACCCTCAAGAACTAAGCTTATACCATAGAGTCGTTACAAAATAGCTCAGATCACCAACATGTTGATTTAACAAATAACTTGGTGAACACATAAATGACTACACACATGCATCATACTCAATCATGTAGAATTTTTGAGCCTATAAATATGTTTATTAGGCATTAAAACCTAAACTTTATGATGACATCCAAAAGTAACTCAATTCAATTAAGCTACATTAAGATAAAATAAGATAGCCAATAACTTTATCATGATATCCATGACATCTAGAATTTACGAGCCATAGAGGATAGCCTAGATAATTTCATCGAATCACAATATCTTAGGATGACCTGAATATCAGATAAGATTTGAACACCAAAATGTAGGAAAAAAAAACATGTGGGTTACAATTAATTGATGACCTATCTATTTCAATGATTAAGAAAAAAGTAATGTATCACCACATTGAATGAAATTATTTGAATTCAACATAAATAAATTTTCATAGAAAATATATACATATACAAAAAAAGCTTAAAGTTCTTGGTACATATAATTTGGATCCTCTCTATCTTTTATTATGTCTAAAATCTTTTCATGATCTTCAATAGGAAACCTCCACCTTTGTTTGACACGTCCTCTCTTGGTAAAGTTTCAAGATTTATTCGTGTTGCTATAACTAAGTGACTATAATGCATAATGTTTTGACTTGACATATAATCAATAAATATAATTCCATTTGTATCTATCTTTGTTTGTTGATAGTATGTGCCTTCAACAACCACTGATCTAGTTGGATACTCTTGTCCATCACCATCTGTCATTGATTCTGACAGTTTGCATTTTGGTTGCATACATCTTAGTAGATAGTAATCTAACCTTCTGTATTGTCAGGATTTGCAAGAATAAAAAAAATATCTCATGTACACACCATGTAGTAGACCATGTTCAACTTAAATATAATATATTATAAATCAAATGTACAAGTTAAAATTTAATTTAAATTTTTTTAAAATTTACCTGTAACAACTAAATTTGATACACGTTTGTAATCAGCTGAATACAAAGGATTATAGACATCTACAATGTCATTATGTTCAAAAGGGTCTGATGTGGCCACTAATTGTTTAATTTCCCATTCTGAAACATACCCATCTCTAATATTCTCACATTGTAGAGTATTTGCATTGTTCTTAATGCAATCAACACAAAAACATGATTTTTCTCTGACTTGCATTATAGGAGGCCTGCTATGTCCTATTGTCATGATTTGATGCAAACTTCTAATACCACTAATTGTTTGACAATTAGTAAGAGTTGATTGATCAATATCTATTTAAATTTCAATCATTTAATTAAAAAGTGTATAAAATTAAAAATTCAATTCATGTACACACATTGAAATTCAAAACAAAATATTTATGTACCTTTAACTTCCCAAAAATAGTGTGTGTTGTATATTGAGTCATAGACGACAAAATGACTTTTGCACCATTCAAAAATTTTATTTGCATTCCTTATGGCATTACCTGCAAGTTCATGTTGGTGAAATGTTAGGTTAAGCTTGATTTTCTAGTTGAAAAGAAAAAACAATCTCAAAAAATATAATTAGATTTTTTTAAAAATCCAACAGGAGAAATATTGAAAATCTGCAACATTGGATATATATCAAAACCATTAAATTGGATAATGGCTTAAACTTCTACTTCTCAACACATGCAATATATTGAGATCTACACTTTTTTTCTAACAGGTTTAAATTTATTTAAAATATATTTAAGAATTTAAATTTGTATTCCATATTGTATTACCTGCAAGTTCATGTTGTCGAAGTGCATGCTTCACACATGCTCCAGCTCCATCATGCTCTCCTTTTCCACGTCCACTCTCATAGAAATTCCATAAAAATTGAATGTTCTGTTTAATATGTTGTTGGCTTAACCAATTAAAAGCTTTTGCAGACTTAAATTGTCCTGTGAAGTTACAAACAATTTCAAATTTAAAACTAAAATTTAAAAAAAAAAACTATATACATCGAGGTACAACATATTTAAGTAACTGAACAATTCAAGTCTACAAGTTAATTACACAAATAAATATAATATCATTTTTTAAAATAATTAAATCAACACTTACCAGCACATCCATCAGACCATATCCAATGTTGTGAAGCATCTATTTGACGTCGTCTTAGGTCTTAAAAAAATATTGCAAAACAATGGTCTACATAGCTTCTATCATGACTTGTATCATCACTGATATAAAAGTGAACCTCTTTGATGATAATTCATTCATCTTTGCTACTTTGTACACCATCCACATGTTCTTCAGCATGTCTATAACAAATTTATACAAATATTGCAACTTGCTCTGAATGATAATATTGACTTTGAATCTCACTTTGAGGACTAAATGTATAGTTCTCAGAGAAATCAACAATAGACATAATACAACTTGGTGGAAATCAATTCTTTGAGTCACAAAATTGCTTAGATTGCCATCTAGCACCATGACAATGTTCAATATGTGGATATATGATATTGCAAAATATTTTCATAAATTCATTGCTTGACAATTCACTCTCTTTGAGAACAATTTTTCTGCTCTCAACTCCTGACTTTGTTGAGTATTTTTCATATTCAAATCTCTTCCACATAACTTACATCAAATGATCAATATTGTCAACCTATACAAGATTCTTCAAATTTCCACAATCATTACATATATTTTTTATACACTGCACTTTGAATTCATCTGAATCTTCTAATTTTTCACATAGAAAAGTTTTCACAAATTATGTTGTACTTCTAGGGATGACTATATTTGGATTAATTACTACCATAGCTTTTTTATATGACTATAGATGTAGATGAAATTCAACATGATTTTGACAACAACAAGTCTCACATACCTTATTTATACGTACAAAACTTGGTCATAGACTCTCAAACATCCTTTGACAAATCTTCACATTTGAAAATTCTTGCTTGAATGCTTCAAAAAGTTTACTTTGTGTTGTATCTATAAAATGTTTTGGATGTGAAATTTTTGTTCCATCTTAACCTTATCTGTATACTGTCCCTTCTATTGGAAGAAACATGAGAGTGGCTAGTCCAATATTCAATCACCTGTTCCTTTACATCTTCTAAGATTCTATCTTTTCAGGGAACCCTGCAAATATTTACCTAATTATTCTCAACATTTCCATCCAATCTATTTCTCCTTGCAATATATTTTTGAACAGTTCTCCTAGAAACATTGAGTAATTGGAAAATTGCTTGAACTTGTCTTCTATGTGATAATTTCTTACTAGAAATTGTAGTCATTAATACTCTACATGCAACACTTAAATCAATAGCTCGACTCTTGCTTTCAATAGAATTCAATGCTTCTTGTAGGTTTTCAACTATTGTTTTCTTTAATGAACCTGATGACTTTTTCTTATTATCAACCCCTAACAACTCCAAAACAGGGGTCATCTCTTTCTTCCTAAATAACTTTGCAAATAATTGTGCTCTTCCAATTATAGAGTTATTTTCAAAAAATTTGTCCCATATTTTTTTAGAGTGTAATTTTACTGTGCTTTCAGGTACCATATCTTTAGATGAAATATTTTTGAAAAGAGAATCTTCATCCATCTCCATCAGCTTTTCCATACCAAGGAAAAAATTTCTATCACCACATTCAATTTGTTTTGGTACCTGTACTCCTTAGTCATCAACAATTTCCATGGGTTGTTCTTGAGTAGATGTTCCTTCATCAACATTTGTAGTATCTCTTCTTCGATCATACAACCCTTTTCTTGTCTTTTTATTGCCCATCACAAATTGATCAAATTTGAATTCACCTACATGCAAAAAGAACACATGTACAAAGACTTTAACCTCTATTTTTTGAAGATCTAGGTCTACATTCAATAAATCAATGGTTTTAATCAATTACATGTTTTAGAGCATGGTACCTAAGAATACAACTCTGCCCCTATTGAAATCAATGGTTCTTTTTTCTCCAAATTTATATAATTTAATAATTTAAAAAAAACCCAAAAAAGGCATTAAAAAACACTTTCAGATCATTATGTTTTTGAATATGACTTTGCCTTTGTTGAAATCAGTGGTTCTTTTTTTTCCAAATTTTTATAATTTATTAATTTAAAAAAGCTTAAAAAAGACATTAAACAAACACTTTCACATCATTGTTTTTTTCAATATGACTCTTCCCTTCGAAATCCTTTTTAAAAAAAATTTATTGTAATTCAGTAATTAAAAAAAAAAAAACCACAAATTTTTTCAATAAAAAAAAACAAAGGAGTAGATTCGACCGAATGCAATTCAGCTGAATCCTATTAGATAGAATTCCATTCAATCGAATATGTCTATGTGGCATCCTATTAGATAGCAAAGTCACCATTTTCTCATACTTTCTCAAACTTCCAACTTCTGCTGAATATTTTTGCAATCAAAATTAATTTAAAAAGAAAAAATAAAAATACCCTTTTGTAGAGCTTGGAGTACTGAATGTGGAAATATATATATATTTTTATATTTTGAGTAATTTTTGGATATAAATATTTAAAAATAATGCAAGCAGGTTGTTCAAGTTCAAAAAGAGGCTAATTTGAAACTAAAAAAAAAATAGTAAAACATCATTTTAAAATTTGGCAAATATATGATGCCCTAGAGGAGACAATCCTCTTCAAAATGGTATAATTTGTTTTTTGAAAATGAAAAAAAAATTAAACAATAGTTGACGTCAACTGAAACTATCAAAATCGGGTAAGTTTGACTTTAAAATGTTATTACGAGAAAAATATAGATCAAAAATTCTTTTTTTTTCCATGCCCTATATAATGAAGTCACCTATTTGGGGAAAAAAAAATTAGGGGAAAATGCATTTTTTTCTATTCGTTTATTGACGACAACTGAACGCCACTTTTTCTTCAAATTTTTAGCATTTCAAAATCTACTCTTAAATTGATAAAAAAAATCAAAACAATTTTTAAAAAAATATAAAAAATTAGACTAATAAACTTCAACAAGAGATCTACATTTTCTTAGTTTACATCATTTTGAAATTCAAAACATAAAGACCACTTTTATGTGGTCGAAGTTGAGATTTTTTTTTTATGTTGGCCGATTCCTTTATAAAGTATGACACAAGTTTGTGCTTTTATGGGAGGTGAGAAAGATCTACATTCATTACTAATTGAGTTTTATCTATTGAACAAGTAAATGACTATGACAAGCTTTTTAAATGATTCTTATAGGTGTGGCGGTGGGAGTAGGCTGGCAGACTCTAGCGGCATATATTAATTTAGCATGTTATTATTTTTTGGAGTTCCCCTTGGCTATTTGTTAGGTTGCTATTTTGATTTGGGAGTGAAGGTATTATTATTTTATATCATACTTAAATCTATAATTGTATTCTTGTTTTATTTAAGTGTTAAATTTATAAGGTATATTTTTGAAAGTGTAGGGAATTTGGGTTGGTATGATTTGTGGAACTACCCTACAGACAATCATTCTATGCATTATTACATTTACAACCAAATGGAACAAAGAAGTAAGAACTTATTTTATGTTATACATTTTTAAGTATTAAATTTTTCTATATAAATTTTATAACATAAACCCTAGATTTGTACCATATTTATGTATGAAATTGAGGAAAACATCCATCACGTTCATGAATTATTTGATAATTTGGTGGTGCATGCTTCTCAAGCTATAGAGAATATTAAAGTATGGGGAGGGAGCACTTAAAGATGTAAGTGGTAAACAATGAAGATCTCAACCTAGGGTTCCTACAAATTGGTTATTGTGCTAATGGCACATGTGGAGTTTGAGATCGATAATTTGTAATGTTGACTGAAAGGAATAAGTCTATAGACTACGCCCATGAATTGCGATTGCTTCTAAGTTGTAATTTTCTCAATGACATTATTGCTAGGATGAACATATTTGGCCAAGTAGACATTAAACTACATATCTAGCCTTCTACTTACATGAGTGATGTTTATTGCCATTAAAAAATGAATACTAAATACATGCTCACTATATTCATGTGTGAGGCGAGGAGCTCTTATCCAACCTTCTACTTACATGAGTGATGTTTAGTGCCACGTTTCCTTTTACTTTGAATATCCATACAAGTCCATGTTTCCTTTAAAAAATGAATACTAAATACATGCTCGCTATATTCATGTGTGAGGAGAGGAGCTCTTAAGGACTCTGAAGAACTAGTAAAGTGCATTCCCTACATAAAGAATCACTGAGAAAGTGTATAGTTATAAAATAAGAAACAAAATCTTATGACCCTATTATTTTAAAAGTAAATCATTGATAACATGCCTTGGTTCTTCAAAAATCAAATTAAATACAAAGTAGATTCAAAAAACCTATAAGATCATAGATCTCATTGGATGTCATATTTCTGGTGAGGATAAATTATTGCAAGGGACTAAAATCCCTTTTACATAAGCTTATAAAATTGTAATTTGTAATCACAAATTAATTAACATAAAAAGAATAAAACTTAAAGGTTTATATCAATCCCACTTGTTGTGGATTTGAACTCTGACATGTATATTTGAATTAATGAAATGGAAATGTCTAAAATCCATTCACTTTGGTTTTTAATGTTTGGTGTGCATGTAATGACTATGTTGTTTATAAACACCTTATGGGAATTTGCTAGATCATTAAGGTCAACTTTTCCTAGGTTAAAGACCTATGTATCGATTGGCCTTATGACTCTAAGGAAAGATTCAATGACATTACACACAAGCGTACAAGTGACCTTTATGTAGATAATGTAGATTATGATTCAAGTTCTCTCTTAGAAAATTGAAGTGTGCTCTAATGAATTTTCCTTGTCAATCTATACAATTTTCTTTCTTGTTTGAAAAATTTTAAGTGCACATTGAATTTTTAAATACCATGCATAACAACATGTCGCACAGACATGTGTTAAGTTAGCTCATAATGACAAGTAGAAAGGGACATGAAAGGTCTTTAAATTCACACAAATTTTGTTGTACCAATGCCAAAACCTAATGTTTAGACTTATCTCTCACAAGGCATTTCAACAAACTACCTAAGCTAGATTTTATAATCTTAGTCAACTCATTAGTTTATGGATGATCAATTTAATTCAAATTCTACCTACTATGGAACATTTCCATAGTGTTCTTAAATAATGATCCACAAATGTTTGTGTTGTAGTCTGAAAATATGCTACTTGGAAAATCCATGCAACCTTACTACTTTCTTAAAGAATAAATTAGTAATGTGTGTAGCATCACTTGTTTTCTAATATGCTATGAAGTGTACCATATTAGATAATCTATAAATTATCACAAAGATAGAAGTATTACCTCTCCGAATCATTAAAAATGCTAATACAAAATAAATATGTATGCCTTTGTAAGGCTTCTCTAGACTTGCTAATGGTTGATATGGTCTGATATTTTGACTATTCCCTTTTGTATATTGATATGTATCTACACAAATTTCTTAGCATTTGTCCCCATCTTGGCTCAATAGTATCCTTCTCTCAATATTTCCAATATCTCATCATTTCAAAAATATCCAAACAATACAACATTGTGTTTTCCCTTTTGTAGAGTTAGAAATCACTTATTTTACAATTTCCACTCTATGTTGCACACTCATTATAGCATCCATTCCAATAGCATCTTCCATGTCTTATTTATCATGTTTCTTATTTTTTTATTGTCACCAAGATGCCAATTTGGACCTTCTACCTGAACCCCATCTTTCTCAAACTTTATTTCTAGCTTTTGTCCACCTTAACACTAAGACAATCATGATAGGGACCTCAGTCACTAAAATGATTGTATTAATGTCTGTTGACGGTCTTTTTGTGTAGTTGAGGTTAAGGTGATGGCCTCTATTCGAGCTTCCACCATCATATGAAAGGATTTAAAAACTACATAACTAAATTATGTGGATTTAAAAATGTACAAGGAAATGATCAAACTACAGGGTTGAATACATGAGGGATTAATTATGTAGTCTTGCATCGATATTATGGAGTCAATGAATTTTCCTTCCATTTATTTTTATTGTCCATTGTTAACATTTGGAAGAGTATACTAGCAATATACTCAGAGCTCGCTTGTTATGTTTAACCTTTCTTATAGATTGTCTTTGACTTCATTTTTTAAATGAACTAAAAAATCTACTTAGGCAGTTGAGGCTATATTCTCACCAATTACAAGTTTAGATAGAGTATCATAGTCAAAGTGATGAAATGGTCTATCATCTTTGCTTTCAAAAGTTGAGTAGAAGAAAATTTTGTCTAGGTTCTATTGTTTGCCCCTTTATCTCAATTTTTTTTTTTGCCTTTGTTTTCTTTGAACTTTAGGATCTGTACAAATAATTCAATGATTTATTCTTGCATGCAAATTATGCTTTTAAAAATATGGAAGAGCAAATCCTCCTTTCACTTATCAATTTTATAATTTAATTTATCTCTTTCACACATACAAAATAAACTATATTTCTTTTAAATAATGAACATTAATATCTAGAACTTAGCCCATTCTAATTTATAGATTAAATGATATGTTGGCTTAAAAAAATTACATTTCCTATGTATAACACTCTCTTCTTGTTTTATTCCCCATTTTAAGAAAATCTAAATTGCCATTGTAAAATTCTTTACATGAAAGACTATACTTTGCCCTGCAATTTAAAACTCTCTTCAACAGTCTTCAACATACCCATTGCACACTATAGTGTGATTGCTAGTTATGTTAGATTGTTAATATTGTTGGCTTTATCTGCCTCTATTGTTGTCCTTGATGTTCAAACACTTGGCTTTTCATGGTTGTTCAACCTCTTGGTTTTTGATGTGATAATGATGCTCTTGGTGTTTACTCATGTCTATGATGGTTTTCTTGCTTTGCTTAGTTTGGTTTATGGTGCTCAGTGTGCTCAGTGGTCTATGATGGTTTACTTGCTTTTCTCAGTTGATATCATTATACTATGGTGCTCAGTGTGCTCAGTGTGGTTCTTTCATGTGGCTTGTAAAACATATTCAGTAGTTGATAGTTGACCATGTAGTTTACAGTTTTTGATCATGATTCTATTTCTATTTGGCTTACATGTTTGCATATTCATGGCAAACATGATGACATTCATTTGGATAGTATGATACAGTTTGTCACATCTTCTGACAGTTTGGTATCTTCAAAAATCATGTATGCCAAACATGATGCATTCGTGTCGACAGTATGATACAGTTTGTTACATCTTCTGGTAGTTTGGTATCTTCAAAAATCCTGTTCATCATGATATAGTGCTTTTATCATATTGTTTGATCCTGATATGGTATCTTTGACATACATTTGATTTGGTATTTGGCACTTGACACAGTTGAATCATGTTATCTTTGAGCTTTACAAGCATTTGGTATTTGGCTGAGTTGGCAGTGACATCAAATCTTACCCAGTAAATTAGTCAATGCTCATGTGGAAATTTGTGACTCTCGTTTGATATACTTCTTGGTGAAGGATTAAATAAAGGGTAAAGTTTGAAATGCTTTATTAATAGTATGAAGAAGCTTCAAGCCTTCTATCTTGTCAAACAGGTTTAGCCGGTTATCTCCATGTATTTTGGTTAAGCCCACTTTAGGGGAAATTAGCTGAGCCAGTCAAGATAGTAAAAAGACAAAAAGTGCATCTCATTTCATCATTATACTTTGTGTTTCTACTCTCAGCGAGAGTTTGGCCACCTTTAGGAAGTATTTGCACACCAAGGTCGTTGACAACTATTTCAAACTTATCATTTCACGTGTATCTTATCCATTGACCTTTTTGTTGTTTTAAATTTGGAGGTCATCTTCAATATACTGAGTTTGTTTAAGGTCAAAATCAAAACCCTTGTTAATAATGTTGTTAAAAAATAAACCGCTATCATTTAAATTGGGTTTATGTCATTTCTGTTGTGTTTTTGCGCAAATCCTCTTACGCTAGTTTGGGATTTTTACTTTCTGACTATTATAATCCATTAACTCTGTTGTTAATCTTGGATAATATGGGTTATTTGTTGTGTTGTTTTTTTGTGTCAATGTCTTACATCTAACCTTGTATATGTGTTGGTATTGGATATCCTTGAGGCGCAAATATGTTTAAATGTTATGCACCACAGTGGTAGTTGTTAATAACAGTCTTCTTTAAACAGTTGCAAACAATCCTTTATGATGATTTTGGAAACAGTTTTGTAACCGAAGGCTCTTGAGAATCATCTTTTGATCATGAAGAAAACATAATTATTTTGGTATCCAAAAAGGCATTTTTCCTTCAAAAATATATCTTTATTATTTGGGTTTTATAACTGTTAAGCATAATACTTAAACCTATGATCTTATGGTCATAGTTAAGATATTGTAATTTTAAACAAAGTTATCTTAACTATGATGATAGGATGCATATGGTTCATGGACATTGTAATTGATGGATAGTTATGGTTTCATTTCAGTTGTGGTTAGTTGCAGATCTGAAACTATCTTGATGAGAAACAAAGGGGGTTTTTGGATTAAGTATATATACTCCCTACTGTAATATGTATCATTCATGAAGTTGGCAAATAATTATTGATATTATAGTAGTGGTTGTGGGCTCAAGAGAAATAGAGTGTCCCTCTGTATCAGATATTTATTTCTATTGGAAATTGTATGCCAAAGAGGCAATGATGTATGCCAGTGAGGCAACTGTAGCCAGTGAGGCTTGAACTATAGCCAGTGAGGATTAAATTAATAGCCAATGAGGCTTGAACTATAGCCAGTGAGGATTAAATTAATAGCCAATGAGGCTTGTAATTAGTGAGATTCTTTTATTAAGCCAGTGAGGCACTTTTTCAAGTGGTTTTTATGCCCTGGAGGGTTTTCCACTCAAGACAATATCTGTGTTATGGATTGTCAATGATGAGTTTGTTTCTCATGCTTAGTTTCTTATCACGTGTCATTTGTTTTAAAGTCATTTAATTTACTTTTGTCTATATGAACACATACTTATCTTATATCACTGTTTGAAACAATGATACTATGCATGTCCACTTTATGAACAATCATATTTCACAGTTAGTCTCTATGTGTTATGATTTATGATAATGAGTCATTGTTTATAGTCCCTACATTGAGTTGATGCATTTTTGATTTTGATCAATCTATTTGAGTTGTCCAAGGCTGTCATGATGTCATCTACATTTAATAGGAATTGTTTTTGTATCTAAGTTTTGAAATATATATTTTAAGGTCACTAAGTCTTGTTAAAATTTGTATACCACTGATTCACTCCCCCCTCTCAGTGGTATTCTACTCCAACAAGTGGTATTAGAGTTAGACCCTTGCAAGAAGTCTAATAAACATAAGGGTTCCTTGAAGTGGAGTACAATGGGTAAAAAGAATAGGAATAAGGCCTTGAGTAGAGAAAAGATAGATGTAGATCATAAAATTGAAAAACAAGTCTCAGTTAAGTCCAGCAATGGATTGTTGCATGAGTCAACCATGAATATAGATACAAAGTGTCATAAATAAATCAGTCCTGCAGTTAAGAATCATGACAATGTGAATGTGAGTAGACATGAATTTGACGATTTTGTAGCTAAATTTGATGATGAAGAAGGAGACCTATTTGTGGATGAATATGATTATGAACATGATTGTGAGACTAACTTAAAAGAAGAACTCATGTGTGCCTTGGATACAATCAAGGAACTTAGGAAGGAGAATAAGAGATTAGAAGAGCAACTTCAACAAGAGATAGAATTCAAGAACAAGGTATGTTCAAATTTTGAAAAAGCTTCTTTAGAGTTTAAAAATGCTAGAAATCAGATTACAGAATTAGAAATTCATGTTAATGAATCTGATAAATTGATTACTAGCCTAAAAATTGAAATTAAGGAAGCAAAAAGAATAATAGATGTAACAAATTCTAATCTTGAGGTGAAAAGAATTGAATGTTTGAGACTTGAAAGTGATGTTGTCAATCTAAAGAATAGTTTGGATGTCAAAATATAGAAGTTTGTGAAAGGCACAAATGCTTTAGATGAAATATTGAATAGTCAGAAAAACTACAAGGATCATTTTGGCTTAGGATATGAAAAAGGGGAAAGCTCTGGTGTTAAAGATGAAGTTAAAAAGGAAATAGTTTTTGCAATAGCAAATAGGAAGAGTTTCAAGGTTAGGCAGACTCTTAGGCAGAAGATAGATCTGAATTATCATTCTACTATTTCTGATGATGTCAAGAAGAGAGCAAAGGATAAAACTGCTAATATTGGAAGAAGAAAAACTAACAATTTTTCAAGACCTTCATCTATCAGGCAATATCATTTAGTCAGGTATAACTATTCTCAGTTTCATGGTTATTGCTATGTATGTCATAAGTATAGTCATAGAGCTAGGAATTGTAGTTATTATGGTTTGTCAAATCAAAACTACAATGTTGTTTTCTATAACTACAATAAGGTTAGACATATGAGAAGAGATTGCTAGATGCATGAAAGATATGATTATAGAAATTTAAGGAACAAATATCATTATTTCTCTAACAATATGATATGCTATAGATGTCATAAGTTAGGACATAAGGCACAACATTGCAGAAGTAAGTTGAAGAAATTATCTGGTAACAATAAGGAAATAGTTGACCTAATTAAGAAAAAGAAAGAACATGTTTGGGTTTGGAAAAGAAAACTGGATCCAAGAAAAGCACATCTTGACCTTGTGCACACTGCATAAGTAGCTTCATTTGTTCCATGAGAAGTAACATGTTGTAAGGGGAGGTATTCCATGCTCTATCCTTACCCCAAGGATAACTAAAAGCAGATATAGTTCTTTTAGACGGTGACAATAAGTTTAAAACTAAGACATGGTTGATATCTGAATGAAACAGATGATACTGATTCAGTGAGAATAGTTATAAAGAGTTTTGAATGGTTTTGCTTGGTGAAAGTTGGTGTTTGTATTAGTTTATTTTTCTCATGATGACACAATGTTTTCTTGCCATGATTCTGACAGAATTCTGATGGTGATAGTTGGTGAAGTATGTCTTTTTGTACTTCTGATAGTAAATATATATCAACACATTGTTGGTAAGTGCAGAATTAGAATCTACAAACCTAGTCAGCATCTCTTGGTTTCAGTTTGCCTGATGACAGAATGCTCTTGAGGTTATTGTTCTTTCTTCTGTCAAGTTAATTATAAGTCATATTAGTGATGTTTTTGACTCACAGCTTGATGATGGAAATAGGCCTAGTATGATAGATATGGGGAGTAACTTAATGTCAAAAACACAATGCAATTTAGTTTATAGATCATGATCAGTATAACAATGATGATGTCTGGCAATGAAGGACAGAGAAGGCATATGCACTTTATAAGGTATATAGTTAAGTATGGTGTCTTGTTGAGAAAATAAGTGTAAATTCAGGCTCTGCATCATTTGGGACATGATTAGTCATTGAGAATAGTGATATTTCCTTATTTGCAAAGGGGACAACATTGATGGCAAATGCCCTGGTAGTCATGTTTGCAAAACATGAAAAGTATGTAGGATAGATTGATTGGTCATGCTCTGATCAGTGATCTTTATTTTATGTTATGCATGCTCTGACTATGGCAGTAGTTTGTGCTATGACAATGGTCTTGGATATAACAACTTTGATAGTTTGTAGTTTTCTAATTATACAGAATGTGCTATACATGTTGAAGTTTGGCCTTTGTAAATGGAAGAAGATAGTAAGTGCAGTGATGTAGCTTTGACACTTGAAGAAAGTTGGAAAGCAATGTCGTTTTGTACTCATGGGATGTGTCTTGAAACTGAGGTAATATCCATGCTCTTAGTAATGTTTGACAATGTCATCTAAAAAGAATCCTTGTAAGTATTAGTTTGAATGATAATACTGTGTATTGACAAGGTTGATGAAGCAATCATCAATGAGAAGACAATGCAGATAATAGTGTTGTTTGTTTCAAGATTTCAAGATGGTTTAAGCTTCTTAAGATGTATAATGATATGATGCTTCATACAAATGTGCACAAAAAATTGTATGAGAATAGTATCTTACAGACTAGATATTTATTGTTGAGTATGCAATCATTGAAAGTTATCTTGTAATATAGATCAGGGGTATGGTTCTATTGCTATGGTATGAAGAGATCTTGACATCATATTTAGTTTATAACACCGTGATATATTGCTGTCACAGTGTGTATTGCCAAGACAGAGGTTATTGTTTGTAGCATCATAATAATGGTGATAGTTTGACACAAGCTATACAAGACAGTTGAGGTTGTTGCCCTGATGATCAATTCACAACTTGCACTATAATGATTGAGTACAGTGGTCACATGCTCTAGTATATGCTTGAGAGTTGGCACATATTTGCATATCATGCACAACATCATATTGTTGTCGATGTTCATGGTTCATATTGTATTTGCACTTGATCTTCTATGTTCTTTTACTTTTTGGTATAATGATCTTTTGTGCTCATATGGGATGATAACAGTGCATTTGATGCTCATCTTAGCTGCTATAGTTACTATACTGTTTCATTTTGATATTACCAGTTGACATGATACTAATAGCATGATATAGTGACAAGGTTGTTTATAGTGATAGTGACATTTTTACATGTAGCATGGCAGATCATGTGCACAATTCTGTGACATTTTCAGTTGATGGACTCAGGGGGAGTTCTTGCATATTTCTAATCCCTGATAGTTTTTAGTATCTTATGATAGTTAGAATGGTTTGTAACAACATCCTCAGATGTTTGTCCATCTGTGTACTCATTTTGGTGCTGACATTTTAGTTTCTATTTCAGATGTTCTGGATACTTCTCATTCATGGGACAACCTTGGTATGATTGGTAGGCTTTTCATTTTTTGCTTATAATGCCCATTTTAGGTTTTCTATATATTGTAGCCTTTGCATTCTTTCACTCCCTTTGCCTTGATGTCAAAAAGGGGGAGAAGAGAGGTGTTTTCCCATCATGGACAAAGGTGGAGTATTGTTGGCTTTATCCTCCTCTGTTGTTGTCCCTGATGTTCAAACACTTGGCTTTTCATGGTTGTTCAACCTCTTGGTTTCTAATGTGATAATGATGCTCTTGGTGTTTACTCATGTCTATGATAGTTTTCTTTCTTTGCTCAGTTTGGTTTATGGTGCTCAGTGTGCTTAGTGGTCTATGATGGTTTACTTGCTTTGCTAAGTTGATATCATTATACTATGGTGCTCAGTGTGGTTCTTTCATGTGGCTTGTAAAACATATTCTACAGTTGATAGTTGACCATGTAGTTTACAATTTTTGATCATGATTCAGTTTCTATTTGGCTTACATGTTTGCATATTCATGGCAAACATGATGACATTCATTTGAATAGTATGATACAGTTTGTCACATCTTCTGGTAGTTTGGTATCTTCAAAAATCATGTATGGCAAACATGATGACATTCATGTGGAGAGTATGATACAGTTTGTCACATCTTCTAGTAGTTTGGTATCTTCAAAAATCATGTTCATCATGATACAGTTCTTTAATCATATTGCTTGATCCTGATATGGTATCTTTGACATACATTTGATTTGGTATTTGGCACTTGACATAGTTGAATCATGTTATCTTTGAGCTTTACAAGCATTTGGTATCTGGCCGAGTTAGCAGTGATATCAAATCTTACCCAATAAATTGGTCAATGCTCACATGGAAATATGTAATTCTTGTTTGATATACTTCTTGGTGAAGGATTAAATAAAGGGTAAAGTTTGAAATTAAAGTTTGAAATGCTTTATTAATAGTATGAAGAAGCTTCGAGCCTTCTATCTTGTCAAATAGGTTTAGCTAGTTATCTCCATGTATTTTGGTTAAGCCCACTTTAGGTCAAACTGGCTGAGCCAGTCAACATAGTAAAAAGACAAAGTGCATCTCATTTCATCATTATACTTTGTTTTTCTGCTCTCAGCGAGGGTATGGCCACCTTCAAGAAGTATTTGTACACCAAGGTCATTGACAACTGTTTCAAACTTATCATTTCAAGTGTATCTTATCCATTAACCTTTTTGTTGGTTTAAATTTGGAGGTCATCTTGAATATACTGAGTTTGTTTAAGGTCGAAATCAAAACCCTTGTTAATAATGTTGTTAAAAAATAAACTACTGTCATTTAAATTGGGTTTATGTCATTTCTGTTGTGTTTTTACGCAAATCCTCTTACCCTAGTTTGGGATTTTTACTTTTTGTCGATTATAATCCATTATTAAGTCTGTTGTTAATCTGGGTTAGTATGGGTTATTTGTTGTGTTGTTTTTTTTGTGTCCATGTCTTACATCCAACCTTGTATATGTCTTGGTCTTGGATATCCTTGAGGCACAAATATGTTTAAATGTTATGCACCACAGTGGCAGTTGTTGATAATAGTCTTCATTAAACAGTTGCAAAGAAAATAGAAAAGTTTTGGTAACCGAAGGCTCTTGAGAATCATCTTTTGATCATGAAGAAAATATAATTATTTTGGTATCCAAAATGGCATTTTTCCTTCAAAAATATCTTTATGATTTGGGTTTTATAACTGTCAAGCATAATACTTTAAACCTATGATCTTATGGTCATAGCTAAGATATTGTAATTTTAAACAAAGTTATCTTCCTACTGTAATATGTATCATTCATGAAGTTGGCACATAATTATTGATATTATAGTAGTGGTTGTGGGCTTAAGAGAAATAGAGTGTCCCTCTGTATGAGGTATTTATTTCTATTGGAAATTGTATGCCAAAGAGGCAATGATGTATGCCAGTGAGGCTTGAACTGTAGCTAGTGAGGCTTAAACTAATAGCCAGTGAAGCCTGTAATCCGTGAGATTCTTTTATTAAGCCAATGAGGCACTTTTTCGAGTGGTTTTTATGCTTCGGAGGGTTTTCCACTCAGGACAATATCTGTGTTATGGATTGTCATTGATGAGTTTGTTTCTCATGCTTAGTTGCTTATCATGTGTCATTTGTTTTAAAGTCATTTAATATACTTTGGTCTATATGAACACATACTTATCTTATATCACTGTCTGAAACAATGATAATTGGCATGTCCACTTTATGAACAATCATATTTCACAGTTAGTCTCTATGTGTTAAGATTTATGATAACGAGTCATTGTTTACAGTCCCTACACTGAGTTGATGCATTCTTGATTTTGATCAATCTGTTTTAGTTGTCTAAGGCTGTCATGATGTCATCTATAGTCAATAGGAATTGTTTTTGTATCTAAGTTTTGAAATACATATTTTAAGGTTACTAAGTCTTGTTAAAATTTGTATACCACTGATTCTTCCCCCCCCCACCTCTCAGTGGTATTGTACTCCAACAAATATTTATAGCTGAAATGGACTCACTAGTCATTTTGTTTATTACTAACCCGTCTACTCTCTATGATGTATAGGGGAGAGGATCTAGTAGTTGGGTATGTTTCAATAGTTGTAATAGTGTTTGTGGATTTAATGTCCAATATTTTAAAAACTGTAGCATCAGTAGTTGTGACTTCAAAATTGTTAGTATTGACCACAAGTACTTATAATTGAATGAAATGTATTTTTTAAATCTAAAAAGTTAAAAATCATATGACATCATATTTGATGATGTAGACCTGAAACCTTAATTATAAGCAGGGACCTTACCAAATACACTGCAAAAGTTAAAGTGCTCAACTATTGCTCACTGTCAAAAATAGGCATCCACTATGAATAGAATAGAATTAACTTTTAACGTGCATGAAGCTAAAAAATAGCCTATGGTGGATGGACATTCAAATCATCCTTCAGCAAAACGGTGCAAGCCTGCAACGACCTACACCGCACACTTCAATACAAAATGTACCATTTCTATTGTCATCAATAATCTGAATTTCCACTGGGGTTTTCTCGGTACTGCTATACACTGTCACTGTCTCAGTCTCTTTCTCTTCCATCCGCAACATACAAATAAAAAACACTAGGCAATCAAAATTAAACCCAACTAGTTAACAAGGATTTATCCTTTCTCCTTTCTTACTGTTTAGTAGTTTAAGCAGCTTGGCTCGTATTCTCTGTGAGGCAAATTGTACCGGGCATTGAAAAAGGCACCCGTGAATACAGGGTACGCAGGCAAAACAAATCACGTGATTTAGATGTAAAGTTACGAAAATTCGTTTGAGAGCTCCAGGTTGGTCCCCATTTTTTTTTAAGGTTTGCTTGAGGTAATATGGTAGGATGACACTAACAATGCTTATCATTGTATTTCTTTTCTAGTGTTATTCATACAATCATGGTGTCATCTTATTATCACACCAAGACAAGAAATATAATGAGACAGTAGGGTGACAGTATTAGTGTTCATGGATTTTTTTTTATCATTATTGATGTCCATTTTATATGTTTAATAAATTAAAAATCAACATAGATGCATTCAGAACAAGTTCTTTTCAAATAAAAGATTCTATGGTGAACAAATCACTTTGTATTCTTCTTTGATTCATGATTGTATGCTTTGTGATCTGCTCTGTATTCTAAAATAAAGTTTTTATTAAAAATTTCAAAACTTTTCATAGTCTTGATTTCATTTAGGTTTGTATTTCTTTTAGTGTTATTTAAAAACATAACAAAATCTTTTACAATAAGAAAAATGTACTACTAATTTTATGAAAAGAATAATAAATAATTAGATAGAGACTATCAAATGATGTGTGTACACTTACATATAGATACATATACACATACATATGAGAATGTTCCATCATACAATGGGTTAATATTGGTTACATAATTTTTTTTTACAATCTAAATGCAAAAACATTACATAATCTTCTTGAAAAGTTCATAAAGCATTGCTAACTAAATAGATGGTTTACAAAAGTTTCAATATATTCTATACTATTGGTGTATATATATTGTGATAATGTTGGTTGCATAATGTGGTAAGAGTCTTGTGTATAATTAACAAATCATAAACAGAAATAACACTTCACCATAAACATAAACATATATGAATGAACTTTTAAAGCTTTTGATAAACCATGTAATAAATTTTTAGTAGCAATGTTACGGATTACACTTTATGATCCATCGTCTTGATGATACTTTATATTTCCCTATATCATCCTAATCATAGATTGTGATTGGACATGTTGATGCTAAAAACTCATTCTATTGTTTTTCCAAATGGTTGATGTTGTGCATGACACTCTCTCTCCTTATTTTATTTTATGCTTTATAAAAACATTCTCTAAACACTCCTTGTAACAATTAATAAATTAATGAATTATTGAATAGTTTTTAATTTATTAATTGTTAAACAAGGTAATTTTTGAAAGAGTGTGGTAAAATACCCCAAATGGTAATGCTTTATGTTTTACCACCCGTTCTCCCTTTATTTAAGGGAGGATTCTTCTCTACAATGGTAGAGTGAAAATAAAAAAATTGGGAAATCTATGTTGGTGGAAGTTGAGAGAAATGTATCCCCGAGGTTGACTCTAATTTTTTAGATGGTTTTGCAAGTGTTCTTAATATCAAGATGACAAGATGATTTGGGTTTTTATCAGCAATGACTTTTCACACTTAAATTGTTGTGTTTGTGTTTGTGCAATGCATGTGTGCATAGAAGTGAGGTGTCAATAAACGTAGGATCTTATGTAGATAAAGATAGGGTAAAAGCTATGTAACTTGGCTTGACTTTACATTAGAGTATGCCATTTGTCATCATGTATATGTATCGAGACATTGCCCAAAAATAAAGATAAATGAAACTTTTGAAATAATTAAAAATAAAAAACATTAAATTTTCACCCTTATACTCTAAAAATAATTAAAAATAAAAACATTAAATTTTCACCCATAGAAATATATTCTAGAAATAATTAAAAATAAGAACATTAAAATTTCACCCTTATAATTATATAGAAATTAAAGCCAACCGATATTTTTATTTTTTTTACATTAATTCATACTTATTATTATTCACTTAATTCATATTTGAATTTTACAATTAAAAATGAAAACATGAAAACATTAGTTCACTTAATTCAGATTTGGAGTTTACAATTATATATCTCTTAAATCTCTTCTTATAATCTCTTCTCACTTGTTTTTTTTCTCACCAGACACATGTCGGATTAAGAAACCTTTGCATCAAATAGAAAATTTACTCTTTCAAGGAATAGAAGGATGGCAACTACTTTTGCTGACAAAGAAATGAGGAGATTTAATCAACAATATAGATAGAAGATAAATTAGAGATACATGTAGAGGGTGCTAAATATGTGCACAAACACAAAATATCACACACAAAAATATGCGAACACAGATTGCTCAATTTGATAGAATGCTACAGCATTCAACACTCCATTTTTGGTGATCAAAGCAATTTTAATTGCTTGATGTACAAAACAGATTACAACTGCCTCTATTAATAGAGGTCTTAGGACAACCTAGACATTCAAAACACATGCTTAGACATTCAACGCACATGGAAGAACTATTGGTGGGTGGAAGAAGGTCAGAAGCTTCTGCCATTAATGACCAGCTGATATTTGTTGATTTTCAGTGGTGGAAGAAATTAATACCAACATACTCCCCCTTAATTTTGACCTCAAATGCTTCAGCATCTTCAATCCTGAAACTCTATTTTCTTCAATTGATTTACAGATCTGTAAAACTCCACTGTTCCTTGTGCTGCTGCACTTTGCTCTTTGATATTACGATTTCGGTGACGTCATTCCTTCACTCCTGCACACCTACGATCTTCAGATCTTCTAGCTTTTAGACTGCAGTCCAATCACCTTCTTTATGTTAGACAAAGATTCATAGTGACCAATCTCCAGACTATCTGCTGCCCAAGATTTTAGCAAACTCTCTTAAGCCCTTTAAAAAAAAACATTAACTTCTTCCTGTGGCTCCAGCAATCAATTCTTGAGATCTTTCTTCTGGCAACTTTCTCTCCAAGCTGTATCTCTTTTGTTGACTTAGACTCTTTCGTTGGCATCGATTCCTTTTGACTTCTTCTTTCATAGCGGCCTTAACACTTCAGCGCCTACTCATGCAGCGTCAACTTTATCAAACCCTCGTATAGTGGCACTTCAATAATCTTTTACTGGATGTGGCCTTACTCTTCAATGTTCAACGATTTGAAAAGTTATGTGGCTTGTTCAACAAATAAAAATCTTGTAATATACCTTTGGACTTTGAAACTACGATCTTTATATGCCTGAGATCTCCTCTTTTTTTCAGCCATGTCTTTCACGATCCCCTTCACTCAACTATCTCCTTGACTCCTTTTCATCTGCCTCCTTTTGACATGACTCTTTTTCAAAATCTAAAAACTGTGGTTATCTTTCCCAAAGCAACGATCTAAGCCTTTAGGAGTCTCATTCCTGCAGCTACGTCTTCATGTGCAAACACCAACACAACTAGATAGAAATTGTGTTTTAATGCAATTTGGGCAAGAAATCACCTTCTCGCGGTCAAACCCTTGATCTCTTTTGAGATAACTACAAACAAAATCACCTCTTTCATATGTGCCTACTCCTTCAGACAAACTTGGCTTCGATACCAATTCTAGAGGGTGCAAAATATGTGCACAAACACAAAATATCACACACAAAAATATGCAAACACAGAATTGCTCAACAGAATGCTATAGCATTCAACACTCCATTTTTTTGGTGATCAAAGCAATTTCAATTGCTTGATACAAACAGATTATAGTTGCCTATATTAATAGAGGTCTTAGAACAACCTAAACATTCAAAACACATGCTTAGACATTCAACGCACATGGAAGAACTGTTGGTGGGTGGGAGCAGGTGAGAAGCTTTTGTCATTAATGACTGAGTGATATTTGTTAACGTTCGGTGGTGGGAGAAATTAATACCAACAATCCATTCTAGTTGGCTTCCAAACACTTTCTTTTGAACGATAGAGATTATGTAGAGGATAACGGCTCTTGCTTCTGAATATTCCACAAAGCATGCTCACTTCCATAGTTGCTGACTCTACTAATTTTATAGTTGTGATAGTATGAGTAAATGGTTATGGAGGTGGGAAGGGAGGAGTGATGTGTCAACAGACTGGAAGAAATATATGACGTCAGAGGGCCCCACCAACCACATAAACAAGTCAAAGCTTAGAGTGTGTGAGATAAGCTTGGCTTGGTGGGACCATCCGTGTGAGCACTTGGGATTCAATCATGCGTCAAATCAATCAGTAATCAAGAGAAAAAGAGAGGAACGATCTAGTGGGGGTGGGGTAGCGGTGCTTGAATGCCTAGGTATTGTGAGCATACCCATTTCAGTACACAGATGAATGATTGAATAGATCAAACAGGGTTTTGGTGCCGGGGACAATGGGTGACTCTGGATGGACTGAACCATAAGCCATTTCTAGGTAGATTGGAGATTGGGAGGTAGGTAGCAAAAGCCTATGTTTTATTCATCTAGATGGTGATAACACTAAGTACAATGTTATTTTAATTGACTACTATTAATTGACTGATGAGATTTATCATACAATTACAACAAGCCTTTCAACCAAATTACTTGAATAGATTGGGTTTGAGATTCCTTTTCATTTCAAATATTTAAATATTAAATATTCAGATTTTGGGATGCCTTTGAATCATTTGATTAGATTTCTAATCGCACAAATGATGCCCTCAAAACCCTAAATGTAATGAAAAAGAGCATGTCCCTAACTTTTATCTTGAAAAATAGAATTAAAATGTTAAAACACAGTAAAATTAGAAAAATTATGATGTGGGAATATAGGGGAGGGGAGTCAGAATGTGTGCGGGGACCCTAACATGTGATAGGACTGGTACATGTTGGGGCCCACACCTACGCACTGGTCCCCCATAACTTACACATTTTTTCTTTCATAAAAAAGTACTTTAAGGTCAAACATAAATCAAATATGAAATGCACATTTTATAGTATAATATTGTCAACATAACATTAAAAATATAGCAGCCAAACACATAATCTTGTTTTCAACTTGTATCTCACATATCAGCCTATGGCAGGAACTGTAAACTTAAACAACATTAACATAGAACTTTGCACCCTTCCCCATAAACATTCTAAAGAGAACTGTCGCACCAATCCAGGCATCACTTCTAAACTTACTCCCAACTACACAACTACAGAACAATGTCACCTCAGCACAATTCAAACCCATATGTCCCATATTTGACTGAAGTGCTAACCCATTACAATGATTTGTCCCACCATAGCATAACCCAAACCACACACAAATGCATCAGCTTGTCTCATCAGACATGAGACCTACAACACGTATTAACTAGAGTCTGTCTCATCTCGCCAAGTAGGGTGCACATGTACTGGCTCCTGCCTCTAAAAACCCACCTACATCAAAACATTTAAGGTGTAAGGTCGCCATTATTCATAAAAAATTATGGAAACAAATGCAAACAATACATCAAAGCAATCAACTCAAGAATTAATGGCCCAAATCAATCAAATCTGTAATTCATATCACCCAGAATTCAAATTCAAAATAGGACAAGGATTTAATTTGCCACACCAAACAACCATCACTAAAATTCTAAAAATTCCCAATTCAAATAGCCGTGAAATCCTTGATGTATTCACTTATTCTACAGTGAGCGACATAAGAAATGGAGGAGTGATAAGCACAAATTCTAGTTCAGCAGCATCCGTATTGTTCTAGGTATTTCCCTTAGTTTTTTCCATTTGTAAGCTTTATATTGTTCTTCATTACAGCCATGAAAGTCATAGGTTAGCATTTCTCTTTCCCTATGTCTTATATTGAAACACAAATGTCATAGTTTAGCATTTCTGTTTCCCTAGGGTTTATCTTGTAAAGATTATAGTCATAGTTTAGCATTTCTGTTTCCTTAGGGTTTATCTGTCAAAAATTACAGTCATAGTTTAGCATTTGTCTTTCCCTATTATTTTGTATTGAAACAAAAATGCCAACCTATACACCAGCTTCCATATTGTGAATATTACAGTCATAGTTTAGCATTTTTATTTCCCTAGGGTTTATCTGGCAAATATTACAATCATAGTTTAGCATTTGTGTTTCCCTAGCATTTCTGTTTCCCTAGGGTTTATCTTGCGAAAATTATAGTCATAGTTTAGAATTTGTGTTTCATAGGTTCTACATTATCATTCACTCTGCTTATCTTATTTTCATACATTCTACATTATCATTAACTTTGGTTACCTTATTCTCCTAGGTTTTGCATTATCATTCACTTTGGTTGTCTTATTTTCATAGGTTCTGCATTATCATTCACTCTGGTTATCTTATTCTCATAGGTTCTGCATTATCGTTCACTCTGGTTAACTTATTCTCATAGGTTCTGCATTGTTATTCACTCTGGTTATCTTATTCTCATAGGTTCTGCATTATCATTTAGTTAGGTTTTCTTCAATCCTAGTAATAAATTTGGGGGTTTCTCTTTTTATTAGGTTTTTGTTTCATCTTTTTCATAAGGTTATGCTTCATCAATTCAATCATTCCAAATATTACATCATTTACACTCTTAAATACTAATAATTCCTGTGAATGAATTTATGCCTTTTTTTTTAATTTGGTCATACACAAAAGATGTAAAAGTTGTTAAACTCTTACTGTTTTTCATTCGTAAGCTTTATACTATGTGACCCTACTATTTATATTGCAACCATTACAATCATAGTTAAATAATTATGTTCCCCTATGGTTTATATTGCTAGTCATAGGTTATCAGTTGTCTAATTTTGTGCTTGTCACTCCTCTTTTCCTTATGTCACTCACTACAGAATAAATTTACATATCTATTTAAGAGTATTTCAAAATATTAAAGCAACAAACTAAAAAGAAAAAACACATACATAAACTAATTAATCTTCTATTCAAGCATTACTGTCTTCATACATAAACATAACTATCATTGAATATGAAAATATTTTTGTCACAATAAGTAAATATATCCTATTTTCCCTTCTTTGTGTTGACTGTACTTATTTTGTGTAGATGGCAAAGGGCAATGTAGTGGTGACCTGCAGAGGAATGAAAAGAAACAAAAGATCCACAACAAGGTTGCCCTCCCAGAAACGAGGTTGTTTTTTCCCCCAGAAGATGATCCTATTACAGCAGTAGATGAGATTTCTACTCCTCGAGTATCATAGAATGAGGTTCCTACACCTTGAATTCCACGGAAGGAAACAATGCAATAAGGTCTATGGTCTTCAGAGGACATGAAAGGGGCACTATATGACGTGGAGGAAAATGACATGTCAATAAGGGGAGCTTCCAAAAAGTGGAAAATCCCAACCGTCACACTCTCCAAATAGCTTGGTGGTCTAACAACAACGTCCAAGAAAGGTCCACCAATAGTCGTCACTACCGAGGAAAAACATCTGATTGTTGAATGGTGCAAGGAAATGGCTAAGGTTGGAGATGGTCTTGAGATAGTCAATCTTAGGGCAGAGGTTGCTTAAATTTGCCAAAATAGGCCAACCCCTTTCACCAATGGGTTCCCAGAGAAGTCATGGTGGACAAGTTTCAAGAATAGACATCCTGAGCTTGCATTGTAGACTGCTGAAGGCCTAGACAAAGATAGAGTACTTAACCTTAAGCCTGTTGTTGTAAAAACTTTCTACAATACTTTATCTGGTGCATATGAAGCATTGCCATATGGTTCTCATCGCATTTGGAATTGCGATGAAACTAGCATCTAGGCTAGCAGGAATGGATCCATGAAAGTATTGGCTAGAAAAGGTAGCAGAAATGTGTCTTACATTATTCCAAAGAGTCGTGAATGGATAACCATTCTATGCTATGTCAATGCTGCTGGGCAGAGCATTACATGATTTTACTTGTTTAAGGGGAAACAAAACATAGATAACTACATTGTAGTCTACGAACTAGGTGCTTACATGGCAGCCCAACCCCATGCATGGATAACTAAAGATTTGTTCATAGATTGGTTGACCCACTTCAAGAACTCAGTTCCAGGCAGTGTGTCACCCACTAAAAGGAACTTGCTCATTTTTTATGGGCATGGAAGCCATGTAGCTGTTGAAACCACCCAAGAAGAAAGAGCGTTGGGTCTAGATTTACTAAATTTACCATCACACACATCACATAAGCTACAGCTATATGTGAGTGTTTTTTCAGCTTTTAAAACTTACTTCAAATCAGAACGTGCAGCATTTATGACAAAATTTTCCAACATTGAAGTGAGGAGGACAAAATTTGTAATGTTAGGCAGCAAAGCACTCATTAGAGCTTTAACAATTGACAACATCAAGGCAGGATTTAAAAGGATTAGGATTTGGCCACTCAATCCGGATGCACTCGTGGAAGACATGCATCCTAATGACACATTTCAGGTTGACAAGGATGCTTTTGTAGCAAAAAACATTCTAAGTCTTTCAAGACTTGCTGCATTAAGAGAGGATGGTACACAATTGCAGTCCACTCTTCCAAATGAACAATTGCAGACTGCGACATAATTGCATCAGTCCCCTAATAGTTGTCATGCTGATTCAGTTGCAGAAGTGGTGATGGACATCCTCGTTGACCAATTCAATGATAGCTTATCTCTTCCATCGGAATGAATTGTACCAGCTTAGTTGGTAGAGGGGGTAATGAATCAAGGCATTGATTTGCATGTCCCAGAAATGCAGGGCACTTTTACTTTTCCATCACCACCACCTACAATTGAGCTATCTAAAGTTTTGCATTACTATGCTCCTTGCACTTCAGATTTAGGAGGTGATCAAGATTTCACTGAGGATTCACAGGCAGTGGAGGAGAACATTTTGTTACAGTTGGATCGAAGAGAACAAACTGAAATAGTTCAGCACATCAGCAAATTTCTTAAGTTGCCTGTGCACATTATCCATCAAAAAAATCAAAGGGTGGTGCAATTCAGTTGAGTAGACAGTCTCAACGAATATGAAGTTGTTAATGGAGCAAGAGAAAAGGAAGAAAGAGGTTGAGGAGTTAAAAGTATGAAAGAAGTAGGAGAATGAGGAAAAAAGGTAGCAAATAAAGTGGTAAACTAATTGAAGGAGCAGGCCAAAATTGAGAGGGAGATACAATGTAAAGAAAAATAGTAGTAGAAATTACAACAGAAGAAGGATAGAGATGCTAAAAAGGCACTAGAGATGCTTCAAAAGGAACAAGAACAAAAGGAAAAAGAGATTAAGGACACATAGAGGGCTTTACAAAGAGAAAGGCGGTTAAGGACCCCTGCTAATCCCTTGTCTCAAAGTAATGGAGCATTTCGTGATATTCTCAACATCAATATCTCTCAATTCTCCATGGCAATGAATTATTCAACCATCTCCCAATCTAACTTCAGGTGCACTCAATTTTCAAATTACAGTGGCACTTGTGATGTACAGATGTGTACACCACCGCCCCCAACACATGTCACTTGCACCCAATTTTCCAGTCCATCTCCTAGCTATGTAATAAGCACTCCTCATCGAGTGGAAGGGGACTAGAACTTGGCCAATGGCACCTCAAGAAGCCAACCACCATTTCTCTATCACAACTAGATGTATCCTTAATTGGATTTCATATGCACTTGATGTTTTTAACAGTTTTTTAGTTTTCATACCTACAATTGCACCCTTCTTGTTGATATTTTGAAATTTTCGATAACTATAGATGCAATGTTATTGTATTGATTTGCAATATTGTCTTATCAGATTGCAATGTGTATTGTATATATGCTTCTTGTTCCACCTATGTTCAATTGACAGTTTGAAATTATCATTCACTCTAGTTATCTTATTCTCATAGGTTTTGCATTATCATTCAGTTAGGTTTGCATAGGTAATTTCATAGGTTATCACTATTTATTTGTCATAAATCTATTTCATTGTTTACTTGTCAAAAATGTGTTTCCCTAGGGTTTATATTGAAAATATTATAGTCATAGGTTAGCATTTGTGTTTCCCTACAGTTTATATTACAAATATTATAGTCACAGTTTTAATTTTTTTATGTTTTAACATGTGGGAGGATGGGATTCATCGGTCTGAATAAAAAATGCAATTTTGGTCATGCGACTGAAACATAGGTGGTTGAAGTGCCAATTGGTGTGTGGCAAAAACGTGCAAAGTGGAAAGCCCTACCATGTTACCGCATGCCACTCTACCACCATAACACTCCACTGCATCGCATTAATGTCTCATCGCCCCTTCTAATTTTGTCCGTCACACCACATTTACTTCCTGTCCCCTCTTCGTTCTTCCATGACATCCTGTGTAAATTTTGATAGGACCTCCATTCAATGTTTGCAGTGCCTCGGACAACTCGCCAACTTCAGAGCCTTTCAATCTACCAAGTTCTCAAATTTTCCTAAGTTTTCCACCATAAGGTGCTTGGTTTAGGTCTCTGCAACTTCCATCTTTCTACACGCTTAGGCTCCAATGTCCCTCTGAGCTTCTTTTTATTGTTACATATACATATATGTATATGTTTATGCATGTGGTATATACATATTCATATACATAGTCTTATACAAATGTAAGTATATGTATATGTATATGTATATGTATATACATATTCATATATATAGACTTATAGATATGTGAGTATATGTATATCATAGACATAGACATAGACATATACATATATGTATATGTATACACATATAAGTATACATATACATATATGTACATATATCTATTTTCTTGTTGTTCTTCAATTTAGTCCTGCAACTATTGTATCCTTTTTAGGTGCCATTGATTAATTTGGGGGTGTTCTCTTTTTCATAGGTTCTACTTCACCTATTCAGTCATGTAAATATGTATACACATATATACACACATACATATATATGAATATGTATATTTATGTTTACAAATATTTATTTTGCTATTAATATTTATTCAGACGTATAAATAATGTTTGTTTGTCCAATGTAAGCATAACAATGCAAGTAACCAATGTATGCATGCCATAAATAAATCTGGGGTTGTTTATATTTTCATTACAGTAACAAATAATATTTTTGGTTGTTTCAGTGCCATAGATAAATCTAGGGCTGTAACATGGATGAATGGATTTTAGTAATTGTTCAATTGAGTAATTAAAGAGGACTGCACAGAAGAATTAGCAGGGGTGGTGAGAGATTAATGTGAGGCAGTGGAGTGAAACGGTGACCAACTTATACTCCATCAAAAACACTTTTAACTTCCAACCATACAAATATTAAAATCAATGTGCAATGATGAACACATTGGAAGAAGTATTAAATCTATTTAGGATATACATGATGTCGATGGATCAAAACATCCATGGTAGATCATGTATATCTTGAATAGATATACATCTTTCAAGGTCTATTGCTATTTGACGAACAAACAATACTTGCAGGAATGAATTGAAGAAGGCTAAGCTAAAAAAGATACAATAGTTAGAGGATTGAATTGAAGAATGCTAAGCTATGAAAAAAAGAACAACCCCAAATTAGTCAATTGCACATATGAAAGCTACAATAGTTGCATGAGTGAATTGATGTAGTAGAACCTATAAAAAAGATAACACCCCCAAATCAATCAATGGAACCTAAGAAGCATACAATAGTTACAGGACTAGATTGATGATAATGAACCTATGCAAAAGACAACACCCTAAATTAATCAATGTGACCTAAGAAAGCTAGAATAGATGCATGACTAAATTGATGTAGCAGAACCTATAAAAAAAAGATAAGACCCACAAATCAATGCAATGGCACCTACAAAGCATACAATAGTTGCAAGACTTGATTGATGATAATGAAACTATGCAAAACACAACACCCCCAAATTAATCAATGGTACCTAAGAAAGCTAGAATAGTTGCATAAGTTAATTGATGTAGCAGAACTTATATAAAAGATAACATCCCCAAATCAATCAATGGCACCTAAGAAGCATACAATAGTTGTAAACTTGATTGATGATAATGAACCTATGCAAAATACAACAACCCCAAATTAATCAATGGGACCTAAGAAATCTAGAATAGCTGCATGGCTGAATTGATGTAGCAGAACCTATAAAAAAAGATAAGACCCCCAAAATCAATCAATGGCACCTACAAATCATACAATAGTTGCAGGACTTGATTGATGATAATGGAACTATGCAAAATACAACACCCCCAAATTAATCAATGGCATGATTGAATTGATGTAGTAAAACCTATAAAAAAGATAACACCCCCAATTTAATCAATGGCACCCAAAAACAATAAAATAGTTGAAGGACTGAATTGATGAAGTAGAACCTAAGCATAAGGCAACATCCCCAAACACATTCTACCATCAATGTGAAGAATATTTGAGAACATGGTAGATTGAAAGGCTCTAAAGTTGCCATGAATGAATTGATGTAGATTGAAAAGCTCTAAAGTTGGCAAGATGTGTGAGGCACTGGGATCATTAATGTAGGTTGGCTCAAAGTTTACGCGGGATGTCATCAAAGTAGTATATGTATATGTATATGTAAATGTATATACATATGTATATGTGTTTCTCTATGTATGTGTTTATACATATGTATTTGTCTATGTATGTGTTTATACATATGCATAGACATATATATAAAGAAGCCTGAAGGGACACTGAAGTTTGAGTGTAAGATGTAGTGGTGGCCGGATTGAAGTTGCAGAGACCTTAAGCCAACACATTTTGGCATCAATGTGAAGAACACACCTCAAGGGCTATTCGAATTGGCAATTAGTTGAATTTGATTGATGCTTCTTTGGTGTGGCAAATTAAATCCCTATCCTATTTCAAATTTGAATTCTAGGTGATATGAATTGTAGATTTGATTGATTTGGGCCATTAATTCTTCAATTGAATAATGGCAGCCTTGTAGGTTGTATTTTAAGATGCAGGTGGGTTTTTAGAGGAAGGAGCCAATACGTGCACACCCTACTTGGTGAGATGGGAGAGACTCCGGTTGATATGTGTTGTAGGTCTCATGTCTGATGAGATAGGTCGATGCATTACCATGTTGTTTGGGTTATGCTACGGTGCAAAAAATCATTGTAATGGGTTAGCACTTCGGTCAAATATGGGATGGATGGGTTTGAATTGTGCTGAGGTAACATTGTTCTGTAGTTGTGTAGTTGTGAGTAATGTGGAAGTGACACTTGAATTGGTGCGACAATTCTCTTTATAATGTTAATGGGGAAGGGTGCAAAGTTCTATGTTAATGTTGTTTTAAGTTTAAAGTTCCTACCATAGGATGATATGTTAGATACAAGTTGAAAGCAAGATAACATTTTTGGTTCATATATTTGTAATGTTATGTTTACAATATTATACTATAAAATGTGCATTTGATATCTGATTTATGTTTGAGCTTAAAGTTCTTTTTTATGAAAGAAAAAATGTGTAACTTATGAATAAGTTGCAATTTTTTTATTAGTCCACATGGCTAGCTAAGAAAGGTAGATTAGTTTGTGGATTGAATTGATGAACCACAACCTATGCAAATGAGAACACCCCCAAATTAATCTATGGCACTAATGAAAAATTTATGTAAGACACCAAAAAAAGATACAATAGTTGCATGACTGTATTGGTGAAGCAGAACTTATGAAAAAGAAGACACCCCCTAATTTATGTAAGGCACCATAGAAAACTATTTTGCATTACTGAATTAATAAAATTATTGCACCAAAGAAACCAATATAAACTATTAAACTATGACTAGTGATTTCAATATAAACCGTAGGGAAACACAATTGCTGACCTATGAGTATAATGGCTTAATGAAGAACATTATAAAGCTTACGAATGGAAAACAGTAAGAGTTTAACAAATCTCACATAGAAAACCTAATTGTTTGATAATGCAAAACCTATGAGAATATGATAACTAGAGTGAATGATATCAAATTCAATAAAAAATAATAACTCAAAATGAGAAACTGTCAATTGAACATAGGTGGAAACAAGAAGCATAAATACAACACAAAATGCAATCTGATCAGAAAACATTACAAATCAAAATAATAATGTTGCATTTGTAGTTATGATAAAGTTAAAACTGACAACAAATAATAACCCTAGGGAAATAGGAATGCTAAACAATGACTGTAATATCTGCAATTTAAAGCCAAGGAAAACAAAAATGGTAAACTATGACTGTAATATTTGTAATATAAACTATAGGGAGCCACATAGATTCCTAATAAATAGTGATAATGTATGAAATAACTTGTTAAAAAGATGAAACAAAAACCTAATAAAAACTGAAAAAGAGACACCCCCAAATTTATTACTAGAATTGAAGAAAACCTAACTAAATGATAATGCAGAACCTATGAGAATAAGATAACCCGAGTGAATGATATGCAAAACCTATGAAACACAAATTCTAAAATATGCCTATTCAAATTGCAATATAAACCCTAGGGAAATAGAAATGGTAACCTATGACTGTAATATTTTTAATTTATTGTTTATGAGATATAGACAATGAAAAAGATTTATGACAATTAAATAGTGATAACCTATGAAATAACCTTTGAAAAAGATGAAAGAAAAACCTAATTAAAAAGAGATAACCTAACCAAAAACAAACAACCCAAGATTAATTTATGGCACCGAAACAAGCAACAATATTATTTGTTACTGTAATGAAAATTAAAATAACCATAGATTTATGTATGTTTGAATGATAATGTAGAACCTATGAAACAATGTTGGTAAATAGATTGGTCGCTATGAATATCACCTTGAAAATTAACTTTGTTCGCCCAAAAAGTAGTGACAAACTGACCAACAATTGGAGAGATCGTGATAATGCAACAATCTTCCTCTGCATTTGAGAGGGGCAGCTCCCTTGTATGATAGGGGTATTTGTAGTTTTTGTGTACTTTTAACCTGAAAGTACATAAAGGAGAAAATGCAAAACTAGAGGGAAATAACTAATAGAAATCCCAACAATAAATATACGAATATCAACTGAGATTTCACAATAGATATGATAAATTACAAAGGGGTTTAACAGAAAATATGTTTTGATGCGCAATGACAATGAAAGAGAGATGATAAACCTCAACATACAAAAAGATATGCCTCATCAACACATTCATATCAAGATACTAAGATATGAACATTATTCATTACATCAATCAAATAAAATACCAATGGTTTGTACAATCACATAGAAGGATTACTAATTTAACATACGAGAAATCAGCAATGACAATGCATGAATACATTTAGAACATACGAACCAAAAGCATTCTTCATTATCTCCTTGAAATTATACAATGCCAAAAACTCTTCTATACATAGTGTCAAGCCAAAAAGTCTTCATACAATCTCTCTGAGAAGTTCTCAAAGTTTTCCCCTCTTGTAAAAAGTTCCCCCTTTTACATATAAAATAGCCTTGTCTTTATAGGCTTTTTCCCATAACCACCCAATAACCACTTTGTAACTACCTCATAACTACTTTTTTGAAATATAATAATTAAAAATAAGCTTTATTCTACTTAGACTTTTCCTAACTTTTTCGGAAACAAAGCTCATTTTCTAACCTTAGTTACAACATGTGACATAAGTCACTTTTACAAAAAGGTAGCATGAAACCCATGATTTTGAAAGAAAAATTAAGTTATCGATTCTACTCCAGGGAAGGTACCATGTCTTCTTCTAGTTCCATCCTATTGAAGAAATCTCAGAACAAGTATTCTTGGTCATCATAACATCCCTTTAACACCTTCTTGTAATAACCTTTCTACAAATATCTGCTCCCTTGAAGTATTTGTGAAGTTTCAACAACTTCACAATCCACACCTCTATGCTTTGCAATCCTTGCAACATGTACTTTTAAAACCTCTATTCTTACTTGGCAAAGCACTACTCAATTTAAGGATAATAGCACCTCTAGGAGAGAAAAGTGTCTTGGGTTTCCTTTTTGTAAAAGTAGTGTAGACAACTTCTCCAAATCAAGCTCTCGAGTCTCTGCAATCAAGTCTAAGGACTCACAAGGAAATCAAATGACAATGACAAAGTATGCATCACCAAAGCAACCAAAAAACTATTCATCTACTAGCTTTTCAATGGTTTCTAGTTGATCACTGAGGTCCTCATATTTAGTTTTGAGTTTTTCCCATATTGTTACTGCATTAATGGTAGTTCAAACCTCTAGAATTATTGCATCTACGATAGAAAACTTCAAAAACATCAATGCTTCCTTATGTCTTTTGTTGTAGTCCTCTGGATCACCTCTAGGTCTTTCCTTCTCCTTTAACACAATTTGAGCAAGGTTGGATTACTTGTCAATTCCCTCTATTTTGTGCATATCCTACATTCGATGAGTTCCATGTGGCCACATTTCTTTGAAGCATTTTGTCAAACAGTTCATGTGCCTTTTGTATGCTTCCATAATTTACATACAAGACTGTTGGAGCATTTATACCTATAATATATGAAAAAAATCTCATTCCATAGCTGGTCATGGGTTTTGGAAGTTAACTTTGCACCTACGAATTGCATTTTCTTAAAATCCTTTAAAGCTTTTTCAACAAAATCTATTTTTTGCATATCTTTCGATCGTTCAATGTGATGATATTTCTTTGAGGCATTTAATCAACATTTTGCGTGTGTTGGACTGTCATTTTACATTTATACATTTTAAAATGCATTTGCTTAACATTTTAAAAAGTCTTTTCTTCAAATATATTTTGTGTATCCTCCACACATTGCACTCCATGCGATGACATATGTTTGAGATGATTTTGTAGAGCAGTTTACATGCATTGTCTATGTCCTCACATTACACATGCATTTTTACTAGGGGATTGCAACTGAAATGCCATTTATGAACGTCCATACCTTGTTCAAAATCTCCCATATGCATATGCTGATGGTAGAAGTTGCTAGCCAATGTAGAATACCAATCATGTATGTCCTACAATCATTACATTTTCTCATAAGTTTTTAAAGCCTTTTCAAGGAAACCGCATTTGTGTGTACCCTGTAATCACCGTAATCCACCATACCACATTTTTTTGAGGCAGTTGTTAAAAGAGATCATACACCTTGCCAATTGCAATTGCTTGAAATTTTTTATACAATCTTTGAGACATTTTATCAAACATTTCATGTTCTTTTCATATGCTCTCATTTTGTATACATGTTTGCTAGACCATTTAGAACTATAATAGTTGACAAGACTCTTTGTTTCACTATACTTTGATGGATGCCAATACACTATTTGAAATCTACCATTTGGTTGCAGGCCAAGAGTAAGGATGTTGGCAAGGTGGTGGAGCTCGACTTTATACTAGCCAATTGCATTTTCTTCGAAAGTTTTTAATGCCTCACAATAAATCTTTGCATGCATATCAAATGTTCTTTATAGTTCGCAATCACATTTGATAGAAATCTTTTAAAGCTATTTCCATGAATCCATTTTGTGTGTATTCTTCTATTATTGTAGACCATGAGACCAAATCTCTTTGAGGCATGCTATCAAAACGATCGATGTGCTTTGTGTAGTATGCATGTTTACTAGAGATTACAATTATAACAACTAACAAAGTTCACTTACAATCATGCTTCGATAGATATCTGTAGCTTTTATTTGTTTATTTGAAACTCCACGTTTCTACCCATATCACTTGTATGCCTATTTTTACGTCTCCACCTTCTTTATCTATGGCATAGCTTTCCTTATTCAGCAATAAGACTTAAACTCCTTTAACTGTCAATAGACATGTTTCATATTGCATGTGAGAAAAAGAAGGAGATTTGCTTGATTATGGGAGAATTTAGCGGACGTGGAGTAGTGGAATCTCACTTTGTCAGATGTCCAAGTGAAGTTCTGTTTGAACATTTCAAGAAGAAATCAAAAATCATATGTTGAATTGGTTTGCTGAAACTAAAAGTAGAGTTCTACTTCGCCAAAATTGAAACTAGACCCCACTTTATCAAAATTGAAAGTGACTTTTTATTTGCACTTAGCAAAAAGTGAAAGTGCATCCAACGCGGGTTTTCACTTAGACAAAAGTGAAAGTGAACACCAACTTAGGAAAAATCAAAAGTAGACTCCCACTTAGTGAAAAATGAAAGCAAAACCCTCACTTAGTCAATTTCAAAGGTAGACGGGCTCCATTGTGTGAACTTTAACTTCTTCAATCGTGCAAGTATAAAAAAAATAGTAAAATTTGCATAACTTTTGATTGAGATAATATTTTCCCATGAAATTTTGGCAAGTCGTTAGTAATGGTGATACAAAACCTCTTCTTAGACAATCTTGCTTCAACGCACATAAAAAATCTTATTTTTATTATTTCCAAAAATTGCCGATGGAAAATTGAAAGTTTAAAATCTACCAAACCATGATGTGTTTTGATCTGCAAATTATCCACATCAAGCCAAATAGAGTTGTGAACATTTCCATGAAAGGATTTTGTACCATCTATCACAGATTTCAAGATTTAATTATTTTCATAAATCACCCGCCCTACACAAATGCTTCCAGGGTTTGAACTGGAATGATGGAGATCCTTCTTCAAAATGGCTAATGACTTGACAATTCAAGATAATCAGATCATTTGTGATGTGGAAGTGATTTAACATAAGGATTTTGATACAAAAAATTTAAAACTGGCAAGTTGAAAATGAGGCCAATAGTTGGCTCTAACTGGGGACAAGGACTTGTGGATGCAGGATGAATCTAGAATCTCTAGAAATGAATAGTGCCTTAAATCCATGGGGCTATAGAGTTAGGAGATAACATGATGTACAAGGGGAACAAGGAGACTCCAACGAGACAAAAGGACAAGAGAAACAACAAAGACGAGGCAAACAACAAAAATAATAGAAACTAAAACAAGACGGACACAACCAAAACACCTAGTTAACCTATGTACATGGTAGGTGATTCCTACATCAAAATTGCTTCAGGATGATCATGTGAAGCCATTAACAGGTTGAGAAAAATAGGCACCTGTAAGAAAAAGAGATGTGCAAAGATGAGGTGCCTGTGAACTCAGTAGCCATTTTAGGATGACAAGAAAAATGAAATACATGAAATGTGAGGACTCCTTTAATAGAGCACCGAACAACCATTTCTCATCATAAGTTTTCGAGTCCTCTTGAATTACATTGGTATTGCCCTGTGTAGTGTTGATCATATCTTTTGGCGTCATGTTGAGCATATCGAATTTCTCTATTTGAAGATTCTTTTGATAGCCTGAATCAAATAAAATTGAACCAGGAACTATACATCCTTCATGTGAATCAATAAGAAAAGAAAATTCTACCCACCCAATGGATAATGATCTTATTTCTAACCAGAGATTCCAGGTTCATCCTGTGTCCACAAGGTCCTTGTCCCCAGTTAGAGCCAGCTATTGGCCTCATTTTGAACTTGTCAAATTTTAAAATATTGTGTCAAATCCTTATGTTAAGTCATCCCTAGTCACAAATTCTCCTAAAGTGTCAAGTTGCTTTCTAGTTTGAAGGAGAAATTATTCGCCTGTTTCAATTGAAGTCCTAGAAACAGTTCAACTATGCGGTGAAATCACGAAAACAATTAAATTTCAAAATCCGCAAGGGTTGAAAATAGATCATTTTACAAGGATTTTTCTATGGTTATTCTACCTAATGTGGAAACTTTTTAGGCTCATACGTCTTCTGGCTTGCGAGATTTTCAAACTTTAAGTTTTTGGTGAGAAGTTTGCAAAAATGATTAAATCATGGTTTTTGTAAGGGCTGGAGCAGAATCATTTGGCAAGGAGATTTATACTATGATTATGGACAAAGTGAGAAGATTTTATGAGAAAATATTATCTCTATCAAAAGTTACACTAGTTTTACTTCTCCATCGTATGTGCAGGCTCAACGAGCAAGTGATATAAATTTTCATGAGGTTATAATTTTCAACAAGTTTATACACTTTTTCACAAGTTATAACAAGTTTTCAAAGCACACCAAAGTGTTTACAAAGGAGCTCCTTAGAAATTTTCACAAGTTGTGCGAAGGTTAGTCAAAACCATAAGTCTTCCGCAACTTCTAAAAAAATGAAAGTGGGAGGTGACTTGTAGATTTGACTAACTTCAAAAAGGAATATTTCAAAGGAGGAGGTAGTTATTTCAACTTGTGAGTTTGTCTAACTAAGTCAGAATGACTTAGGAACTTTTACAAGTTGATATCACTTGTAAATGGAAAAGGAAATATATAAGTTAGTTAGCCTAACTTGGGAAAATAGCTAGCTACAAGGAAGCTTTTAAAATCGGCTAACTCAATTTTATAACTGAAAATCAAGTTGTGAGTTTGGCAAAATTGGCACATTTACATTTGTCAATGTGGAGTTTTCAACTATTTATGAAAAATAAAAAGAAGGTGACTACTTTCAATTTTTGTAAACTCAATTATTCATGAGAGTACTTAGAAAAAGATGAAAATTGACGTCTACTTTCAATTTTGCCTAACTTTGCGTCAACTTGCACTTTTGGCTAAGTTAGCATCAACTTTCTATTTTGGCTAAGCGAATGTCTACTTTCACTTTTCATGAAGTAGGGGTCTACTTTCACTTTTCGCTAACTTGATACAACTTGAGGTTTGGAAAAGTCATAACTTTCAAATTGGTAGTTATTTCATGAAGGTTTGTCAAAAACACAACTCATAAGTTGTGTATTAGTTGCGTAGTGCCTTCAAAAGGGTTGATAACTAGGTAGTTATTATAACTACCAAGACTTTCAATTCAAATAGTTGGTGTTGATCCCTATTCTACACATCCTTCTAGCTTGTGTCTAATGGAAGTCGTTCCTCCATAGTTATTGGAAATAATTGCAGCTCAACAATGACTTCACATAGCATCTCTTATTGGTGGTCAATGCAAACAATTTTTATTTATTTTGTGGCTTCCTCTAGAAGAAATGGTTTCCGTTGGAGTGATGCAGAAAGTTCTTTGAATATTGAAAAGGTTAATACAAAATGTGGAAGCATTAGACAATGCACGTGAACTCTACCAAGCCACCTTAAACAAATTTCCTCTTTTGAAATGCAATGGTTACAGGGTATGGACGTCCATGAAAGCATAATAAAAAATGGATTTTTATCAGATATTATAGTTCGCAATGCTTTGGCAGATTTGTCTGCAAGATATGGATGCCTAGACAAGGCGCCGAACTATTTTACAGAATCCCTCAAAGAAGTATAGTCCCATGAAACACAATGATGCCATTTATTTGGTACAAAATAGATTTATTAAATAATCTTTCAAATCTTTCAAGAGAATGCAATTTGCAGGTGTAAATCTATGTTCTAAAATATTTTCTAATTACAGCACTATCAGTGAATGAAATGGAGTTTTCAAACAGGGTATGAACAAAATGGGTTTGTTGTAAAAGCTTTAAAATCTTTCAATACAAGTGCAATGATAGACATTTATGCTAAAATTGTTGGCATAGACATGGCACGTGAAGTTTTTGACAAGGTGCCTCAAAGAAATGTGGTCTCATGACTCGCTATGGTAGTAGGACATATACAAAATGGGCTTACAAAAATTTCAAGCAATTACAATTAGAAAGTGTAAAAAACCAAACCCCATAACATTTGCTAGTATTTTCTCTGTCCACGCTACATGTGAGCTTTCACACGAGGTATGAACATCCATCGAAGCATAAAGGAATGAGAATTTTGTTAAATGTTGTAGTTACAATTGTTTGGACAGAAATACATATAAAATGTGGAAGCATAATAGAGGCTCGTGAATGTTTGACAAAATACCTCATAGAAATGTGTTTTCATAGCCACCAATATGGCAAGATAAGTTTGTAAAGCATGGAATTTTTGACAGAGCACATGAACTGTTCAATAGAATGCCTCAAAGGTATGTCATTTCATGGAATGAAGTGATTGCAGGATAGACACAAAATGCATTTATGAAGCTGCAACACTTTGTAATTGAAAAGATGATGCTCTATGATGTGATTGTTAGCAAGATACACATTGTGGCTTCATGAGTGTTGTCATTGATGGCAACAAAGTCCATCCCACACATCCGCAGGACATGGTGTGACCATACCGGAAGACAGGCTGAAGTGTATTTTGGTCCGGCAAGCAAGAATAGAGTATGTAACAAGGTTCGACAGTCATGTCCGAATCTCTCAGAGGAAGTATCTCAGATAAGCGAGGACTTGGGGAAGTCAAGTGGAGTACCTTGACTAATATATTCTAGAGATTAAGCCTCTGATGATGTAAGAGTGAAAAGATATGAACACCTAAGTCTTGGGTTCCTGTTTGGCAGAGTAGACTGAGGAAAAACTAACCGGTAGAGCATCAGACCTTTTTTTGGATGAGTTATTGATGGTGATCAATTTTCTTGAGGAATCATCCATGGCTGGCTGACATGTTTGATGACTTCTATAACTTAGCATGCTTTTGATATGCATCACTTGATAAGCAAGGATTCAGCTGACAGATCAAAGTTTGGGAAAATATTGACTATTCCGGATGCCGACCAGAAAGGTGTCGAAATCATTGGTGCGGATATATATACCAGATGGATTTGGATGCGAAGGTGTGTGTTGTGTTGTGTGAAGAAAAGAAGAAGAGCAGTGTGGTAGCAGTAATACAGGTCCGGTATGTGATAGGACAGCAACACCAAAGAAGAGGAAGAATGAAGTGCAGTAGATTAGTGTATTGAGCCTAACTGGAATTGAACCTTAGCATATGTGGATGCCTCTCATCAGTTCAAGTATCATGTTACTTTCTTTGTATCTTGTAGATAATGAGTCTCTTGTAGGCAGTGAGCCTCTTGTGAGCAGTGTGCTTGGGCAATGAGCCCTAATTGGCAAGTGCCATTTTTGTATTTCTATTCTTCTAATAGAGAATACATTCTTGGGTTAGTCACCCCATGTTTTTTCCCTTAACAGGGTTTTCCACGTCAAAATCATTGTGTTATGTGAATTGACTTTGTTTCTGCTTTCATGATTATGGATGCTTATTTGTTTTGATGCTGCACTAGTTATTAAAGAAGAACATAAAGTTAAGTTAATTAAGATAATTGATTCACCCCCCTTCTCAGTTATCAACAATTGGTATCAAAGCCAAGTTCCTCCAAACAGAGCCTAACAACTTGAGGAAGATCTGGGAATCTCAATGGATATGTATGGTATGAGGGAACAACTTCAGTCTACCCTAGATGATCTTGAGCAATCTCACTCTGAAGTCAACAACTTGAAGGAAAGACTCAAACAGGTTGATGATTTCATAAATGAACTAAAAGAGAAACTGAGTATCTCTATGAAAAAGAGAAAGGAACTACTTCAGCAATTGGCAAGTCAAGGTGAAGCCAATGATACAAATGAAGATCTGAAGGAGAAAACCAAGTTATGTGAAAAGTTATCAAAAGAGATCATTATAGTAAGACATGAAATGGAATCAGGAGTTATGAAATTCACCCAAGAAATTGAAGAGAAAAGAAAAATTGAAGATCATCTAAGACAATCTTTCAAGGAGAAGTCAGAAGACTACCACAAAATGGACAGAATAATCAGACATCTAGAACCTGATCTTGAAGAAGCTAGAGATAATGAAGAACAACTTGAGAATCAGATTGACACTCTAAAAAGGGATCTTAAAATAGTAAATGAATAAAAAGAGAAATTCAAGGTAAGCTCTGCTCAACTTGAAGTTCTTCTTCCAAGCCAAAAGAGGGTAGATGACAAGCAAGGCTTGTGGTATGAAAAAGGTGAAATCGCCAGATCCAGTCAGAAGAACTCCAAATCAGAAAATCCAAGAAACATGCCTAGAAGACCTCCGGTAAGGCAACCAAATGCTCAAAGTTATCCATCTTTCAATGGATACTACCACAACTGTAATAACTTTGGTCATAAAGTAAATAATTGTAGAAGAAGAATGAATCAGACTAATTCATCCTTCTCCGGATAGTGTTTCAATTGCAAAAGGTATGGTCACAAATCTCATGAGTGTAGAAATATGCAAATGAACAATTCATTCAATGGTAGATGCTTTGCATGCAATAGAATGTGACATATGGCTAACCAGTGTAGATCAAGAGGATATCAGTCAAATATGCAAAGAAGTGTTGTTTGCTACAAGTGCAATAGATCTGGTCATATTGCCAAATTCTATAGAAGTAAGAATCAGGACAAAAAGGGTCCCGTGCATCATAATCAAAACCAAGACAAAGGAAAAGGAAAAGTGAATGCGGATGAAATTCAAAGGGATATGAACAAAATTTGGGTAAAGAGAGCATATAAAATGCTAAGGATGGATCTGTACCAGAATCTAGTGCTGATATTCCTTCTAGAAACTAAATAGATGAGCTCTGGCTCTGGGGGAGTCACAAAAGAAAACAAGTTTCCCCAACCAGTCAATTGGCACATGGAAAGTTGTGGATTAAAGGGTTCTCAGAGAAACATCTAAACAAGCCTTGGTAAAGATATGGAAGATCTGCAAGAAATTTTGAAGAGGTTAATCATCCAAGTCCAATCCAGTTTAACAGTCATCCGGTAAATGCTGAATTCTCACAGTTAGATCCAGTATGATTCATAATTGAAATATTTGGATCTGTGGTTAGAAGGTATAATTGGGGAAAGAGAGATAGATTGTCATTTTCCACCAACAACCATTCTAAGTGCATCCCAGTAATCCGGAAAGGTCTCTCTTAGAACAAGGCAACTGGAATAACTTAAGTTGTGCATTTATTACAAAATAAAATTAGGGTTTGCGTAGGAATAAAAGGGTTCTTTTGTTCATCATTTGTATATTTGCATTCGAGAAGAAAAGAGAAGGAGCTCTGCAACAAATTATCTCAAGCCTCTTAAAGATCAACCACATAAATTGATTTATCCAACAATTCGTTCTGGCTAATTTCGTGAACCCTAAAAGCATGAAAGGTATTTTCTATTCTTGAAATCTCTCTCTGAATCTTTTGAAAGATGGCTAATCCAAATGTTGTGAAGATCACTAATAGGCCGCATCCTAAATTCAAGAAACATCCATACAAATCCCTAGAAGTTGATCCCCTAGGTGCCTTTTCAAACATTTTGCATGGGCTTTTGCATGTAGAAGATGTTAGGGCATATATTAATGCAAACAATAAGGAATTTGGGGAATCCAAACTAATGGATATCTATCACAAACAATTAATAGATGATTCCTTTGAACTCAAACCTCAGTATAAGGCTATCTGGGTTAAGCATTTTGGTCACATTCATTTCCCCTATTTTACAGAAGATGAATGGGTCTGGTATGTTTTGAGTAGAGTACATGACAACTTCATGTGGCTAAATAGACCATTCAAGATCACAAAAGATGTTATTAAAGTGGTAATTAGTTTGCACTCATCCGATGGGTTACCTACTCTCAAATCAGTTAAAAACCAAACTGTGAATGAGGCTACCAAATCTAAATTTGATAAAAGAGCAATGACAATTGAAGATATCACAGATCCAGATATCAAGCTTGCTGCCATGATAATTGGCTACAAGATACATCACTCCAACAGAGAGAATCCTGTATCCAGAATAGAAATTTACACTACTTATGAAATGTTAAGGAAGAATGTTGACTATGATCTCTATGAAATCCTTTTGAACCAACTTTTGGAGAATCTGCAGAAGATAAAGAAGGACAAGAAGAACTCTTTCCAATATGGTGGCTTGATACTCTGTATGTTCTTCTATTACATGAATGAGCTACCCGAATCTAGTGGCTGGATATGGCAAAATGACAGACCTGTTGCCATACAAACCAGGGATTACTTGTATGGGCTTGGTGATGCCAAGGCACAAAATACAACACTATGGGGCTACTTCAAGAACTTTTAGAGTATGATGCAAGAAAGAGAGAGAATCTCCCAATCTCTAGTGGAAAAATATAAAGATACAGTGTGCTTCATGGTGGATACTGATCAATGCTTAATGAAGGTAGTGGAACCAAGAATAGTATGGATCATGCCAATGGGGTATGAAGCTGATGAGAAAATCCTAGCATTGCACATTCAACATCTTTTGAGTCAGCCCAAGGACCCTGAGGTAGAAAGGTTAGGAACCTTTGAAGAGTTGAGTGTAAAGATTCATGTGGAGCTTAGACAACCAGAGATGAAAAGAAAAGTGGGAAAAGAAGTAGAGAATGTTTCTAAAAGGTATTGCATTTCAAAAGATGCAATCGATGCAAACAGAGAGAAGATGGAAAGGGTAGAGAAAGAGAGGCAAGAAACAGAAAAAGAAAGTGCTTCAGTGCAACCCCCTCCTGGACCAAATCCTCCAAAAGCTCTACACCTGCCACCTCTAAGAGCCAAAAAGCATAAAACCCAGAAGCCCAGACATCCAGAAAGGCAGAGGAAAGAACAAAGAAAAAGGCAACAAGATCCTATACAAGTCTCAAGGATGATGAAGAGATAGAGACAGATCAGGAAGTCAAGAAAATAAAGAAGAAGAAGAAAACATCTGGTGAACCCTCTACTAGTTATAGCAAGGAAGAAGAAGTAGAAGAGTTTGTTGAAAGGCCTACTCTGTCCATTGATGATGTAGTCAAGGTAGTTACTGTGGATGGAAATCTACAACCAATGACGGAATTCTATGATGAGTATAATGACACAGATAAAAAGATCTTGGAAGAAGCCACAGTTAAGTACTTGAACATATATAATAAGGCATTTATTGAAATCATCTCTCTAATTTCCAAAAGTTTAGAGAAGGAATTTGAAATGAGAAAGGAGAATGCAAAGGCAAAGATCTGGAGATCCGAGAACAAATAACTATTCAGGTTTATCCCTCCATCACTCCAAAGCAAATGAGCATGATCTTCAAAGATTGCAAAGATGAGTTTCGGAACAAAGCTAGAATGAATAAGCTTATGGGTAAGTGCAGGAAGATGGGGGGCCAAAAAGCGGTCTTAAGTGGCCACTTTTTTTCTGAAATCAGGAAATACTGGCCTTGGATGAGAAATTGAGCATAGTTACACTCAAATTTGGAGATGCAACCAAAACAATGTTCGTAGTGCTCCGACTCTACTTTCTAAACTACTATTTTGTTTTGAAAATGGCATAGATTAAGGGGTTCAAAAGAGGGAGCCACAGAAATTGTTGTTATTTCTGTCAAAAAAACATAACATAGCATGTTTTGTGGCTCCCTCAAAAGGTCAACTTTTTCTTGGTATTTTTAAAATCGTTTCAGCGAGAAATTAGCTAATAGCATGTAGTTTATGCACGATTTTTCTGATAATTTTTCAATGAATATTTGATTTTTTACTAATTTTCAAAGTGGACACATCCAAAAAAATAGAATTTTCGCCGTGCTACCCCTATAAATTTTGAAAACTAATTGAAAATTTTTTTTTATTTTTTTAATATTTGTAGAATGGAGTCTAGTTTCTAAATATGTAATTTTTTTGAAATTTGAATGAATAGTTATTTTACAATGAAAAAAAGACCAAACAGTGGTTTTTGCCTAAAAATGGACACACAAACAAAAGAAATTAAAGATGAAAGGCTTAACATTGTTAAAATGTAAAAAAAATCACATCGTCAAATAGCTAAGAGAAAGCCTAACATTACCCATGTGTTTGATTTGTTTGACCTTAAAACACGTGCAAATCTAAGGGTTAGCAGGAACGAAATTATGTGAAATTTTGAAGAATATAGAAAAACACGTTTGTGACTGTTCATAAGGCACTCCAAGCCTTTGGGTTGGAAATCCGAAGAAAATCCCAATCCCAAGGCTTGGGATTCCCAAAGCAAGACATAACGCGAGTGCATTATAACGTGCTCGCATTATAATGTACTCGCTTTATAACGCGCTCGCATTATGTTTTGCTTTGCATTTTTTCTTTCCCGCAAGTTTGTTGTTTGTCATGTTTGACATAACGTGAGTGTGTCGTTCGCGTTATGTTCCCCTTAAATTTTTTTACGTTCAAAGCTATTAATCATCAGGGTTAAGGGATAACGGATAGGGTTGGAGGGTTTAGGGATAAGGGATTAGCATTTAAGGTATAGTATCGAGCCCATTGAGGGTCTAGGAATAGGGATAGCATTTAGGGTTTAGGGATGAGGGATTAGAGTTGAGGGATGACAGATTAGGGTTGAGGGTTTAGGGTTTAGGGTTTAGGGATAGGGTTGAGGGTCGAGGGATTAGAGTTAAGGGTTGAGGGATTAGGGTTTGACATTGAGGGTTAAGGGTTGAGGTTCAAGGGTTTAGGGTCGGGGGATTAGGGTTAAAGTAGAGTGTGGAGGGTGTAAGGATTAGGGATAGGGTTGGAGGGTTTAGGGATAAGGGATTAGGGTTTAAGGTATAGTATCGAGTCTGTTGAGGGTTTAGGAATAGGGATAGCATTTAGGGTTGAGGGATGAGGGATTAGAGTTGAGGGATGATGGATTAGGGTTGAGGGTTGAGGGATTAGGGTTTAGGGATAAGGTTTAGGGTTGAGGGTTGAGGGATTAGGGTTTAAGGTATAGTGTTGAGGGTTGAAGGTTTAGGATTAGGGTTTAGGGTTGATAGATTAGCATTTAATGTTGAGGTTAGGGTTAGAGTGTCGAGGGTAGAGGGATTAGGGATAGGGTTTAGGGTTGAAGGTTTAAGGATTGAGGGTTAAGGCTTTAGAGATGAGGGTTTAAGGCTTAAGATATAGTGTCAAGTGTTGAGGGTGTAGGGATAGGGTTTAAGTTTTAAGGGTTAAGGGTTGAGGGATAGGGATTAGGTTTTAAGGTATAGTGTTGAGGGTCAAGGGATCAGAGTTAAGGGTTGAGGGATTAGGGTTTGATGTTGAGGGTTGAGAGTTGAGGTTTGAGGGTCAAGGGTTTATGGATAGGGTTGAGGGTCGAGGAATTAGGGTTAAAGTAGAGTGTGGAGGGTATAAGGATTAGGGATAGGGTTGGAGGGTTTAGGGATAAGGGATTAGGGTTTAAGGTATAGTATCGATTATGTTGAGGGTGTAGGAATAGGGATAGCATTTAGGGTTTAGGGATGAGGGATTAGAGTTGAGGGATGATGGATTAGGGTTGAGGGTTGAGGGATTAGGGTTTAGGGATAAGATTTAGGATTGAGGGCTGAGGGATTAGGGTTTAAGGTATAGTGTTGAGGGTTTAGGGATAGGGTTTAGGGTTGAGGGTTAAGGGATTAGGATTTGACATTGAGGGTTGAGAGATTAGAATTTGACGTTGAGGGTTGAGGATTTAGGGTTTAGGGTTTAGGGTTAGGGTTGAGAGATGAGGGATTAGAGTTGAGGGTTGATGGATTAGGGTTTGACATTGAGGGTTGAGGGTTGAGGTTTGAGGGTCCAGGGTTTAGGGATAGGGTTGAGGTTCAAGAGATTAGGGTTAAAGTAGAGTGTTGAGGGTGTAAGGATTAGGGATAGGGTTGGAGGGTTTAGGGATAAGGGATTAGAGTTTAAGGTATAGTATCGAGTTTGTTGAGGGTTTAGGAATAGGGATAGCATTTAGGGTTTAGGGATGAGGGATTAGAGTTGAGGGATGATGGATTAGGGTTGATGGTTGAGGGATTAGGGTTTAGGGATAAGGTTTAGGGTTGAGGGTTGAGGGATTAGGGTTTAAGGTATAGTGTTGAGGGTTGAGGGTTTAGGATTAGGGTTTAGGGTTGACGGGTTAGCATTTAATGTCGAGGTTAGGGTTAGAGTGTCGAGGGTAGAGGGATTAGGGATAGGGTTTAGGGTTGAAGGTTTAAGGATTGAGGATTGAGGCTTTAGGGATGAGGGTTTAAGGCTTAAGATATAGTGTCAAGTGTTGAGGGTGTAGGGATAGGGTTTAAGTTTTAAGGGTTAAGGGTTGAGGGATAGGGATTAGGGTTTAAGGTATAGTGTTGGGGGTTGATGGTTTAGGGATAGGGTTTAGGTTTGAGGGATTAGGGTTTAGGGTTGATGAATTAGGGTTTAATGTTGAGAGTTGAGGGTTGAGGGTTGAGGGTTGAGGTTGAGGGATAGGGTTAATGGTCAAGGGATTAGGGTTAAATAAGAGTGTCGAGGGTAGAGGGATTGGGGTTTAAGGTATAGTATCAACCCTATTGAGGGTCTAGGAATAGGGATAGCGTTTAGGGTTTAGGGATGAGGGATTAGAGTTGAGGGATGACGGATGACAAATTAGGGTTGAGGGTTGAGGGATTAGGGTTTAGGGATAAGGTTTAGGGTTAGGGTTGAGGGATTAGGGTTTAAGGTATAGTGTTGAGGGTTTAGGGATAGGGTTTAGGGTTGAGGGATTAGAGTGAAGGGTTGAGGGATTAGAATTTGATGTTGAGGGTTGAGGGTCGAGGGATCAGAGTTAAGGGTTGAGGGATTAGGGTTTGACATTGAGGGTTGAGGGTTGAGGTTCAAGGGTCAAGGGTTTAGGGATAGGGTTGAGGGTTGAGGGATTATGGTTAAAGTAGAGTGTGGAGGGTATAAGGATTAGGGATAGGGTTGGAGGGTTTAGGGATAAGGGATTAGAGTTTAAGGTATAGTATCGAGTCTGTTGAGGGTTTAGGAATAGAGATAGCATTTAGGGTTTAGGGATGAGGGATTAGAGTTGAGGGATGATGGATTAGGGTTGAGGGTTGAGGGATTAGGGTTTAGGGATAAGGTTTAGGGTTGAGGGTTGAGGGATTAGGGTTTAAGGTATAGTGTTGAGGGTTGAGGGTTTAGGGTTGACGGATTAGCATTTAATGTAGAGGTTAGGGTTAGAGTGTCGAGGGTAGAGGGATTAGGGATAGGGTTTAGGGTTGAAGGTTTAAGGATTGAGGGTTGAGGCTTTAGGGATGAGGGTTTAAGGCTTAAGATATAGTGTCAAGTGTTGAGGGTGTAGGGATAGGGTTTAAGTTTTAAGGGTTAACGGTTGAGGGATAGGGATTAGGGTTTAAGGTATAGTGTTGAGAGTCGAGGGATCAGAGTTAAGGGTTGAGGGATTAGGGTTTGACCTTGAGGGTTGAGGGTTGAGATTCGAGGGTCAAGGGTTTAGGGATAGGGTTGAGGGTCGAGGAATTAGGGTTAAAGTAGAGTGTGGAGGGTATAAGGATTAGGGATAGGTTTGGAGTGTTTAGGGATAAGGTATTAGGGTTTAAGGTATAGTATCGAGTCTATTGAGGGTGTAGGAATAGGGATAGCATTTATGGTTTAGGGATGAGGGATTAGAGTTGAGGGATGACGGATTAAGGTTGAGGGTTGAGGGATTAGGGTTTAGGGATAAGGTTTAGGGTTGAGGGATGAGGGATTAGGGTTTAAGGTATAGTGTTGATGGTTTAGGGATAGGGTTTAGGGTTGAGGGATTAGAGTGAAGGGTTGAGCGATTAGGATTTGACGTTGAGGGTTTAGGGTTTAGGGTTTAGGGTTAGGGTTGAGAGATCAGGGATCAGAGTTAAGGGTTGAGGGATTAGGGTTTGACGTCGAGGGTTGAGGGTTGAGGTTCGAGGGTCAAGGGTTTAGGGATAGGGTTGAGGTTCAAGGGATTAGGGTTAAAGTAGAGTGTGGAGGGTGTAAGGATTAGGGATAGGGTTGGAGGGTTTAGGGATAAGGGATTAGAGTTTAAGGTATAGTATCGAGTCTGTTGAGGGTTTAGGAATAGGGATAGCATTTAGGGTTTAGGAATGAGGGATTAGAGTTGAGGGATGATGGATTAGGGTTGAGGGTTGAGGGATTAGGGTTTAGGGATAAGGTTTAGGGATAAGGTTTAGGGTTGAGGGTTGAGGGATTAGGGTTTAAGGTATAGTGTTGAGGGTTGAGGGTTTAGGATTAGGGTTTAGGGTTGACGGATTAGCATTTAATGTTGAGGTTAGGGTTAGAGTGTCGAGGGTAGAGGGATTAGGGATAGGGTTTAGGGTTGAAGGTTTAAGGATTGAGGGTTGAGGCTTTAGGGATGAGGGTTTAAGGCTTAAGATATAGTGTCAAGTGTTGAGGGTGTAGGGATAGGGTTTAAGTTTTAAGGGTTAACGGTTGAGGGATAGGGATTAGGGTTTAAGGTATAGTGTTGAGGGTCGAGGGATCAGAGTTAAGGGTTGAGGGATTAGGGTTTGACGTTGAGGGTTGAGGTTCGAGGGTCAAGCGTTTAGGGATAGGGTTGTTGGTCGAGGAATTAGGGTTAAAGTAGAGTGTGTAGGGTATAAGGATTAGGGATAGGGTTGGAGGGTTTAGGGATTAGGGATTAGGGTTTAAGGTATAGTATCGAGTCTGTTGAGGGTGTAGGAATAGGGATAGCATTTAGGGTTTAGGGATGAGGGATTAGAGTTGAGGGATGATGGATTAAGGTTGAGGGTTGAGGGATTAGGGTTTAGGGATAAGGTTTAGGGTTGAGGGCTGAGGGATTAGGGTTTAAGGTATAGTGTTGAGGGTTTAGGGATAGGGTTTAGGGTTGAGGGATTAGAGTGCAGGGTTGAGGGATTAGGATTTGACGTTGAGGGTTTAGGGTTTAGGGTTAGGGTTGAGAGATGAGGGATCAGAGTTAAGGGTTGAGGGATTAGGGTTTGACGTCGAGGGTTGAGGGTTGAGGTTCGAGGGTCAAGGGTTTAGGGATAGGGTTGAGGTTCAAGGGATTAGGGTTAATGTAGAGTGTGGAGGGTGTAAGGATTAGGGATAGGGTTGGAGGGTTTAGGGATAAGGGATTAAAGTTTAAGGTATAGTATCAAGTCTGTTGAGGGTTTAGGAATAGGGATAGCATTTAGGGTTTAGGGATGAGGGATTAGAGTTGAGGGATGATGGATTAGGGTTGAGGGTTGAGGGATTAGGGTTTAGGGATAAGGTTTAGGGTTGAGAGTTGAGGGATTAGGGTTTAAGGTATAGTGTTGAGGGTTGAGGGTTTAGGATTAGGGTTTAGGGTTGACGGATTAGCATTTAATGTCGAGGTTAGGGTTAGAGTGTCGAGGGTAGAGGGATTAGGGATAGGGTTTAGGGTTGAAGGTTTAAGGATTGAGGGTTGAGGCTTTAGGGATGAGGGTTTAAGGCTTAAGATATAGTGTCAAGTGTTGAGGGTGTAGGGATAGGGTTTAAGTTTTAAGGGTTAAGGGTTGAGGGTTAGGGATTAGGGTTTAAGGTATAGTGTTGAGGCTATAAGGATTAGGGATAGGGTTGGAGGGTTTAGGGATAAGGGATTAGAGTTTAAGGTATAGTATCAAGTTTGTTGAGGGTGTAGGATTAGGGATATCATTTAGGGTTTAGGGATGAGGGATTAGAGTTGAGGGATGACAGATTAGGGTTGAGGGATTAGGATTTGATGTTGAGGGTTAAGGGTTTAGGGATAGGGTTGAGGGTTGAGGGTTGAGGGATTAGGATTTGACATTGAGGGTTGAGGGTCGAGGGATCAGAGTTAAGGGTTGAGGGATTAGGGTTTGACATTGAGGGTTGAGGGCATTTTCTATCAAGAACTTGATTATGAGGGCTTGCCCCTTCATTGTTATGCCTATCATATGATGGAACATCTGGCAAGCTCTTGCAGGAAAGAGATGTGATCAATGCAAAGGATGTGATGAATCTATAGCAGGACAAAATGTGAGCGCGTTGTAGCGTGAGTGCATTATAGCGTGAGTGCGTTATAACACGCTCACATTTTGTATTTCTATTGAAACAGTAAAAAAGTAGTTACCCCCATGATCCAGGCCACATGCTCTATTTTCTTACTGATCCTGCACGTGCTCTGACAAAAAAGAAGTGCTTTCATGCTGTTGGGAAGTTCACATGCACATTTGACACATTGTACCACCTTTGCATGATCTTTCCACCACCTTTTCTGCTTTGCCAACTTGAGAAGGAGGAAATAACATAGTTTTCACAGCAAGTTTGATATATATCTATTCAAGTTTCAATTTTTGTAGTGTTGCAATGTTAATTGTGATTCAATTTTAGGAATTTAACATTATAGATTGGTTAATAGTATTGTTGTTAGTAATGATATTTGAGTGTTATTGAATTTAACATTGAAAAGGAAGCAAGTGGTGAAAAACTCAAATTGTTGAGGAGTTTGATGCAAGAAGATAAAAACACTACATAATTGGGTACTCTCTCCATTCAAATCTTTGTTTTTTAGGTATGTCAAGTCTTTACATGCATGTTCTTTACATTTTTCTAATTTTGGATTGAATTACTTTATCATGATTTATCATACATGTTTAAAATAGACACATTCCCAATCAAGAAAGCAGCCTACAATCTCACATGATGCCATGTATATTTTCTACACTTGGGCTCTTTAATAATTATGTGTAATAAACAAACCTTAACATACCATGATGTCAAACTATACAAGAATAAATCCTTACAACATAAAAAAAATACAATCCCACTATTATCTTGTATTCATTTCTTAGGAACTAATATTGGTCTCTTTATCATGCTATAGACAAATTCTCTGTCATGCCGAGGAAACGATCAAGAATTAAACCAACACAGGAAGAGATAGAAGCTAAGAATGTAAAGAAAGCAGTGGCTATGAGTGAACTTCGTGAGAAGAGGAAATTGGACACGATAAATGAAGACATACTAATTGAAGAGGAACCACAACCATCAGAAAGAGATATGGTATTGGCGGCACAAAGAGAATGAATGCAAAAACTTTGTGGTACGAGAGATTTGAATACCATAGTTGGAGACACGTCCTTTACTGCAAGTCAACATGTAGGGACACCATCTATCACATCTCAAGTTGAGAGTACATCATCACTCACATGTGATGAAGGAGGTACGCCATCGTTCCCACCTCAACCTCAAGGTATGTCATCTATTCCATCTTCGATCGAAGGTATGCCATCTAACCCATCTCATTTAAATATTGATGAAATTCCTAATGTTGAGATGAATTTACCTAACTTGACACCACCTAGAATTTTGCATAGAAAGCCAAAGTATTTGATTGATATTGATGAGAATATTTTGCAGCTAATGGAAGGTAAGATTCTAAAACGCACTTGTAGAAGATATGCTAATAAGATTTGGAGATTGTTCTTTGAAAAGTTAAATGAGACTGCAAGATGTCAACTATTCGTTGAAATGATGCGAAGTATAAAGTATAGGTCTATCTTGAAGATTCTTGGGTTGAGAACATCAGAGGCTTCAAGTGAAAAATCTATTGTCAAGAATCTAATGAGTGCGTATGAGAGTGTGGGTAACACCTCATGCACAAAAGATAGTAATGCAATACGGCGTGTGATTACATCGACTATTATAAGTAGTCAAATGAGGAAAGCTTGTCTCATTAGAAAGACAAGTCAAGAATTGAGAATTAATAGGAAAACTTTATCAAGAGCCATTGGAAGATGCCAAAGAATTATGGGTGTTCTCGGGGAGACTACCACGAAAAGATAAACCAATTGTTGAAGCATTGAGATCACTAATTGAAGACTTTTGGAAGAATTACACTAGGGTATCTCTGAATCAAAGGGATGTGGTAAGAAGGAGAATCAGTAGTTAGAACTGCGAGCCACATCCAAAGCATTTTTTGGATGAGACTCAAACACAGTTTTATGGTAAATTTCTAGAGAAGTATCCTCAAATTAAAATTTGTCAAAGATATTTTGAATTGATAAAACCTTTCTATGTTAAGATAAATCACACATGCACTACTTGTTGTTGTAGATTACATATTGAATTTTCTAACCATTTTGATGCTTATAGGTCTATATGTTTAGATATGCATACTAACAATGATTTGCAGGGTTGTGCCATATGTGCTCCACCAACATCTTCAAGAGACTTCATATCAAGAATTTTATGTGAAAGAGAGGAAGGTCAAATATTCTACAAGAAATTATGCTTGGATGGCACATGTCATCGTTGCGGTGGCTTGCAACATTTGACAATTTGTGAACATATGGAAATAACACATGCGGTTGGAAATGAACTAGTAGAGTTTGGCAAGTATAAAATAGTGGCATACAATACAAAAGATGGTAAAGAAGCAAAGAGGTGTGAATTAGTTATTGAAAAGATTCCAGTGTATCAGTTTATGCCTATATTTCGTGACAGCATAGTGTATGAGTATGCAAGACATGCCCATAGAGCTCGATGGTTGGACTTGCAACTCAAGTTATGCAAGGACACATTTCCGGTTGGTAGCATTGTTTCAGTCATCAAATTTGCAGAGAACTACAGTCTACAGCCACAGCGTGAGGTGCAATCACAATATTACAACTCCACACAGGTTTCTATATTTGTGCACATTGCATTCATTCATGCGAATGATAGTACAGAGGATGACAGAAAGATCATAAGGGAGTATAATTTCTATATTAGTGATGATCGCACACATTCTACGGAGTTCATGCAAGGTTGCTTTCAGGTGTTCTACAATGATTTGGCTAGAAGGGGTATATCGTTCAGTCAGCATATCATATGGTCGGATAACTGTGCGTCACAATTCAAGAACTCACAAAATTTCTATTGGCTGAGTAGGAGGCATAATTTTACAGGTATTCAACATATGTGGAACTTTTGTGAGGCCGGGCATGGAAAGGGGGAGCATGATGGTGTAGGAGCATGTATCAAAAGAGCCATAGCACGAGAAGAGTTAAAGTATAAAGACAATGCAAAGTTGACAGATGCAAAATCGATTGTCGAGTGGTGTAATGCTTCCATGGGTCCAGGTAATGAAGGTAAGTCTTTAGTTCATAGATTTTTTTGGTTGATAGATGATACTAACATTGCACCATATGAGGATTGTTATACAGTGACAGGATCAAATGAGATGCACTCTTTCAGAAGCTCAATTGCAGGTTCATGGAGTATCCATACATGAAAGATGTCATGCTTTTGTTCTTCCTATACAATTCAAGTCTGGGATGAGTGCGAGTCAAAGGAGTGGGTTGATGAATGGCAGTTAAGTTATCTTAGCCCACTTGACACATATCGACCCCCGACGGCACTAGAACTAATACAGATGGAATCATCAGTTGACTTTGACCACATATCAGATTTAGTTCAACCAGGTAATATAGGGCACGTATATGCATCTAATTTCATCTAGTTCAACTAGGTAATGTCATCTTACTTTGTAGTGTTTTTGTAATGTTAACTAATTTCATCCAATTTGCTACACATATCAATGTAGGGCACGTATATGCAGTTATTACAGATGAAGATAATGAAGAGGGAACAGATTATTACTTATGTCATTGTGTTGAGGCCAAAAAGAAATTAGAGGCCCCTGTTACAGATGGAGAAAACATCGAATACCCTACAGGCTCAGTGGTTATTACTGGAACATGGCTTAGAAGGTACCCACATAAGAGTGTTAATATTTGGCTATTTTAGGACTTTGACATGCATCAGAAGATTCTTCATTACTCGAACCTTGTCGTGGCATCCAATGTTCATTTGATAAAGTATTAGGGTAGACCTTTGAACAAAATATTGTGGAAGGTGCGTGAGGCTGACCATGAAGCAATACTTGACACAATAAAGAGTAGAGCAGACTCGGATGGTTCATTGGATTAATTTGTAAGTATTCACATTGATTTTGTAAAGTTATGTTACATTGAGTTGTAAGTATGCACATTAATTTGTAAGGTTTGCCTTTTTTTATTTCCTCCTGCATTTTTACACATATGTACACATTTTTACATCATCATGTTATGCTTTTTTGGTGTCCTTCTCCTGATGTGACCAAACTCATAACTCACCCTACTTCCTCTAGACACCATTTGATGATCTCTCCAACACTCTAGATCCAGGGCGCCCAATCATGATGATGACCTATATACCATTCTCCCAAGGCACTCATAATGAATGAAAAGAAGACCAAGGGCACCCAAGCTTAATAGACTTATTTCTTTCAATTTTGATGATCCAAACTCTTGCAATATGACATCCACTTTCATGCCTTTAGATCTTCCTTCACATATAGGGTGCCAAACTGGATGAAAGGAGACATGAAATGTGCCTTAGGACTCCATGCTAAGGTTTGAGCCATTAAAGTCTCTCGATATTAGGCGCTCATAATGATGAAACTTAGAGCTTTTTCCTTTCCTATGTGCTCATCTAAGATGTTTGAATGATAAGGATCACCTTGACCTCTATAATGTACATTGGGCACCAAAATCAAGGTGATTTTAAGTCACTTTGAATCATTTGGGGTCAGTTTGAGTCTTTGAGTCATGTTGCAAAAAAGTGTCAATGTTGTCAAGCTGCACAAAGCAACTTTTGCATTTTTAGTGTCCTGCTCGTGATGTGACCAAACTGACTGTTCCAACACATCTGGATGGGTACATTTATGCTAGGCATGGTCTTATTTTTCACCCAAACATGTCAAAACAGTCTGAGCTACATTGTACCGATGATATCCCTGAAGAGTCCAAAGTGCAAAAAGGTAGCAATCTTTGATGAGATGTTACTCAAAAAACGTGTCACTTAGAAACATTCCGTCTGAGGCAACGCGATCATGTAAAGTGCCTCTATAATAACCTCTTTCAATTTTTTATATCTCTGAGGCATTTGCCTGTGGTGAAAGGTTTTTTGCTTCCCCAAAAATCGTCAGGAGGCAGTGTAAAGTTGCAAAGGGGTGTAACTTTTGTCCTGCTCCTGATGCGACCAAACTAACTATTCCAATGTGTCCGGATGGGTACATTTACACTAGGCATTATCTTGTTTTTCACCCAAACATGTCGAAACAGTCCGAGCTACATTGTACCCACAATATCCCTAAAGAGTCCAAAGTGCAAAAAGGCAGCAATCTTTGACGAGATGTTACTTGAAAATCGTGTCACTTAGAAACATTCTTGTCTAAGGAAACACGATCACATAGAGTGCCTCTACAATAACCTCTCTCAGTTTTTTATATCTCTAAGGCATTTGCCTGTGGTGAAAGGTTTTCTGTTGCTCCAAAAATTGTCAGAAGGAGGCAGTGTAAAGTTGCAAAGGGGTGTAACTTTCATCTTACTCCTGATTCGACCAAACTGACTATTCCAACGTATCTGAATGGGTACATTTACACTAGGCATGGTCCTATTTTTCACCCAAACATGTCGAAACAGTCTGAGCTACATTGTACCGACGATATCCCTGAAGAGTCTAAAGTGCAAAAAGGCAGCAATCTTTGACGAGATGTTACTCGAAAACCATGTCACTTACAAAAATTTTGTCTAAGGCAATGTGATCATGTAGAGTGCCTCTATAATAACCTCTCTCATTTTTTATATCTCTGAGGCATTTACCCGTGGTGAAAGGTTTTTTGCTGCCCCAAAAATCATCAGAAGGAGGCAGTGTAAAGTTGCAAAGGGGTGTAACTTTTGTCCTGCTCCTGATGCAACCAAACTGACTATTCTAACATGTCTGGATGGGTACATTTACGCTAGGCATTATCCTTTTTTTCACCCGGACATGTCGAAACAGTCCGAGCTACATTGTACCCACGATATCCCTGAAGAGTCCAAAGTGCAAAAAGGCAGCAATCTTTGACAAGATGTTACTCAAAAACTGTGTCACTTACAAACATTCCTTCTGAGGTAATGCGATCATGTGGAGTGCCTCTACAATAACCTCTCTCGGTTTTTTATATCTCTTAGGCATTTGCCCGTGGTGAAAGGTTTTCTGCTGCCCCAAAAATTATCGGAAGGAGGCAGTGTAAAGTTGCAAAGGGGTGTAACTTTTGTCCTGCTCCTAATGCAACCAAACTGACTATTCCAACGCATCCCGATGGGTACATTTACGCTAGGCATTGTCCTTTTTTTCACCCAAACATGTCGAAACAGTCTGAGCTACATTGTACCCACGATATCCCTAAAGAGTCCAAAGTGCAAAAAGGCAGCAATCTTTGATGAGATGTTACTCGAAAACTATATCACTTAGAAACATTATGTCTGAGGCAACATGATCACGTAGAGTGCCTCTACAATAACCTCTCTCAGTTTTTTATATCTTTGAGGCATTTGCTCATGGTGAAAGGTTTTTTGCTGCCCCAAAAATCGTTAGGAGGCAGTGTAAAGTTGCAAAGGGGTGTAACTTTCATCCTGCTCCTGATGCAACCAAACTGACTATTCCAATGCATTTGAATGGATATATTTACGCTAGGCATGGTCCTATTTTTCACCCAAACATGTTGAAACAGTCTGAGCTACATTGTACCGATGATATCCCTAAAGAGTCCAAAGTGCAAAAAGGCAGCAATCTTTGAAGAGATGTTACTCAAAAACCGTGTCACTTACAAACATGCTATTTGAGGCAACACGATCATGTAGAGTGCCTCTACAATAACCTCTCTCAATTTTTTATATCTCTGAGACATTTGCCCGTGGTGAAAGGTTTTCTGCTGCCCCAAAAATTGTCAGAAGGAGGCAGTGTAAAGTTGCAAAGGGGTGTAACTTTTGTCTTGCTTCTGATGTGACCAAACTAACTGTTCCCTGAATGGGTACATTTACGCTAGGCATGGTCCTATTTTTCACCCAAACATGTCAAAACAGTCTGAGCTACATTGTACCGATGATATCCCTGAAGAGTCCAAAGTGTAAAAAGGTAGAAATCTTTGATGAGATGTTACTCAAAAACCATGTCACTTACAAACATTCTGTCTGAGGCAATGCAATCACGTAGAGTGCCTCTACAATAACCTCTCTTAGTTTTTTATATCTCTAAGACATTTGCCCATGGTGAAAGGTTTTCTGCTGCCCCAAAAATCATCAGAAGGAGGCAGTGTATTAAGTCAGGATGAAAGCCTATTCACTCTAGGTGCTTGTTGTGACCAAATCACACATCGCGCTGAAGAATCCCAAACATGCGCCTTGAACAAGTGATGCTACAAGTGGTGAACAAAATGGGTGCCTTGAAGAATTGAGCCCTCCAAGACATCTTGCAATTGCCTAAAAGTCTAAAATTTACATAAGTGAGTTAAGGCACCATTTTCCATCTCCAGAGCCTCCTTTGAGCGCCTTAACATGGAATGAATGTTTTATCTATGAAAGATTACGCCTAAAGAATATAACAACCCCTTGAATCACTAGGATGAATTAAGTTAACAAAATGAACTTCATTGAGGGAGGTGCACTTGTGCATCTAGACAACTCTAGTTTAGCACCTGAGAAAAAGCATGTTTAGAGACACCCCTTGAATGAACCCTCTAGAACCAATAACCATAGCTCAAGATCCATAACGATGAGAAGATAAAGCATTAAAAAAATTCATCTAAAGGATGGGAAATACCTCTTAGATGATAGTCTGCCGAGTAGACCAAGAGTGGGGAATGAGAATGCTCCTTGAAGATACACCAAGCCACAATGACTCTCTCCAATAAGAATCTTCTCTAGGTCCATAATTAACTCACACCCATATCCAAGTGAAAGTCTCCTTGGTCTTCCTGCTAAAACCTCTAAAGGGTAACCATCTCAACAAGTGTCTCTAATCCCAAGAGAACTCTAGCCTCACCCAAGTCTCAAAGTATATATGAGAACCTACAACCAATCAATCCATGTTAAGCTCCAAATGCAACACCACATTATCATGAAGCTCCCAAGCACATGACCAATGTACTCAATACCAAGAGAACCAACAAGACCACTGTCAAAACTCCAACTACAAAATTAGGTATCCAAACATGACATCATGATATAACATCTCCTGCTAGAAGATCACATGCACCAATACAGACATCCTAGTCTCAAGAGAACTTGTATCATGCTAATACTCTAATCTAGAATCAAGAGTCCACCAAGACACACTACCAAACACCTCTAAACCAAGGATCGACATCTACAACCACATGAAGATAACCATCTCCTTAAAATAGTAGCCAAGATGTCAAAGCACTCTCACTACAAATAATAATCATAATCCAAGAGTTTGACCATTACACCCAACCACTATATAAGATCATCCATCACTAGGTGATGAATACACATCACTATCAAAGCTCCCACTGAACCATGATATGAACTACACATGGCATTGTGATAACCATCTCCTAAATGAGGATCACTATGGTCCACACACACTCAACTATAATACTAATAACTCCAAAGTAGAACCAAGATCTCCAATCTAATAAGATAAACCATCATTACTGTCAAAAGCTCACACTAAACTATGCAACTAAGATATCCATGACATCATGATAAACATGCTACAAGTCCCAATAACCAACTATCTGATCATTCTCATCATCCATCCTCTCATCCCAATGTAACATACCAATGCGCAAATGAGCATAGATAAGGAAAAATAACAACAAAGTCTACATCAACACTGTATCAATCCCGTGGATATAGGCAATATGCATTCAAGTCATCCCACTACAATCAATGAGGTGTGTGTTGGTTTTTTCCCAGACTGGATGCTTATTCCCAGATTTCCCTACAAGGTAGCCATCAATGATCAACAGGATCTCTAGGCCAGGGGCCAACAGTGTAGGAGATAGACTCTATATTTTATCTCCTCTTCTTCTTCAGGCTCTGCAAAACCTAGGGGGGTATTCCCTACTCAACATCCATGAGGATATACATACAAAGGCTGGGATGTTGACAAAAAGCAGATAAGTCCTCTTGTAAGTCGACCAAAACTGAAAGATAAGAGCAAAGGGGCTAGCTTTGGGCCTATTTGTAGTTGTAGACAGAGGACTGAGGATCCTAAAATAATTCTAATGTCCTAAAGATTGTTTTAGATTTAGATTTTGATTTTAAGTTTGGATGCAAAGCTGGGCATGGTTGTAACACAAACACAAAGCAAGATTGGTGCCTATCCAGGGCCTGGAGTCAGTAGACATACACCTGTGAATGATATGAATGAACAACTAAAACTAGATTTCAGGGGGATACATATGATACCTGCCTTACAGATATCTTCCAATACAGAGTGTTAAGCTATCTATACTTATGGCATCCCTACTGCAGTATACCCTTCCCAATGTTCAATCTGAGAACAATTTAATCTACCCCTTGAGCAGAAGTTAAGAGATCAGACATTCAACACAGGAATTCTATGTTCTAGAGTCTCAAACATTGCTTAAATATCCAGACTCAGAAGAAAGATACATGCAATACTGGAGACAGAATTAACAAAACACATGCTAACATAGCATTTCTCATATAAAATTAACCATGAAATCAGTGGATTCATGCAAAAACGTACAACAAGAGATACATAAACTCACAGGTTTTGCTATACAGAGCAACCAAATCAGCTGTATTGTATTACAGAGCCAAATGTTCAACTTTCGACAACCTAAACAATGGTAACACAGTCTACTTATATCAGCCAGAAAGTGTACCATAGCAATTAATTACAAGGCATTTACAAAAATCTGCTAGATACAGATCCTTCAAAGGAATGGCACTTAGAATTTATTGTTGCAGAGACAAAAAGTAGACAATGGTGGCCTCAAGCCCTGTGCCACCATCTGGAAGTCCTCATGCCAAAAATCAGGTACATGACTGTTCAACAACTCGCCCATGCCCCAGCTACAGTCGCCATTGATGGCTCAACCACCCGCGACCGCTTGAAAACTGTTGCAGCACTTCAAAAAAGAAATTCCCGCCAAAACACATTCTATCGCAGTTTCAAATTATATAGGGAGATTAGTCCCACATGCATGGTGAGGAGATCACTTTAGTATTTTAAAAGCATAGTCACTTGCATAATAGGTGTTGAGCGCTTTTGCCACGCTCGACACACTCTCCTCCACCCAAAGCCCATCACCGAGATCAACACCATTGGCCAAGCCCACAAATCTCTTGCCGACCTTAATTATCCTGCCGACCGCTACATTACAATCCCCTCCATCAGCCAGAGATGCACCATCAGGCCAACTCTCCAGATCTCCACCGATAGTATGAGTCTCTTTGATGACCAGCTCACACCCCGTTAGCAGTTACCGTCCTACCACCATTGGCCAGACCAATATCGTCGGCCAAGCAAAAAACCCCTCGGCTGACACAGCCAATCACGCCGATGAACAACTCCTCAAAGCCTCCAACATCCCCATCGACCAGAGAAGAACCATCGGCCTAGCCAAAAGCTCCTTCACCGACAGACCAACTCTCACCGATGACCACTCCAAATCCTCATCGGCCAAACCTCCCGTCGTCGGCATAACTCAAAACACTCAGGCCGACAATACAACTCTCGCCGATAACATATCGATCGGCCAAACATTGTATACCGGTGAACCCTCCAACGGTTAGCCTGATAGAACATGTCACACCAAAACCAACCTTGCAAACCACTAACCTTCCATCAGCTAGAGGCAAACCGTCGGGCCAACACTCCACCATCCACCCGATGATGAACGTTACGTCGATAAGACCAAAATCATAAGGCTTTGAACCATTGAACCCTAAACCAGTTCAACCCGATGGTTCAAAAGAGAAGTTCAACCGAGAAGTTCAACACCGATAACACAGATGAACAAAGAATTCACTGACGGGAAAAGATGGAGCCTAAGCCCATGAACTATTGAACCTTTAACCAAAAGGGTTCAACACGATGGTTCAAAATGATGGTTCAAGCAAAATCTGAGTACCCAAAAAGAAGTTTCGCTGATAGAGAAAATCACAGTGATGAACAAGGAAACTTAGGGCCCAAAAAGGAAAAAACCCTCCAACATCCTGCGCTCAGATCCAGACCAAAATTAGTGCTAACATTGGCTCCGAATGGGGACGTACAGGTGAAAAACCTGCAGCAAGAACCAGATCTCCAGGCAGACCAGGCAAAAAGGCCAAAAAAGCACGAACTGTACAGAACATTTACACTATATACATATTTTTACAAATGTACACAGCGACAAGTCATCTATGCAAAATAGAACTTAAGGAATTGGCCATGCACAGGCAATTCCAGAAATTCACCATCTAGGGCCTGGAGGAAATAAAAATCCTCCCCATGAATGCTACAAATCTTATATGGGCCCATCCATAAGGGTTCGAATTTACCATGTTTACCCTTTTCTTGACCTTTTGTATTCCATATGAGCACCAGATCATTGACTTGAAACTTCCTTTTTGTAGCTCTCCTGTCAAACTGATATTTCATATCTTGTTGTCTCTTGAGGTTAATCTGGTGTGCTTTCCTTCTATTCTCATCCAATGCAACCAGCTGATTCACTCTTTCTATCATGGAGTCTTCAATCTCCTCATCATTTTCCTGGATGAATATGTAAACTGGTAGGAGATTGTTTATGGGCAATCTGGCTGATGCACCATATACTAGCTCAAAGGGTGACATTCCAATAGCCTTTTTTACTATCACTCTGTCAGCCCATATTGCTAACTTTAATTTTGAGTCCCAAGCTCTCTTGTTCTTGTCCAGTATCCTCTTGATAATTTTCATGATGCTTTTATTGCTTGATTCTGCTTGACCATTTCCTTGTGGGTGATATGGTGATGCATATGATAGATTGATCCCATATTTGTTGCAAAAATCAACAAATTCACCTGATCTGAAACACATAGCATTATCAGTGACTATCTTGAATGGTACTCCAAACCTGATGATAACATTTTCCAGTATGAAATCCATCACCACCTTACTTGTAGCTCTCTTAGTTGGAATGGCCTCAATCCATTTGGTAAAGTAATTAGTTGCCACCAAAATCCAACTGTGTCCCCCACTTGACTTGTCTGCAATTTCTCCTATGAAGTCAATTCCCCATTGCTGAAATGGAGCATCCACAGTTACAGTTCTGAGGGGTAAAGCACCATCATATCTCAATTTTCCTGAGAATCTTTGGCAAGGGTCACACTTCCTTACTAACCTTTGTGCATCTGAAAAGAGAGTGGGCCACCAATATCCTACTCTGAGAGTCTTATGAGCTATTGTTTGGGTAGTATAATGTCCACCACACAATCCTTTATGCATATCAATCAAAACATTGTTAGCCATATCCTCATCCACACATCTCAGCAGCACACCATCAGGGTTTTTCCAGTATAGCTCACCTTGAACAATAACATACCTGATTGCATGTAACTTTAAAGTCCTCTTTTGACTGTCACTGAAATGGGAAGGACAATTCAGATTTTGCAAGTAGTAGATAATATCCTTGTACCATTCAGATCTTGATACATTTACACTCTCATTTTGGACTGCATTGACTTGGCATGCTTCCAAGTTTGACTGTGCCATCATCTTGGCTAATCCTTGTCCTCTTACCAACTTGGTAACTTGTATGTCTATGTTGAACTCTTGCAGTTTGTTTATCCATCTACACCTTCTTTTGGTCACCTCCTGTTGAGTGAATATGTCTTTGGCTGCTGCATGGGGTACATATGCAATTATATGTGATCCTACCAGGTATGGTCTGAAACTTTTGATGGCTCTGACTAGTGCATATGCCTATTTTTCCATAATATCATACTTCAACTCAGAAGCCTACAAGGCATACTGAAGAAAGCTATGGGTTGCTCAAAACCATCTTCATTTTTCTATAGCAAACATGCAGCAACAGTGTGAAAGGAAGCAAATGAAAATACTTGGAATGGCCTAGAAAAATTAGGAGATTTAAGAACAGGGGCCATCTTGATTGCCTCTTTGATACTCTGAAATGATTCTATTGCTTCACTTTCCTAGTTGACAGTTGCATCCTTCTTCATCATCTTGGAAATGTTCCTTGTGGTTTCTGTAAAGTTGGGAACAAATCTCCTAACAAAATTTATCTGTCCAAAGAAGGACTGAACTCCTTTTACAGTTTTTGGCATTTGAATTCTGTCAATAGCAGCCACTCTCTCTGGATCTATCCTAACTCCATCCTTGGAAATAATGTGTCCCAGGAGCTTTCCTTCAACTACCCCAAAGGCACACTTCTTTGGATTTAAAGAAATACCATACTCTAGTGCTCTTATGAAAATCTGCTCTAGATGCAAACAATGCTGCTCTTCCTTCTTTGAATATGCAGTCAAGTCATCCTGATATACAGCCAGGATTGAATCAATCAACCCTGCAAAAGTAATGTCCATTGCTCTTTGAAATGTAGCACCTGCATTTGTTAGTCCAAATGGCATCCTAACATATACATAAGTTCCCCATGGAGTGGTGAAGGTAGTCTTGTACTATTCTGATTCCTTTACCTTCACCTGATTATAACCTGAAAATCCATCCATCATGGATAAGAGTTCACAACCAGTCACTCTTTGCAACATAGCTTCCATATTAGGCAGTGGATAGTTATCCTTTAAAGAGGATACATTCAAGTTCCTGAAATCAACACAAAGCCTAATATCACCGTTCTTTTTTCTGACTGGGACAAGGTTAGACACCCAAGTTGAATGTCTGATTGGCACAATTATTCTAGCTTCCCTAAGCTTTTTAAGTTCTTCTTGCATTTTTGGAGCTAAGGTAGGATTAATAGGTCTTTGCCTCTGTCTGAATGGCTTAGCTCCAGGCTTCAATGGGATCTCATGCTGGAATAAATCTTCCCTATAGGCTTTTAGGTCCTCATATGACCAAGCAAAAACATGTTTATACCTTTTCAGTAATGCAATCAGCATACTCCTGATGTGTGGTTTGAGCTGTTTACCAATGTATACCTTCTTGGGGGCCTGAGATGTCCCCAAATTTATCTCTTCTAAATCTTCCTTATTTGTGGGAGATGTCCTTGTGACCAATTTGTCTCTACTATCAAAAGCTCTTTCCAAAGCTACTAACCCTCTAGGGGTTTTATTAGTCTTCAATTGAATTATCTCTTTTCCCACAAGAGTTTTTTTTCCATCTATAGTCTCTACAAAGGCTTGGAAATCAATTTCTTGATTCTCGAATTCATCTATGCAGTGCAAAAATTTTAACAAGTCCCTATCATCATTAAACACTTGCCAACTGCATATATTTTCTGGTACTGTAGGCCTGATTTTAACTTCTACATTTGTAACATCTGACAGAGTGATGTCATCTAGCCTTATTGCAACATTAGCTAAGAAATCAGCCATAACATTCTTTGATCTCTCTACCCAGCCTATTGAAAATGCATCAAATAGTTTAATGGTATCCCAAACAGCATGCTTGTATTGTTTCAATCTTTTGTTTTTTGAAGCATACCTATCTCTAATTTGGGATACAATCAGCTCAGAATCCCCAAATACTCTTAGCATTTTGATTCCATGTTTGAGAGCAATATTTAAGCCTAAAAGAAAAGCCTCATATTCTGCAATGTTGTTTGTGCAAACAAACCTCAGCAAGAAGGAGAATTTAAGGAGCTTACCAGTTGGAGACAGGAAAACAACTCCAGCTCCAGAGCCTTCTTTTGCACAAGCTCCATCAAAATACATGGTCCACAGACCCTGTTGGTCCAGCTCTTCACTGCAGACATTTTTCTCTTTATCTTCTCTATCATCTGAGACAACCTTGAAGTTATCACAGTCAGTGTTTACAAAGCATATCTGTTCCTCTGCTTCTTGGTCTTGCACTGTCTCTAATGATCTTTGTTCTGTAATTAGCTTAACATCCTTGCCATTCATTGGAATCATGGCATATTACAGGTCGAGCTGCATACTTCCACCAATTAGTGCAGCCCATCTTCTTGACAGCAACATGCCATACTGTGGCTTGATGTCAACCACTGTTATATTCATTTTATATCTCTTTTCAGGAAATGCCGCCAGTTTGAAATCTACATCCTTCATGATTCCAATAACTGGTACATCTCTGGCATCCATAACATAACATTTTCCACATGCCTTGTCAATTTTCAATCCAGCTTGTTGCATGATGGCCAAAGGCATGACATTTGTAGATGCTCCAGAATCAAGCATACAATTTCTGATTATTTTTCCATTTATAACCAGGGATACATAAAATGGTTCCACTTGTGAAGGACACTTTGTCATAGTCACTCCTAAATAGACTTTAGGAGCCTCATCTTCTTCATTACACATGACATGCTTCTCACCCTGGATTTGAACATTTTGTTTAGCTTGAAAAGGCACCCCTGAAATTAGGGATATTGTCCTATTCTTGATCTCTTCAACCTTCATCAGTTCCATAAGTGGAACAAAGACTTTTACCTAGGAGAGGACTTGAGCTATATCAAATGGAGCATAATTTTGTATAATAGTTGTAGCTTGCTCCAAAATCTTGTTTTTATCCTGAACTGATTTAGCTTTTACTTTCATAGTTCCCTGATCATCATTCTTGTCTTGGGAACCTTTACTTTGATCTTCAGCCTAAGGGATTCTGTTTTCTGGTCCTTGAGATTCATGACCTGTTCTATTTCTAAAATTCTGTTTATTATTACCCCACTGCCTTTTTTGTGATTCAATTCCTTTATGACCATGCACTGGCTGACCTGCAGAAACATCTTCTGGTTGATGCAAGCTGCATATCTAAGCTTTACCTCTGAGATTGTAGTTACTCTTGACTTGAGCAACTGCTGCAGCTGTGAAGGCCCTAATTTCCTCATCAGAAGGTCATTGTAAGTTACTTAGAAAATTATGCAAGCTCTGAGCATACACATAGCTCTCTTCATTACCTTCATCATAAAAGTCTTGTTGACAGGCCCGAATTCCATCATCTGTGCTCTCATCAGCATCATAAATGGGGTATCCATTGTTTGTGGACATCATATTAACATCATCATCTTGCACATAATGTGGCTCATTGCATTCATTACAAGATGTAGTATTATCACACAAGGACTGAGCAATCATGCACTGTGACTGTGAATGTGGCATCTGACAAATTATACACCATGGAGTATCATCAACAATATTTACAACTTTCTTTAGAGGATCAGGAGTTTCTTTAACATGTTGAGTCCTCTGATTTGTGTTGTTATGTGGGAATATAGGCTTACCATTATGCCAATTGGTATTATAAGGCATATCATGCAATGATGGCCTCTTTTCCTGCCTTTGATAGACTTGCCTATAAGGACCTATCCCTTTTTCACTTCTAGCTAGTCTGTAGCTTAGGTCCTTAACAACATTTGCTAATTTGTCTATCTTATCTTCAGGGGCAGATGCATTACCTTGAGTGTTCTGAGGCTTGTTTGGATTCTGTAGAATTTTCACATCATCCCTTCTGTTAGTCTTGCCTGATGCTTTCCTATTGTTCTCAATATTTACTGCAATTCTGAAAGCATCCCTGAGAGTAGCATGACCTTTATCTCTTAATCCATATGCAGTTTTTGCATCAAAGGCATTGATATACAATATTATGCACATAGGTTCATTTGGCCTCATGTGATGTGGCAATTTGTTTAACACTTTAGTAAATCTTGCATTAAAATCTGTAACCTGCTCATTTGACCCTTTAGTGATACTGATAAACTCATTTACAAAAAAGCTAGGGTCAGTTTTGTCACCATATTGCTCCTTGAACATCCTTTTAAAATCATCCCATGATGAAATACTCTGGTCAGGCAGATTCTTATACCATTCCCTTGCCTCATCTACTAAAGATTGCATGAATGACTTCATGAAAACATCCTCATGTTCAACCTCAAAGTTATCCATGACATTTTGAAAGGCTTTTAGATGATCTTCTCCTGACACTGTGTTGTTTCCTAAAAATTTAGGCACCTACAGCCTTAGATGCTTGTCAATGGGGTTAAGATACCCAGGAATACCATCAAATACTAGCTGTCTGAATCTATCTAACTGCATGGGCTGTCTGTCAAACTGATTAATATTAATATTTCTGTTTGCATTCTGGTTTCTTACATTGTTCAGTGGTATCCTAGCATCATTCACATTTTGTCTCTCATCATTATGCTGATGTTGCACTTCATTTCTCTGTTGATGTCTCTGCACATTTGCATTCTCAAGGGTAGGAATTGAATTATTTTGGGCAGCCCTTAAAGCTTGCACTTTCTTCCTCAGGTCATCTTTGATTGTTATTGCCTGCTGATATTCAAACTCGGCCCTTAAGCTCCTAATTTCATCAGCTAGTTCTTCCTCACTAGGCCTAGAGGAGGATGGTTTTACCATATTCTGATCTTCATCTTCATCATCCCTCAGAGACTCTGCCTCTTCAAACCTTTCACTAGGGTCTAGAAATGGGCATTCTTGGAACACCTCTGACCTCATTCTCATGCTACCACCCTATTGCCTCTCATATGCACCCTAAATATCAGCTTCTGCATTTGAAAAGTAAGGCACATGCTGTCCTGATGGCCTAGGGTTATCTTGCATATCATCATTTTTTCTGGGGGAAGCCTCATGACTGACTGAGACAGCTCCCTTGCTTCTGTACATCATTCTTCTTGTTACTGGTAACTCTTCAAATAAAGGATTTTGTTGGGATCTTCTCCCGTGCATATAAATTTTACTTTGACTGGTTGGGAGATTAGTTCAGAGTCACCACCTATTACTAGGAACTATTTTCTTTTGTAAATCAGGGTTCTTTCACAAACTCCCCAGCAGAGTTGCCAATTTCTGTTGGTGACTCGGATGGGCACACAGATATTTCACCAGGGAGGACAAAAATAACAATTTTCAAATCACCATCCCCAGCGGAGTCGCCAATTTTTGTTGGTTTTTTCCCAGACTGGATGCTTATTCCCAGATTTCCCTACAAGGTAGCCATCAATGATCAACATGATCTTTAGGACAGGGGCCAACAATGTAGGAGATAGACTCTATATTTTATCTCCTCTTCTTCTTCAGGCTCTGCAAAACCTAGGGGGGTATTCCCTACTCAACATCCATGAGGATATACATACAAAGGATGGGATGTTGACAAAAAGCAGATAAGTCCTCCTGTAAGTAGACCAAAACTGAAAGATAAGAGCAAAAGGGCTAGCTTTGGGCCTATTTACAGTTGTAGACAGAGGACTGAGGATCATAAAACTAATTCTAATGTCCTAAAGATTGTTTTAGATTTTGATTTTGATTTTAAGTTTGGATGCAAAGCTGGGCATGGTTGTAACACAAACACAAAGCAAGATTGGTGCCTATCCAGGGCCTGGAGTCAGTAGACATACACCTGTGAATGATATGCATGAACAACTAAAACTAGATTTCAGGGGGATACATATGATACCTGCCTTACAAATATCTCCCAATACAGAGTGTTAAGCTATCTATACTTATGGCATCCCTACTGCAGTATACCCTTCCCAATGTTCAATCTGAGAACAATTTAATCTACCCCTTGAGCAGAAGTTAAGAGATCAGACATTCAACACAGGAATTCTATGTTCTAGAGTCTCAAACATTGCTTAAATATCCAGACTCAGAAGAAAGATACATGCAATACTGGAGACAGAATTAACAAAACACATGCTAACATAGCATTTCTCATATAAAATTAACCATGAAATCAATGGATTCATGTAAAAACGTACAACAAGAGATACATAAACTCACAGGTTTTGCTATACAGAGCAACCAAATCAGCTGTATTGTATTACAGAGCCAAATGTTCAACTTTCAACAACCTAAACAATGGTAACACAGTCTGCTTATATCAGCCAGAAAGTGTACCATAGCAATTAATTACAAGGCTTTTACAAAAATCCGCCAGATATAGATCCTTCAAAGGAATGGTGCTTAGAATTTATTGCTGCAGAGACAGAAAGTAGACAATGGTGGCCTCGAGCCCTGTGCCACCATCTGGAAGTCCTCATGCCAAAAATTAGGTACATGACTATTCAACAACTCACCCATGCCCTAGCTACAGTCACCATTGATGGCTCAACCACCCGCGACCGCTTGAAAACTATCGCAGCACTTCAAAAAAGAAATTCCCACCAAAACGCATTCTATCACAGTTTCAAATTATACAGGGAGATTAGTCCCACATGCACGGTGAGGAGATCACTTTAGTAGTTTAAAAGCATAGTCACTTGCATAATAGGTGTCGAGCGCTTTTGCCACGCTCGACACACTCTCCTCCACCCAAAGCCCATCACCGAGATCAACACCATCGGCCAAGCCCACGAATCTCCTGCTGACCTCAATTGTCCTGCCGACCGCTACATTACAATCCCCTCCATTGGCCAGAGATGCACCATCGGGCCAACTCTCCAGATCTCCACCGATAGTATGAGTCTCTCTGATGACCAACTCGCACCCCGTTAGCAGTTACCATCCTACCACCATCGGCCAGACTAATATCGTGGGCCAAGCAAAAAACCCCTCGGCCGACACAGCCAATCACACCGATGAACATCTCTTGAAAGCCTCCAACATCCCCATCGACTAGAGAAGAACCATCGGCCTAGCCAAAAGCTCCTTCACTAATAGACCAACTCTCACCAATGCCCACTCCAAATCCTCATCGGCCAAACCTCCCGTCGTTGGCATAAGTCAAAACACTCAGGCTGATAATACAGCTCTCGCCGATAACATATCCATCGGCCAAACATTGTATACTGGTGAACCCTCCAATGGTTAGCCCGATAGAACATGTCACACCGAAACCAACCTTGCAAACCGCTAACCTTCCATCGGCCAGAGGCAAACCGTTGGGCCAACACTCCACCGGCCACCCGATGATGAACATTATGCTGATAAGACCAAAATCATAAGGCTTTGAACCATTGAACCCTGAACCAGTTCAACCCGATGGTTCAAAAGAGAAGTTCAACACCGATAACACAGATGAACAAAGAATTCACTGACGGGAAAAGATGGAGCCTAAGCCCATGAACCGTTGAACCTTGAACCAAAAGGGTTCAACGCGATGGTTCAAAACGATGGTTCAAGCAAAATCTGAGTACCCAAAAAGAAGTTTCACCGATAGAGAAAATCACAGCGATGAACAAGGAAACTTAGGGCCCAAAAAAGAAAAAACCCTCCAACATCCTGCGCTCATATCTAGACCAAAATTAGTGCTAACAGTGTGCATCCCAAAAAAATGCATAACTTGTAGATCCCAACCATTGAAAACATGCAAAATCATCATCACATTAGTAACTTCCAAACTGAGATATCAAATAATATAACTTATAGACTTCACCAAATCAATCGTAGATTCAACTTTCCAAACAAGTTTACAAATGAGTAACCATAGTCAAGGAACTAATCAAGCATCTAAGAGATAAGAACAATGTGCTAAAAGTAAACCACAACACCACCTGTAATCATGAATCAAACATCATAGCCCATACCTATCAACTACAAACATGGTCAAGTCTTGTCAATGCTCAAATGTACCTACATATCCATGACACCATAATTATCATCATTGCTATACCTATGCTCAAATCCCACTAAAACAGGACTCCTAGTCTCACCATGTATCAACCATATCCTCAAACCAGAATATTGTTGAGCCCATGGAGATTGATACACCCACTTCAATAGAATAGGCAATTAATGTACCTAATGTGTCTTCATTTAATAAAGTAGTAAACATCATTTGCATCCATACTTAAACCAATCTTATTGTTGTGTTTGATATGTCCTCTTTCAAACAACCATTTAACAAAATTTGAGTCCAAACAATAAACATTTACAACCATAAACATCTCAAAGTCCAAAATCCAAACATTCTATCATCCTTAATCATTTCCATCATAGACCCTTGGTTTGAAAAAATCATTATGGAAGATAAAAACCCTATGCCTATTACCTTGTGTGAGGCTCATGCAAAACCCAAAATCACAATCAAAATAGGTCCTCAAACCATGCATCCTTTAAATGAGATCTTTTATCCAAATCAATCAAAAAATCCCTTTGACAATGATGATGATGATAGTCTTGTAGATCAAGATGATATCAAGATAACAATAGCATTAACTATGAGATCATTACATGCAAAATTTCCATAAACCTTCATCTCCCACTCATGAACATGCAAGAATATTTCAAACAAGAAATGACTAGCACTAGCTATCATGCCAATCCTAAATACACATCTAATGGTCATCCTTATGGTACCTTTAGTAAGGGAAGAACCACTTTAGACCAAGGTCCTCATATTCAATTCATATCTCCAATCCCAACCGCATGTGAGAACTGTTTATCCTATGTATCCTATTCAAATCCTCCATCTCATAATCCTTACATTCCAACTTATCCCATCAATCCAAACCCACTACATCCAAATCATCCTTTTTAGATTTCCTCCAAGGACTTCTAGTGGAGGAAAAATCTCAAACTAGAAATCACAAATTCAATTAGTGTATCTCTCCCAAGCCTATCCAAAAGTCACATAGTACCATGCCTATCCATCAAACACCACAATGCAATCAAAATCCTAACAACATGCCCATGATCCAAGATCAAGTGCAATCATGCAAAGATATTATCAATCACAAGCCTATTAAGAATGAACTAGAGTCTTCTAGTACCATACTTTTCCATCAAACACCATCATTTAATCCATGGCCTATCAATCCTATCAAAGAAAATGCAAACATCATATGTAATACAATCGGACTTTAAATATTTGAAGTAGCCATCTACAAATATCCATTCAAACATGGATTTATAATGCAAGTATGGACGCCATCAATAAAAAAGATTTGTATTAACCAAATATCCATATAGGCATACATCAATATCTGTCGATATAAGTATAACATATATACAAAATAGCCATATAGGCTTACAAAAATGCCATATAGGCATACAATGTCAACTATGTACAATACAAAATATATGTCCACAAATGCCATATAGGCATACAACAAAGGAACACAATAAAAAGTCATTCCCCTCTGGCTGGTGAAGAGAATAAATCACGAGCAGCCTTTGATCTTCTAGGGGATGGATACGTGCATGTGGGTGGTCTACTATGAACCCGAGGGCTACTCCTATTTAGGTCTTCCTGCATCTTTACCTATTACAATAAAAAGTATAGACATTAATATATAGAAATTACATGTTATAAAAAATGAAACATTTAACAAAATAATCACTTACCACTAACATATAATCTGTCTCCTCGCTTGCCTCAGTAGCAGGAATAGGCCCTGGTATGTCATGTCCTATAGAAACCATCCATATAGAAATTAAACTTCAAATCAATAATCTTTTGATTTTTCAAAAATAGACAACTATAACAATGAATGTAAATTGAAATTTACTAATCTGCCTCATACCCCTGTCAATGCCATGGAGCTATGAATCGCAAAGGCCATACCCTGCTCCATTGCCCTATGAACATGGGGAGGTGTCTCTGCAGCCTGCATCATCTGGAAATAAAACAACATTATTCAATTATGAAAACTATAATAGTGATGCAAATCATGGCTCCTAACATACACACACGTTCATCTAAACATGGAAGTACACACAATAAAGCACACAAATCACATACAAAAATTTAGTAAGTACAATTCATTTATTAAACTATTTATTTTATTACTTCCGTAAAGCTTTGAAGTCCACCACCGCTGGTAGGTGTTGCCGTGAAATCTACAGTATTAACCTATTCAACATCTAAAATCAGATATTAGAATACCATTCATATAACGATACTATTCACATGTAATATTTATAATTGTTTACTAGTTACATACCTCGACAGTAGATGATCTAGTGAAAAATGCAGGTGGAGAACCACTGAAAATTGCATCGACGCTATGACCCTGAAATTTCATTAAAATCATCAATTTAAATTAGTTAATATTATATTTCAAAAATTAAATTTAATAAATTAAATTCAATAAACTTGCTAATATTTACCTGAGTATCAAGGCTGAAAGTATCACTCAGGAGGGCATCTATCATCACCATCTGCTCAGCTGCAGATGTAGCCTGTGCACCTGCATCTTGACTGTCCATGGGGTCATAACCATAGGCTGACCCACAAGCCTAGCAAGTATGGGGTGGGACCCTACTCCTCACACTATCTCCCAACCCACTCTGTGTTGCAGGACCGGCATGCTCTATGATGCTCTGGGTCAAGGCACTAATCGACTGAAGTGTATCGACCTCAACACTCTCCTTCACAATGGAAGGGATAGAAACATGCTCGTGGGCTAGTCTGCTGATTACTCGTCTCACTACCCGCTGTGGGTCAAGACGTGCCCCTGGTCTATCTTGTGCTGACCCCCCACCTCTACCCTGGAAGTCCTGCATATCAAAATAGTTTGGCACTTTATTGAGGACAAACTTGCAGTAGAGTTTCCTCAAAAAGTATTGCGGGACCTCATTATTATTGCATGGAGGATGGTCAAAAACCATCCACCACCTCTGCCCAAAATTGTCCCTTATCGCTTGGTTGTTGCACCAATGGATAGGGAACCTCTTGCATGTAATGGGTGGAGGTTGATTTGTTTGTGGGTTTGTTAAAATTGAACACAAGTCTAATTTTGTAATTTGTAATTTTTTCACATCTTGGTATGACAACTTGTCTGCATAGTAATCTCTAAACTCTCTCTTTTTATCCATCCAACTAGTTATTTGCTTCCTAATTGAATCTACATTTGATAACAGACTCAAGAGATTCGGCAAGCGTGGACCTATGCAAGGTTGAAGTGGAAGGATCTTTCAACTTTGCAATTATATCTTTAATTTCCTTTTTGTTGTTTTCAATTTGCCCCATTATATTTTCTTGAGTTCCAGGGGCATGTCGAGGAATGAATGGAGGAGGTTGTTCTTTTGCAGGTATTTCCTCCTCAGGATTTTGTGGATTTTGAGGAGGAGGAGAAGGAGGAGGAGGTGCATTAACATTTCCTGACAATTAACGAAATATACATAAAAAATCAACAAAAACCTACCTATTTAGAAACAAATTCAAACAAAAAAACAAATATAATTCACCCCTTTGGCATGCTCGACATCGTGGCGGCATTTTGGTGATGAATCAATAAACTTTTTGAGTTGAATAGTGTTTTGCAAAACACGAGCGCGCTTTCGAGGGTTTCCAAGCTGCGGGTTAAGAGGAGAAAACAAAAAGAAATGAAATTGGAAACTTTTTTTTTATTTATAGGAAGTCATAACGCACTCGTGTTATGGCTTGGTAATGACAAGCCTAAGGCTCGTCATTACCAAGCCATAACGTGAGTGCGTTATAACGCGCTCGCATTATGACTTAATTTTTTTTGAAATTAATTTGGCCACTTTTTGGCCACCCATCTTCTTGCACTTACCCTTATGCTCAGAGAGACTGATCAGGTGGCCAAAGAGACTGAAGACATCCTCTGAAATGCCTATAAAAGATTTAGTGTTCTTGTTATAGATGACTTAGGCGATGAATCCTCTATCATGGATGATGACGGACTTAGTACATCAAAGGAAGATCCTACAAAGAAAAATGCAAAAGTTTTAAAAGAAATAGGTGAGGAGAAAACTAAGGACCTGGATTCCTCTGTTCCAGAAGAGGAAGTCCAAGAAGAACTAAATATCTCTCATCCAGATTCCCCTGAAGACTCCAGATCTAAAAGAGAAGAAAGATTAGAGGAGAAAACCAGTCAAGATGAAGAAGTAAAGGAAAGGGAAAAAGACCAAACAAAGAAGACCTTAGGAGACAGCTCTAAGATTGCAGAAGGAAAGAAGACTCTATCTCTGGCAAGAGACACTACAGAAACTGTCAAAGATTTCTTGACCAAAGCGATGATGGAAATTGATGAACCGAAACTGCTTCAAGGTCCATTCAATTTTGATTCCCTCTGCCCGGTTCAAACAATGAAGATAGCATCCTTTTCTCAAGAAAAGGTAAAAGAAAAACTTCTGAAGTCTCACATGGATGATAGTGAGCTAGTAGAAATTGCATTCGGTGTATTGGAAAAGATCATGCCATCCTTCCAAAAGGATCCTTTGGCCTCCACATCTGGTAATCTAAAGTCTCTTGTAAATTCCGTTCATACACATTTTGATTCCTTAGAGAAGTCAGCAGAAGAAAAGGTCTGGAAGGAGTTTTTGGGAAAGAGATTCTTTGAAGTACAAGGACTAATAACCAATGATAGGAGAAATATGGATATTGGGATAAAGAGCTTAGAAAATGCTCTTAAATATGATAGAGAAATGTATAAATTTTGTCTATCCTGGTCCAAAGTAACAATGGATATTGAGAAGAAAGTGAAAGAACAAGAGGATAAACTATCAAGACTATCTCAAAATTTTGATCCTCTTACCACATCCATAATAAATCAAGAGTATCAGACTATTGCAGTCTTAAATGAAACTAAGAAGCTTGAAAAAGAGAAGAAAAATAGAATAAGTAGGTTGAGTGAACTTAGAGGGATAATTATCCTTAAGTTAGAGGCCATGCATGAGGCCCTAAGTGATACTCAAACCACAACCCGGACCAGTGATCTGACAGATCTAAAGAGGGCAGACGCTTTTGCATTCTTGTTGAGTGGTCACATCTCAATTTTGGATAGGATGAAGCAGAGTTGGGCAACAAAATTTGTCCAATTGAAGACAACTTTTGTAGATATACTTCAGTATATGTAAGTATACTATGTATATATATTTGTGGAACCAAGTATAGATTGTTTTTGGAAATTTTGGTATGCAGATCCTACCCTTTACCATTGATGTCAAAGGGGGAGTGAGGAGCAGTGAAAAATGAGGAATCCAGCTAAGGGGGAGCTCTGGAAAAGTGTACATAAGAACAAGAGCATCAACCAAGGGGAGTATACTATAACACTTAGTCATTTTTCACTAAGTGTTGCCATCAATGCCAAATGGGGAGATTGTTGGCAAGAGACACGTTGTGGCTTCATGAGTGTTGTCATTGATGGCAACAAAGTCCATCCCACACATTTGCAGGACATGGTATGACCATATTGGAAGACAGACTAAAGTGTATTTTGGTCCGGTAAGCAAGAACAGAGTATGTAGCAAGGTCTGACATTCAGGTCCAGATCTCTCAAAGGAAGTATGTCAGTAGAGCACGGACTTGGGGAAGTAAAGTGGAGTACTTTGACTAATATATTCCAGAGATTGAGCCTCCAGTGATGTAAGAGTGAAAAGCTATGAACACCTAAATGTTGGGTTCTTGTTTGGCAGAGTAGACTGAGGAAAAACTAACCGGCAGAGCATCAGACCTTTTTCCAGATAAGTTATTGATGGTGATCAAGTTTCTTGAGGAATCATCCATGGTTGGATGACATGTTTGATGACTTCTATAAGCATGCTTTTGATACACATCACTTGATAAGAAAGGATTCAGCCGACATATCAGAGTTTGGGAAAATATTGACTATTCCAGATGCTGACTAGAAAGGTGTTGAAATCATTGGTGTGGATATATATACCAGATGGATTTGGATGCGAAGGTGTGTGTTGTGTTGTGTGAAGAAAAGAGGAAGAGCAGTGTGGCAACAATAATACACATATGGTATGTGACAGGACAACAGCACCAAAGAAGAGGAAGAATGAAGTGCAGTAGATTAGTGTATTGAGCCTAATGGGAACTGAACCTCAACAATGTGGATGCCTCTCATCAGTTCAAGTATCTTGTTATTTTCTTTGTATCTTGTAGACAGTGAGTCTCTTGTAGGCAGTGAGCCTCTTGTGAGCAGTGTGCTTAGGTAGTGAGCCCTAATTGGCAAGTGCCATTTTTGTATTTCTATTCTTCTAACAGAGAATACATTCTTGGGTTAGTCACCCTGTGGTTTTTTTCTTAATAGGGTTTTCCATGTCAAAATCATTGTGTTATGTGAATTGACTTTGTTTCTGCTTTCATGATTATGGATTCTTATTTGTTTTGATGTTGCACTAGTTATTAAAGAAGAACAGAAAGTTAAGTTAATTAAGATAACTGATTCACCACCCCCCTCTCAGTTATCAATAGTGATATTTGGGTTCTCAATTCCATCTCTTACAATAGAAACTTGCCTAAGTCACAAGTCACCATTTATATCTCCAAAAGTTGAGAAATTTAATGCCGAAAGGGCCTAGCTTCTACTTCTCTCTTAGAAGATAGATGATGGAGAAAGTCAGAATGTACGTGAATTTTGTAAATCTTACTTTCTTAGTAGTTTTACATTATATATAATAAGAGATGTGTGACTTTAATTTGGGGGCCTACTGGTAGATATTGGTCTTATTAAGCTTCCAAAGGATTATATTGCAATGTCATTGCAATGAGCTTGTTATGCAAGAACTAATGATTTAGAGAGATTCGACAACATTTCTACAAATGACAAAGAATGCATTGATCCTCTCAAAGCTATGCATCAACTAGGAAGATAATTAAAGAAAATGGAAGATCCATTTTGATTATCAGACCTCTAAGGGTTGGGAAGAGAATATCTATTATGGATATGTAATAGAAGCTGTTGAGGTTGTTTTGCATTGGATTTATAATGGAGTATGTTTATAACATTGACTATTAAGAGAGCTCATATCAATATTAGTGTGATCTTTAAATGGTAGATAAGGAGAAGGAACCCTAGAATATATTGTGAATTCATGCCCCTTGGTATATGAGAAACATAGTTCATCAATACAAAGGTGATGATATGATGGCATCCTTGAAGTCATTTCTCCATGATGCAAATGTTGAAATTGTACATGCTTATACATTCTACTCATGACTACTTGAAATTCACTGTCTTGGAAATACTTGTTGTTGGTTATAATTGGAGAAATGATATGGTAGGTTTATGTAAATGAAGTTGAACTACATCTCTTAGAGGGCCAAGTTGTTAGTTAACTTATCGATTGGAAGAAGACTCCTCAGCAAGACCATATCTTGGAAGGTTGCAATTTTCTAGTTATCTTTTGTAAAAGTGACTTATGTCACTTATCATAATAAAAGGTTGAAAAATGAACCTTATTTTAGGAAAGGTGATGTAAAAACTAACCAAAAATAAGGTTTATTATATTATTGTATTTTAAAAAGGTGGTTACTAGGTAGTTGTTAGGTAGTTACTGGGAGCAAGCCTATAAATACAAGGCTATTTCAAATGTAAAGGGGACTTTTTCAATAGACTTTTAGGGAGAGACCTTTTGAGGGGAACTTTTCAGAGACATTTGAACTCATATTTTGTACAAAGGAGTGTTTGAAGTTGTATAATTTCAAAAAATTAATAAAGAGTGCATTTGGTTCGTGTGTTCCAATGTTTCTGAATTATTATTACTAATTCTTCGTATGTTGAGTTGGTGATCTCTTTTGTCTGTGTCAAAATCATTAGTCATCTTTTGAAGTATATATAAACCATGCAATTGATGTAAAGAAACACAGTCACTTCTCAGTATCCTGATTTGAATGTGTCGATAAACTATCTCTTCATATGTTGAGATCCATGTGTTATCCTTCTTTCATTGATGTTGTGTTTTAAAACATATATTGTTGTGAAATTCATCATAGAAGTTTAGGAACGTAGTTTCTAGCTTTTGTGGTGGAATCCCCTCATATACTATTATAAATTTGTGGAATCCCAGTTGGTATTCGTATGTCTGCCACTAGGGTTTTTATAAATCATTTTTATTTTAGTTTTCCTTTACCTTTGGTATTTCTGGTTAAAGTACCACAAAACTCCCTATTTTGATGATACAAGGGAGTTGCCCCTCTCAAACGCATAGGAAGATTGTTTCTCTGTTGTGATCTTTCCAATTGTTGGTTGGTTCATCACTGCTTTTTGGGCAAGACAGAGTCATTCTTGAGAATTCATTCACAGCGACATTTATTTGTTTACCAACAAACACAAATGCAAAAATATGAATGTAATATTTGCAATATAAACCCTAGGGAAACACAAATGCTAAAATATCACTAATATTTGGAATATAAACTCTAAGGAAACACAAATGCTAAACTATGACTGTAATATTTGCAATATAAACCCTAGGAAAACATAAATGCTAAACTATGACCTTAATATTTGCAATATAAATCATAGGGAAACACAAATGCTAACCTATGGCTGTAATATTTGCAATATATTGTTTATAAAATACAGACAAAGAAAAAGATTTATGACAAATAAATAGTGATAACCATGAAATAATCTTTGAAAAAGATGGAAAAAACCTAACTAAAAGAGAAAACCTAACTGAAAAAGAAACAACCAAAGATTTATCTATGGCACTGAAACAAGCAGGAAAAGTGTTTGTTACTGTAATGAAAATTAAACAACCATAGATTTATCTATGAAACTGAAACAACCAATAATATTGTTTGTTACTACAATGAAAATAAAAACAACCCTAGATTTATCTATGGCACTGAAAGAAGCAATAATATTATTTGTTACTGTTATGAAAATAAAAACAACCCTAGATTTTTATATGACATGGAAACAACAAACAATATTAGTTGTTACTGTAATGTAAATAAAAACAACCCAAATTTTTGTAGGACACAAAACCAACAAACAATATTATTTGTTACTGTAATGAAAATAAAAACAACCCTAGATTTTTGTATGATGCCAAATGACAACAAACAATAATATTTGTTACTGTAATGAAAATAAAAACAACCCCAAAATTTTTTCTATCCTCAAATAAAAAATAACAACAATTTTAAAGACACTGATGCTTGAACAAAAGAATACTTTCCATATAATTAGTGTGTTGATGAACGCAGATTGCATAGTGTTCAAAACCATGAAACCTTGATATGAAGAAGGAAATCTGCAACGACCAAAGTCAAAAAAAAATGAACGTAAAGACAAAGTAAAGGAAACAAAACTGAATAATGGCAACCTTAGTGAGCATGCTCACCTAGGTCGAATGAATAGCCCCCATGAACATTGACAAGCACGCCATTATCAAGCTTCCTCACATGCATTTAAACTAGGTTAAACACTTTAGCAGAGGTCATAAATGAGCAAGCACTGAAAAGAATGCATACAATTAGAAATATTTTTCACCTGCATGGCATTGGCGAACTTAGAAGGAGGTATGGCAGAGTTCCTGTTGCATTTTCTGTTTGATAATTGATGCCAAGAATCGCATTCAATGGAGTCATAGGGTAGCATGTTGTGGTGGCCGGATGAAAGTTGTAGAGAGCTAAACTGAGTACCTCCTGGCAGAAAAGTAGGGAAAATTCAAGAACTTGGTAGATTAAAAGGCTCTAAAATTGGCAAGTTGTGCAAGGCACTACAAGTATTGAATGGAGGTCCTATCAAAATTTGGAAGAACGAAGAGGGGATGGGAAGTAAATGAGGTGTGATAGATAGAATTGCAAGGGGCAGCAAGACATTAATGCGATGTAGTGGAGTGTTTGGATGACAGAGTGGCATGCAGCGATGTGGTAGGGATTTCCACTTTAGACGTTGTGCCACGCACCAACTGGCACTCCAACTGCCTACATTTTTGTCGCATGACAAAAATTGCATTTTTTTATTTAGACTGACAAATCCCGTCCTCCCACATGTCAAAACATATTTTTTTAAAAAATAGTTTTATATGGTTTATTATTAATTAATTTATGTAAATAAGTTGCAAAAAAAATTTTACTCCACATGGCACTCCACATGGACCATTGAAATTTGGGTGTGCACGTTAGAGCTCCTCTCCCCTAGTAGACGAAATGTTGGAATAAGTTGGTCAATGCATTTTTCCAAGAAATTTCATGATTTTTTAACAACAATACGGTCGAGACAATTTACTGCAATCTGCTATAATGGTCCACATGTTTGTTGCATTTAATTAGACTGTCTATTAACTTTTATGAGATTTTGTCACTTTCTTAAGAGGTGAGACCATTATTTGGTAAATAGTTCATGGTGTTTCAATTATTTGGTAAATAGTGCATGGTGTTTCCTTCTGTTACGTGGTTGTTTTTATTTTTATTTTTGGGAGCAAAAGGATTATTTTCAAGAATTGTTTCTATTTTCAATTTTTTTTAATTAATATAAATTATCATTCTTATAAATTTTGGGACATGATGTTTATATGGTTACTTATTGTGATGGGCTATAATTTGGTGCAAGTAAATTGGATCAACAGGGTTAATAGTGTTTCTTTTTCATTTAAGTATTGATACATAGTTAGAAGACAAAGTTTGACATTTCTTAAAAAGGTTTTTATATTAGTCAAGGATGGTCATGGATACAATGGGACATTTTTGAGGGTCTTCGCTTGACGTGGCCATGGAAGAGGAGAGTCTACAGATATCTTTAATCCATAACAATGGTGATGATGAATTTGATGGGGATCTTCCTTCCGTTGAAGGATGGAGAGGTCTGCTCCAAGCAAGCTAGAAAGAATCAAAGAAGCTATGGTACCTAGCAGGCCCTGCTATTTTCACCTCCCTCTGTCAATCTCACTCAGAGTCGTCATGCAGGACTTCATCGTTCATATTGGGGATCTCCAATTAGCCACTATTTCCATCAAAAACTCTATAATCACTAGCCTCTCAATGGGCATAACGGCAGGATAAACTTAAATACATATTTATTATTTTGCTTTGAAACCATAAAATACTTATATTTGTTACTATTATTATTCAGATTGGAATGACTAGTGCGTTGGAGACTTTCTGTGGGCAGGGTTTTGAAGCCAAACAACTTGAGATGCTCGAAGTTTATATGCAGTGCTCTGTTGGGTATGTGGCTCTGTGTGAAACCTAATGTAACAGTTCTTTCTTCTTCTACAGACTTGAGAATATTCCTCTTACTACATTCTTCATGTAACTGCCATTTCTTGGCATTAGGTGGAATATATTTCTAAATGGCCTGACAGTGTACAAGTAATGTGTTAGGAAGATCTGTAGACAGAGATGAATGTATGTGTGAAGTGCTGCTAAACATATTTCTAAGGAGAATCCCTTATTTGTGGATGTAGCCATTTTATATGGTCAACCACGTTAATTGATGTGTGTCCACTCCATCATTTTTCTACTTGTGTTATGTGTTATATTTTTATTTCAATATCTCTGTTTTCTTTTTCTGTGTTTTTTAGATTTACAATTGGTATTAGAGCTCTATGTGAAGCTCGATCCAAGAAATAGCCTATGAGGACTTTTTTTTGAACCTGTAAAGAAATCAAAATGGATGATATAAAAAAATGGAAAATAGAGAAATTTACAGGCCAAAACTTTGGTCTTTGGAAAGTACATATGGAGTCTCTTCTTATAAAACATGACTTTTCAATCACCTTACTGGGGAAAGCCAAAGGACAAGGTTCTATGAAAAATTAAGACTGGGAAAAACTACACATGAAAGCGAAGGCAACTATATTTCTCTCATTGTCCAGCAATGCATTATTTAATGTCTCAACTGAGAGTACTAAGAAAGAGCTTTGGGAAAATCTCACCAGCATGTATGCGATTGCTTCAGCTTCGAATAAGGTATTTGTTATGAAGAAATTATATAACCTAAAAATGAAAGAAGGTGGGGTTATGTCAAATCATCTAAATGAATTTAATACCTTAGTTACTCAGTGGGTATAAAGTTAGATCCTAAGATTAAAGTAATTTTGTTGTTGTGTTCCTTACCAAATAGTTAGTAAGGTGTTGTGATGGTTGTGAGCACTTCTGTAGAAGCCAAAAGTATATTAGTTTTTGATGATGTTGCAACCACTCTTCTCAGCGAAGACATGAGAAGAAAAAATTAGGAACCCTCATCCGGCGATGCTCTAACAGCTGTAAGTACAAACAATAGGGGAAGAAGCCAAGACAGAGGTAGATACAACAACTGGAGAAGGTCACAATCTGGTTCGCTATCGAAGTCTAGGGGCAAAATTGGTGCATGTTGGTTTTGTGGAAAACCCAGACAGAATAAGAAGAACTGCTGGAACTACAAGAAAGCTCAAGGAAAAGTGAGCACAAATAATCAAGCAAACACTGCATGTGATGGTGTTTTGGTCTTATCAGAAAGTGACACAAATGCAGATTTGTGAGTCCTTGATTCCGGTGCCTCATTTCATGCCACTTCTTGTTGTAAAGCTTTTACAAATTTTCATGAAGTTACATTCGGTAAGGTGTTTCTTGGTGACAATAAAGAATGTGACACCTTAGGTAAAGGTGATATAATATTGAATCTAAAAAATGGAGACAAAGTAACTTTAAAGAATGTTAGATATGTACCCATGTTAAAAAGGAATTTAATTTCTGTTAGTCGTCTGATAGCCAATGGATGCAACGTTAAATTTTCTCTTGATTCATGGAAAATTACAAAGGGGCTTTTAGTAATGGCAAGAGGAAATAAGCAAGGTAATCTCTATATTTTGGAATGTTTTGCTGAAGTGGGAGTTGCCTTGCTGGCTATGGACATTGGGTCTAAAATATGGCACAAAAGGCTCGGTCATATGAGCCAAAAAGGACTTCAAGTTATGCTTCAGCACAATCAGATCCCAAGCCTCACCTCAGTTGATTTAGAATTATGTGAAGATTGCCTTTATGGCAAATAGTGCCGGACCAGTTCCTTAAGAACGGGGCATGACAAGAAAACTACTCCATTGGAACTTGTTCATTCTGACGTATTCGGTCTGACTTAGGTAACTTCTTTCGGTGGAGATAATTATTTTGTAACCTTTCTTGATGAATGTACTCAAAAAATCTAGATTTATATGTTGAATAAAACATTCGAGGTATTTTCAAAATTTAAGATTTTTAAGGCTGCTGTTGAAAATCAGATTGGGCATAAAATTAAATGCCTACTAACAGACAATGGTGGAGAATATTGCTCTTCAGAGTTTGATTCCTTTTGTGAAGACCATGGTATTCGACGGATAAAGACTATCCACTATACACCTCAGGAGAATGGTGCAACTGAGAGGCTCAATCGCACGATACTTGAGAGAGCTAGATGCATGCTCTCCAATGCTAGATTGGGAAAAGAATTTTGGGTAGAGGCATGTAATACTGCAGTGTATCTAATAAATCAAGCTCCATCATCTAGGCTAGATTTTGACATACTTGAGGAGACATGGCTTGGAAAATGAATTTCCTATCATCATTTGCAGGTGTTTGGCTGTGCAGCCTTTGTTCACATTCTGAAAGAGCAGAGAACTAAGTTAGATTTCAAGGACCAAAAAGGTGTGTTTTTCTTAGCTATGGTGAAGATCAATTTGGCTTTTGTCTTTGGGATCCCGTTGCAAAGACCATAATCTGTAGCCGCGATGTTGTATTTAATGAGAAAAACTTTCTAGGTTTGCAACCTTGCAATTCACCTCCGCTAGAATATGTTGATGTGGATTTGGTCAATAATGGCACAGTAAAGCAATCCACTATCTCTTTCTCTTAGCCACTAGTTACATCTATACATTCTTACACCACAGGAGCTCCTATTTCTATAACTTCTATGTCTTCAATTGGATGCACTTTACCCATGTAGCCTTCTCTATGTGATACACAGCCATGGACTGGACCCCACAGTTCAACGTAGCCTCCCAATGCCCATTCCCAAGTGATACACGGCCATCAAACCTTCCAACGTAGCCCACTACAAGTTCACCATTGTCTCATGAACAACCAATGCAACCTTTGTTTGATATTACGCTGCCTTCACCAAGCAAAATGCTACCTTCACTAGGCATTATGCTACCTTCACCAAGCATTATGCTACCTTCACTAGCTCCTAAAGTCCATACACTGCCTTCCATACACTCTACACTACCTTTTGATTGCTCAATGTAGTCACTTCCCTCTAATACCCTGCCTCCACTACATCAAACGCAGCTATAGACACCTAAAAATGTCTTTATCATCAAACTGACTCCTGACATCCCTAAACATACCAATTTCCCTTCCAATCAATTAATTAAATTTTTATTTAATTAATTATCCCTTCATGACCTAATTTTTCATCATTTTATCCCCAACAATTAAATTAATTCTATTAATTCAATAGTTCAAACTTTAGCCCATCAATTAAATAAATATGTAATATTTATTTGGTCAATTTCTCCCTCCTCACTAAGCCCATTTAATTAGCTAAATCATGTTTAACTAATTAATTCAGCCTATTAATTGACCTATCCCTACCCTAGGTAATTAAATAGTCATTATTTAATTGCCTACTCTAGCCTATCCCATCCTAGGCTTAGGATTAATTAAATAAAACCTTATTTAATTAATCTTAACCCCTCATTTAAGTGGTCAAACCTAGCTTAACACCTTTCCCCACATTCTCCAAATAAAAAATTGGAATATATCCACATAAGTCAATTTTTTATTAAAATATGTCCAACATCACATTTAATATCTCTTACACCCCTTACCTATGCCATGCCTCATTTATGTCCACTCAGCTCCAAATGAATTTTTAATTCATTTTACCCTTGCCCATATGAATTTTTAATTCACACATATTCCATCTCACCCAACCTCATTAACTGCATCCCTTTCCCAAGATGAATTTAAAATTCATCTTTATTCCTAGCCCTCCACTCCTCCAAGATGAAATATGGGCCCTCCACATCATTTTCATCCTCCACCATTGATCTCCCAAATCAATTTCAACCCTTGGATCAAAACCTCTCCAAAATATCTATAAATACAACATCCTCCAACCCATTTTGGGATCCAATTTTAATGTAATGTTACCATGCCCAAAAATCTCTTGAGCTAGCTTGTGAGTTGCATTATAATAGAGCATTTCACATTTGTTTTCATTATCTAGGGTATATCTTAGAGGCTTTTGGGTGCAAGCTTCTTCCCCTTTGATGAGATTGGGTCTTCACATCAAGGTATAACTTCTTGTTTTGTATGCATTTAGTTTATGTTCTTACCTTCGATTTGGATTTCCTAATCACATTGGCATGCCCAGTGGGACCCGTAAGGTCTAAATCTAATCATCTTTTTGTGAGTTTGTTGTTTGAGATGTGCCTTTCAGGTCTGACGCTATCTACCTGCGCAACGACGCCATCTGTAGCATCTTTTGGCACTATCTGCTATTTTAGTGCTATTTCGCACAACACTTTCTCTCCCAAATCTCACTCACATATCCGTCTGATCTTTGTTATTTCTGTTGTTTTTCTAGGTCATCCTCTCTATATTTTTGTAGGTATCTTGAACGAAGAGGGGGAGGTCATGCCAAAATTTTCTTAAGGATCAAACATGAATTTTGGCATTTATCTTGTCTTGATTTCCATTCATTAGGCTAACAAGACTAACAAGATCCTTTCCTTTGCAATCTAACCCTTTGTTTTGGTTAGGAAGACCTCTGTTTTGCAGGCCTGACAAGTTCAAGCTCGTATCAACCCTATCGGTACCCAGAGTGGCGCTATTTTCAACTATTGACTAGACTGTTCAACCACATGCACAGTGGTGCCTTGTTATATACACATTAGCGCTATTGACTATTTTAGAACATTTTGTAAACTATTTTAGCGCTATCATCTATTCTGGTGCTTTCTATATATTTGTTTAGCGCTATCTTGTATTTTGGTGTGGTTTGTATCCTGTTTTATTGCTATTTTGTAAATTAGCGCTATCTGTATGTATATCAGTGCTATTGTCTAGGGTGTCAGGTTTTTTAAGTTAATTTCTGTCAGTAGCACCATTGTCATCCGTAGTAGCACCATTTGTTCTATGTGTTATCCTTATTTTTATAGACTAACCTTGGGTTCTGTGTAGGGACTGATAAGCTATTTGCAGGTCATCACCATCATTCTATAACAACTAACAAGTTTTTGTAGGGTTTTATCTTTAGTTTTATTTGAACACTTCAATTAGTGCTTAAAAAGAACCCTTGTATGTTAGCTTACAAAACAAACACTTCAATTTGGTGCACTAAAATCTATCAAAAACCAACAAACAAATCTTTGTGTGCCTTAGCTTAAACAATGTTTGAATTTGGTGCTCTAAAATTAACAAGTGTTTGCCAACAACTCTATGAACATTTTGATTTTCATCTTAAAAAGAATCACAAAGTGCATCATAACTCATTGGATTAAAAGGAACAACAATCTGCATTTTTTCACTCATCTAAACAAGAAAAAAATCAAATTGTGTGAAGTGTTTTGTGATGATGTTTGTGTGGTGAAAAGTGTATGCTCTTCCCTCGCACCATTGGTGACCTTGGGAATCAAAAGCTTCTCACAATACTTGCATAAATCACCCCCAACATAATCCAAAGAACTAAAATGAACCTTGTTTAGTGTGACCCAAGCACAAAATATATGTATGCTCTCCCCTCGCATTCTTGTATGAACTTGGGGATCAAAAGTATTTTTGTGGTCATGTTGCTTTTGTTAAACTTGTAGAGGGCCTGCCACCCCACTTCGAAAGTTGGGAATGACCCAAGTGGCAACAAGCTAATGTCAAGCTCTTTCAATCCACCATATAAAATAATGTGTTTGTGATGAAATTCACAAGCAACATGTGTTATTGTGTCATATTGATAGCCAACCTCCCCCAAAACCCTCCAAGGCATAACCCTTGGAGGCTGGGAGATTCCATAACAGAGAGTAGCGTTGCCACACGTATGGCCACCTGAACGAATGCCCTTACTATAAACTTTTGTTTTAGCAAGCCAAAAACCTTCTATTTGTTGACGTAGAAGGGTATCCTTTGAAGCGGTCCTGATTCATGCGGTTCTTAGTTGAGATAGTAGGGATAATCCTGAGGTTTGGTGAGGGACAAGCCTTTGTAGAAACCTAGATCTTGGTATGCATGAGAAGTGAGTTCACTGTAAGGGGGAGCTAGTACTACCAAGATCCTGGAGCTACTCGCTTTGAATAGGCATAGCTAGGGGATTCAACAAATATTGTTCTATCTTCAAAATCACATGTCTATCTGCAAAGTGTTTGTTTAAGAAAAATCACACGTCTTTTCACAAACAAAATCTTGGTTATTGTGTTATTGTGCTTAAAGTGCTTTCAAGAAACTTGCCAAGAGACAATAAAAATAATTTAATTGAGCTTCATATCAAAACAAATCCAAATATGTCATCAAAATCCATCTTTTTCAGAGCCTCGACCAACACTAGCCTATTTCAGCGCCATCTCTGTCTACTTTTGGCACCATTTCACATGTGGATTAGCGCTATTTGCAGATTGACTTGCCTGAAACTAAAGAAAATTTCATTGTGATCTTTAGGACCTGCTTTGCCATAATCCATAATCACCTTCCAAAAAAATCCATCAATACCCCACCCATTTTATCCAAATTTTTCCAATCATACCTTTATTTTGACCTTAGAGAAACAATCATTATCATTATCAGACCCTTTGCTAATACTGTAATCCACTCAATTTCATATCCATTCATCCTTATTAATCTTTGCATACCTTTTTTGGACTAAACAAACATCCTTTTCATAAAAAAATCATCAAAAACATATCCAAAATCTTCTGAAATCTAAACACCCATCAAAGAACCATCAATATCAACATCCAAAACTCATCATCCCTTTGAGCTAAAGCTAGATCTAGATTTCATCTTTCACATCATATTTTGCTTGGAGAGTCATTAGTCAACCTTTCAAGTAAAATAATCATCCTTCTTTGTGTAAGGTCATTAGTCTACCCCAAACAAAGAGAAACATCCATTTTGTGTAACACAAAACTAGATCTTACTTAAGCTCATTTGTTGAATGTCAAATCCTTTTGAAAAACATCATCCTAATCTCTCAGACCAAACATCTAGTTCATCTAGAAATTTCACCATCCAAATCAACATCAAAATCCCTTCTATCAAATCATCCTAAAGCAAACTTCATCTACCATCTACTACTTTGGTCCAAAACTTTGTAAACATCAAAATCACCCACTCTTATCATCCTTAGATTGACACTTTTTGGAAGATTCATCTCTTAAAAGTGAAAAATATATCCTTATCATGCTACCATCACCCTTTCATCTTTTATTTCATTTCCACTACCACATCTTCTTTGGGTCCACCAAAATCAATCCGGATTCTCTAAGGTCTACATCCCCCTTCCATCCACCTCAAAATCAAATCCATACACTTACATGCCCATAACAAGATCACAACACAAGAAGAATCAAGCAATGGCAGACTTTGGACAATATATGGGCATAGGAATGCCTAATACCAATGACAACAACCTACCAATCAACCAAACACACAACCCACCTACGGTCTTTCAAATTTTGACATATAATACCAATGAAAATCCCTTTCATTTCTTGTAACCACAACCACCACCACCACCCACCCTTAGCCAAGATGACCAAGATGTCTTGAACTTTATAGAAGACACCGACAACATGGACTTGCTTGACAAAATTCTAAGGTCGGATCCAAATAGATATCTTGACTACCTCCTTAAAATTGGTGCCCAACCACCCCACAACATGACATCATCCCAACCATCCACCTCTAACATCAATTCTACCACATCCTCCCAACCATCTACATCAAACACCCAACCTATCATCTCACAAACCTCAACTCCCACCGTATCTACTGCCACCACAAGCTCTAACGTTACCACATCTATGATTCCCACAAGTGTCTCCAATCCTACCACCTCCCAACCCGTCGCCACATCCACAATCACTACTAGCATACACTCTTCCATTATGTAAATCACCTTAGGCATCCAAGGGAACCTCACACATACAAGCACCTCCATGAGTGTGCCTCCACTCAACCCTCAAACCATAGCCTACATGTGACAATTCTTTTCACAACCACCTTACAACACGACCAACCCATCCAATGTCAATGCATCTCATATCAATCCATCCAATGTCAATCCATCTCATCTTACGTATATACAAAACCCCGTAGCATCATTAACACATCATAATCCAAATCCTCAAATACCTCCCCACATTCTCCAACAAATCTACACCTACCAACAACACCTCACACAACTCAACCAAAACACCACCCCACAGTATCAAAACATGACCTCCCAAAACCTCCAACATCAAACCCCACCCAATCTCCAGCAGCTCATCCATTAGCAAACTTACACACCACAACCGCCACCAACCCCAGATCTTACAAGCATTATACAGGCCTTGATTCAAAAGGTAGACGATATACAAACTGGGGCCAAATGAAAACATTATTCCTTTGAGAATATTTGTCCCTATCTATTTGATCGGACACTGTACATGCCCCCTCTCCCTAAAAATTTTGAAACACCCAAATTTGACAAATACAAGGGAAAGGGAGACCCTAGGGATAATCTTAGGGAGTTCTACCTTGCTTGTTTAAAAGTCTCGAACAATGATACATATCTAATGAGACTATTTCCAAGAAGCCTCGGTGGTCAAGCTACCGAATGGTTTGCATATCTTCCCCCAGGCATCAGGTCCTTCCCTGAGCTCACGAAAAAATTTGTCAACCATTTCTCCTATAATTTTGAACATGAAATCTCTATGACATACCTTTGCAACACAAAACAAAAGAGTGGAGAATCCTTCACTTCCTTCTTGCAGAGGTGGAGAAGCTTAGCAAGCAAACTCCCTTGGCCAATTCCTAAGAAACAATTAGTCACCATGTTTGTGACTAACCTAAATCAAGAAATAGGGTTTCATCTACAGATCCTTTGTGCGTCTACCTTTGAAGAAGTCATTGACAAAGGTACTACCATTGAAAGCTCATCACTAAGGGCTCCATCAAATTATATGACAAGTCCAACAGCAACAACAACAACAATAACAACAAACTCAATATCAATGTCCCCAATCCAAACAACAACAACAACACACAATCAAATGAGAAGCCACACTATTGGGGAAAGAACAAAAATACCTTGAATGAGGGTGTCACTAATGTGAAGGCCGTCCAACATGTACAGAATGAAACACCCTCAAATACGTATGCCACTAATGTAAATACCCAAAGGGGGCAATTTAAACAAAACAAACCTTGAAGACAATTCACACCTTTAGGGGAACCAATTAAGGATATCCTTGACAGATGTCTAAAGAAAGGTTTGATTACTCTCCCACCTGTTAAACCCCACCAAGAGAGTGAGCTCAAAGTCGTGTGGTACAATAAAAATGATTATTGCAACTACCACCGTATTGTTGGCCATAAGACCACTGTTTGCATGAAGTTAAAGCATTGTGTGCAAGACCTCATCGATTAGAACAAAGTCAATCTTGAGAAAAACACCCACCCATCACCTAATGCTAATCTAGGAGCTTACAAGGATCCACTGCCCAATCCTAACAAAGCCTCCTCATCTAATCAGGCCTACAACATCACCCCACCTTCTGCATCCTATGACTCTATCATAGGGCAGATAGAACCATCGTCTAACCATGTCAATACAATAACCATTCAGCCTCAAGCACCTGATTGCACCGTCACAACTCATCATGGCCACGTATCCATCCGCACAACTCCTACCACTGAACAAATGCCCACATCCACATCAAACCCCCTACCCCCTCGTCCAACCACACATCCATCGCCTACCAATCAGTACAACCTCCTAGAACATCTAGGAAAAACCCCAATGCAAATCTCCATACTTGAACTACTCCGCATGTCACCTCTCCATAAAGAAGTCCTTGATAAAGAAATCTTGGAAACCCAAGTTCTTGCCAACCTAAATGTGAATCAATTCCAAGCCATGGTGGGCCATATCACCGTGCCTCATCACCTCACATTTTCGGAAAGGGATCTTCCCACTTCACAACACTCACATAATGATGCCTTACACATTGAAGTTCGCATCCACAAACATACCTTCAAGAGAGTCTTAATAGATGGTGGTTTTGACCTAAACATGTGCACTCTTAAATTACCAAAACACTTGGGATACTCAGATGTGGTTGTAGACACTAGTGAATGCATAACAATCAAAGGGTATGATGACACTAAACGACTCTTTGAGGGTACTATAAAGCTCCCTATCCAAGTGGGACAAAAGCTAATGGAGACAAAATGTTAGGTCCTTGATCGTGATCTTCCCTACAATATTCTTCTTGGCTGACCATGGATCCATGCCATGCAAGCCGTCCCCTCCACATTCCATCAATGTTTAAAGTTCCCTCACAATGACATGAAAGCAACTATCTATGCCAATCCCTGCCCCTTCCAATATTGTAGTTTCTTAGAGGGCCATGACCACACCTTCTGTCCATATAACAAAGCCACCACTAAAGCCAATCCCACAACATCCACCTCATACATCGACCCCGCCAACATTGCCACCACTTCATCCCAAACACCTCCACCGCCTGAGGTCAAGATCAAGCTTAGTGACATGGGATGTGGGGAATATGACCTACACGGCACCTTTTGTGTGGGTACGTTACCCAACCCTAAAATGTTTGGCACCCCAAAGAAAGAAGAAGCCAATATAGTTGTCATCAAGTGCAAACCATCACCTACCTTTGAGAGGAAACATCTCCTTGGTCAAGATGTGCTCAAAGACATATCATCCTAGCTATATAAAGATAAAGAAACTAAGCAAGAAGCTCCCACAATACCAACAAAGATCTATCGTAAAGGGTCAGAAATTGTCAAAAGCATGGGCTATAAAGGACAAGGCAGTATTAGCCTTCATGAACAAGGGATCGTGGAACTAGTCCAAGCAACAAGAAATCCTTATACCCAAGGGTTAGGATATGATCAACAACAACGTATCCTCACTACTGGCAAATGTATCTTAGTCAAGGTCGCTACAGTCTCCCCTGAACTGAAGTGGCCTTGCAAGAGGTACATGGCAGCATTTGTGGGTGTTAGGGTTAGCCAACAGAAGATATCAATTAAATGCAAATAAAGATTAAACAGAGGAATGGAAATACACAGAAATAATAACAGCAAGAGACAAGTTTTAACATGGTTCACCCAAACTCAGGCTACATCCACCAAACAGAGAGTCCAATATTATTATCTAGTAAATCAAACCAATTACAATCAGTAATCCCTACAACTCAATACCACTGCAAAATGCTACAATACTATATCTCAAAACCCTAACCCTTAGCCGCTTTTATCAAGCCTTTTTGTTGGTTACAAAATAGGTTTTTTTTTATGTCGGTTACAAAAAATAGGATTTTTTATGTAGGCTCTAGAAAATTGTTTATGTAGGCTCTAGAAAAAAAATTTCAGAGGCTGCACCCCCAAACCCCTGCTTCTTAGGGGCTGCCACCCCCGAACCCCCGCTTGGGGCCCGGCCCAACCCCGAGCCCCGGTGAGGATACATGGCTAGTGTACAGTACTTTCCTGATCAGTCACCACATACCAATAGTGAGGTACATTCAACTGGGCCCGCTCTTGCTAAAAAGATCCTGAGGACCGGATACTATTGGCCAACCATGGAACGAGATGCCTACCGGTTTATCAGAAAATGCCTACCATGTCAATAGAATGGAGATCTCATTCGCGTACCAACACAGGAGTTGTAACCAATCACGACGCCATGGCCTTTCTCACAGTGGGGACTCGACCTTGTAGGAAAAATACATCCACCATCATCTAATGGCCATAAGTTCATCATCATCGCTACTGAATACTTCACTAAGTGGGTGGAAGCAATACCACTCACCTTCACCACTGGAACCCAAATATCCAAGTTCATCCTCCATTATATCATCTATCATTATGGTATCCCTCATTCCATCATCACTGACAATGGAAAGCCATTCAAGAACTAGGAAGACTGCACCTTGTGTGAAAAATTTCAAATCCAACACTACTTCTCCACTCCATATTACCCTTAAGGAAATGGTCAAGTAGAAGCTTCAAATAAAACCATCCTCCATGTTGGTGCCTACATATACATTTAGATTTTAGACTTTCATCTGCAAGCACCTTTCATAAAAATCCAAAGATTCTAAGTTCCTTAGCCTCTTGAGTTTCATGCATGTATCCATGTATATACATTGTTGTTTGTATGTACATTTGAAATGTGCAAGTTCAAATGTACAAATGCATATGTGCAAGGCTGGACTCGAAAGGAAATTTCAATCAGCCTTTGAAAATGGTGAAAAAATGGTTATATGCATAACGGGCTTCTATATACATTTCTGGGTATGCAAAAGAGAATGTATATCACAGATTCCTAGAATATTCCCTTCTTGTATGTGGCGGCTTGCATGTATATTTTGTTTGTATGTTCAAATATACATTCGCCACATACAAAGGAAACATGCAAGGAGGAATGTATATCGGGTTGTACATCATGCATGCATAAGGAAACATACAAGGGTGATGTACAAAGAGGCCGATGATACAAAGAGAATGTGCAAGGGTCAATGTATATTGGCATGCATGAAGGTGAATGTATATCCGATATACATTGAAAACATGCAATGGAAAACATCCAAGGGTCATATGCATTCATCACATACAAAGGAACATACAAAGAAGATTGTATGTTAGAAGATGCGTGCAGATGTACAAGTGCAAATGTACATTGGCAGCAAATATACAAGTCAACATGCAAGCGTACAGATGTAAAAGCAAAGATACAAGCCAGATTTCAAAGGTTCTTCCAATCTAACTCATAAAAACGTGGAGTTCATACCTTGTATGTATATCCACGTTGTATGTTTCCACATACAAGTTGATATACAAAGAAAAAATATACAGTCTAGACCCAAAGGAGGAGTCAAATGCAGTGAATAAAATTTGGGGTCTGTAGCTTGTATGTATGTGTGCATTGTATATGCAATATACAATGAAAGATTCAAGAGTAGAGATACAACGTGGATTTCAAAGGTTATTCAAATTTGCTTCATAAGTGTGTTGAGATCCGCATTGTATGTATATTGCACTTGTATGCGCATTATACAATGTGATATGCAAAAGGGGGAGATACAAGCCAGACCTGAGCTCGATTTCAAATTGTTCTATAAAAATTTGGGATCCGTTCCTTGTATGCAGCATGATTGTATGAATATACAATCATATTGTGCAAAAGAAAAAAAGATACAATGGGTCATCGGTGAGACTTCGCCCATCGATGGTTTCATCCATACTCATTCCGATGGCTGATGGAGATACAACTGCACAGAGATGGAGATCAAATCAAATGCTACCACGTGTCCAGAACTGTTATATGTATATGCAGATGCATATACAAAGGTTTTATAAGGCGAAAAGGGGCAAAAAGCAAAATGTATGTTTGCCATGTGAAAAGTCAAATAGAAAAAGTCACATGCATGGCAGGTTTATATTGGCCGATGGACTTTTCATAGCAATTTGGAGCTGTAGATCTTAGCAGAGGGAAAGGAAACTGACGGCTTTGTTTAAATGATGGGTTTTCCACGCTTCTATAATGGCATTCTTGGTGGGAAAATTTGCAAAGCACACAGTCTGCTGTGTTTCCAAGGTCGCGAGTTGGTATGCCATTAATGGCAGGTTTGCAGAGAGGTATGGGTCAAGTAGATAGGTCAACCACCTGATTTAGTGAGAAAATCTTTAGGCGGCGGTGCAGATCCCGAGATCACTTGCTCTTTCCTTTGTTTCTCTCGGCTGCATTCAATGTCTTAGGCGCCATTCTGGAGATGCATTGTATCTGGCAACATTTTGAAATGCCTTGTAATTAATTGTTGAGTACACATTCTTGCTATATAGCAGGCTGTGTTACTCATTTTAAGGTTGTTGAAGACTTGGGCAAAATTTTTGGAAAATAATGAGAAACAAAGCCTTTCTTAGTTGTTTTATCTCTGTTGGAGTTTATGAGTTGCATTTTGAATGCACCTTGCACATATTTTCAATTTCATTATTGTTTTATATGAAAAATGCACTCTTGCATGTATTTAGTTGCTTGTCTCCATTTGTTGTATGCATAGCTTCTTTCGAATTTGGTTGCTAAGGGTTTCTTAGATTCTTGAATATAGACCTTCTGTATTGCATGCTTGATTTGTGACTTCCATTCAAGGAGTGGATTAATTGTTTTAGGTTAAGTATGGAGAAGAATGTATGTCAGCAGGGATATTTGTAAGTAGAAGTAGTTAAATACTCAGTCTTGGGTGGTGTTTGGAAGGCAAGTACCAATCTGACCCCTTGAAACTTGAATGCCAGTGCAAATCATTCATTTGTATACATCTAGTTGACTCCTTGCCCTGAGATAGGCACCAGTCTACTCCTGGTGTTGTGTTATGTTTCCAAAACACCTATCTTGCATCCAAAACATTAAACAAATCATTTCATAACTCCAACCTATTAGTTGTAGGAGTAGGAATAGGACCCCTGCATACTCTCATACCTAACTAGTTAGATATGTCCAAGAATGTTGCTAGCCTTGTGATCTATCATGCATGTCTTGGTCCACACATGAGAGTATTCTGCCTGTTGTTGTAAAGCTAAATCTTTCTGTCATTGGGCGAGTCAAGATCAAATCTTTAGCAAATAGGGATACCCCCCTTGGTGCAGCAGAACCAGAAGTGAAGGGGAGGCAGCTCACGCAACCTCCTATATTAGTTGGCTGAATCTGCCTATGCATTGGAACCGAAAACCCTAAAGCAGATTTAGGAGAACTCCAAAAAAATGGTGACTCTACTAGGGATGTGATTTAAAAGTGTTATCTTGTTTCCCTAGGTAGGGGTTTCAGGCCTGGAGGTGCCTTGTTGCAGCAAACTTGAAAATTTTTATGTGTGGCTTTGCTATTGGAGAACCTAGAAAGGAAAGAAATGAATTTTCAGCTTCAGCCAGTTTGAAGCTTATTCGCCTACCAAGGATGTGGCGACTCTGTTGAATGAACCTATCAGTAGTTGCAACATATCCATGTATTTTAATAAGTTTTAAAGGATTCCGTATTTGGTGGAGTAGGACCGGTTAAAAGGGAAATATTGGTGATAAGCTTGCATGCTTTGCATTTGTGGAGAATGTATTTTGTGTTTCAAAAGAAGCATGCAATCTTATTGAAATTCATTTAGAGGACTTTAGGAAAGTTGAAATAGCAATTTATCCTATAAAGGCCTAAGGTCATCATTGATTCAAAATCTGAGTTGAGAAGAGGGTTGCAAAAACACACATAAGATGTATTATCAGCCCATCTACCCTTGTGAAGTGTCAAATGCAACAATGTGTAATAACCCATTCCAACCATGTGATAAAAGAGGCTTTAGCATTGACAGATATTAGCCCATCAATTTCAATGGTATTTCTGGTTATCCAAATGCTTTTCCATCCAAGATCAGAAAGTATTTGCCTAAATTCAGTGGTGTAAAGGATGAATCAACTAAGAGACACTTGCAACAGTTTATAAATGTTATAGATGATTTTGAGATTGACCATGAAGATGTAGTTATGAGATTATTTGTTCAATCTCTAGATGAAGATGCAAGGGACTGGTTTTCCTACCTTCTAGCACACTCTGTCAGCTCTTGGCAAGAATTTAAATCAGCATTTCTAGAACAATTTGGTGAAAGAATTTCTGAATATGCGGTCATCAGTGATTTCATGTACATCCATATAGAAAAGGATGAGTTGATTCCAGCCTTTAACCTTAGATTTATGAAGGCATTGAAAAGAATTCTAGAATGCATGAGACCTAATGATGCATTGTGCCTAGTGGTTTATTTGGGAGCATTTGATAAAAAATGAGTTATAGACTGAGAGATAAGGAGCCCACCACATTGCATCAGGCACATCAATTTGCAATGGACATTGAAAACAACTGGAGATATGGAATTCAAAATTGCTATTTCTCTGCAAATTTTTGCTGTCCTGCAGTCCCCAATGTTGATGAAAGATGTAATTTAAGTGTTGAAAATGAATGTCAAAGCACTCACACCCCTACTATCCCTGTTTATGCATCAGTTAAAGGTAATGATGACTCTTCTATAGAGGAGGAGGATGTCCTAATTGGGCCAGCAAATGAAGCTGATAATGATGATTTTTCAAGTAATATTTACATGCCAGTCCTTAGCAAAGAGCCTTCATGTTTTAATGATCTAGTTATGCATAGTTGTGATCATATGGATCAAGAGTCAATTCCAGTTTCATCAGGAAGCATTAGAGGGCTAGAGAATGATATGGATAGTTCAGCTTTAGAGTACATTAAAGTAGCAGAGATCCTATATGTGGGGCAATCATATGATAAAGATGATATCCATGATCAGTTCATGGACCAGGTTTGTTCTTCTTATGACTCTAGATTTGGTAATACTAAAGAAGAATTGGATTGTCATGGAGAAAAAGCAAAGACCTTTGCAATGAGTGTGAATCCCCTTTATGATGAGCCTCTAGATTCATTGAACATTGCGAGTCATGACCTTCATTGGTGTAGGATTAACCCTTTTTGAAGATGATGATGTATATGAGGAGACAACTGACATGGGTGTTGTATCAGTTTGTAAAGAGGGGACATATAAATTAGAGGCAGAGATCTTTAGCTCTTGTGAAGATAATATGGATATGCAAACTATGTATAATAATGGGTGTGAGGATCAAGTTTTATTTTCAATGTCAATAGATGACATTGAGGGTCTCATATATTCTGAATGTTTTGAGTTTTTTGATCAGCTAGATGAGTACCTGGTAATGTTCAACAGCCAGAGTGACATAGGTAATAATGATAGTGGTAAGCTTTCAAAAATGGCAAAGCATGTGATTCAACAGATTGGCTTATGGGCAAATTATGTTGACATTTTCAGTTGTGGTTGGGGTAGTTTAGACCAGAATCAACCATTTGATAGGAGGATGTTATGGTTTTTCATTTTTGGCTGCCTAGGCCCACCAAATAATGTTTCAAAAATGTATTTGTGATGCAGATTGGTGAAATGTTTGACTCTGTAGCCCAATGGATAAGGGATTGGTCTGCATACCAGAGATCTATGGTTCTCGCCATACCTGCAAGAGGCATCTGTCCCCAGACAGAGCCAGTGTTGGTGCCTGCATAGACATTCAGGTTTTAGACTTTCATCTGCAGGCACCTTTTATAAAAATCCAAAGATTCTAAGTCCCCCAGTCTCTTGAGTTTCATGCATGTATTCTTGTATATACATTGTTGTTTGTATGTACATTTGAAATGTGCAAGTTCAAATGTACAAATGCATACGTGCAAGGCTAGACCCGAAAGGAAATTTCAATCAACCTTTAAAAATGGTGAAAAAATGGTTATATGCATCTTTCTATGCATATCGAGCTTGTATATGCATTTCCGGGTATGCAAAAGAGAATGTATATCACAGATTCTTGGAATATTCCCTGCTTGTATGTGGCGGCTTAAATGTATATTTTGTATGTTCGAATATACATTCACCACATATAAAGGAAACATACAAGGAGGAATGTATATCAGGTTGTACATCACGGATGCATAAGGAAACATACAAGGGTGATGTACAAAGAGGCCGATCATACAAAGAGAATGTGCAAGGGTCAATGTATATTAGCATGCATGAAGGTGAATGTATATCTGATATACATTAAAAACATGCAATGGAAAACATACAAGGGTCATATGCATTCGTCACATACAAAGGAACATACAAAGTAGATTGTATGTTAGAAGATGCATGCAGATTTACAAGTGCAAATGTACATTGGCGGCAAATATACAAGTCAACATGCAAGCGCACAGATGCAAAGGCAAAGATACAAGCTAGATTTCAAAGCTTCTTCCAATCCAACTAATAAAAATGTGGAGTCCGTGCCTTGTATGTATATCCACATTGTATGTTTGCACATACAAGCTGATATACAAAGAAAAAATATACAGTCCAGACCCAAAGGAGGAGTCAAATGCAACAAATAAAATTTGGGGTCCATATTTTGTATGTATGTGTGCATTGTATATGTGATATACAATGAAACATGCAAGAGTAGAGATACAATGTGGATTTCAAAGGTTATTCAAATCTGCTTCATAAGTGTGTTGAGATCTGCATTGTATGTACATTGCACTTGTATGCGCATTATACAATGCAACATGCAAAAGGGGGAGATACAAGCTGGACCTGAGCTTGATTTCAAATTGTTCTATAAAAATTTGGGATCCGTGCCTTGTATGCAAGGTGATTGTATGAATATACAATCATATTGTACAAAAGCAAAAAAGATACAATAGCTCATCAGTGAGACTTCGCCCATCAGCAGTTTTGTCCATACTCATTCTGATGGCCGATGGAGATACAACTACACAGAGATGGAGAACAAATCAAAGGTTGCCACGTGTCTAGAACTATTGTATGTATATGCAGATGCATATACAAAGGTTTTATAAGATGAAAAGGGACGAAAAGTAAAATGTATGTTTGCCATGTGAAAAGTCAAATAGAAAAAGTTGCCTATGTGGTAGGTTTCTATTGGCTGATGGACTTTTCATAGCAATTTGGAGCCGCAGATCTTAGCGGAGGGAAAGGAAATTGACGGCTCTATTTAAATGATGGGTTTTCCATGCTTTTATAGTGAAATTCTTGGTGGGAAAATTTGTAAAGCACGTAGTCTGCTGCGTTTCCAAGGCCACGAGTTGGTATGCCATTAATGGAAGGTTTTACAGATAAGTATGGGTCGAGTAGACAGGTCAGCCACCCGATTTAGTGAGAAAAGTTTTAGGCAGCGGTGCAGATCCTAAGCTCACCTGCTCTTTCCTCTGTTTCTCTCAGCTACATTCAATGTTTTAGGCACCATTCTAGAGATGCATTGTATCTGACAGCATTTTGAAATGCCTTGTAATTAATTGTTGAGTGCACATTCTTGCTATATAGCAGGCTGTGTTACTCATTTTAAGGTTGTTGAAGACTTGGGCAAAATTTTTGGAAAATAACGAGAAAAAAAGCATTTCTTGGTTGTTTTATCTCTGTTGAAGTTTATGAGTTGCATTTTGAATGCACCTTGCACATATTTTTAGTTTCATTGTTGTTTTATATGAAAAATGCACTCTTGCATGTATTTTGTTGCTTGTCTCCATTTGTTGTATGCATAGCTTCTTTTGAATCTGGTTGCTAAGGGTTTCTCAAATTGTTCAATATAGACCTTCTATATTGCATGCTTGATTTGTGACTTCCATTCAAGGAGTGGATTAAATTGTTTTAGGTCAAGTATGGAGAAGAATGTATGTCAGCAGGGATATTGTAAGTAGAGGCAGCTAAATACTCAGTCTTGGGTGGTTTTTGTAAGGCAAGCACCAATCTGACCCCTTGAAACTTGAATGCCAATGCAAATCATTCATTTGTATACATCTAGTTGACTCCTTGCCCTAAGATAGGAACTAGTCTGCTCCCTGTGTTGTGTTATGTTTCCAAAACCCATGTCTTACATCCAAAACATTAAACAAATCATTTCATAATTCCAACCTGTTAGTTGTAGGAGTAGGAATAGGACCCCTGCATACTCTCATACACAACCAGTTAGATATGTCCAAGAATGTTGCTAGCCTTGTGATCTATCATGCATGTCTTGGTCCACACATGAGAGCATTCTGCCTGTTGTTGTAAAAATAAATCTTTCTGTCATTAGGTGAGTCAAGATCAAATCTTTAGCAAATAGGGATACCCCCTTGGTGCAGCAGAACCAGAAGTGAAGGGGAGGCTCCTCACGTAACCTCCTATATTAGTTGACCGCATCTACCTATGCATTTGAACTGGCAACCCTAATGTGGATTCAGGAGAACTCCAACACTTCACATTCTAAAGAAGATAGTTAGTGAAGTTGGCCATGACTAGCACGTCCAGCTCAACCCTGCCCTATGGGTCTATCATACAAGCATCCATACCTCCACATGAGCCACTCCATTTTCTCTGGTCTTTGGATCTGACGCCATTTTACCTATTGAGGTCAAGCTCCCATCCCTAAGAGTATCTCTACAAAACATAATCACTGATGAGGAATACCGAGTCATAAGGTTGCATCAGCTAGAATTACTGGATGAGAAACGTTTGGATGCGTTGAACCACCTATAGGCCTATCAAAATCACCTTAGAAGAAGCTATAACAAGAGAATTAGAAACTAAAAATTTGAAGTAGGTGACCTTGTCCTTATGGAAAACTAGAAAAACTTACAGGAGCACCCTAAGAAAGGAAAGTTTGAACCCAATTGGCTAGGGTTGTATGTCATCACAACCACCTATGGATCATGAGCATACCATCTTGCAACACTCGAGGGGCAGCCTCTGGATGAGCCTATGAAAATTCTACACCTGAAGAAATTCTACGCATAACCCATTAAGTACCACAATCAAAAAATCAAAAAAATCAAAAAATCAAAAAAATTGAAAAATTGAAAAAATCAAAAAATTGAAAAAAATCAAGAAAAACCTGAGTGCAATAAAGACTTCCAATGGTGAAAATAACTTTGGTGACACCTTGGATTGGTACCATGGTGAAAACCTGTTTCAGGTGCCATGCGTAGTGGCCGGTTCTACCATCTAATAAGTCCTCTTTCTGTCACAACACTCCATATCGCACACATCCCATGGCTTGAAATTCTGAAACATCAAGTCCCATCATCCCCACCCCGCACTATCCCACCCAAGGTAAACTCATGGAATGAGGATCCTTGTAAGCTTCCTTTTGTACAGCTGCAAAAATAAAAAAATCCAAAAACAAAACAAAACACAAAAAAATCCAAAAACAATAGAAAACCAAAAAAAATTAAAAAACAACACAAAATCAAAAAATCCAAAAACAATACAAAATCATCAATATCAAAAAAAATCCTTCCTAAATAGTTCACTACAAATCACCCCCATACATCAATCTCACTGCAACTCGTGACCATCAACATCGATCAACTCTCAGCATCACGAAACCATTCCCACATCATCAAGTCATGCAAGAACTACATATTCCTCTCACCTGCATATGAAAAGTACCTTGATCCTGTGGACACAGGGTATGTAGGCAGTTTAGAATACGAAGGATGTATCTAGTACTCAGGTACATAAGATGCACCCATCCAACCCATTTGGATAGTGCCCATTAACTAAGCTTGCTGGACCCAATAAATGACACACAAGCTAAGTATACGCTTGAAGCATGGTCCCTAACGCAAAAATCATCAATCAACATACCAACTATAATCCCACACATGGCCTGACTATCCTTTTGCCCACCTTTCAAAAATTATCCAACTAGATCCAACCGATTCATGTCCTAGGATATATTGTTCCTACAATGGACAATAATCTGTCCTTCTATCAACATGTATCTTGGAAAGAGCACACAAAGGCTATTTGTATCTTTTTGTTGGTCCTTTTGATTGTTTATTTTTATCTTTCTGTCCCACTCTAGGTCATTTCCAAAGCTACCTTGATCTCATTATATCATGGTAAGTGGCAGACAACACCTAGAGTAGACACGGTCATTATTTCTGTATGTTGTGCTTGTGGGTTAGTTTCATTACTCCAAGAATAGTATTCATATCTTGAAGCATGGGTCGGTTCTAGCATGATGTGCCCCATTTGCATATATAGGCATCAAAACCTTATATGTACTATTAGCACTCATCGCTATGAGTCCCCCTCCTAGGCTAGGCGAGGTTATACTACCTTGGACATGCATGAAATCAACCTATTGTTTGCAGGTTTAGTCCATGCAATCATGGGATATATATCATCACCTGGGTAATCTCATACCTTTATGAACTATATTCTACATTGCTATAATAAACCAAGAAATGCTCTCAATCAATGTTATGCAACTACTGTCACTAGCTCAAATCATCATGCTAATCATCTATTCAACTCTACCATCTGGGTCTAGATTTTGTAAACACCTACGCCTACCCCCCCACTCCTCCTAACTTCCCTTACTAATTCCATCCCTCCAACTTATTTCCACTCAACACATCCCAAACCAAACCATATCCCCCCCTCAATGATGTGGTGTTTCATGACCTAGCAACTCCCTCATTAACCATCCCAACCCCCCCACCCAATCTAGCCATAGGCAATCATACCCATACCCCATCCATCCACCCTATTCCCCTATCATACAGCCCCACCACCTAGGGTCCAACAAAGAACATCATGTGTATCAAGACTTAATCATCTCACATATCACCTAGTTTGCATTAAATCACTTATTTTCAATCCCACATATCATTTAGTTTACATATTATTCAATTTGCATTTCATTAGGTGCATTTTATAATTAGTTAGTTGCATATCATATATCATTTCATCAGCATTTCATTTAGGTGCATTTTAGAGTCATTTAGTTTCCATATCATAATCATTTAATTTGCATGTCATTTAGGTGCATTTTAGAATCATTTAGTTTCCATATCATAATCATTTAATTTGCATTTAATTTAGGTGCATTTTAAAATCATTTAGTTGTACATTATATATCATTTAACATTGCATCTCATAATCATTTAAGTTTGCAATTCATTTAGGTGCATTTTAGAATCCTTTAGTTGCATATCATAATCATTTAGTTTGTCATCATGTAGATGCATTTTAAAATCATACATCATTACATTCCATAATCATTACATTGCATGCCATATATCATTTCATAATCATTTAGTTACATTGCATAATCACAATCATTATTATTTAGTTGCATTTTATAATCATCTAGTTGCATATCCATATTTTCCATTCATAACATATTTAGATAAACAGACATTTACATTGCATTACATTTTATATCCATAATAAATGTTTATTAATCTGAACATTTATTTTGCATTATACATCATAGTCCATAGATCACAAACAAGTATATATCAAAATAGCTCAACAATCATTACATCCATCAAGTTACATCCATAACATCAACATAATAAATTGCATAAACACAACTCATCCATAGCATAAATCCATAAAGCATACTATATCCATCAACATAAGCATCATCATAATCATATAAGAGCATCATATCATATATCATCATCGCAAAAGTATACATCGCTCATATATATACATAAAAAAATATAATATGTCATCATACAATGCCTCCAAGGGCCAAAATGATACAACTGTCACATAGAGGACCCTCTCTCTGATGCACTGGGGGATCTTGGCCCTGGTGGTGGCTGTGGTCCTATCTATGGTTGTGGTTGCGGCTGTGACTGAACCTGAACCTGTGGAACCTATGGGGGCACATGTGATGGAGGACCCATTGGCTATTGAATAGACTGAACCAATCTAGATTTGTGTGACCTAGATGACTTGGCCCCACTGATCTCACTATAGCTTGGTGCATGCTACTCTGTTGGCACTTCTACATGATAGAGAACCTAATAATAATCTGCCCATTGACTGGCCTTTGACAACTGTCCTTGTGCATGAGACAACTGTGTCTGCATCAGTGTCAAAACTGGGGCTATACCAGCACCTGAGGCCTATAAACTACTCACCATAGCCTTTGCCTACCGAGCTCTCGCAAGTGCTACATCCCACTCTTTGGTCAAAACCACTATATCGCCCTGAGCCTGGGCTAACTATACCTGTAATGCAGCCAGTTGTCCATCAGAACCATCCAATAAGGCCACTGTCCCCCGCAACTGCACCAACTCTGCCTCACGGCTCTCCAAAGCCTCCTGCAAGCTAGTTACCTATGCTTGCAGAGTCTCAACCTCCTCCTCCTCTCCACTCTGAGGCCACTGAGGAGAGGTCAACCCTTGAAGCCCTAACTCTCCACCTAACCTTGAGGTGTCGGCCTCTACTTGCCGCCCTGCTGCAACAGCCTGCTGCTGCTGCGATACCTGCGGTGGGGTTAGAACACCCATGTCAACCCTTGGCTATCCCGCACACCATTGAGGCCCTCCATGTCATCGTACCACTCCAATCTGAAACTACTCAACAGGCACCTACTATATAGGTGCCTACTATCTCACCTGCTACTGGGGCACCTGTCTAGCTGCCACTGTTGCCAGCACATCCATAGGTTGCCCATCCCTCCCAAACTCCCCCTCCTCTCCATCCCCCCAACCTCCACAATGTAGTCCGCAATAATCTCCTCACCCTCCTCCAAGAAATCATCTCCATCAAAATCATCATCTCCATCCTCCTCAGAATCCTCATCCCTTGAACCTGCCACCTCCTTCAAAAGGACTACCTCATCTGATGGGTTAGTGAACCAATTCGGTTGCCACATCCGCCACCATGTCTTATATGCAGGAGTAGTGCCTACATATATGACCATACTCTACCAATCCCACTGCAATGGCTAGAAAGCCGTAAAATCCTCCAGAGCAACCTGGGGCTGTATCATTGTAGGCTAATAATGGACATCCCGACGGGTCCATGCAAAATTGCCATCTACTATGGGGCATCATGTCGTAACCCAAATTGTCGCATAACTTGTAACAGTAGATACATGTTGATCATATGGTCTCCTTGACCTATCAAGTAGCATTGCTAAAAACTAAAAGGCATGTGCACATCATCATCTTGCCATGGCTCCACTCTAACGTAAGGTTGCCAGGTCACCCAAATGACATCATCTAGCACCTGTCTCCAATACCGAACCTGTCCAGTATATGTGTACTCAACATCTCGATATAGGAATACAAAGGCCTCAAACAGATGGCGATAATACCCACATCTGAGCTGAGTGCCCACAATATGCTCCCAGATCCACACATGCAGCAAAGTAACCCCGGCTGATAAAGCTGAATCATAATGCTAGACAATTGTATGCATCTCATGATAGAGCTGCACCAGCATCACTGGTCCCCAGGCATACACGGTCTCATGTCTAACCATCCCCTCGATCATCTCTCCCCATCCAACTGGAGATCCCCTACCCCTCCTATCGGGCATCACTACACCACCAATCAATGCGCACAGGAATAAGGTAAAGTGGTCTACACCCGTCACCAGTGTCCCCTCATAACTCATCTCCCTCCTATCTGCTAATAAAATAATGTGATCGCAGCCAAACAATTTGATCAAGGCCCTTCGTCCCCTCCTCATGTCATATGTCACCCACCGGCCATGAATAGGTAGCTCGAGGATGTGATAAACATCCTTAAGAGTGATAGTAATCTCACCAGTAGGAAGCAAAAATGTACAAGTCGCTAGCTGGTACCACTCTACAACCGCAGTAATCAGAGCTCTATGAGCTCGCAACACTAGCATCGACTCAGCTGTCAAGAGCCCTAACCTCGCCAGTCTGGCCTAGGTGGCATCATCAAACTGATCAAATAGTGCCATCACAGATGGCATGTGTCTCTCCTGTGAGGACACTATAAATGACCTTGTCTCCTGCATCCACAACTTTTTGGTCAGAAATCTACCTATCTTTTTTTGAATCAACCTTGTCTTCTAATGTTGAAAGCCAAAAAATACTTTAGCACCACAACAGACCATGTTTCGTGCCATTTTTCACAATAGCACTACCACATCTCCCCAAGGTGCTAATACAGATAATAGCGCCATTGCGCAAACCACTTTGCACCATTTTCAAAAATGGTGCCACCCTGCCACTTGGCGATAATCTAAGAAATAGTGCCAGTTCTTCTGAAAGCGCACATATCACATATGGTGTTGATCCTCTACATTGCGTTCAATTTAAATATAGCACCACTATATCAAATAGCACTAGTCTAGAACATAGCGCTACCCTAATACCCATTTGGTACCAAAGCGCCAGAATCCCAAACCCAACGCACATTGTGCCAATATAGAGGATGGTACCAAAATGCTAAGCATTTGGCGCCAATCCACCTCTATTCTACCCAAGCGAATAGCACCAATCCAGAGGATTGCGCTAATCTGCTTATTTTTGGCACTGCACAATCTTGCGATAGTGCCACAATCCCAAAACCTAATTCCTGAACACAAAAAATGTGACAAAATCAAAAAATCACAAAGCCAGGGTCAGGCCCTACCTAGGGTCTAGCCTCCAGTGCTCGGCCATACGATTAGAAATGCTTAGAAATGTCTGTGAGTCGCGGGAATTAGGGATTGCGCTCTGCCATCTCTCCTTTGCTAAGTCTTCTCACGAGTTCAATGTGTGCAAATGTGCATCCTTAGGGCCCACTAGTCTAAATATAGTAAGCCATGTCATCCTTTTGCCCACTCTTTTTCCCCTCCAGGGTGCAGATCACAACCTTTTTCCTCTATTTTTCTTCCTATCATCTTCTTTTTCCATCCCCTATCCAACTTTCACTCCCGTTGCATCCTTTCGAGAGCTCGCCCTAATTTTTTTTATTTTTTCTACCAACCTCTTGAGGGGGCATCCCTCACCCATCTTATTCCTTCCTAGTAGCTGGGGCATATCTTTCTTTGACTCGACACCACTTCCCTCCTAGGTCCTGACACCATGTCAAAGAGGGGCAAATGTAGACACCTAAAAATGTCTTTATCATCAAACTGACTCTCGACATCCCTAAACATACCAATTTCCCTTCTAATCAATTAATCAAATTTTTATTTAATTAATTATCCCTTCATCACCTAATTTTTCATCATTTTATCCCCAACAGTTGAATTAATTCTATTAATTCAATAGTTTAAACTTTAGCCCATCAATTAAATAAATATGCAATATTTATTTTGTCAATTCTCCCTCCTCACTAAGCCCAATTAAGTAGCTAAATCATGTTTAACTAATTAATTCATCCTATTAAATGACCTATCCCTACCCTAGGTAATTAAATAGTCATTATCTAATTGCCTACTCTAGCCTATCCCATCCTAGCCTTAGGATTAATTAAATAAAACCTTATTTAATTAATCTTAACCCCTCATTTAAGTGGTCAAACCTAGCTTAACACCCTTCCCCACATTCTCCAAATAAAAAATTGGAATATATCCACATAAGTCATTTTTTTATTAAAATATGTCAAAAATCACATTTAATATCTCTTACACCCCTTACCCATGCCATGCCTCATTTATGTCCACTCATCCCCAAATGAATTTTGAATTATTTTTACCTTTCCCCATATGAATTTTTAATTCACACATATTCCATCTCACCCAACCTCATTAACTCCACCCCTTTCCCAAGATGAATTTAAAATTCATCTTTATTCCTAGCCCTCCACTCCTCCAAGATGAAATTTGGGCCCTTCACATCATCTTCATCCTCCACCATTGATCTCCTAAATCAATCTCAACGCTTGGATCAAAACCTCTCCAAAATATCTATAAATACAACATCCTCCAACCTATTTTAGGATCCAATTTTCAAGTAATGTTACCATGCCCAAAAATCTCTTGAGCTAGCTTGTGTGTTGCATTATAATAGAGCATTTCACATTTTTTTTCATTATCTAGGGTATATCTTAGAGGCTTTTGGGTGCAAGCTTCTTCCCCTTTGATGAGATTGGGTCTTCACATCAAGATATAAGTTCTTGTTTTGTATGCATTTAGTTTATGTTTTTACCTTTGATTTGGATTTCTTAATCACAATAGCATAGAGGAGAGTCAATCACCACGTCTTTACAAGGTGAGTCTTCAGACCTATACAAAGGTCACTCTTCTACACAGATAGGAGATATGTTGCATGGTAGTGTGACTGAGCCAAGCACTATAGGTGCACAAAGTAATATACAGAGATAGTGGGTCCTCTACAATTAGAGGTTGATGATGTTGAAAACTTACTCCAGAGACTAAATTTGGACTCAAATATACAGCCTGAGTAAGGTCTGAAATTGAGGAGGTCTACCTATGAGAAGAGAAGACCTACGAATCATGAAGACCATGAGTTATTGCTCTCTGATTATGCAGAGCTAGCAACATATAAACAAGCCTGCAAGCATGAAAATGCACACAATTTGATGGCAGCCATGAATGAAGAAATGGAGTCATTGAGAGTCAATAACACTTGGGATTTGGTTCCTCTTCTACCAAATCGAAAGCCTCTCAAGAACAAATGGGTTTATCATTTGAAAGATGAAGATGGAGGGAGTAAAATTTATAGGGCTAGATTAGTCGTCAAGGGGTTTGATCAGCAAAAAGGTATTGATTTTACTAAAAAAAATTATCTAGTTGTCAAAATGGACACAATTCATGTTGTGTTGGGTTTGGTAGCTGTTTGGGATTTAGAACTTGAGCAACTCGATGTGAAAACAATATTTCTACATGGAGACATTGATGATGATTTTACATGGAGCAACCTAAAGGTTTTGCTCAACCAGGTAAGGAGCATTTATTTTGCAAGTTGAAGCAGAGTTTGTATGGGCTGAAGCAAGCTCCAAGACAATAGTATTTAAAATTTGACCACTTCATGACTGATAACAACTTTATTCAGTGTGAATTAGATCCTTGTGTTTACCACAAGAAGCTCAATACTGGTGATTTTGTCATCCTTTTCCTCTCTATGTTGATGATATTTTAGTTGCTGGTACTAGTGTTAAGATTATTGCTTAGCTAAAGCAATAGTTGGCTCTTCATTTTTCCATGAAAGACCTTGGACCAGCCAAAAGAATACTTGGGATGTACATATTTAGAAACAGAAATAAAAGAGAACTCAGGTTGTCCCAAGAAAACTATACTGCCAAAGTGTTGGACAGATTTAATATCTCTGAAGCCAAACCGACATCTACTCCTTTAGCTGAACATTTTCACCTATCTTTAGCTATGTCTCCAAAAAATTAGGAAGAGGAAGATGGAGTGGACACACAGCAATTAATGTGGTTCACCATATAAAATGGTTACATCCACAAATAAGGGATTCTCCTTAGAAATATGTTCATCAACACTTCACACATACATTCATCTCTGTCTATAGATTTATGGTGAACCACGTTAATTGCTATGTGTTCACTCCATCATTTCCTTTGGGTTATGTTATTCACTATTGCCTACCTTCTAAGCACGATTTATGTGTGGGCGACACCAATTCTGAAACTCATCGGTCAAGAAGATGATATTGCAGAACTAGCGGGGAAATTCGTAGTGTGGATGTGGCCACAATTATTCACTTATGCCGTGATTTATCCACTAGTAAGGTTTTTATAGGCATAGAGTAAAGTGTGGGCGATGGCGGTGATTATTGGTAGAGCACTAGTTGTGCATGCGGTGTTGAGTTGGGTGTTAATCTTTAAGTGGGGATGTGGACTGTGGGGGGCAACATTAATATCAGTATGTATAGACACACTATTATTCTAAAGACATCACACATAAGCATGCAAGTGACCTATATGCAAATATTGTAGATTATGATTATTTGCCCATTAGAAAATTGAAGTGTGCTCTAATGATTTTTGAGTCTTTAGAAGCATTACCTTTCTGAATCTTTAGAAATGCTAATACAAATTCAAGGCTTCTCTAGAGTTGGTAATGGTTGATACAATCTCATATTTTGACTATTCCCTTTTGTATATTGATATGTATGACACTTCTACACAAATTTCTTAACATTTGACCCCATATTGGGCTAATAGTATCCTTCTATCAATATTGCCAACATCTCATCATTTCAAAAATATCTGGCTAGTCCATCATTGTGTTTTTTCTTTTGTAGAGTTAGAAATCACTTACTTTGAAATTTCCATTCTATGTTGTACACTCATTAGGGGAAGGGAGCTAGAACGTACGTGGGGACCCTAATGTGCGATAGGACCATCACACGTTGGGGCCCACACATACGCACCGGTCCCCCAAAAGTTACACATTTCTTCTTTCATAAAAAACACTTTAAGCTCAAACATAAATCAGATATAAAATTCATATTTTATAGTATAATATTGTCAACATAACATTAAAAATATAGCAGCCAAACATGTAATCTTGTTTTCAACTTGTATCTAACATATCAGCCTATGGTAGGAACTTTAAACTTAAACAACATTAACATAGAACTTTGCACCCTTCCCCATAAACATTATAAAGAGAACTATCACACCAATCCAAGAGTCACTTCTGAACTTACTCCCAACTACACAACTATAGAACAATGTCACCTCAGCACAAATCAAACCCATCTATCCCATTTTTTACTCAAGTGCTAACCCATTACAATGATTTGTCCCACCATAGTATAACTCCAACCACATGCCAATGCATCAGCCTATCTCATCAGACATGAGACTTACAATACGTATTAGTAGGAGTCTATCCCATTTCACCAAGTAGGGTGCGCACGTACTAGCTCCTTCCTCTAAAAACCCACCTGCATCAAAATTTTTAAGGTGTAAGGCCACCATTATTCATAAAAAAATTATGGAAACAAATGCAAACAATACACCAAACCAATCAACTCAAGAATTAATAGCCCAAATCAACCAAATCTATAATTTATATCACCCAGAATTCAAATTTGAGATAGGACAAGGATTTAATTCGCCACACCAAACACCCATCAATAAAATTCAAAAAATTCCCAATTCAAATAGCCATGAAATCCTTGATGTATTCACTTATTCTGTAGTGAGAGACATAAGAAACGGAGGAGTGACAAACACAGATTCTAGTTCAGTAGCATCCATATTATTCCAGGTATTTCCCTTAGTTTTTTCCATTCATAAGCTTTATATTGTTCTTCATTACAGCGATGAAAGTCATAGGTTAGCATTTGTCTTTCCCTATGTTTTATATTGAAACACATATGTCATAGTTTAGCATTTTTGTTTCCCTAGGGTTTATCTTGCAAATATTACCGTCATAGTTTAGCTTAAAGTGCTTTCCCTAGCATTTATGTTTCCCTAGGGTTTATCTTGCAAAAATTATAGTCATTGTTTAGCATTTGTCTTTCCCTATTGTTTTATATTGAAATAGAAATCCCAACCTATACACTAACTTCCATATTGCAAATATTAGAGTCATAGTTTAGCATTTTTGTTTCCCTAGGGTTTATCTGTTCAATATTATAGTCATAACTTTTAGCATTTGTGTTTCCCTAGAGTTTATCTTGCAAAAATTACAGTCATAGTTTAGCATTTGTCTTTTCCTATTGTTTTATATTGAAATAGAAATCCCAACCTATATAGCAACTTCCATATTGCAAATATTACAGTCATAGTTTAGTATTTATGTTTCCCTAGGGTTTATCTTGCAAATATTATAGTCATAGTTTAGCATTTGTGTTTCCCTAGAGTTTATCTTGCAAAAATTACAGTCATAGTTTAGCATTTGTCTTTCCCTATTGTTTTATATTGAAACAGAAATGCCAATCTATACACCAGCTTCCATATTGCAAATATTACAGTCATAGTTTACAATTTCTATTTCCCTAGGGTTCATCTTGCAAATATTACAGTCATAGTTTAGCATTTGTGTTTCCCTAGTATTTTTTTCCCTAGGGTTTATCTTCCAAAAATTGCAGTCATAGTTTAGCATTTATGTTTCATAGGTTCTGCATTATCATTCACTCTGCTTATATTATTCTCATACATTCTACATTATCATTAAGTCTGGTTATCTTATTCTCCTAAGTTCTATATTATCATTCACTCTACTTTTCTAATTTTCATAGATTCTGCATTTTCATTCATTCTGGTTATCTTATTCTCATAGGTTCTATATTATCACTCACTCTGGTTAACTTATTGTCATAGGTTATGTACTGTCATTCACTCTGGTTATCTTATTCTCATAGGTTTTGCATTATCATTCAGTTAGGTTTTCTTCAATCCTAGTAATAAAAGTGGGGGTTTCTCTTTTTATTAGGTTTCTATTTCATCTTTTTCATAAGGTTATGCTTCATCAATCCAGTCATTCAAAATATTACATCATTTACACTCTTAAATACTAATAATTCCTATGAATGAATTTATGCCTATTTTTTTAATTGGTCATGCACAAAAGATGTAAAAGTTGTTAAACTCTTACTGTTTTTCATTCGTAAGCTTCATACTGTGTAACCCTACTATTTATATTGCAACCATTACAGTCAGTTAAATAATTATGTTCCCATATGATTTATATTGCCAGTCATAGGTTATCAATTGTGTAATTTTGTGCTTGTCACTCCTCTTTTCCTTATGTCACTCACTACAGAATAAATGTACATCTATATTTAAGAGTATTTCAAAATATTAAAGCAACAAACTAAAAAGAAAAAACATATACAAAAACTAATTAATCTTCTGTTCATGCATCACTTTCTTCATACTTAAACATAACTGTCATTGAATATTAAAATATTTTTGTCACAACAAGTAAATATATGTTGTTTCCCTTCTTTATTTTGGTTGTACTTATTCTTTGTAGATGGCAAAGGGAAATGCAGTGGTGACTCGTAGAGGAACAAAAAGAAACAAAAGAGCCACAAAAAGGTTTCCCTTCCACAAATGAGGTTGTTTTTTCCCCCAGAAGATGATCCTATTGCAGCAATAGATGAGATTTCTACTCCTCGAGTACCAGAGAATGAGGTTGATACACCTCAAATACTACATAATGAGGTTCCTACACCTTGAATACCATAGAAAGAAACAATGAAACAAGGTCTATGGTCTTCGAAGGACATGAAACGGGCACTACATGATGTGGAGGAAAATGACATGTCAATAAGGGGAGCTTCGAAGAAGTGCAAAATCCCAATAGCCACACTCTCCAAATGGCTTAATGCTCTAACAACAACATCCAAGAAAGGTCCACCAACAATCCTCATTGCCGAGGAAGAACATATGATTGTCAAATGGTCCAAGGAAATTGGAGTTTGGCCATGGTCTTGAGATAGTCAATCTTAAGGTAGAGGTTGCTCAAATCTATCAAAATAGGCCAACCCCTTTCACCAATGGGTTCCCAGGGAAGTCATGATGGACAGGTTTCAAGAACAGACATCCTGAGCTTGCATTGTAGACTGCTAAAGGTGTAGACAAAGATAGGGCACTCAACCTTAGGCCTGCTATTGTAGCAACTTTCTACAATACTTTGTCTGCAACATATGTAGCATTGCCATATGGTCCTCATTGCATTTGGAATTGCAATGAAACATGCATCCAGGCTGGTAGGAATGGGTCCATGAAAGTACTAGCTAGAAAAGGTAGCAGAAATGTGTCTTACATCATTCCAAAGAGTTGTGAATGGATAACCATTCTATGTTGTGTCAATGCTGCCGGACAGAGCATTCTAGGATTTTACTTGTTTAAGGGGAAACAAAACATAGATAACTACATTGTAGACTGCGAACCAGGTGCTTGCATGGCAGCCCAGACCCATGCATAGATGACTAAAGATTTGTTCATAGATTGGTTGACCCACTTCAAGAACTCAGTTCCAAGCGGTGTGTCACCCACCAACAGGTACTTGCTCATTTTTTACGGGCATGGAAGCCATGTAACTGTTGAAACCATCCAAGAAGCAAGAGCGTTGGGTGTAGATCTACTGACATTGTCATCACACACATCACATAAGCTACAACCATTGGTTGTGAGTGTTTTTTCACCTTTTAAAACTTACTTCAAATCAGAACGTGCATCATTTATGGTAAAATTTCCCAACATTGAAGTGAGGAGGACAAAACTTGCAATGTTAGGCAGCAAAGCACTCATTAGAGCTTTGACAATTGACAACATCAAGGTAGGATTTAAAAGGACGGGGATCTAGCCACTCAATCCAGATCCACTCATGGAAGACATGCATCCTAGTGACACATTTTAGGTTGACAAGGATGCTTCTGTAGCGGAAAACATTCTAAGTCTTTCAGGACTTGGTGCATGAAGAGAGGACGATACACAATTGCAGTCCACACTTCCAAATGAACAATTGTAGACTATGATAGAATCACAGTAGTCCCTAATAGTTGTCATGCTAATTTAGTTGCAGAAGTGGTGACAGACAACCCCGTTGACCAATTCAATTATATCTTAGCTCTTCCATCAAAATGAATTGCACCATCTTGGTTGGTGGAGGGGACAATGAATCAAGGCATTGATTTGCATGTCCCAGAAATACAGGGTACTTTTACTTTTCCATCACCACCACCCATAATCAAGCTATCTGAAGTTGTGCATTACTATGCTCCTTCTTGTACTTTAGATTTAGGAGGCAATCAAGATTTCACTGAGGACTCACAAGTAGCAGAGGAGAACATTTTGACACAGTTGGATCAAACAAAACAAATTGAAATAGTTCCACACATCAGCAAATTCCTCACGCTGCCTGTACACACTATCTATAAAAAAAATCAAAGGGTTGTGCAATTCAGTTGAGTAGATAGTCTCAACTGCTGATAATAGATGACTACATGAAGTTGTTAATGGAGCAAGAGTAAAGGAAGAAAGAGGTTGAGGAGTTAAAAGTCTGAAAGAACAGGAGAATGAGGAAAAAAAGGCATAAAATAAAGTGGCAAGGGAGTTGAAGGAGCAGGCCAAAATAGAGAGGAATATACAATGTAAAGAAAAAGAGCAACAGTAAATACATCAAAAGAAGGATGCCAAAAAGGTGCTAGAGATGCTTCAAAAGGAATAGGACCAAAAGGAAAAAGAGATTGAGGATGCATAGAGGGCTTTACAAATAGAAAGGTGGTTAAGGGCCCTTGCTAATCCCTTCTCTCAAAGTAATGGAGTATTCTATGATATTCTCAACATCAATATCCCTCAATTCTCCATGGCAATGAATTATTCAACCATCTCCCAATCTAACTTCAGGAGCACTCAATTTTCAAATTACACTGGCACTCATGATGTATAGATGTCTACACCAATGCCCCCAACACATGTCACTTGTACCCAATTTTCCAGTCCATCTCCCAATCATGTAAGCAACATTCCTCATCGAGTGGAAGGGGACAAGAACTTGGCCAGTGGCACCCTAAACAACCAACCACCATTTCTCTAACACAACAACTAGATGTAGCCTTAATTGGATTTCATATGCACTTGATGTTTTTGACAGTTATTTAGTTTTCATATCTACAATTTCACCCTTCTTGTTGACAGTTTGAAATTTTTGATAACTACAGATGTAGCATTATTGTATTGAATTGCAATGTTTTTTTATCAGATTGCAATGTGTGTTGTATATATGCTTCTTGTTCCACCTATGTTCAATTGACAGTTTGAAATTATCATTCACTCTGGTTATCTTATTCTCATAGGTTCTGCATTATATATCAGTTAGGTTTGCATAGGTTATTTCATAGGTTATCATTATTTATTTTTCATAAATCTATTTCATTTTTCACTTGTCAAAAATGTGTTTCCCTAGGGTTTATATTGCAAATATTACAGTCATAGGTTAGCATTTGTGTTTCCCTACGGTTTATATTACAAATACTATAGTCATAGTTTTATTTTATTTATGTTTTGACACATGGGAGGATGGGATTCGTTGGTCCAAATTAAAAAAAGCAATTTTGGTCATGTGACGAAAACGTAGATAATTGAAGTGCTAGTTGGTGCATGGAACGGTGTGCAAAGTAGAAAGCCCTGCCACATCACCACATGCCACTCCACCACCCAAAAAACTCCACTGCATCGCATTAATGTCTCACTGCCCATTCCAACTCTGTTTGTCACACCTCATTTACTTCTCGTCCCCTCTTCATTCATCCACAACATCGTGCGTAAATTTTGATACGAAGGGAATTCAATGCTTGTAGTGCCTCGTACAACTCACCAACTTCAGAGCCTTTCAATCTACCAAGTTCTTAAAGTTTCCTTACTTTTGCACCATAAGGTGCTTGGTTTAGGTCTCTGCAACTTCCATCCCACCACCACAACATGCTACACTCGGACTTCAGTGTCAATCTGAGTTTATTTTTATTGTTACATATACATATATGTATATGTTTATGCATGTGGTATATACATATTCATATACATAGACTTATACAAATGTAAGTATATGTATATACATATTCATATAAATAGACATATACATATGTAAGTATATGTATATCATAGACATAAACATACACATATACATATATGTATATGTATACACATATAAGTATACATATACATATATGTATATGTATATACATATAAGTATACATGTACATATATCTATTTTCTTGTTGTTCTTCAATTCAGTCCTACAACTATTGTATCCTTTTTAGGTGCCATTGATTAATTTGCGGGTATTCTCTTTTTCATAGGTTCTGCTTCACCAATTCAGTCATGTAAATATGTATACACATATATTTACACATACATATATATGAATATGTATATATATGTTTACACATATTTATATTGCTGTTAATATTTATTTAGACATAAATAATGTTCATTTGTCCAATATAAGCATAACAATGCAAGTAACCAATGTATGCATGCCATAGATAAATCTGGGGTTATTTTTATTTTCATTACAGTAACAAATAATATTGTTGGTTGTTTCAGTGCCATAGATAAATCTAGGGTTGTAACATGGATTAATGGATTTTAGTAACTATTTAATTGAGTAATTAGAGAGGACTATACATAAGAATTGGCAGGGGTAGTGAGAGATTAATGCGAGGCAGTGGAGTGAAAGGGTGGCCAACTTATACTCCATCGAAAACAATTTTAACTTCCAACCATACAAATATTAAAGTCAATGTGTGATGTAGAGGTAGGAGGACCAAAACTATCCTCAATAACATTAAAAAATCAAAGAACTAATCCAATTTCTTTTGTCAGGTTGAAGAGAACATTAATACAAACTTTTCATCCAATTTTCATGAAGATCCAATGGTAGGAGAGAAAGTTATGGCTCTTTTCCCAAAACTACAAACCCTAGGCAGCGTTCAGACCTGCCCTCACCAAAATTGCAATATCTCTCACAAAACTTAATTAAATTATACCAAAATAAAAGAATTGTAAACTAGACACACATATCTTTCCATCCATCTATTATATGTATCAATGTGAGGCCGTACCAAGTCGTACCATGCATATTTTTAGATTGTATTTTTAGAAAATTAAACTCTGCAGACCTACCCTCAATAAAAATGCCATAACTTATTCAAATATTAATGAAATTTGATACAACAAAAAGAAATGGAAAGTAGAATAAATAATCTTTCCAACCATATATGGATTTCTCCTATATATGTCCATACAAAACCGTACCAAATGCTGCAACAGGACTGTTGCAGGGAAAATCAGAAAATTACAATCCATAAAACACTCATATCTTTCACAAAAATAAAAAAAATGCATGGGACAAGAGGAAAATAGAATGTGGTTGAAGGATATAACATTTTAAATCTATTAGGCATCCATTAAATTCCATATAGGGCCGTACAATAGCAAAAGACAGAAAATTTCTGAAGGAAAATACAGGAAAACATTGTTTTTTCTCATTCCATGCTCAAATCTTCAACCACCCACGAATTCTTCATGGTTACAAGGCCTTTTAAAGGTATTAAAACATGTCTCTTCAGTTCATAACTGATTTGGAGTGAACTAAGAGCCAAATGACTCTTCACCTTCCAAGTTTGCATATTTTTTCCAATTTTACATTGACAACCTTTACATGGTTTGCAATATTTTGCATTTTTGAAACTCCTAATGACCTAAACACATAAAAATGACTTGATAAACCTCATTACAATGTGGAAGCATACAAATTTAATCAAACTCAAAGATTTGTCTAGGGCAATATTAATTTGCCAAGGTGCTCCTGCACCATACAACCAACCAACAAAATTTTCAAGTCCCTTAGAAATGTATCTGCAGCAAAAGTCTCTTTCCTCTGTCTTTATCTTCAATCTTCTCAGCTACAATCTTCCAATCAATAGAAATGGTGACCAACCAACCAAAAAAATAAACTACCATCTTCACAAAGCATCCTCAAGCTCCTTCTACTCCCATCAGTGGAGTACTCTTCAAGCTGCAACCTCAAGTGCTTCTTCAGATGTCCACCCTACACGCTGCTTCACAACCAACCAAACCATTCATCTCACCCAACAACAGATCCTGGTGATGCACCTACCACTCTGTCCTCAGTGGTTTCTCTCTGCATCCTTCTCCAGCCAAATCTCTATTGGAGAATGGTCGTGACAGACCTCATCTTGTCTACCAACACACACAACCTCAGAAAACATCCTTCTTGCAGCTAGATGGAACAAGCACCTGCAACCAAACAACTGAGCAACACAAAATCCAAAAGGTGTAGATTGCTTCCCTCGGTGATCTATCTACACAATCAAGATCTTCTTGCTCTTCACCTGCCTTCTCAGTGGACAGGAAAAAAAAATACACACCACCCAAATCTTTCGCCAGCTCTGATACCAATTTGATGCAGAGGTAGGAGGACCAAAACTATCCTCAATAACATTAATAAATCAAAGAACTAATCCAATTTATTTTGTCAGGTTGAAGATCACATTAATAGACTTTTCATCCAATTTTCATGAAGATCCAATGGTAGGAGAGAAAGTTATGACTCTTTTCCCAAAACTACAAACCCTAGGCAGCGTTCATACCTGCCCTCACCAAAATTACAATATCTCTCACAAAAATTAATAAAATTATACCAAACTAAAAGAATTGTAAACTAGAAACACACATCTTTCCATCCATCTATTATATGTATCAATGTGAGGCCGTACCAAGTTGTACCATGCATATTTTTAGACTGTATTTTTAGAGAATTAAACTCTGTAGACCTACCCTCAATAAAAATACCATAACTTATTCAAATATTAATAAAATTTGATGTAACAAAAAGAAATGGAAAGTAGACTCAATACTATTTCCAACCATATATGGCTTTCTCCTATATATGTCCGTACAAAACTGTACCAAATGCTGCAACAGGACTATTGCAGGGAAAATTAGAAAATTACAATCCATAAAACACTCATATCTTTCACAAAAATAAATAAGAATGCATGGGACAAGAAGAAAATGAAAGGTTGTTGAAGGATCTAAAATTTTAAATCCATTAGGCATCCATTGAATTACATATAGGGCCGTACAATAGCAAAAGACAACAAATTTCTGAAGGAAAATACAGGAAAACATTGTTTTTTCTCATTCCATGCTCAAATCTTCAACCACACATGAATTCTTCATAGTTACAAGGCCTTTTAAAGGTATTAAAACATGTCTCTTCAGTTCATAACTGATTTGGAGTGAACCAAGAGCCAAATGACTCTTCACCTTCCAAGTTTGCATCTTTTTTCTAATTTTACATTGACAACCTTTACATGGTTTGCAATATTTTGCATTTTTGAATCTCCTAATGACCTAAACACATAAAAATGACTTGATAAACCTCATTACAATGTGGAAGCATATAAATTTAATCAAACTCAAAGATTTGTCCAGGGCAATATTAATTTGCCAAGGTGCTCCTGCACCAATGTGCAATGATGAACGCCTTTGAAGAAGTATTATCTGTTTAGGATATACATAATGTCAATGGATCAAAACATCCACGGTACTTCATGTATATCTTGAACAAATATACATCTCTCAAGGTCTATTGCTATTTGACGAACACACAATACTTGCAGGAATGACTTGAAGAAGGCTAAGATAAAAAAGATAAAATAGTTAGAGGATTGAATTGAAGAATGGTAATCTATGAAAAAGAGAACAACCCCAAATTAAACAATTGCATATACGAAACCTAGAATAGTTGCACGAGTGAATTGATGTAGCAGAACTTGTAAAAAAAGATAAGACCCCCAAATCAATGCAATGACACCTACAAAGCATACAATAGTTGCAAGACTTGATTGATGGTAATGAATACATACAGAAGGCAACATCCCCAAATTAATCAATGGCACCTAAGAAAGCTAGAATAGTTGCATAAGTTAATTGATGTAGCAGAACTTATAAGAAAGATAACACCCCCAAATCAATGCAATGGCACCTAAGAAGCATACAATAGTTGTGGGACTAGATTTATGATATTGAACCTATGAAAAAGACAACACGCCCAAATTAATTAATGGGTCTTAAGAAAGCTAGAATAGTTGCATGACTGAATTGATGTAATGGAACCTATAAAAAAAGATAAGACCCCCAAATTAATGCAATGGCACCTACAAAGCATGCAATAGTTGCAGGAATTGATTAATGGTAATGAAACTATGTAGAAGACAACACCCCCAAATTAATCAATGGCATGATTGAAAGCTACAACAGTTGCATAAGTTAATTGATGTAGTAGAACTTATAAAAAAGATAACACACCTAAATCAATCAATGGCATCTAAGAAGAATACAATAGTTGCAGGCCTAGATTGATGATATTGAACCTATGTAAAAGACAACACCCCCAAATTAATCAATAGGCCCTAAGAAAGATAGAATAGCTGCATGATTGAAAGCTACAGTAGTTGCATAAGTTAATTGATGTAGTAGAACTTATAAAAAAGATAACACACCTAAATCAATCAATGGCATCTAAGAAGAATACAATAGTTGCAGGCCTAGATTGATGATATTGAACCTATGCAAGAGAGAACACCCCCAAATTAATCAATAGGCCCTAAGAAAGATAGAATAGCTGCATGACTGAATTGATGTAGCAGAACCTATAAAAAAAGATAAGACCCCCAAATCAATGCAATGGCACCTACAATGCATATAATAGTTGCAAGACTTGATTGATGATAATGGAACTATGCAAAAGACAACACCCCCAAATTAATCAATGGCATGACTGAATTGATGTAGCAGAACCTATAAAAAAGCTAACACCCCGGATTCAATCATTGGCACCTAAAAACAATAAAATAGTTAAATATCGAATTGATGAAGTAGAACCTAAGCATAAGAGAACATCCCAAACACATTCTACCATCAATGTGACTAATATTCAAGAACATGGTAGATTGAAAGGCTCTAAAGTTGGTAAGATGTGCGAGGCACTGGGATCATTGAATGCAAGTTGGCTTGAAGTTTACACAGGATGTCATAGAAGTAGTATATGTATATGTATATATATATTGGTATGTATATGTATATGTATATACATATGTATATGTTTATACATATGTATATGTTTATACATATGTATATGTATTTCTCTATGTATGTGTTTATACATATGCATATACATATATATAAAGAAGCTGGAAGGGACACCAGAGTCTGAGTATAACATGTAGTGGTGGCAGGATTGAAGTTGTAGAGACCTTAAGCCAACACATTCTGGCATCAATGTGAAGAACACACATCAAGGGCTATTTGAATTGGGAATTAGTTCAATCTGATTGATGCTTCTTTGGTGTGGCAAATTAAATCCTTATCCTATTTTGAATTTGAATTCTGAGTGATATGAATTGCATATTTAATTGATTTGGGCCATTAATTCTTCATTTGATTGGTTTGGTGTATTGTTTGCATTTGTTTCCATAAATTTTTATATGAATAATGGCAGCCTTGTAGCTTGTATTTTAAGATGCAGGTGGGTTTTTAGAGGAAGGATCCAGTATGTGCACACCCTATTTGGTGAGATGGGAGAGACTCCTATTGATATGTGTTGCATGTCCCATGTCTGATGAGATAGGCCGATGCATTGCCGTGTTGTTTGGGTTATGCTACAGTGGGAAAAATCATTGTAATGGGTTAGCACTTTTGTCAAATATGGGACAGATGGGTTTGAATTGTGTTGAGCTAACATTGTTCTGTAGTTGTGTAGTTGTGAGTAATGTTGAAGTGACACTTGGATTAGTGCGACAATTCTAATTATAATGTTAATGGTGAATGGTGCAAAGTTCTATGTTAATGTTGTTTTAAGTTTAAAGTTCCTACCATAGGCTGATATGTTTGATACAAGTTGAAAACAAGATAACATTTTTGGCTGCTATATTTGTAATGTTATGTTGACAATATTATACTATAAAATGTGCATTTGACATCTGATTTATGTTTGTGCTTAAAGTGCTTTTTTATGAAAGAAAAAATGTGTAACTTATGAATAAGTTGCAATTTTTTTTACTGGTCCACATGGCAATGAATGTGGATAGTTGAATATTGGGTGTGCATGTTTTGGCTTCTCTCCCCTATGTCAAATACAATTTGAAAACACTTATAGTTGTTTGGCTAGCTAAGAAAGGTAGATTAGTTTGAGGATTGAATTGATGAACCACAAGCTATGGAAAGAACACCCCCAAATTAATCTATGGTACTAATGGAAAATGTATGTAAGACACCAAAAAATGATACAATAGTTGCATGATTGTATTGGTGAAGCCAAACCTATGAAAAAGAAGACACCCCTAATTTATCTAAGGCACCACAAAAAACTATCTTGAGTTACTAAATTAATGCAATTATTGCACCAAAGAAACCAATATAAACTGTTAAACTATGGCTAGTGATTGCAATATAAACCATAGGGAAACACAACTGCTAACCTATGAGTATAATGGCTTAATAAAGAACATTGTAAAGCTTACAAATGGAAAATAATAAGAGTGAATGACAGCAAATTCAATAAAAATAATAACTCAAAATAAGAAACTATCAATTGAACATAGGTGGAAACAATAAGCATAAATACAACACAAAATGCAATCTGATTAGAAAACATTACAAATCAAAACAGTAACATTGCATCTATAGTTATGATAAAGTTAAAATTGACAACAAATAAAAACCCTAGGGAAACAGGAATGGTAATCAATGACTATAATATCTGCAATTTAAATCCAAGGAAAACAACAATGGTAAACTATGACTGTAATATTTGCAATATAAACCATAGGGAACCACATAGATTCCTAATAAATGTGATAATGTATGAAATAACTTGTTAAAAAGATGAAACAAAAACCTAATAAAAACTTAAAAAGAGACACCCCCAAATTTATTACTGGAATTGAAGAAAACCTAACTGAATGATAATGCAAAACCTATGAGAATAAGATAACTAGAGTGAATGATATGTAGAACCGTTGAAACACAAATGCTAAAATATGCCTTTTCAAATTGCAATATAAACCCGAGGGAAACACAAATGGTAACCTATGACTACAATATTTGCAATATATTGATTATGAGATATAGATAATGAAATAGATTTATGACAACTAAACAGTGATAACCTATGAAATAACTTTTGAAAAAGATGAAAGAAAAATCTAATTAAAAAGAGATAACCTAACCAAAAAAAAAACAACCCAAGAATAATATATGGCACTGAAACAAGCAACAATATTATTTGTTATTGTTATGAAAATGTAGAACAAACAACCGTAGATTTATATATGTTTGAATGATAATGCAGAACCTATGAAACATAAATACTAAAATATGAATGTAATATTTGCAAGATACTCCCTAGGGAAACACAACTGCTAAACTATGACTAATAGTTGGATTCTAAACTCTAAGGAAACAAAAATGCTAAACTATGACTGTAATATTTGCAATATAAACCTTGAGAAAATAGAAATGCTAAACTATGACTATAACATTTGCAATATAAATCATAGGGAAACACAAATGCGAACCTATGGTTGTAATATTTGCAACCCCATATTTATCTATGGCACCAAAACAAGCAACAATATTATTTGTTACTGTTATGAAAATAAAAACAACCCTAGATTTTTCTATGACACAGAAACAACAAACAATATTGTGTTACTATAATGAAAATAAAAACAACCCCACAATTTTTTCTGCCCTAAAATTTAATAAACAACAATTTCAAAGACACTGATGCTTGAACAAAAGAATAATTTCCATATAATTAGTGTGTTGATGAACACATATTAAATTGTGTTAAAAAACATGAAACCTTGATATGACGAAGGAATCTGTAATGAACAAAGTAAAAAAAAATACAAAGACAGAAAGAGGAAACAAACCTGAATAATGGCAACCTTAGTGAGCATGCTCACCTGGGTCAAATGAATAACCCCCATGGACATTGCTGAGCACACCGTTATGAAGCTTACTCACTTGCATTTAAACTAGGTTAAATACTTTAGCTTCTTTCATAAATGGGCAAGCAATGAAAAGAATGCATACATTTAAACTATTTTTTCACCTCCATGGCACTAGCAAACTTGGAAGGAGGTATGGTGGAGTTCCTACTACATTTTCAATTTGATAACTGATGCCAAGAATCACATTGAATGGAGTCGGACCATAGCATGTTGTGGTGGCGGGATGAAAGTTACAGAGAGATGAACCAAGCACCTTCTGGAAGAAAAGTAAGGCAAACTCAAGAGCTTGGTAGATTGAAAGGCTCTAAAGTTAGTGAGTTGTGCAAGGCACTACAAGCATTGAATTCCCATCCTATCAAAATTTACGTGGGATGGTGTGGATGAATGAAGAGGGGACGGGAAGTAAATGAGGTGTGATGAACATAATTGGAATGGGCGGCGAGACATTAATGTGATGCAGTGGAGTTTTTGGGTGGTGGGGTGGCATGCGGTGACGTGGCAGGGCTTTCCACTTTGGATGTCATTCCATGCACCAACTAGCACTCCAACCACCTACATTTCGGTCACATGACCAAAATTGCATTTTTTATTCAGACCGATGAATCCCATCCTCCCACGTGTCAAAACATAAATTTTTTTTAAAAAAAATAGTTTTTATGGTTTATTATTAAATAAGTTATGTAAATAAGTTACAAATTTTTTTTACTAGTCCACGTGGCACTCCACATGGATCGTTGAATTTTGGGTGTGCACGTTCCGGCTCCTCTCCCCTATAACATCCATTCTAATATCATGTTGCATGTCTTATTTAACATGTTTCTTAGTTTTTTTATTCTCACCAAGATACTAATTGGACCATCTATTTGATCCCTATCATTTTCAAACTTTGTGTATAGCTTTTGTCCACCTTGACACTAACACAATCATGATAGGGACCTCAGTTACTAACATGATTGCATTAGTGTCCACTCTCACATTTATGGATCTTTTAACATTCAAAATCTATCTCCCATAGATTTTATACATTTTTAAAATGGATAACTCTATTAAACTTGTAAAAACACCTTTTAAATTCATTAAGGCACTCATCAAATATTCATGGTCCTCTTAAGTTTAGGTTTTCTTCAATTAGTCAAGTAAGTACACTGGAGAGATTTTTTCATTGTTTTTTGGCTATCAACCTGCAACTTCTTTCTTCCCAACTTTCTCACAAATCTTCTATTGTAACTAGATTACTTCCATGAAGGTCATCGCAATATAATAGCATGTTGTTAGGATTGGCTATAGAGGTAGCTATCCCAAGATCAAGATGCCTAAGTGCTAATCACAAGAATCAAAGAAGATCAACATGATATAATAATAATAATAACCTATACAAAAGATGCAATATAATGTAAAAGTCAAGGTAAGTGTGAGATCATCATGGGTCAAACAATATCAATAAGTGGTAATGAAAATGCTAAAAAAACAATCTTAAGCAACTTCACATGAAATTTTGAATGGGTAATCTACATAATTTGAATGATATGTATGATTAACATTTATAGAAAATTGAATGTAGTTTATAAGCTACGTTTTTTTGAAAAAAAATATTTTTTAATTTTTAAATTAATTTGGTGAAATTTGGATATTTCAATAAGGCACTGCTGAAATTTTTAGAGAAAAATATAATGTAGGTGTCATTCTAGCCAGAGTAAGTATGAGAAAAAATATATATATTTTTAAATCTTTAAATATAAATAAAGAACACATGAGTGGATGTGATGCATATGTATGTGATTTTTTTTGTAAATAAATAATTAGTTATAAAATTTACTGACTTTATAAAAATATTAAAGAATAATTTTCTATCCAACCTAACTTGGTTAAAAAACATAAAATTATTATTTTTTCTTTTAGATCTATAGTCATCAAATTTTAGGGTGTGATGCATCTGTCAAATTTGTAAAATGATACATGGTTTGAAAGTTAGGAATGTTTTCTAATTAGTATGTCTATCAAGAATTGAGACATAGTGTAAGTAAAAAGTAATAATCATGTATCAAAATTATAATCAAGCATATATTATATTTTTAGAATCGTGAGAGTGTTCTCCATATGCCTTTTCATTTTATCAAATTCAAATTTAAAAAAGTCCATCAACATCAAGGATGAAGTCTTGAAAAGTGTATAAAAACCTCTAAACTTTTGATTAGAATGGAAAACATGGGTTTGATAGTCCCAAGCCTAATTCCAATGCATTCTAGAGAAAAAAATGGAGGGAACAATTTTTGGCAGCAAAAATAGATAACAATTTTCCCACAATGGATATCCATTATGTACAAGCTCAATGGGGTCCGTTGTTGGGAAGAACGACACTTTTTAGGAATGAATCGATAATAGAATCCATGTTACCATAAATATATTTTATAAATTGATATCCATTATGTTCACACCAAAAAGTTCTATTATGCCAAATAATAACCCTCACAAACACTCTGCTCTCAAGAAAAGTATGATTTTTATACATTACAAACAAAACTCTAGTTTTTGTAATCATTGACACAAAATTTTATCATATTAATCATTAAGATATTAGTTTTTCTTTTTGTAATTGTAGACACCTAAAATTGACCATGTCACTTTCATCACCTTGTCAACACCACCTTGCAACACTTTGCGATACTTTTGTCCTAAGAGTCCCCTTTACCATATTCCTTTCTCAAATTAATTAAATAAATTATGTCTATTTAATTAATCCATTTCCTCCATCACAATTATATTTATTTAATTTATCACTTTTTATCCCTTGTAGCCAAACTAATTAAATAAATCTTATTTATTTAATTAATTTATTCTCCCATCATCCTCTCTCCAATAATTAATTAATTAATTTTATTATTTAATTTAATTATTGAGATTCACATGACTAGCTTGTCCTCATCCTCAACCACTTGCCACAATCATTCAATGAGTGCCAAAAACATTAAATTATCTTTTCATCCTAGCCATCCATTTTATACTACATCTCTCAATCCTAGCCATTCACATAAGGATAAACCCTAGAATCTTCCTTTATTGCCCTAGAAATCCTTATCCTTGCCCTAATGTGTACTCAACCAATTCTAGTCATCACTCATCATATCCAACCTCTATAAATCAAGCCTCAACCAAACCATTTGATCATCACATCTATATACAACACCATGCTATCAAAATCATCCTAGCTCTTCAATTATCATCGATTATCATATCCATTATCATTATCTAGTTGTCATGCTACAAAATTGAACAACCAACATATAGAAATCATTATCAAATATCATAGGGTTGTTTATCATTTTCATTATATCTCTTAGTCCTTTGATCCCTAAATGAGGTGTTGTTCAAGTATGGAATAGGTACTTTCATTGTGTATTGTTTCCTTATTTGATTTCCATATTTCTGCATACACATTATTGGTATGCCATGGTGGGACCCATGTCCTTGATCTAACCCTTTTTGGGACAAAATTTGTCTTTTTTGTTGTAGGTTATAGATCCACACCTCTAACTGTCATAGTCTGCTTGTGTTTTGGATTGACGTGACTACATTAGAAGGCACGTTCAGCTAAAATTGGCACACTTATGCCTAAAATCAATGCACCTACATTAGTTGTCGAGGTGCCCTTGTCTGCCATTAAATTTTTGTTTACAAATATCTAAAAATGGTTTTATTTTGATTTTTTGCAACATTGTGGTTTATTTGTTTGTCTAACCTTCAAATCTGACCTATTGATCATCCAATTATCAATTTTGTAGGGTTTTATCATATTTTTCTTACAGGTTTTGTCAATCATTTTTAGAAACGTGTCTATGTTGAAATCAGTGTGCCTACTCTTGAAATCAGTGCACCTACACTTGAAATTGGTGTGCCTATGTCAGTTGTCAGGGTGCCCTTGTCTTCCATTAACTTTTGTGTTTACAGATCTCTAAAGACAATTTTATTTTGATTTTTTTTAAAGATTCTAGTTTATTTGATTTTTTGCAAGACTTGCTTCATTATCTGGGTTTCTAGGAGAAGCTAAAAATATTGAGTAGAAAATGAAGGCTCCAAGCAATATAGATGACACTGATGACTTATGTATGCAGTTTGAATGTCAGAATCATATTCTTTCTTCAGAAAAGGAAAACTGGGTATGCACTCTTTCTCAACTCAAGGTAATCTACAAAAGCATTCTACCTTCTAAGTGAGTTGCAAGAGCATTGTAGATAAGATAATTTTGCCTTTGTATAGACTTGTGGAGGCTTGAAGTGTCATTTTTGATAATATTATGTACATAGCATCAATTTTTGGGCATTTCCATCTTAGGGGGGTGTTGTTTATAAATATCATACAGTAAGGGGAGTACATACAGTTTTTAGGTTATTTTTCCCTTCCTCCTTGATATCAAAGGGGGAGAAAGTCTTGATGATTGTCTTATTAGTTGGGAGAGAGGACTTGTAGAAAATGAATGTTGCCATCAATGACAAAGGGGGAGATTGTTGGCAATATGTGTTGTCATTGATGTCAACTCAATATGTGTCAACTTGAGGACATGCTTCTATATAAGTTGAAGAGAGGTTTGGATAGTGGAAGATTTGAGGGAGATGGTTTGACACAGGGTCAACATGATTGATACAATGGAAGATTTGAGAGAGATGATTTGACTCAGTGAGAGAGATGGGGTCAGCATGTTTAAGGCAGGCTAGTCTAGAAGACCTAGCAGATGGAGAGAAATTGTCTAAGTATAGGAATGGTAATAAACCTAATGTCTATGTATGATGTGGAGGTGAGTACACTTGTTCTAATATATTTCTCATATGTCCACATTGATATCTTACCAGTTTGGTATATCATACTCAAATATAAGTTGAAGTTTTGCTAAGGCATTTACAGTGCATACCCTAAGGTAGAGTCATAGTGTTTCAAGGTCTGCATTCCTCTATAAAACAAGATTTAATATTGTAGTTCATAAGATAAGTTGATTGACATATGAAGGTGTTATATTCAAAATTTCAAGTTTGTTGTTCTCAAAATCAGCTACGCTCGTTTTTGTAGACAACCCCTACAAAAATTATCCATTTCGTAATCTACATTCTAAGTTCGCAAATTGAGACAAGATTCTCTTAGCCTAATGTGAAGTCATATGGCATCCTAAATTGTATGTGCAAAGTCGGCAAAATTCACTCTCATTGCATACCTTTTTGTTTGCTTGTGTTGAGTTGGCAAAATTTTCTTCTTTTACATAGTTTTTTGTTTAGAATATGCCCGAGTGGCAAATTTCACCGGGCCATTACATATTCTTCTTTGAAAGCAAATGCATAAGCGGTGATTTTTGCCGCTGTTGCGTTAATGGTTAGCATGTCGGGTTGGCGATTTCCACCGCTTGAGTGAGATCTTCAAAATCCTGAACTTCAGTGGCATTTATGGCCACTCGTGTTAAGCATTAAGAGCTTGTTTCTTAACCTTTTTAATTGGTAAACTCATTTTATTTCGTCATTTCTTTTTCTTCAAGCCTCCTAGTCAATTCTTGAACCCTCCCTCAAACTGCTTGACCGCATTGATCTTGGATTCAAACAGATTTCAAGTGGCCATCATCGCACTTAGGGTTTCACTCTTTTTAACAGGTAAGTCGTTAAACCTCTATTTTTGTTTTTATTTCCTTCTAGGGTCTTTCTTTTTCCATGTTTGTTGAAACTGTTTGTGTCATTTTGAATTATATTGTTAGAATGTTGTTTGAAGTAAGTCATCCTCCATTTTTGAATCTTCTTTCTTCTCTTTTAAGTCACAAAACCCTAGTCTCCGCTTAATCTTTCTCTGCCTGATGATCTATCAAAAAAGTTTGCCGATACTAGACTCATGAGAAGAGTTAAGTATCCACATGACTAAGCGGTAAAATTTACCACTTAAAACATATTACAAAGTCATCATCAATTACAGAGTCGGCGATAATTGCCGCTCCAACATGATTTGTTATGTGTAGGTTAAATGCAATGTCAGCTATATTTGCTGATCAAAGACCTTCCATGAATTTGAGGATAAATGCTAAATTGGTAGAAATCACCACTTTTGCATTTGAAGTTGTATCCAAAGGCAAGTGTATGGGCGGTGAAATTCACCGCCCTTACATGAAGAAAACCTAGAAATACCATCATGCGATGTCGGTGGATTTAACCGCCGATAGACTTGCAATTTTCTCATAAACATGCAATGTCGGTAGAATTTGCCGCCCAAACACTTAGATTGTCCCAATCATGCAAAAGTGGTAATTTTCGCTGCACACTTGCATTTTAACCTACCTGCAAGGTCAGTAAAAATGGCTGCCCTGACACTTGCAAACTATCCCTTACATGCAAGGGCGGCAAATTTTTCTGCCCATGCATCACCCTCTCAATTTTTGCTAACTTTGGGATATTTTCAATTTTTCTTTTCCGACCCCGCTTTCCTCTGTTTTTTGACCTGCTCGCACTGTAGCCATTTCAAGCATATCTCCATGGTCATGATCGTCGACATGCAATTTTCCCAGATTACCAGTATTTCCCCTAATTGCATGATCATGTCTTTTGTTGTAGTTTCTTCTGCGGATTTTCTCTCTTCATTGACATCCTTTGGTGATAACTTTTTTAGATAACTGAGTTGTCTCCAAAGAAGTTGAAAGCGATGAAGTATAAGTATCAAGGTGTTTTTCCAATCACCTCAGTTACTTCTAATGTCGATGACATTTAGGATACAGAGATTGGCCATGTGGGCATGGCTGAATTTGTGGAAAGAACCAAGTCAAATAATCCCAATTCTGCAATGAAGAAGATTATTGACAGTACCATTCATCTGGTGTCGTCTTTCCCAGTAGCAGCCCATAAAACAAAATTTGTTCTTTAGTGTGCTTAGTTTTACAATAGAGATTCCAGGACAGTGATGGATGCAAATGGCAATGTGATAATCAAATTAGATCTTGAATTCATTGATAAAGTGTTCATGTACCCTACTCTTACAAAAGTCATAAAACTAGATTTTGCTGAAGCACAAAAAGAGTATGATAAAAATCCTGAGAAGGCTAAGAAGATAATCAACACTAAATGGCTCAAAACTCCATGGTCAAACTTGTCTAGGTGGCCATGGAGTTTTCCTAGAAGTGATTTTGTAGACGAAGTTGGTGATCTTATAACTCTTCTCAGCAGGATAAGGGGATTGGCCTCTTCCTCACTTTTTCATGAGTGGATGTACCCTTTTACTAAGGTAATACTCCAAGGTAAACAAGCCATCTTCTAGGGTGAGAAAATCAGCAATGCTCTGCATGAGCAATTGACAAAGGTATCCACTACCTTGAAATTTTACATGACTTCTTATTTGGTATATATAGTAGCCTCCATGAGAAACTTTCCAGGTCTAACATCAGAAGGAGATAGGAGAGTAATTCCTTTATACAAGTACTATTCTAAATTGACATTGAAGGGTTCTATTCACCACTTCAGGAGGGTAAATGATGCTTTCTTCACAGTGTTCTTGTGTCTTTTTGACCCTCAGGTAGAACAAAGAAGAGTTTTAGATGAAGCTTGGATAGTGGTGAATGATTTTGGATGCATGTTCTTACAATTTCCTTCTTTCTCATATCTAAGGGTTGGCTTTTTCCAAAGTCATTCTTATATGCTGCCAAGGTTTCCCTTAGACAAAATTGTTTTAATGGAATTATGTAGACAAATGATCATCGTGCATAATAAACAAATGGAGCTCAAGAAACTAGGTTTCAGGTTTCCATTTGAAATTGGTAGATTTTTAGTATTAACTGCTGCAAAGGCTAGAGCCATGGAAACTGAAATGGAGCTTGTAGCCATGAAAGAATTCAAGAGAAGGCCAAAGTTTGATTACAGAGGTGTGTAAGAGAAGATCAAGAGGAAAACCCAGTTCCATGAACCTATTGTTGAGGACATCTGGGTGGATTTAAGAATAGAATAAGATATTAGAAAGTTGCATTATAGTAGGTTATCTCTTGAGCATATTGAATATCTGCGATTGGCTGACATTCCTGAAGATCTAGTGGATGATGGAGAGTTGATTGATGATAGATATAACACTGAATAGGTTGATGGCTCTCCTCTCCCTCCAATCCAATGGTCTCAAAAAGAATTGACCTCTCTGAGGAAAAGATTTGAGCCTATATTGGCGAACACCAATAACTCGCTAGCAGATAAGGGAATTGCTTTGAAAGATTTCCTTACAGGATCAGAAACTAAAATTCAGGAGAAAACATGTAAAAAGGTAGAGAATAGGACAAAGGACAAGAGTGATGTTCCCTCTTCTTCCAAGCCACATAAGCCTAGGGTCAAATTTGTGATGAAGAAGTCAAAGGCTATGGAGAAAGAGTTAGAGATAGAAGATATGGAAATTGAGAAACAAAACACTGAAGAACCAACCACTGAGGAAATGGAGGTTGAAGATAGACCTACAGATCAACAATAAGAGGAAGTTTTGTCCCCACAGGAGAATGTACAACAAGAAATGGGAGTCTCATCTACTTTGTTCGACACACCTGTTTCAGTTCCTTTGTCTGTCTCACCCAATGATATCCCCTCTTCTGAATCTCCCTCACCTTCCAAAATAATTTTTGACAATCATCAAAATACTTTTGAAGATGTTCTTCATTCCTCAAAGTCTATTCCTAGCTTGTCTTCTTCATCTTTTGATATTGGGGATACTTCTATATTTGATCACTTTGTAATGAACACTGAACAAGTTTCTAATGTGAATGTAAGAGGTGCAGTTTTTACTAACACTCCACCTATTGTTTCCACTTCCAGTGTAAGTGCAGTTCCGGTGACACCAATGATGGGAATAGATCCTAATGTGAGTACTTCTATGCTTCCACCATGGTTGTTAGCTTATACACCAAAAAGGAAGAAACAAGCCATCTCCCCAGATGACTTTGATTTTAGTAAGCTGGTGCCTGCAAAAGCCAAGACCCTGAAGAAGCCAAAGATTCTTTCGAGAATGCTCGGGGATAAGGGACACAAATTTCTATAGATTGCAAGAACCCTGTGGGATGCAACCATGGGAAATTTTAATATGAATGATTAATCTATCCTCTAGAGTTGAGTTAGGCAAAATAACTCATGAAAGTGCAAAGACTGATATGCAGTCAGCCATGGATATTCTGATTTAGAAATTTTATAAAGAGAAAGAAATGAAAGATCATTTCAAAGCAATGGTTGAACAGTTGACTGCAGTGGTGAGAAAAATCACTTTGAATTTAGAATCAGTAACTCCCAAAGCCATTTCTGTAGAAGACCCTATTATCCAGAAAGTAAAAAATACTCATCTTAAGGGAAGAGTACTTGAAGAGTACTTGGAAAGGATGCACACACAATGAATATCTCTGCTTACAGAGCTATCTGAGAAGACAAAAAAAATATAGAAAATAAGGGTAGAACTTGATGACCTGATTTATGTTATTTCTCAAGATATCGAGCACCTAGAACAGAATCATGATAAGTGGGTAGAGATGAGAAAATTGAAAATAAGCACCTTGATATCAATTGGTGTCATTCCTAATAGGGATTCTTATACTAAAACCAAAGAGGCATTAACATATCAGAGCCGTGTGCTAGAAGATTTGATCAATGACCTGGAAGCTGCAAGGAAACTAAGTGAACAGAGTGATGTTAGTCTTTTGCATAAATTAGAGGAGCTGTCATGTAAACTTGTGTCACAGGATAACCAATTTCTTTCTGCAGAAGAGATGTTTCAGAAATTTGAAAATATGTTCCAGAAAGAGTTCGAGGACAAAACTTTCTCAATGGCCTCCGTGGACAATATTCTTGACAATTAGTTAACTTTGGATAATCTCAAGACCAAGTTAACTAGTCACGCAAAATTAGTCACCACGGTTAGAGATGCCATTGTTAAAGCCAGGATGATTTTCAAGAACACAGTTAGTCCAGACAGTATCGAGATGCAAGCAACTTTCACCATGTATGATTGCCATATGAAGAAAGATGACAATACAAGTTGTAGCAGTTTTTCCATTACTTAGCTTATTTTCTACTTTTCAGATGTAGTTTTGAAACAATTTTGGACATATTTATGTGTACTTTTCTCATATGCAATTACATGTAAAAATATAGGAAGTCCCAAATCAAAAAGGACTCCTTTGTTGAATAAGTCATAGTTAGTTTTTCTTTTCCTATTTTTGCTCTCGGTTCCTCTTATCAATAAAGAGGACCCCCTTTGCAATTATGGATCTTTTAGTTATTGAAGGGATACTCTGCCAAATTGAAGAGCATTTTAAGACTTTATGTTCAAATTGTAAATCATATTTTATCAAGTGAATAGAAAAGCAAGCGATCTTTCAATCTTTGTGTTGAAATAACTTGTGGCATATTGGAAATTGTTCTTATGTCCTTTTCCTAATACTATCTTATCTACTTGATCAAATTGTAGTGTGAGCGTGAATAATCTAGGAGATGTTCTAAATTTGATTGTGGAGACTTTATGCTACAACAATTATCTTTAGTTTGTGATTTTATGTTTTGAAGTAAAAGATATTGGAAAGGCTTTGTACTACTACTATCTTTTGTGATCATATATTTTGTCGTAGTATTTAGTGAAGACTTTAAGCTACATCTTATTCTACTTGGTTCTAAGTTATAAATTAGTAAAGGAAGAAATGATAGACTTTGTGCTATCGTGGGTTTCTTGGTTATTCAATTTATATCGAGAAAGTGCTTTCATTTTGTAAACATCATTTCTGAAAAAAGAGAAATGGATGATATGGTCTCACCATGAATTAGTATTTAGTTTAAATAAGTTTGTGATAGTTGATAGGGAACCTCCCCTTGCTGAGAGGATAGATTTATCTCATTACATTGTGGTCGATATAACCATTTTGCCTTTAGTTAGTTGAAGAAAAAATATTCCCCCAATAGTTTTTGGTGACTCTATTGGGGATCGAACGCGCAACTTGAAGCCTCACGCTCTGAGTTGAAGCATTTCAGTTCTTTTCCATTTGTTTCAATATTTTTCAAAATTTTGTTGAGTACACTACATTCTAGTAGATTCACAATATACAAGAAGCAAGAGAGCTCAAGGTATTATTGATCCTGTATTTGAGTTGATGCAGCAAAATAATTTTGGTCTATTTCCTCCATGACCTCGACTTTAGCGAACTAGGAGTTTTCCTCCTACCAACACCAGGTCTCCAATACCAAGTGAAGCTTCTGGTTCTAGTACTAGCAGAGTTTTGTATGTTCATACTCCATAGAGGTTTGTTATCCTGCCCTTTAAGCATCACACCATGGTAGCTCAAGGCCCTTGGGGTAATACTTTTGGCCCTTTGAATTTAACTCCACCATTGCATGAACTACCTCATAGATTGAGGAAGAATTTTCTTAAGTTCTATGGTGATGGGAAAGTTCACCCAGATAAACACATTGTAGCTTTCTGCATAGCTTGTGGTGTAATAGGTGTTGAGCATAAAGATGCAGCACTAAGACTTTTTGTGGAAACACTGTAAGGTGCTGCTATAGATTGGTTTTATCATCTTCAAACTTAGACTATAACCAATTGGAATACTCTCAAGACCAAGTTTGAGGCTAGGTTCAAACCTACAGAAGATGCACATGCCTTGTTAGCATAGCTAACACAAATGAAGAAAGAGCCTCATGAACCCATGCGAGACTTCATCGCCAAGTTTAATAAGCTGAGAAATAGGATTCCTGCAACTGCTCAACCAATGGTGGAGAATATCAAATGCTTTTTCATTAAGACTCAGCTTCCTAAGGTAAGTTTTCTGCTAAGATGGGCTAGTCCCGCAGATCTTCCTGTAGCACAAATTTTGGCTACTGAAGTTGAAGATGATCTTATCCTTATGGGTAAGATAAGAAGAGATTCTAACAGAAATAGAGGTCCCTCTTTTGCTGATAATTCTTCTACAAGCACCACAGATCCTATGGTGTAAAACTTAGTAAATGAATTGCTAGCTTTGAAAAGGCAAATGTCCCAAGGTATGTCTACCCCTCCTTCTTATCAAGATATACCAAGGAGGACATTTCCCAATAATTCATATCAAGGCAACACTGCTAAAAATCAAGGGCAACACAATCATTTTCCACCCACATAGGGGAAGCTCGCCATTGAAGCAGCGCTGGTCAACTCAGTAGTTGGCTATTATGAAGTAGAACATGATCATTGTTTCCAACTTGAGTTGGACTAGGAGAATGATGCTAATCTTTTTGCAAAGGGAGAAGAAGAATTAGCTGGTGACTTTACCATTGGTTTTCTGAATTACCAAGATAAAGCTGAAAAAGAAGGAGAAGTGTATGATGGAGCATATGCTATTTTTACTAGGTCCCAAAATTAGTCAACTCAAGAAGCTGATAAAGGAAAATCAAGAGAAGAAACTCAACCAATGATCTCACTTGCTAAACGGGGAACTCCTTTACCTTTTCAGTCGAAGGACCCAGTGGGCAATAAGCAAGTAAGTACATCTAACAATCATGTATCTCCTACTTCTGTCCCTCAGACCAGTACTACTCCTAATAAAACTCAGAATGATGGATTTCCTTCCTCTATCTCTAGTTCATTTCAGCTATTTGATATAATAGATCATGCTAGAAAGACCAAAATCCAAATGTTTGAGGTTGAGTATTTACAAGCTAATCCTGAACAGTTTGATACGTTAGCTAAATAAGTCAAAATAAGACTCCCTCCAAGACAAGATTTTCCAAAAGTTGCCTATGATTCCTCAAAGAACAAATCCACTCAAAATAATCTTTTCACTACCCCCCTTGTTGCCTCTAGAAAAATAGAATGTTTCTATGTTTCCCTATTGGTAAATGGTCATAAGTTGAGCAATTACATAATAGATTCTGGGGCCTCTGTAATGTTATGCCTGCCAAAGTAGATGACGCCCTTGGCCTCACCTTAACTAAGATCTTTGGGAGATGTTTCTCCATGGAAAATAAACAAGTACCATTATTGGGTCAAATCAAAGATGCCCAATTTGCATTTGCAGCCTTTCCGGACAAAAGGATTAAGATGACTATCCTAGCAGCTGATGTTCCATCTTCTTATGGCATTTTTCTCAGACGTAATTTTTGTAAAGATGTAGGTGGGGAATTAAACATTGATCTATCTGAAGCAAGGATACCTGTTAAAGGCATCATGCAAAAGTTGCTTCTTGAGAAAGAGGCAAAATACATTGTTACCCAAATGACAAATCCCAAAGCCCAAATTTTGTTTGAGTCCTCGGGAATGGCTAATTATTTTCTATCTATTGAAGATATTCCTAGTTCATCAGATGAGAGCTCAACAGGTGATGGTTTAGACAATTGAGATGGAGAATCAAAAGACTATTCAGATCAAAGTCTAGATGAAGGTATAGTGATGTCAGATTCTTCCCTCACTGATGAAGAAGAATCTTCTAGTCAAAGAAATTCCAAAAAATCAAATTCTAATGAGGTCTGGGTTTTAGAATTTGATGGCAGTTGTTCCTCTACTGGTTCTGGAGCCAGATTTGTTTTGATATCTCCACAAGGTGATATCTTCCCTTTCTCATACAAGTTGCAATTTGACAATACCAATAACACCGCTAAATATGAGTCATTGTTGCTCAGATTGGAAGCTGCTCACACTAAAGGTGTTAAAAATCTTCATACTCAAGGAGATGCTGAATTAGTGGTTTGTCAAGTGAGAAATGTATATCAGACCAAAAATGAAAGATTGAGACATTATCGCAATTGCGTATGGGATTGCATTGAAGGTTTAGATGCTTTCAACATTTATGCGGTGCCTAGAGAGTTTAATGATCATGTAGATTCATTAGTTGTCTCTGCCACTCTCATGGTTCCTCATAAAGACTTCAAAGGAAACAAGTACATGATTGAGCTGGTCTTCTGACCAAGTGTACTTGATAATGTTGACCATTGACAAGTGTTCAATAGTGATAACTAAATCATAGATTTCTTGGAAAAGACAGATAGCTTTGATGAGCTCTATTTTGAAGGTAGTGAATCTCCACCACTGGAATACGTTTCTGAAATAGATTCACAAACTGGTGAAGAGTTTCTTTAACTAAAAGGGAATAAGATTCCAAAAGATTTGGTTTCCCTAGAAAAGCTATTTGATAAGCATGATAGATACATTAAACAACATAAACAACTTGATTCAAGTTCTTCTATGGAATTTAAGCAAGTAAATTTGAGTTCTGAGGCAGATCCCAAAATGGTCAACATTGGGAAGTGTTGTACTACCGACGAGAAGTTCAAATTCATTACACTCCTTCATCAATACATTGATTTTTTGGCATATTCTTATGATGATCTGAAGTCCTTCAGGCCTAAGGAGATTCAACATGAAATTCCTCTCAAAGTCAGGTTGTTGTCTCACAAGCAGAAACAAAGGCAATACAATTCCAAAATATTAGGTAATATCCTTTCTGAGATTCAAAAAATGTTGAATGTAAGAATAATCTTCCCAATTCATCACTCCACCTGGATCATGAATATAGTTCTTGTAAGGAAGAAGAATGGAGAAATCCATATATGTGTTGATTTCAGGAATCTCAACCAGTCTTCTCTAAAGGATAACTACCCCCTACCCATCATAGACCAAGTGTTGCAAACAATAACTAGTTCAGAAATGCTGTCTATGTTAGACGGTTTTTTGGGATATAATCAAGTAGAAGGTCAGCAAAGCAGATCAGTACAAGACTGCTTTCACAACTCCTTGGGGCATGCTTGCATATCGTAGGATGCCTTTTGGTTTGATCAATGCTGGCGCCACATTCCAAAGAGTGATGGACCTTGCCTTCAAAGATGAGATGGGGAAGTTCATCATGGTGCATCTTGATGACTCGACTATTTTCTCCAAACAACGTCATGATCATGCGTATCATTTATGACAAGTGCTGGAATGATGTCGGCAAAATGGTATTTCTCTTAACCCTAAGAAATCAATTTTCAGGGTTACTGAAGGTAAACTTCTTGGTCACATTGTATCCTAAGAAGGCACTAAAATTGACTTAGAAAGAGTCAAATCCATTCAAAGTCTTACTTTGCCTCCTAGTAAGACTACAGTTCACTCTTTCTTCAGAAAGGTGAATTTTCTGCGGAGGTTCATTCTAGAGTTTATAGAGAAAACCCGTCACATCGTCAACATGATGAAGGGTAAGGCTACTTTCCACTAGAGTGTGGAAGGCAAAGCAACATTTGAGGATATCAAGAGGGCCATAGCTCATGCTCTAGTTCTTGTTTGTCCTGACTATACCAAAGATTTCGTAGTATACAGCTACACTTCTGAACATACACTTTCAGCCATTCTTGTTCAGCAGAATGAAGAAGGTGTGGAATCTCCCATTTCGTTTATGAGTTGTCCTCTCAAAGCTCATGAATTGAAATATTCAAATATGGAGAAGTATGCTTATGTCATGGTCAAGTCGGTAAAGCATATCTAGTTCTATATTCTGAATTCACATACTGTTGTTTTGGTGCCTGATACAACAGTAAAGTCGATTCTAACTCATCAAGAGTTCGGAACCAAAAGAGGCAATTGGATTGCTAAGATCCAAGAGTTTGATCTTGATATCAAACCTACCAAGCTTGTACATGGTAGAGGTTTGTGTCAATTGATTGCTGATAATGTACCAAAAGAGATAGGGGATGAAGAAGAAGAAGTTGAAGATATGCCAACTATTCTTTTTGTCACTACTACAGATGAGTGGTATTCAAATATTGCTCATTTTCTTACCTATGGTGAGTGTCCTTCCCATCTGTCTTATAAGGAGAAAAGAACTGTTAAATTGAAGGCTACTAACTATGTCCTATGGGACAATGGTTTGTACAAAAGAAGCCTTGATGGAGTATTTCTCCATTGTGTGGATAAAACACAACAAAGTAGACTTCTAGAGTCTTTCCACAATTTGGCCTGTGGAGGACATTTTTCTACACCTGTGACGGCTCATAAGATTTTGTGGGCTAGATACTATTGGTCCACACTATTTCAGGATGTGTACAATTGGGTACGTAGGTGTGAGTTGTGTCAATAGTTTGTTGGAAAACCTAAGTTGGTTGCACTACCTCTCAAGCCAGTTGTGATTGAAGAACCTTTTCAGCAATGGAGCATCAACTTCATTGGCACTGTGAACCCACCATCAAGTGCGAGACACAACTTTGTTCTCACTGCGATAGATTATTTTACCAAGTGGGTGGAAGCCATCCCAGCAAAGCATGCTACTTCTGAAGTAGTGTGTAATTTCCTTAGGGAAAACATTATTTCCCAGTTTGGAGTTCCAAACAAGGTTGTAACAGATAATGATACTTGTTTCTCTTCCATTACTAACTTTTGCTATGAACATGGGATCATTCTTTCCCACTCTTCAAACTATTATCTACAAGGAAATGGTTAGGAGGAATCAAGTAACAAAAATCTGGTTACTATTATCAAGAAACTGGTGGAAGATAATCAGAGAACTTGGCATAAAGCGTTGTTTGATTCTTTATGGGTAGACAGGATTACCCCTAAAAGGGCGATAGGTATGTCACCTTTTCAACTTCTGTATGGTCTGAATGCAGAGATACCTATTACCTTGGAGGTGCCGGCACTGAAGTTGGTAAAGGTAATGGAAGATAGAACTTTTGAAAGTTCTATTGACAAAAGGATTGTACCTAACTCAACTTGAGGAGCAGTGAGCTATGGTAGTAGATTGTATCACTGAACATCAAAGTCAGGTGAAGAAACTCTTTGAGAAGAAAGCAAGGGCTTGTGAGTTTCAAATTGGAGATCAAGTCTTGTTATGGGACAAGAGGAGAGAACCAAAAGGAATGCATGGGAAGTTTGATTCCATATGGAGAGGTCCATTCACCATTCATCAGCTCTGTGGTGAAAATAGCTTCTTGCTGGAGTATCTAGATGGAACACCATTCTTGCTGCCTCACAATGGACAACATCTAAAACATTTCAGTCCTTAAAGTATCAGATAAGTTCATTTGTACATTTGTATAGTTTGTGTTTTGATTTTTGTGTTTTTTGTTTAGTCTTTTGTGTCTTTTTCTTTTTGGTATCTTGACTCTAAGGCCCAATGGCATAGATGAAGGCACTTACAGACTAGATTCTCCTCCCTCTGATTGTTTCAAAGTTCAATCGATGGAAGTTCCCCAGATAGAGCCAGCTATTGTTCTCAAAATTAGCTACACTTGTTTTTGTAGACAACCCCTACAAAAATTGACCATTTTGTAATCTACATTATAAGTTCACAAATTGAGACAAGATTCTCTTGGCCTCATGCAAAGTCATATGGCATCCTAAACTAGTTTACGACATTCCCTTGAATTGATTCCTCGAAGTTTGTACAAATCGTCTAGGTTGTAAACTGACCAAAATATCAATTTTGATCATTTTGGGGTGTTAGTTAAAATTTTGAAACTGTATGTGCAAAGTCAACAAAATTCACTGCCATTGTATACCTTTTTGCTTTCTTGTGATGAGTCGACGAAATTTACTACTTTTACATAGGTTTTTGTTTTGAATATGCCCGAGCGAAAAAGTTTGTCACCGTTACATATTCTTCTTTGAAAGCAAACACATAAGCGGTGATTTTTGCTACCATTGCGTTAATGGTTAGCATGTTGGGTCAGTGATTTCCACCACCTGAGTGAGATCTTCAAAATCCTGAACTTCAATGGCATTTATGGCCACTCGTGTTAAGCATTAAGAGCTTGTTTCTTAACCTTTGTAATTGCTAAACTCATTTTATTTCATCATTTCATTTTTGTCAAGCCTCCTAGTCGATTCTTGAACCCTCCCTCAAACTTCTTGACTGCATTGATCTTGGATTCGAACGGATTTCAAGTGGCCATCGTCGCACTTAGGTTTTCACTCTTTTTACTAGGTAAGTTGTTAAACCTCCATTTTTGTTTTTATTTCCTTCTAGGGTCTTTCTTTTTTCTTGTTCGTTGAAATCATTTGTGTCTTTTTGAATTATATTGTTAGAATGTTGTTCAAAGTAACTCATCCTCCATTTTTGTATCTTCTTTCTTCTTTTTTAATTCATTCACAAAACCCTAGTCTCCGCTTAATCTTTCTCTACCTGATGATCTATCAGAAAAGTTTGCCGATGCTCGACTCATGAGAAGAGTTAAGTTTCTACATGACTAAGCGGTAAAATTTACCACTTAAAACATCTTACAAAGTCATCGTCACTTACAGAGTCGGTGATAATTGCCACTCCAACATGATTTGTTATGTGTAGGTTAAATGTAATGTCGGCTATATTTGTTGATCGAAGACCTTCCATGAATTTGAGGATAAATGCTAAGTTGGAGGAAATTACCACTTTTGCATTTGAAGTTGTATCCAAATGCAAGTGTATGGGAAATGAAATTTTTTGCCCTTACATGAAGAAAACCTAGAAATACCAACATGCGATGTCAGTGGATTTTACCACCAATAGACTTGCAATTTTCTCATAAAAATGCAATGTCAGCAGAATTTGCCGCCCAAATACTTAGATTGTCCTAATCATGCAAAAGCGATAATTTTTGCTGCCGATACACTTGCATTTTAACCTACCTGCGGGGTCGGTAAAAATGGCCGCCCTGACACTTGCAAACTATCCCTTACATGCAAGGGTGACAAATTTTGCCACCCGTGCATCACCCTCTCAATTTTTTCTAACTCTAGGATATTTTCAATTTTGCTTTTCCAAGCCTGGTTTCCTCCATTTTTTGACCTACTTGCACTCTAGCCATTTCAAGCGTATCTCCATGGTCATGATCGTCAACATGCAATTTTCCCAGATTACTAGTATTTCCCCTAATTTCATGATCATGGCTTTTTGTTGCAGTTTCTTCTGCAGATTTTCTCTCTTCATAAACATCCTTTGCTAATAGGTTTTTCAGATGATTGAGTTGTCTCCGAAGAAGTTGAAAGTGATGAAGTATAAGTATCAAGGTGTTTTTCCAATCACCTCAGTTACTTCTAATGTCGATGATATTTAGGATATAGAGATTGGCCATGTGCACATGGCTAAATTTGTGGAAAGAACCAAGTCAAATAATCCCAGTTCTGCAATGAAGAAGATTATTGACAATAAGATTCATCTGGTGTCGTCTTTCCTAATTGTAGCCCATAACATAGAATTTGTTCTTTAGTGTGCTTAGTTTTACAACAGAGATACCAAGACAGTGATGGATGCAAATGTCAATGTGATAATTAGATTAGATCCTGAATTCATTGATAAAGTGTTCATGTGCCCTGCTATTATAGAAGTCATAAAACTAGATTTTGCTGAAGCACAAAAAGAGTATGATAAAAATCCTAAGAAGGATAAGAAGATAATCAATACTAAATGTCTCAAAACTCCACAGTCAAACTTGTCTAGGTGGCCACAGAGTTTTCCTAGAAGTGATTTTGTAGGAAGAAGCTGGTGATCTTATAACTCTTCTCAGCAGGATAAGGGGATTGGACTCTTCCTCACTTTTTCATGAGTTGATGTACCCTTTCATCGAGGTAATACTCCAAGGTAAACAAGCCATCTTCTGGGGTGAGCAAATCAGCAATGCTCTACATGAGCAATTGACAAAGTTATCCACTACCTTCAAATTTTGCATGACTTCTTATTTGGTATATATAGTAGCCTCCATGAGAAACTTTCCAGGTCTAACATCAGAAGGAGATAGGAGAGTAATTCCTATATATCAGTACTATTCTCAATTGACATTGAAGGGTTCTATTCACCACTTCAAGAGGGTAAATGATGCTTTCTTTGTAGTGTTCTTGTGTCTTTTTGACCCTCAACTAGAACAAAGAAGAGTTTCAGATGAAGCTTGGATAGTGGTGAATGATTTTGGATGCATGTTCTTACAATTTCCTTCTTTCTCATATATGAGGGTTGGCTTTTTCCAAGGTCATCCTTATATGTTGCCAAGGTTTCCCTCAAACAAACTTGTTTTAATGGAATTATGTAGACAAAGGATCATTGTGCATAATAAACAAATGGAGCTCAAGAAACTAGGTTTCAGGTTTCTAGTTGAAATTGACAGGTTTTTAGTATTAATTGCTACAAAGGCTAGAGCCATGGAAACTGAAATGCAACTTGTAACCATGAAACAATTCAAGAGAAGGCTAAAGTTTGATTACAAAGGTGTGAAAGATAAGATCAAGAGGAAAACCTAGTTCCATGAACCTATGGTTGAGGACGTCTGGGTGGATTTCAGAATAGAAGAAGATATCAGAAAGTTGGATTATAACAGGTTATATCTTGAGTAGATTGAATATCTGGGATTGGCTGGCATTCCTAAGGATCTAGTGGATGATGGAGAGTTGATCGATGACAGATATAACACTGAATAGACTGATGGCTCTCCTCTCCCTCCAATCCAATGGTCTCAAAAAGAATTGACCTCTCTAAGGAAAAGATTTGAGACTATATTGGTGAACACCAATAACTGGCTAGCAGATAAGGGAATTGCTTTGAAAGAATTCCTTACAGGATTAGAGACTAAAATTCAAGAGAAAATAGGTAAAAAGATAATGAATAGGACAAAGAATAAGATTGATGTTCCCTCTTCTTCCAATCCACATAAGCCTAGGATCAAATTTGTGATGAAGAAGTCAAAGGATGTGGATGGATATAGAAGATATGGAAATTGAGAAACAAAACATTGAACAACCAGCCATTGAGGAAATGGAGGTTGAAGACAGACCTCCAGATCAAAAAGAAGATGAAGTTTTGTCCCCACAAGAGAATGTACAACAAGAAACGAGAGTCTCATCTCCTTTGTTTGACACACCTGTTTCAGTTCCTTTGTCTATCTCATCCATTGATATCCCCTCTTCTAAATCTGCCTCACCTTCCAAAACAATTTTTGACAATCCTCAAAATACTTTTGAAGATGTTCTTCATTCCTCAGAGTCTATTTCTATCTTTTCCTCTTCATCTTTTGATATTGGGGATACTTCTATATTTGATCACTTTGTAATGAACACTGAACAGGTTTCTAATGTGAATGTAATAGGTGCAGTTTTTACTAGTACTCCAACTATTGTTTCCACTTCTAGTACAAGTGTAGTTCTGGTGACACCAACAATGGGAACAAATTAGCTAATGTGAGTACTTCTATGCTTCCACCATGGTTGTCAGCTTATACACCAAAAAGGAAGAAACAAGCCATCTCCCCAAATGACTTTGATTTTAGTAAGCTAGTGCCTGTGAAAGCCAAGACCCCAAAGAAGTGAAAGATTCTTTCGAGAATGCTTGGGGATAAGGGACAAAAATTTCTGGAGATTGCAAGACCCCCGTATGATGCAACCATGGAAAATTTTAATATGAATGATTAGTCTATCTCTAGAGTTGAGTTAGGCAAAATAACTCATGAAAGTGCAAAGACTGATATGTAGTTAGCCATGGATATTCAAATTCAGAAATTTGATAAAGAGGAAGAAATGAGACATCATTACAAAGCAATGGTTGAACAGTTGACTACAGTGGTTAGGAAAATCACTTTGAATTCAGAATCAGTAACTCCCGAAGCTGTTTCTGTAGAAGACCCTATTATCCAGAAAATAGAAAAGACTCATCTTAAGGGAAGACTAATTGAAGAGTACTTGGAAAGGATGCGCACACAAGGAATATCTCTGCTTATAGAGCTATCTGAGTAGACAAAAAAATGGAGAAAATAAGGGTAGAACTTGATGACCTGATTGATGTTATTTCTCAAGATATCGAGTGCCTAGAACAGAATCATGATAAGTGGGTAGAGATGAGAAAGCTAAAAATAAGCACCCTGATATCAATTGGTGTCATTCCTAATAGGGATTCTTATACTGAAGCCAAAAGAGGCATTGACATATTGGAGCTGTGTGCTGAAAGATTTGATCAATGACCTGGAAGCTGCAAGGAAACTAAGTGAACAGAGTGATGTTAGTCTTTTGCATAAATTGGAGGAGTTGCCGTGTCACAGGATAACCAATTTCTCTTTGTAGAAGAGATGGTTCAAGAATTTGAAAAAATGTTTCAGAAAGAGTTCGAGGACAAAACATTCTCAATGGCCTCTGTGGACAATATTAAAAAATCAGTCACCACAGTCAGAGATGCCATAGTTAGAGCCAGGATGATTTTCAAGAACACAGTTAGTCTAGATAGTATTGGGATGCAAGCAACTTTCACCATGTATGATTTCCATATGAAGAAAGATGGCAATACAAGTTGAAGCAGTTTTTCCATTACATAGTTTATTTTCTACTTTTGAGATGTAGTTTTGAAACAATTTTGGACATATTTATGTGTACTTTTCTCATATACAATTACATGTAAAAACATAGGAAGTCCCAAATCAAAAAGGACTCCTTTGTTGAATAAGTCATAGTTAGTTTTTCTTTTCCTATTTTTGCTCTCAGTTCCTCTTATAAATAAAGAGGACCCCCATTGTAATTATGGATCTTTTAGTTATTGAATCAAAACTCTGCCAAATTGAAGAGCATTTTGAGACTTTATGTTCAAATTGTAAATCATATTTTATCAAGTGAATCTAGAAAAGCAAGTGAATATTCAATCTTTTTGTTGAAATAACTTGTGGCATATTGGAAATTGTTCTTATGTCCTTTTCCTAATACTATCTTATCTACTTGATCAAATTGTAGTGTGAGCATGAATAATCTGGGAGATGTTCTAAAGTTGATTGTGGAGACTTTGTGCTACAAAAATTATCTTTAGTTTGTGATTTTATGTTTTGAAGTAAAAGTTATTGGAAAGGCTTTGAACTACTACTATCTTTTTTGATCATATATTTTGTCGTAGTATTCGGTGAAGACTTTGAGCTGCATCTTATTCTACTTGGTTCTATGTTATAAATTAGTAAAGGAAGCAACGATAGACTTTGTGCTCTTGTGGGTTTCTTGGTTATTCAATTTGTATTGAGAAAGTGCTCTTTCATTTTGTAAACATCATTTCTAAAAAAAGAGCAATGGATGATATGGTCTCACCTTGAATTACTATTTAGTTTAAATAAGTTTGTAATAGTTGATAGGGAACCTCCCCTTGCTAAGAGGAGAGATTCATCTCATTACACTGTGGTCGATATAACCATTTTTCCTTTAGTTAGTTGAAGACAATATATTCACCCAAAAAAGTTATGAAACCTTTTGCAGTAAAAGTTACAAGTGACAAAGTTTTAGCCTGTGCTCTGGCAGAGTAAAGCAATGATGAAGGATTGTTGGAATGCTCCGCATTCCTCCATAGTGATAGATATGGCTATGCGGTTTTGGGGATATGTTCATAGTAGTGTATGAGTGCATCCATATTAGTTTCAGATGTTTTAGTGGTCCACAATGCAATATCCAAAGTTTTGGTATGTCATAGTCAGTCAGGAAAGCTCTGTTATCAGCAGTTTAGTATATGTCTCTTCTTGCGATAGCATATCATGATTGGAAACTTTAGGAGAAGAGTGTAAGGATGTTATTGATAAAGTATATTACTTACTTTTTGGTCTGCATGATGTTTTTGGTCTCTCTTGGGTGGTGTGAAGATAAATAGTGGGCAGTGTTGTTGTTCAGGCTAACAGTCTGGTTCCCTTCAATTGTGATTGATCCTAATTAATTAATTTGGCCTCGAAGGATGTGTTATGATGTACTTGATTCTATTATGCAATGTGAAGTGATCCACAACTCATAATGTGTTTGTTCTAAGCTATCCTATACAGTAGCACACATCTCATCTATAGGTCTTTTTGGTGCTGACCTAATTAAAGTTTTGAGTTGTTGTGAAGGGTATACATACAAGAAAAAAAATCATTTGTGAGTTAGTAGAGCAGAGATTGTGTAATGTGTTAAGCATGAATTGTGTGAAGTTAGAGTGATAGGGTATTTGTGTGAAATAAGGGACTGCAACATCAACATATGACAGATGCCTTCTTTACAATAGTTCAAGTTCTTATTTTCATTGTAATTTTCATGTATCCTACTATCAGATAGTGAGTCTCCTCAGTAGGTCTTTGTATCTTGCCCTAAGATTGTAGCCTTAGTTTGTAATTCAACATGAAGTAGTAGCTTATGTGGGTTGTAGCCCTAAAACAAAGTTGTAAACTTTTATAGCAGTGAGCTTATTACATTGTGAGTTAATCCTCACTGTGTTTTTTCCCTCATTGGGTTTTTCACATAAAAATCTTGGTGTCTTTGTGTAGTGCATGTTTTACTTTCTGTTCTTCTTTTGGTTAAAATAATTTGATGGTTAAGATGTAAATGGAATTGATTTAAAGTTTAAGATAGACTGATTCACCCACCCCTCTTAGTCTCTGGATGTGTTCAACACTTCTATGTCCAAGCATAGTTAGGATTCTCTGCACAAAATATCTCTTAAAAGTATAGTAATAAGCATCAAGGCAATGTGCATCCCATATATGTCCTCATCTAGATTGGTATAGGCAAGTGGTCTAATGTTGGAACTATAACTCTTAGGTTAGGGTGCCATGTATTTTTTCAAAGTATAATAAGATATGACAAAGTAATGAGTACCATTTGAAATATGTAACTCTATTATCAGCCTTGAGAGATGTTAGTTCCAGATGGATTCCCTTTGCTATGAAAGAAGCAAAATCAAATAGTATATTAACATACCACTTTTGGATGTTTGCAACAATCAACATCATATGGATGGGTATTTGTACTTTATAGTCTACCCCAAAAAGTTGACACAAAGACATATAAGTCAATTTGAAATATTCCATAAATGTATCAACACCAAATGGTTCCATTTCATCTTGTTTGGCCACTAATCTTGTTCTAGGGTAACCATTTTATCTTGTAGTTACTTCTATCTCTAGCAAACTCCCAACATAGTCCATTGAAGTCAAGTTTACAATTGGCTTGTGGATTCAAAGTGAAAACCTCCATGATTAAATCTCTATTCAATGTGAACAATTTATTCATCCTTTGGTGTCTTCAATTGTCTATAATATGGGATATATTGCTTATTAATTGCATATATTAGGTCAATTATAACTAATACATTTGGGACTGCCAATTTCCCTAAGTCTAGGCACCATATATTTGAAGCTCGAATGGGTTTTCAGCACAAATGTAATAATGTTTGAACAAGTCCCAACTAGTCATGGGGATAATGACATCTCTAATTGATTCATATGTATCCTATGTAGTCTATTAGAGAATATACCAAAGCCTTGGCCATGCCTAACCCTTTTCAAGGAGCTAGATAATAAGTCAATTAAGTCTTGATCTAGGCCTCTCTTGGTTTTACCAGATTGAGATGAGAGATGACTCATTTTGGCAATGTGAAATTCTTAAAGGAACAATATATTTTGACAACAAGTTGCTTTAGGAAATTACAAATGCATCAACCCTTATTAGACTACAACTAGTAAAACTAAACAAACCTTAGCCTATTTCAAATGCATGAAATCTAGAAGTTCACAGAGGACATACCCACTTTTACTGTGCTTGAATGCATATAACCTTTTTTCTTGCAACACAATCTCATATGATACTGTTAAACCATGGATCTAGCTACACATTTAATTTTTTACTTAATACTACATAATTACTTGAATGATTTAGAGAATCAAAGCCAAAGCTACTTATTCAATTTGCCACCCTTTCATTAAATGCATGTACGTACCCAGGTGGTAGATAGTGCAGTGATTGCTTTTTCTAATGTAACTTTGAATTCTAACCCTTCATCTTTGATCAAGATCAACGACGTGTGTGACACCTTCTATTTATATAAAAGAACTATGACAAACATAAAATTTCATTCCATACCTTGACATGTCGACCCAATTGGTACAATAGTCTCCATGTGGTCCAATAAAATTTCAAAACTGATAACAAGAGTTGTGGGCCCATTTTATTAATATATCTCCACTGCTCATCGTGCCCTTTTGAATGCACGATGTGTATAGCTCAGCATGATGCAATAGAAACTAGCCACGTGTGCTCTTGTGAACAAAATAAGAAAAGGTCTTGTGACAAAACCAGGCTCGTTGCAGGCATGGAAATGTCTCCACCTTCAAAACTATAATGCAAACAAACACTGTGATGCAATAAAAATTGGCTAGCTAGCAAATGATCACCACACAGTGAATTACCCAGACCATTCAACAAACACTTTACCCATGTTGAGAGCACGTGTGCTGTCTAACATGTTAATTCCCGTGTTTGCATGGGACAATTTCACATATTGGTGTACTAGAATGCAAACCTTACTCAAATCCAAAGATTTGTGGGAAATTGTAGAAGTCGAGTATGTAGAACTAGATACAACTGCATTTAATGCATTAAATGATCAATAGAAGAGAGAATACAAAGCAAATGTAAAGAAGGATAATGAAGCTTTATTTATGGTTCAAGGCGCAATTAACCAGGTAAATTTTCCTAGGATAAGTAGTGCTAGTAATTTTAAGAAAACTTGGCAAATTCTCAATAATGTCTATCAAGGAGCACAAACTACAGACAATGAGGAAAAATTTTGAAAATGTAAAAATGGTCAATAGTGAAAGTGTGAGTGATTTTCTAAAAAAGGTAGAAGGCCTAGTTAGTCAAATGAAAGTTCTAGGAGAAACCGTGGATGACAAGCATGTCATTGAGAAAATATTAAGGAGTTTAGTTCCTAAATTTGATGGTGTGGTTTCTGCAATAGAGATTTCTAAAGATCTCACCACTGTACAAATAAATGAACTAAGTGGAATATTGTTAACTACTGAAGAAAGAATGAAAAGTAATGAAGAAGGTCTAGAACAAGCATTTTTCTCTAAAACAAGCATATGAGGTAAAAGAAATACATTTTTCATGAATCAAAATAAAAATGAATACAAAGGTGAATCTAGCAATTCTAGAGGAAGAGGTAATAGTTTTAGAGGAAGAAGTCGAAACTTTAGAGGAACAGGAAGAGGAAGAGGTATAAATAATGGTGGAGATAAAAAGAATGTCCAATGCTTTCATTGCAACAAGTTTGGGCACTATACATCAAAATGTTGGAGTAAACAAGGTGAAGCAAAAAAGAGAAATGCTCACAATACTATTGAATATGGACAAAATTTGTTTATTTTGTCTTTCAATACAAATGTTAGTGAGAATAATGTATGGTACATTGATTCTGAATGTTCATCACATATGACATCTAATGAAAATCTATTTATCAAACTAGATGAAAACCATCATAGTACAGTGGTATTAGGAGATAATCAATCTCATGGAACCAAAGGCAAGGGTACTATTGCAGTTGCAACAGAATATGGTGAGGTAAAACATATCAATGAAACATTATTGGATCCAGCACTCAAAAAGAATTTGTTGTCCGTTGGACAAATATTAGAGAAAAATTATCAGGTGACCTTTGTTGAAAAAGAATGCATAATAAGAGACAAGTTAAAAAAATTGCACTTGTTGCAAGAACAAAGATGACAGGTGATAGGATGTTTCCTCTCCATTTCACCCATGGAAACCAAGCATTAAGGACTAGTGAAATGAATGAAAGTAGAATTTGGCATCAAAGATATGGCCATCTCAGCTTAAGTGGGTTAATTTTATTCAAGATATTCAAAATGGTTGAGGGTCTACCATTCATTGAAAATACAAAAGAAGTGTGAAGAATGTGTTGTTGTCAAACAACACAGAGCTACCTTTCCAATTGCTAAATCCAGTAGAGCTAAGCAACATCTTGAGATAATCCATACATATTTGTGTGGTCCTATGGAAACACCTTCTTTGAATAAGTCAAAGTATTTTTTAACCTTCATTGATGATTACTCAAGAAAAAATTGGGTATATTGTTTGGTTTCAAAATCATAAGTATTTGAAAAATTTGTAGAATTCAAGAGGTTGGTTGAAAAATAAAATGGTACAAGTACATCAAGGTGATAAGGTTAGATAATGGAGGTGAGTAAGAATCAAATCAGTTTCTAAATTTCTACAAAAATCATGGAATCAAGAGAGAGTTCACTACCTCCTACACTCCACAACAAAATGGAGATGTTGAAAGAAAGAATAGGACCATTGTTGAAATGGAAAGGAGTATGATGAAATAGAAGAATTTAGATAAGATGTTTTGTGCAGAAGCAGTTTACACAACTGTATATCTTCTCAATAGGAGTCCTACAAAAGTAGTTAAGGGGATGACTCCTGAACAAGCATGGTCTGGGGTAAAGCCAAGTGTTAAACATTTGAGAGTATTTGGGTGTGTTTCTTATGCACACATACCAAAGGAAAAAAGGTCTAAACTAGATGATAAAGGCCTAAAATGTATTCTTATTGGGTATGGATCAAAAAATAAAGCATATAGATTGTATGACCCAATAGGAAATAAGCTTGTTATAAGTAGAGGTGTGGTATTCAATGAAGCAACAAAATATACTAAGGAAAATGAAACAAAAGGAAAAGAAATAAAGAAGGAGGAGGAGGAGGAGGAGGAGGAGGAGGGTGTGTATAGGATCATCGTGGGCGAAACAGTGGCAATGGAAAAAAAAATTGCATCTTTACTTAGCCAAATTCGTGAATTGGCTAACTTTGACTTTCATAGGCATGTTAAAAATATCCATTTGGAATGAATATCCATTTTAAAATGGATATCCATTTTGTGGTTAAAAAACTATTTTTATAGTTGCAGGAAATGGATATCCATTTTTGGAATATTCCTAAAATGGATATCCATTTCTGGAATATTACCAAAACGGATATCCATTTTTTGAAACTATAAAAATAATTTTTTAAAAATTATTTTCATTGGTGTGTCATGGTATGATGTCTCAAGGAATGGGAAGAAAGGATGGTGATTCATAAGTGATGCAGGAGCATCTAGTGGTGTAAGGGCAATCTTGCATCACCCCAAAAAAAGATGTATTTCAAAATTGTTGATGTTCTTTCTATTTATTTTCAAAATTTGTGGTTCTGGTTCCATAATTGCTTGAATAATGATGTAGAACTTTTAGTTTTTCCAAACTGCTAAAAATAGCAACCTGCTATTTTTAGAAAGTTTGCATTTAGGCACGATTTGAAGTGAAAATTTACAAGAAGCTTCGTAATTGAAAATAAGACCTTTGGAGAAGGAATCACATAGAGATCATTTGTGAGATGAAAGATATTAAAACTTTTGTTTCCTGAAAAACACCTAAAAATTATTCAAACTCATGTTTCAGGCACTAAACAGTCTTGTACGGGCCCGAAAATGGCTAGAATTAATAGAGTGGGTTGTTATCACGTAGAGCACTCTGAGAGATTTCCAACACATAAAACAGTTCATCAATCAAACACACGGATCAAAAGTTATGGCTCCCAGAAGTTGACCTATTTTTCAAGGGAGATGCAAATTTTGAAATTAGGTTGTTGGCTACCAAAAAGGCTATTAATACCCATTTTTGGGAACCCTAGGTAGTAGTAGAGAGAAGGGGGAAAGTGTAGAGTCAAGAATAGGTGGGAAAATAGAAACCCTAGTAGATTTGGGGTTACAAATGGTAGATGATTCCAGAGTCTTGTGAGAGGAAGCTGTAATGTGTTGCAACATGTGGAGGGTTGATTCCTCTGATTGTATTTAGGCTTCTGTAATGTAATAAGTTGTCCAAATCAACAAAGAAAGTTCTTTTTTCTGTGTACAATTTCTATTGTTGCGTGTTTTATGATTTACCCCCTTCATCAAGTGGTATCAGAGCAAGGATTCTTGAGTGTGTAGACAGATCGCCGACCGTAAAGTAGTTTGCACCAGGACCTGAGATTGTGGGTTTGCTATGGAGATCAAGATGCCTCCACAAAGAAATCATATTGGGAGGAATGCTTTTATGGAAGAGGGTTTTAGAGCCTTGCAAAGGTAGATCGATGCATTGCAAGAGGAGCTACAGAGAGGGTTTGATCCAAGAACAAGAGAAGAAAGCGAGGATGAAGCTGAAGAAGAGATATATGAGAAAGAATAGGAAGGTGTAGGAGATCCAAGAGAAGTTAGGTTGTTGAGGGTCATTTCAAAGATTGGAAAGAGGCCCAAGATCAAAGTTTCTACATATTCTGGAGATTTGAATCTAGAACAACTTATTGATTGGATCAATGACATGGAGGAGTATTTCGAGTATGAAGATGTGGAGGACCCAAATTGGGTAAAGTTTGCAAAAACAAAATTGAAGGGCCATGCCAATATTTGGTGGAAGGAGGTCCAGTTAAAGAGGAATAGAAGAGGAAAAGGAAAGATCACCAGATGGGATAAGATGGTGGAGAAACTGAAGAAGTAGTTCATTGATGTGGACTATGAGATGGAGTTGTTAAAGAATTTGCAAGGATTTAAGAAAGGCAACAAGTCTATTAAGGAGTATACAAAAGAGTTTTATAAGATTACTATCAGAACCAGTCATGCAGAGGCCAACAAGGAGAAGGTAGCCCATTACATTAATGGGTTGAGGCCAAGTATTCAAGAGGAGTTGAGCTTGGTCAGACTGACCACCATAGAAGATGCATACTAGTTTTCCTTGAAGGTGGAGGAGAAACTGAATAAAAGATTTGATAGCAAGCAAAGGGGAAGACCCTATGGGGGCCTAAATGAAGATTCAAAGAAGAGTGAAGAAGTTGGCACCAATCAAAATTAGAGAGGAGATAATACCTATCATCCTCGTGACTAGAACAATGGTGAGCAAAGAGGAAGAGGAAGAGATAGACCTGGGCAAGGACCTGGAAGAGGAGGTTTCAGAGGAACCTATTTCCAATGTGGAGAAGAAGGACATCGAGCATATGAGTGTCCACAACATCAAGGAAGGAAAAATAGAAGACTTGAAGGTAATGCACGAGTTGCACATGTCGATGAAGATGCACAATTTGAGCACTCTGAAGATGCTGGAAGGGGAGAAACCCTAGTTGTCAGAAGAACTTTGTTGAATGAGGAGAAAGAACCTAATTAGAGGAAGAGTTTATTCCGCACAAGGTGCAAATGTGAAGGTAAGTGTTGTGATATTAATATTGACAGTGGAAGTACGGACAATCTTGTTTCAGAGGAGATGGCTGGCAAGTTGAAGTTGACAAGAAGAAAGAATCGACATCCATATCAGATTGCATGGTTGTAGAAAGACCATAGAGTTTTGGTCAATGAGCAGTGTTTAGTGAAGTTCAAGATTGGGGACTACCATGATGAGGTGGTGTGTGATATCATACCAATGGATGCATGCCATATGCTATTGGGGAGGCCGTGGTAGTATGATAGGAGCACTATCCATGATGGCCGTGCAAACACATATTACCTAACAAAGGATGGAGTTCGTCATAAGTTGAAGCCCTTGAAGGAGGTGGAAGAAAAGGTATGTAGTACTACCATAATTTGCTTGATAGATGATAGAAAATTTTTTGAGGGTATGAAGCATGAGCATCATTGCTATGCATTGATTCCTAAGATTAGTTAAGAGAAATGTGAGGATGTACCAGCAGAAGTTTTAGATATGTTGGAAAAATTTTAGGACATTATCTCTGATAATGTACTAGAAGGTTTACAACCAGTAAGGAAGATAAGTCATCAAACGGATTTGATACCAGGAGCCAGTTTGCCAAAACAAGAAGCCCATAGAATGACTCCAACAGAGAGTGAAGAGTTGAATAGACAAGTTCAGGAGCTATTAAGGAAGGGACTAATAAGGGAGAGCCTAAGTCCATGTGTGGTACCTACAGCACTAGCACCAAAGAAAGATGGAGATTGGAGAATGTGTACAAATTCTCGGGCCATCAATAAGATCATGATCAAGTATAGATTTCCATTGCCAAGAATAGATGACATAATGGATTGTTTGAGTGGAGCCAAGTACTTCACAAAGATTAACCTGAAGAGTGGGTATCACCAGATACAAATCAGAGAAGGAGATGAATGGAAGAAAACCTTCAAGACATAGGAGGGTTTGTATGAGTGGATAGTCATGCCATTTGGGCTAACCAATGCACCGAGCACATTCATGCAGCTCATGAATGAGGTATTGAAAGAATTTTTGGGAAGTTTTGTTATTTTTTATTTGGATGATATTTTGATTTTTAGTAAGACATGGGATGAGCATCTGATGCATTTCAGAAGAGTTCTAGAGAAGCTGAGGGAGGAGAAGTTGTTGATTAATTTGAAGAAATGTAGTTTTACAAAGGAGTTGGTATACCTAGGATTTTTTGTCTTAGAGGAAGGTCTTAAGATGGACCCATAAAAAGTAAGGGCTATCATTAAATGACCTACACCAAGGAGTGTCATAGAGGTACGATCTTTTCATGGTTTGGCATGTTTTTACAGAAAGTTTATCATGAATTTTAGTAGCATTTGTGTAGCCCTAACTGAGACAATGAGAGGAGATAGAAAAGAGTTTAGATGGACTAAAGGATCAGACAAAAGATTTGATACATTGAAGAAAAAAGTCACAAAGCAACCTGTTTTGGTACTTCCAAATTTTAATAAGGTATTTCAGGTAGATTGTGATGCTAGTGGCAGTGCTATAGGAGTTGTTTGAGTTAAGAAGGTAAGCCCATTGCTTATTTTAGTGAGAAGCTTAATGATGCCAAGAAAAAGTATTCTGTTTATGATCAGGAGTTTTATGCAATAGTTTAGGCTTTGAAGAAATGGAGACATTATATGTTACCAATAGAGTTTGTTTTATATATTGATCATCAGGCTTTGCAATCAAGGAAAGTTAAATCAAAGGCACTTAAAATGGGTTGAGTTTTTAGAGAGTTATACTTTTGTTTTGAAGCACAGGAGTGGGAAGTCTAATAGAATTGCAGATGCCTTGAGTAGAAGGCAAAATTTGTTGACAGAAATGAAGATAGAGGTTGTTGGGTTCAATGAGTTGAAAAGTTTGTATCCTGAAGATCTCAATTTTGCAGAGGCCTAGAAAGCTTGTCTGGAACCTATTACTTTAGATAGGACAAAATGGTTAGATTTCATAATCCAAGATGGCATGTTGTTTAGAGGAAGCCAATTCTGCATTCTGAGTTCCATGAGAGAGAACTTGATAAAGGAGAAGCATAGTGGTGGATTAGTTGGACACTTTGGTCAAGATAAGACCATTTCTATTGTTGGTAAAAATTATTATTGGCCACAGTTGCAACAGGATGTGAGGAAATTTGTGCAGATTTTTTGAGTGTGTTAGATGGCAAAAGGAACAAGTCAGAATATGAGGTTGCATCAGCCACTACCTATACCCAAGAAGCCATGGGATGATATTAGTATGGTTGTTCTTGGTTTACCAAGGACACAGAGAGGAAATGATTCCATTTTTGTAGTGGTGGACATATTCTCGAAGATGGCACATTTTATTCCTTGCAAGAAGACTAATGATGCTGTTCATATTGTAGAGTTATTTTTCAAGAAGGTGGTGGGATTACATGGTCTACCAAAGAGCATAGTTTCAGATCGAGACACCAAGTTTGTTGGTTATTTCTGGAGGACATTGTGGAAGAAGTTTAAGATAGATTTGAAGTTTAGCTCTGCACACCATCCACAAACTGACGGACAGACTGATGTGGTGAATATGAGTTTGGGTAACTTGCTACAATGCTTAGTAGGAGATAAGCCCAAGCAATGGGATTTGATTTTACCACAAGCAAAATTTTCTTACAACAATTATGTCAATAGGAGTACTGATAAATGACCATTCTAGATTGTATATGGGAATAGTCTAAGAAATGTTTTAGAGCTAAGGAATCTAGACAAAGGAGAAAAGACAAGTGTCGAGGTTGAAGACTTTGCAGAACACATGAAGAATTTGCATGAAGAGGTGAAAAAGCACATTAATAGGATGAATATTTAGTACAAGGCTAAGGCAGATCAGAAGAGGAGATATAAGGAATTCTAGGTAGGAGATGAAGTCATGGTTCACTTGAGAAAAGAAAGGTTCCCAATTGGAACATACAATAAGCTAAAAATGAAGAAATTTAGACCATGCAGAATTTTGAAGAAACATGATTCAGAAAATACATGAGGTAGAGCTCTTAAGTGGGATCAACATTTCCCTTGTTTTCAATATTGCTGATTTATCAGAATATCATGAAGGTGGAATAGAGGATGGACCAATAGAGGAGTATTCTGGCATCTACTTCAACAGAGGAGATAGAAGAGATCTTGGATAGCCATGTGGGAAGAAGTACTAGGAATAGGAAATATGAAGAATACCAAGTGAAATGAAAAGGAAGGCCTATTGAAGATTCTTCTTGGTCATCTAAGGCAGAGGTTGACCATTTGGGTTTTTCTCACACAAACACCTGAGACATGACAGGGTCACTTCTCAAATTACCCTAGGTGTTTGATGCAGGAGCATACGGTGGTGTAAGGGAAATCTTGCATCACCCAAAAAAAAGATGTGTTTCAAAATTGTTGGTGTTCTTTCCATTTCTTTTCAAAATTTGTGATTCTAGTTCAATAATCACTTGAATAATGATGTAGAACTTTTAGTTTTTCCAAACTGCTAAAAATAACAACCTGCTATTTTTAGAAACTTTGCATTTGGTCATGGATTGAAGTGCAAATTTACAAGAAGATTTATAACTAAAAAATAAGACCTTTGGCGAAGGAATCATGCAAAGATGATTTGCGAGATGAAAGATATTAAAGTTTTTGTTTCCTGAAAAATGCTTGAAAATTATTCAAACTCAGGTTTGAGGCACTAAACAATCCCATACGGGCCCAAAAATGGTCAGGACCGACAGAGCTAGTTCTTATTGCATAGAGCAATCCAAGAGCTTTCCGATGTATAAAATTGTTTGTCAATTGGACACCCAAATCAAAAGTTATGGCTCCCGAAAGTTGACCTATTTTTGGAGGGAGATGCAAATTTTGAAATTATGTTGTTGGCCGCCAAAAATGCTATTAATAACCATTTTTTGGAACCCTGGGTAGTAGTAGAGCTAATGGGGAAAGTGTAGATTCAATAATAGGTGGGAAACTAGAAACCCTAGCAGATTTGGGATTACAGATGGCAGATGATTCTAGAGTCTTGTGAGAGGAAGTTGTAATGTGTTGCAGCCTATGGAGGGTTGATTCCTCTTATTGTATTTGAGCTTTTGTAACGTAATATGTTGTCAAAATCAATAAAGAAAGTTCTATTTTCTGTGTGCAATTTTTGTTGTTGTGTGTTTTATGATTTATCCCCTTCATCAATAAGATAATATGAAGAATGATGGTAGAGTGAATTGGCATTGTGGTAATTGTAGCATGTCATGGGGTGAATCATGCTTTAATACAAGTTGTGGAGTGAGAAAGGGGTGGTATGGGTATGGTTGAATTGACTAATGAAGTGATTTAATTAGTGATGATGTAGGTGAAGTGATGGGTAAGATGTCTTATGTGGGATTGCTAGAAAGTGTGATTGGTAATGGTGACGATAACTAAATGTCATCTTCTAAGGGTTCAAAGGTGAGGAAAGTGTAAGATGGGGATATGGGATAATCCATAGTTTAATAATTATTCAAGGGAGACTCCTTAAAATGATTATCAATGATGGCATCAATAGAGGAAATGGAGTCTATGAATGTAGGTGTGGGAATGTGAGCTGATATGTGCCTTTGATAATGATGAAATCAGAGTCAATAGTAAAGGGCTCCCATTGTTTGATAGCATTGCTTCTAATGACCCCATCATATCCATCCATCTCATACTCGATAAAAATGAGATTATCAGTGAATCCATCAAAACTAATTTGGATAGGAGCAATACAAAAGAAAGAACTATCTTCTTTTTTAGCATTACCAAAAGTAATTCCAGTAGTACCTTGCATCCAGGCGTCCTCAGGAAAAGCATTGTGCCTAGTTAGGTTGAGATCAGCTCCAGTGTCAATAAGAAAGGCCAGAGGATAAGCCATAATACCTAGAAAATGAACAGTCAATATAATACCAGGATAGGTAGTAGAGGGCTTTGCCGTTCGCTGATAGGCTTTCATCTACCGACTGCTTGACCCTTCCTCATAGATAGGTGGTTCTTCCACTTCTTCTTTGACGATATGAGTGAGAAGAGGACTATAAGGTCTTTCTTCACAGAACAGGTGTTCTTCTGAAATAGTAGCTTGAGCAGGTAACTGTATAGAACCAGCAGAGTTAAACTGGCTGACGAACTTATCAAGTTCAGGTGCCTTTTCCATTTCTTCCGTGAGGTAGAAATTTTCTTCATCATCAATTTCTGAAATTTCTGCCTGAGCTTGACTAATTACTTTTTCAAGAAAGGCTTTGCGATTTCGTCTCCAGATGCGCCGAGCCATGCTTCCAGGAGAGGGAGCTTCAGGCCTATGACGTTGCTCCATGGGTTGAGGTGATGGAGACCTTTGAGATGGAGCCCTGGGAAACCATGGTGATGGTCTATAACCATGTTGAGTTGGAGGATTAGCAGAGAAACCTGGAGGTCTAATTGGTGGAGCTTTACCTCTGGGTGTTGATCCTCCTTCAATGTTGGGCTGAAGCAAAAAATATTTTCTGGACTTAAGTTGATCCAGTTTTCCTAATAGCTTTTTCCATGTTTCCTGACCCATATTCATAGTCTGGAGGCAATCTTCTATTTGGACAATTTCTTCAATAACCTTGTCCAATTCAGCTCGGGTATCTCTTCTCAACATTCTACAATAGAAAGAAACCTTGGAATCCTCATCAGAGGATTGGTTGTCTTGGGTCATTAGATTGACCTGACCTTGAACTTGCTCTTGGGCTGATTCATATTCTTCAGATTCAGATTCTTCAGATTCTGTGGTAAGGACGATGTCCTCTGAGTCTGAAGGATAATCATTGATGAATTCATATTCATCATCTGTCACTCCTGCTTTCTTGGCTGCACGAACCTTTCCTTTACCTTTCTTCTTATTACGGTCTGAGCATTTATTTGCAAAGTGTTCTCCTTTGCAAATGTAGCAGGTAGGTTTCCACTTTTTGGAACCCTTGCTCTTCTTATCCCTTTTCCGAAAATATCCCTTTTTCTTAGGATATTTCTATTTGAACTTTTTCTTCTTCTTCTTCTTGAATGGCTTCTCATAGTTGTCACAGCAAGAAGTTTTTCCTTTGTTAGGAAACTGATTAGAGGGCATAATCTGGTAACACACAGATGAAGATAGTAAGGGCTGTACCCTTTTAATTTCTTTCTTTGCTTTGCCTTCTTCACAAATATCTTCACTGATCTGTGTTAAGAACTGAACTAACTGAGGATAGGTTAGTTCTTTCATTTCTACATTCTCAACTACCAGATTCTCAAGAACTTTCTTGTGATAGAATTCTCCTATCACAGTACCAAAACTTTTCAAGAAAGTAGTGAACATGAATTCATGATTCTGCTCACGACCTGATAAATAAAAATTCTCATACTGGGCATCACAGTATTCCTTAAAATATTTGAGGTCTTTGCACTTACCTTTGATGAATTTGTTATATGCCAATTTTTCACGAACATCTATTTTCCCTACAAACAGATGTGTTAGCTGAGCACAGACTTGATCTGTTCCTCTATCTAACAGAGTCTCTCTGTAGCCATCATCAAGGCAATCCCAGACATGACGGGCGACACCAGTCATTGCATTTAGAGCTTACTTGATCACCTACTTTTCTTCTGCATCAGGATTAGTGGAGATATAATTTGTTATCCAAGCTCTCATTGCATCAATAGCTCTTGTATTCTCTATATCTTCAAAATGATCAAAATTAACAAGAGGAGGGGTGTCGGCTTTCAGGGTCTGAATATTCTTGAATGGATCAATGGGATTAGATCCATTTGGAACTTTCCTTCAGCTTGTTCTATTGGAGTGGTTTCTCTTAATGTCCCTGAGGAGGGATCATAAACCTTTTCTATAACAGGCTTCTTGACTTCTATTTTCAACTGAGGTCCTTCATATTGAGCCTGTAGATAACCCTTAGCACTGGAAGGGAAGTTCTTTGTTTTCACAGTCTGCTGCTGTTGGACAGTGTGCATCACTATTTGAATAGTCCTAGATTCTTCTTGGAGGGCAGACTTTATATCAGAGCATTCCGATTTGATGGAATCGCTCATGAGAAGTTGTGACTATGCAATTGAATGGACTTCTTCAGAGATCTCAGTGAGTCTCTGGCTATTATGCTTCACATGGATGTTTGTTGTGTTCAGTTGTGAACCCAGCACATCACAATCTAATTTTCCTTCACTTCTGACTTTCTGCAGAAGTTCTCTCTGTTGTTCTAAAGATCTTTGCTGAGCTACCCACCAGGTTTCAGCTTCTCTCTTGAACTCATTATATTGAGCTTTGAGTTCCTGGAGATCTTTATTAACAGAGTTCATCCACTGATCTGTGAGACGCTTTTCCAAGCGTTCCAGTGTAGAGATTAGAGAATGAAAATTCTCTTGAGCACTCAGATGTGCCTGTTCAGCCTTGACTGCTTCAATTTGATGCCAAATCCTTCTATCCTCAGCAAGAAGCATAGATTTCCTAAGACAAAGATTTGTCCAGTTAAGCAATTTGCTTTGACTGGTTCCTTGAGAACTTTCAGAGGTAGGAAATAAATGCAAAGGCCAGAAATCAGCTTTAAAGGTTCCTGTGGTATCATATAAAATGAAATCCTTGAAGGGAGGTACTATACCAGGAAGAAGACAAGGACCTGCAGGGGTATTAAAGACCTTTTCTTGGGTTTCAGAGATTTCTTGTTCAGGTATAGTGGCTTGTCTGGCTGACATCATTCGGACATGGCCTGATTTCAGAGGAAAGACAAATGAATAGTCTTCACATCTATACAACCCATTATCTAGTTCCGAAAATCTTTTATGGGTGCATGAAGATTTAGGTATGGCTGAACTTCCTGCCTTAGCGGCTGTAGGAAGTGTAAACAAACTTTCAAAACCCTGAGAGGGTTGTAGTCTAACGCTTTGAGAGCGGGGAAGAGAACTCACAGATGGACCAGGTTGGTTATAGTTAAAAACCTTTTCTGTTCTCAGAGAAGATCTAGGGCGCGAGGCCAACTGGTTACCGGCTGAGAATCTAATTACTGCCTGATCATCTATTTCATCAATTGAGATGCCTCTCAACTAGGGTTGTTTCTCATTTTCTGCCTCTATTTGACTATCTGTATCCCAGAGATCTAATGCCCACTCTTCAGGCATTTTAATGTCTTTATGCTTTACTATTTTGGGAGCAGTCAATTGTGTGCTATCACTAGAAGATGTCCAGATAGTCGAAAGACCTTCTAACCCTTGGGCTTTTCTGGGGTTAATCATTACAGGAATGACTTTATTATATAAACGGTAATGGACCAGAAAGATAAGGGAATGGTCAACAGACTTCTTTTTCATAAACAGATTCATGGTCTTAAAGTTATATTCTAGAACATCTTTCAGATTTCCATCTTTAAGACTAATTGGAAAGTCTAGAAGACAATCAACAAAAATCAGGCCTTTGGACATGGAATCACAACCAGCACCAAGAAGGGAATGAGACAGTTTATAAAATCAGGCATCTTTGAGCATCATCATCACGATAATTGGCAAGCCTTTTCTATAATGACCACAGATACCTATACGGACATACGACAAATGCATGAACTGTGGATTGTTAGGACTTGCAAAAGCTTCTTTCTGAAACTTAGCAACAAGGGCATCTGAGAATATATTTAATTTACCCTTACTACCACCTGTAACAACATGTTGCAGAGTGGCGACATGACAGTGTTGCGAAGTTTTATATCCAAACCATTTCTTAAGACCAACATTGGTATTAAACATATCTATGACGCTATTAGGAACATCTTTATAGATATCAGAAGCTTTAATCTTAGGCACACGAAATTCCTTTTCAGATACATTACTAGCAGAAACTTCATCTAAAACATTACTACTTAATTCAGGGGTAGAAAATGAACTTTCATTATCAGCAAAGAAGTTGGTAAACTTAACTTCTGTATTGCGATCTGCGGTTAGGTCGGTGCCGTCCATAGCCGAACCAGAAGTGCTTGCTCAATCCATCTTGCGCTCAAACTTACGCTCGAATCTGCGCTCGAAATGCAAATTACTGCCTCAACTCTGCCCTAACGCAACAAGCTTGACGGGACTTACACCACGAGGTCTTACAACAGAATACTAGAGTGCATGAGCTTTACAGAGAGCAATATAAGGAGCAATACAGAGAATCAGAGAGCATTTATTGGTGGGTTATGGTTAGACAACAATGATAACAACAGATAATAACATCATCAGCTCTGATACCAACTTTGTAACAGAGCTGCAAATGACAAATGAAGTGCGGAATTGAATATCTGATACGCAGAAAAATCTTATGTATATTATTCTGGTAAACACTCAGGAACATTACATTCATCATATTACAATGCGCACTGGCATAGACTCAGTTCTTAACTGTGGAAAGCATGCTTAAAAGAAGAGCAAAGTACTCGGATGTCTTAAGCACAATTTCCAACACTAAGAGCTTAACTATGAAGATACCTACTTACAAAAGACCTTAACAGACTAAAGACTGGAGGCTTGAGGACTTAAAATAGAAGACTTAGACAGACTCTCTAGGATTTCACTTCATTGGAAATCATTGAGAAATACAGGCGGCTCGGCGACCTTATATAGGAGGAGCGAGCAAAGCTTTTAACCCTGATCTCATAATTCCTTTGAAATCTGTCCATGAAGAGTCAACACGTAGCAAGCCTTATCCGAAGGATGACCCGATTGAGGATAAGGATTCTTCTGGTGGGACCAATTCATCCGTGAACAAGATAAGGTTGACCGACCGACACAACTTTACAAGATTCTCTTTTATCACAAGAGAGATTACTTGTGCTTACGATAAGATTGTAAGCTAACCCCTTTTACCGTGGTGTGGCCCACGTCTATCATATTTTCCTCGAGATGATAGATGTTCTCGATGGATGACAAGCCCATCCATTAGCCTAGGACCCAGTACTGTGGGATGAGCTGGAGGTGTCCAGCCGAGGTTGGTTGAAAACACATCCTTCACAGAATTCACCATCGGGATGAGTACAATCTGGTGAGCGATAATTTCCACTGGCGCCATACATGGGGACTTTTGGATCATCATGTGACAAGTCGGCGCAGTTAGCACAGGTTTGTGTGGAGGCATGTGGAATACATCCAAGGGGTCGACTGCCTTCTTGTTCCTTCCAAATAATGCTCATTGTTTTGAGCTTATGGGGTCCATATAACCCACGGGTCATAGCCTGAGGCATGGCTCCATTCATGCGATAAGTCTTGGTATGGATCCAGACAGGTGTTTGATGCAGATGAAAATAGCGTAGCCTATTTTTGACAGTCCAATGTTCAAAGACTGAAGCATAACCAGCAGGTCCATAAATTTGGCAAAGATGCCGACTGATTGGGTTTTCTTCAGGGGATGCAAAGATGAGCTTGAAAATACAGCCTGTATAGGCTGTTGTTCCTTCAAACTGAAGCTCCGCTGCAGGAGGATATGGTCCTTGGAACAAATTCTGTATCAGCGTCTTTCCATCTTCATCATTTAGCCACTGATGTGGTCTTACTACAGGGGAATTGAGAAATTGAACTGGGAGAACAAAATCCCCACACCAATTTTGAAGAACATGACCAACTTCAGGATCAATGGGTTCTGCTTTGGCAGAAAAATGGAAGAAAGGTTGTTCTATCCATAGACTAGGAGAAGTTAATTGCTGCTTGGCAGTGAGCATTCTAAACCTATCAAACAAAAAATCATTAGCCATTTGATAATTATGTAACTCTCTTCGTTGGAAGGGATTGGTACTCCATTCATTGTGACTGGCTTCATACCAATGTTGTTCTCTAATTCGGACAACCCGAACACTGCCTTCAAGTTGGCGAGCAGTACCTTGTGGTTTAGCAGATGTTTCTGGATTTGATTCATCATGTCCTTCTCGGGACATAAAATCTGCCAAGATATTTTCAACTCCTAGTAAATGAATAAAATCAAATTCATAAGTACTGAGAAGTAGAGCCCATCGGAGAAGCTGACCTCTTACTACCTTATTTTTGGATTCTTTTCGAAAGAAACCCCGCAGATTCTGCAAATCACTCTTCAAAAGAAATCCTTTATCAGCAATAAACATTTGAAATGTTTGGAAAGTATTCACAACTGACAGGATTTCTTTATGAGTGCTGTGGTAGTCAATCTCACTGTTCTTGAAACTCCCAGATGTATAACGAACAATCTCACCTTTATCTTTGGGATTAAAAGAGAGTGTTTTTTGTTCACGAAGAACTCCTCCCCAGGCACCTTCACTAGCATCTGTTTCAACAATTTTAAACCCGTTACCAGGTAGCTTCAGTGGTGGAAGCTGAGAACACTTTTTCTTGATGCGGGCAATTAATGCATCATGTTTTGAGGTCCATGGAGGTGGCCTTTTGCTTAGAAGCTTGTTGAGTTCTAGCCTATCTTCAGCAAGCTTACAATAGAATCCTGAAATATAATTGACAAGGCCCAAGAACAGTTGCAATTCCTTTACAGTAGTGACAGGAAGAAGAGCAATACGGCGTAAAATGTGTGGTTGGGCCTCCATTCTCCCCCCGGAAGAAGCTTGATGCCAATAAAGACAATCTTAGATTGAGCAAAGAAAGACTTGGTAGGATTGATAGCAAGCCCATGGTGTTGGCAAATGGAAAGGAATTGACGCAAATGATCAAGATGGTGAGGCATGTCTTGGCTAAATACAAGAATGTCATCAATATAGGGTTGAATGAATTTGGCATAAGGGCGGAAAATAATATCCATTTTTTGCTGAAAAATAGAAGGGGTTGTTTTGATTCCAAAGGGAAGGACAGTCCATTCATAGAGGCCTTGAGGGACCGAAAAGGCAGTTTTATAGTAATCAGCACTTTTGAGACCTATTTGCCAGAAACCCTTAGTTAAATCAAACTTGGAATAGACATGACTACCTTGGATAATTTGCCAGATATGATCTTTACTTGGCAGGGGATGTTTATGGTTGACAAGACATTCATTCAATGGCTTATAATTAACAACAAGCCATTTTTCAGGAAGTTCATTACCATTTTCATCTACTTTTGGAACATACATGGCATGACATGAAAAGGGAGAGTTAGATGACTGGATAAGCTTAAGTCTTTCCAATTCTACAATTTCTGTTCTACAAGTGAGAGCTTCTGTGGAACTCACAAGAAAATAATTAGCTTTGGCTTTAGGGATAAGTTCCATACCATCTGGATCACGTTTCAGCGGTAGATCACAGTAGAGATTCCTTTTCTGTTTCTTGAGATCTTTTGTCATGATTGTATCAGCAAAAGCCATTTGAATCTCAGTGAGGGCTTCCTGACCATTAACAATTTGTTGTCCTAACCAGGCTGAATTTACTGCTTTCTTTTTCTTTTCCCGTTCTCACTTTGTGGCATAGGCGAGTGACTGATAGAGCCGGGGAAACTGATATGTGCCTCTGATAATGATGAAATTAGAGTCAATAGTAAAGTAGGGGCACTTGTCTGGTGATGGAAGGAGCCACATGATCAAATGATGTTTGGGGAAGGGTTTTTCTTAGGAAAGTAAGGATTTGGGTGAGGGTCTAGGGTTTGGTGGAGAAGAATTTATGGAAAATTTGGAGGTCATTAAAATTGACATGAATAGAAGAAGTAAAAGACATGGCTAAGGATAAATGGTAGGCTCAAAATAGAATAACTAGGACTATGATGATGATGGAAATAAAAGTCAACACTAGTATGATATAGGGATAGGATTAGAAAAAAAAAGAGTACTACAACCAGCAAGAGGAAAGTGGGGACATAATGCAAAGTTAACATGGCATGAACTCTCTTGGAAGGCTAAGCATGGACTATAAGAAGATTGAACTAGTTGGATTTGTTAGGCTCACCAAATGAAAGAACCTTGAAGGTTAACCTTAATTAGGTAAGGTTATTTTTGATTGTGGTTGTTTGTGCAACAATGTGTAAATTAATGTTACCTAAGGATAAATCTAACTATACTAAAATTTTAATATCCATGAGAGCTAGAACTAACAATTAGACTAAAAACTTGACAAACAATACAACTTGGACACATTTAGGACTTGGAAAATGGAAAAGAATAAGTATTAAATGTGGAAAATAATGAAAAAGTGGTATTAGTTGCACCTATGTAGAGAAGTGGTCTTTATCAAAGATTATTATAATTATGTTCTATATCTATTTATGAAGTTTGGAGGTGATTGGACCTAAGGGATATGACCACCATATGCAAAAGAACCAACCTAATGGGTATGTGCATAGAGAGAGAGAGAGTCCTAGTTTTCTTGTTTTCAGTTCCTTCATAGATAAGGGAGAGGGAGAGAGGGAGATATAGGAATGATAGGGGAGAGAGGCAAGAGAGAGAGAGATTGGGAGAGATAGCTAGGTAGAGAGAGATAGAGAGGAGACAAATCAAGAGATATAGAGGAGATAGGGGAGAGATAGGGAGATAGAGTGAGAGAGATGTCCAGAGAGATAGGGAAATAGAGGAATGATAGGGGAGAGAGAGACAAGAGATAGGGAGAGATAGATAGGTAGTGAGAGGAGATAGATTGGGAGAGATAGAGGAGATAGAGAAAGAGATAGGGAGAGAGATTGAGAGGTAGAGGGATGATAGAGAGAGGGAGATAAGGGAGAGATACCTAGAGATAGAGGTTTCAGGTTGCTCAAGTTTAGGGTTTAGGGGTTATGGGTTAGGGATTAGGGGCATTATTTAGGGTTGAGGGATTTAGATAGAGAGAGACTTCTTTTGACATACAATCGTAAACCCTAAATAATGCCCCTAAACCCTAAACCCTAAACCCTAAACCATAAACCTGAAATAATTCCCCTAAGCCCTAAACCCTAAACATGAGAAACCCCAAACCCCAAAATCCTAAACCCCAAATCCCTAAACCCTAAACACTAAACCCAAGCAACCCTAAACCTTTATCTCCCTATCTCTATCATTCCTCTACCTCTCAATCTCTCTCCCTATGTCTATGGCCATGTCCCTCACTCTCTATATCTCCCTATTGGTCCTCTCTGTCTAAACACTAAATCCTAAACCTCTAAACCTTAACCACTAAACCATAAACCCTAAACCTTAAATAATGCCCCTAAACTTTAACCCCTAACCCCTAAACCCTAAATCCAATCAACTCTAAACCTCTATCTCCCTATCTCTCCCCTATCTCCCTATCTCTGTCATCCCTCTACCTCTCAATATCTCTCCCTATGTCCCTAGCCATGTGCCTCACTCTCTATCACCCTATCTCTCTCCTCAGTCTCCTCTATGTCTCCCTATCATTCCTCTCTCTCTATAAACCCTAAACCTCTAAACTTGAACCCCTAACTCCTAAACAATAAACCCTAAACACTAAATAATTCCCCTAAACCCTAATCCCTAACCCTTAAACTTGAGAAACCCTAAACCCAAGTAACCCTAAGCCTCTATCTCTCTATCTCTCCCCTATATCTCTATCAGCTTTGGCTCTCTACCTCTGGATTTCTCTCCCTATGTCTCTGGCCATGACCCTCACAATCTATCTCTCTATCTCTCCCCCCAGACTCCTCTATCGCTCTCTAAACCCTAAACCCCTAAACCTTAACCCCTAACCCCAAAACCCTAAACCCTAAACCCTAAATAATGCCTCTAAACTAAAGCAACCCTAAACCTCTATCTCCCTATCTCTCCCTATCTCTATCATCCCTCTACCTCTCAAACTCTCTCTGTGTCTCTGGACATGTCTCTCACTCTCTATCTCGCTATCTCTCCCCTATGTCTCCTATATCTCTCCCAATCTCTATTAATCCACTCTCTCTATCTCTCTTTAAACCCTAAAATCTAAACCTGAGCAATCCTAAATCCTAAATAATTCCCCTAAACCCTAAACCCTAAACTTGAGCAATGCTAAACTCATAAACCCTAAATAATGCCCCTAAACCTTGACCCCTAATCCCAAGCAACTCTCTATCTCCTAATTTTCTTGTTTTTATTTCCTTCATTGATAAGGGAGAGGGGGGATATAAGGGAAATATAGGGAGATATAGGAATGATAGGGGGAGAGGCAAAAGATAGAGAGATAGGGAGAGATAGCTAGGTAGATAGAGATAGAGAGGAGACAAATAGGGAGAGATAGTGGAGACAGAGAAGAGAGATAGGGAGATAGAGAGTGAACGAGATGTCCAAGATATAGGGAGATATAGGAATGATAGGGGAGAGAGAGGTAAGAGATAGGGAGAGATAGACAAGTAGAGAGAGAGAAGATAGATTGGGAGAGATAGAGGAGACAAAGGGAGAGATAGGGAGATAGAGAGTGAGAGATGTTTAGAGAGATACGGAGAGAGATTGAGAGTTAGAGGGATGATAGAGAGAGGGAGATAAGGGAGAGATAGGGAGATAAATGTTTAGGGTTGCTTAGGTTTAGAATTTAGGGGTTATAGATTAGGGGTTAGGGATTAGGGGCATTATTTAGGGTTGAGGGATTTAGAGAGAGACTTCTTTTGACATGCAACTGTAAACCCTAAATAATGCCCCTAAACCCTGAACCTGAGCAACTAGAAACCTCTAAACCTTAAATAATGCCCCTAAACCCTAACTCCTAACCCCTAAACCATAAACTCTAAATAATACCCCTAAGCCCTAACCCCTAAACACTAAACCTGAGAAACCATAAACTCCTAAATCCTAAACCCCAAGCCCCTAAACCCTAAACACTAAACCCAAGAAACCCTAAACCTCTATCTCCCTTTCTCCCTATCTTGCTATCTCTATCATTCCTCTACTTCTCAATCTCTCTCCCTATGTCTCGTGAGTAGCCCTAAACCCCTAAACCCTAAATAATTCCACTAAACCCTAACCCCTAAACCCTAAACTTGAGCAATGCTAAATTCATAAACCCTAAACAATGCCCCTAAACCCAAGCAACTCTCTCTCTCTCTCTCAAAACCCTAAATAATTCCGCTAAACCCTAACCCCTAACCCCTAAACCCTAAACTTGATCAACCCTAAACCTCTATCTCCCTATCTCTCCCTTATCTCCCTATCTCTATCATCCCTCTACCTCTCAATCCTTCTCCCTATCTCTCTGGACATCTCACTCACTCTCTATCTCTCTACCTCTCTGGAGAGAGATTAAGAGGTAGAGGGATAAAGGTGATAGGGAGATAGGGGAGAGATAGGGAGATAGAGGTTTAGGATTAGTTGGCTTTAGGGTTTAGGGTTTAGGGGTTTGGGGTTTATGGTTTAAGGGTTGAGGGGTTATGGGTTAGGGTTTAGGGGCATTATTTAGGGTTTAGGATTTATGGTTTAGGGGTTAGGGGTTAGGGGTTAAGGTTTAGGGGTTGAGGTTTAGAGGTTTAGGGTTTAGTGTTTAGAGAGAGAGGACGATATGGAGATATAGAGAGTGAGGGGCATGGCCAGAGACATAGGGAGAGATGGGGATATAGAGAGTGAGGGATATGTCTAGAGATAGAGGGAGAGAGATTGATAGATAGAGGAATTTAATAGAGTTAGGGGGATAGGTGAGAGATAGGGAGATAGAGGTTTAGAGTTGCTTGGATTTAGAGTTTAGGGGTTTAGGGGTTAGGGGTTAAGGTTCAAGGGCATTATTTAGGGTTTATGGTTTAGGGGTTGAGGTTTAGAGGTTTAGGGTTTAGTGTTTAGAAAGAGATGACAATATGGAGATCTAGAGAGTGAGGGACATGACCAGAGACATAGGGAGAGATGGGGATATAGAGAGTGAGGGACATGGCTAGATACATAGGGAGAGAGATTGATAGGTAGATAGAGTTTTAGGGTTGCTTGGGTTTAGTCTTCAGGGTTTAGGATTTGGGGTTTAAGATTTAAGGGTTTAGGGTTTCTCAAGTTTAGGGTTTAGGGCTTAGGGCTTAGGGGAATTATTTAGGTTTTATGGTTTCTGGGTTAGGGGTTAGGGCTTAGGGGCATTATTTAGGGTTTAGAGGGTTAGGGTTGCTCAGGTTTAGGGTTTAGGGGCATTATTTAAGGTTTATAGTTGCATGTCAAAAGCATTCTCTCTCTCTCTCTCTCTAAATCTCTAAACCCTAAATAATGCCCCTAATCCCTAACCCCTAACTCGTAACCCCTAAACCCTAAACCTCTATCTCCCTATCTCTACCTTATCTCCCTCTCTCTATTGTCCCTCTACCTCCCAATCTCTCTCCCTATCTCTCTGGACATCTCATGCACTCTCTATCTCCCTATCTCCCCCTTTGTCTCCTCTATCTCTCCCAATCTGTCTCCTCTCTCTCTCTACCTATCTATCTCTCCCTATCTCTTGCCTCTCTCTCCCCTACCATTCCTTTATCTCCCTATCTCTCTGGACATCTCTCTTATTCTCTATCTCCTTATCTCTCCCCTCTATCTCATCTATCTCTTCCTATTTGTCTCCTCTCTATCTCTCTCTACCTATCTATCTATCTCTTGCCTCTCTCCTTCTCTCATTCCTATATCTCCCTATCTCTCCCCTCTATATTTCCCTCTCCCTTATCGATGAAGGAAATGAAAACAAGAAAACTAGGGCTCTCTTTCTATCTCTCTCCATATATCTCTCTCTCTAAGAGAAATTATCCAGAAAAGAAAAGGAAAACTAGGAAATCAAGGAAAATGATTTAACTAGGAGAGAGAGAGAGATAAAATTCATGTGTTGATGTGTGTATGTAATAAATAAAATAGTTCTAAAGTAAAATAGAACAAATTTAAGTAAATAAAATACCTCAAAACTAATATTAACACTAGTTCATACATGTTATATTAGTCGGTTTATTATTTTGATAATAAGTTGCACCAAATAATTAGTTTGGCCTTTCTATTAATAGATTTATTAATTATTTTATAAAAATGTATTAATAACAAATTTTTCTAAGGTTCTAGAAATGGATATCTATTTTTGGAACCTCAAAAATCATTTTCCTGCTCTAAAATATGGATATCCATTATTTAAATAATAAATATCCATTTTGCTTCAGTTTTGCCTTCTATTTAGGCTTGGGACTATCATAGTTGACTTTCCCTAAATTCTAACATGTTTACTGGTTTCACTCTCTTCTTCGAACTTCACCCTTCATGCTGACGACTTTTTTTAATGCAAAATTGATAAAACGAAACATGAAATTGTCAGCTTTCTAAAAATATAATATTTTCTTGATTATCATTTTATTAAATAATTATTAATAATTTTCTATATAGTGTGTGTCTGAAATCTTGATGGATACACTAATTGAAAAACATCCATAACTTTCAAACCATTTCACCTTTTTCAGATCCGAAAGATGTCACACTCTATGCTTCATTGGCTACATGTTAAAAAAAATTGAATTCCATTTTTTTTTATCGAGTTAGGTTGCTTGGACAATTATTTTTTAGTTTTTAAAAAAAGTCACAGTAAAAAAATCATAATTAATTATTTTATTGGAAATTTTAAAAAAAAAATATGCGTCACATTCGGGAATGAGTCCTCTACTTATTTTGAAAGTGTTTTTTTTTTTTAAATTGCTCATACTTAGGTTGGCTGGATAGACACTCACTTTTTTTGTTTTTTGAAAAATTTAATAGCTGTTCATTGAAATATTCATTTTTCACTAAGTAAATTTAGATTTAAAACAAAAAAATAGTAGCTCATAAACTAGATTCAATTCTCTACAAATTTCATTCTTACATCTTTTTCAAATTGTGTAGATAATCCATTCAAATTTTCACATGAACTTGATTAAGTCTAATTTTTTGTATTTTCATTACCACTTGAGGTATAGTTTGGCCCATCATGATCCTACACATACCCTAAACTTGAGTCTTCTAGTATAGGAACAAGAAAGTATCAAAAATATCAAAGGTGGACATAAAAGAATCATCCATCAACTCTTATGTTGGATTCAAATTTTGAGAAAATGACAACAAGATCGCAAGAAAAAGTTAATTATGCCTTGATGACTCAAATCATGGAAAGTAATGAGCCACAAAAATTTGAACAAGCTCAAGAAAAAGAAGAGTGGGTTGAAGCAATGAATAGTGAGATAGAAACAATTGAAAGGAATGACACATGCGATTTGGTTCAACTACCTCCTGGTAAGGAAATTGTTGGTACAAGATGGGTATACAAAACTAAGTATAAATCTGATGGAAGCATTGATAAACACAAGGCTAGATTGGTAGCCAAAGGATACACTCAACATGAATGTATTGATTACGCTGAAACATTTGCACCTATAGCACAAATAGATACTATTAGATTGGTTTTGGCTTTAGTAGCTCAACATAGTTGGATAGTTTATCAAATGGATGTAAAGAGTGCTTTTTTGAATGGATATATTGATGAGGAAGTGTATGTTTCTCAACCTAGAGGTTTTGAAATACCTTCTAAAGAACATTATGTTTATAGATTAAAGAAGGCCTTGTATGGTCTTAAGCAAGCACCAAGAGCATGGTATTCAAAGATAGACTCATACCTACAACATAAAGGTTTCTTAAGAAGTCAATCAGATTCGAATCTTTATATTAGGATCGAGCAGCTAAGGATATTTTTTTCTTAGTTCTCTATGTTGATGACCTTATCTACACTGGGAACAATTCAGATTTATTTGCAAAGTTTAGAGCAGCTATGGTTGTTGAATTTGAGATGACAAATTTGGGATAGATGCTCTATTTTCTTGGTATAGAAGTATGGCAAAACAAAGATGAAATATTTATGTCTCAAAAAAAATATGCTTCAAATATTCTACAAAAAAATTAGACGAATAGTTGCAAACCAGTTGCAACACCCATTGAAGTTGGACTTAAGCTGTCTAACTTAGATGTGTCAGATCTAGTGGACCCTACTCTATACAGGCAGATGATTGGTAGTTTGATCTACTTAACTAGTACTCAACTAGATATCACATATGCAGTGAGCTTGGTATCGAGGTTCATCTCAGAACCTAAGAAAACACATTGGAGTGTAGCTAACAGGATTCTTAGATATGTCAGAGGGACATTGAGTTATGGTCTTAAATTTCAGCACTCAGACGATAGTAAGTTGATTGGCTATATAGATTCAGATTGGGTAGGTTCTATAGATGATCAGAAGTCTACTTCTGGTTATACTTTTAGTCTTGGTTTTGTAGTATTCTCTTGGAAGTCCAAGAAATAGTTGACTGTATCACTTTCTACAGAAGAGGCAAAGTATAAAGCTGCAACATTTGCAGCATGCCAAACAGTGTGGTTGAGACGACCTTTAGAGGATTTGCACTAGATATAGAATGGACCTACCTTATTGTACTATGACAAAAAGAGTGCTATACAGATGACTAAGAATCCAATGTTTCATAACAAGACCAAACATATTGAGATTCAACATCACTTCATTAGAGAGTTAGTTCAATAGGGATTGATCAAGATTGTGTACTGCAGTACAGAGGATTAGCTAGTAGATATCTTCACGAAGCCTCTGGCTCATGATAGGCTTGAGACACTTACCAAGTTCTTCCCAATGGTCATTATGGGGGAGAATGATAGCAATTATCATGTGTAGCAATCAACAACATGTGCAGCAGCCTTTCCTGACATATTTGTAATGCCCATTGGAATCATTAAGTTTGTAGTTTCATTTCTTGACTTTGTTGTTTTGCATTTAGTTTTGTGGTTGAGTTATTGGCATTGTGGTTGTGTGCCATAACTCCCTTGTCTTTCTGGAACTCTATATATTGATGCCCTGCCTCTTCATCTCTAAGGCAATTTGGGTTTTTGTATTTGACTTGTTTTGTGATTACCAGATCACTAGTTTGTTTGTTTATTTGCCTTCAATAAAGACATGTGGAGAGCCAATTGGGAACCCAAAAAAAATAGAAATTAAAAGATGGGGTATAAAATAATAAGGAAGCAGGCAATGATAGGTTGCTCCCAAAGAGGGACTAGTAGACCAATAAGACTCAAGGCTTGGCCAATACAGCTTAAAAGACTACCATATAATGAACAAGTCAACCTTAAAAAAGAAAAACCTCACATAAAAAAGTCATGAACACCAAAACATTAAGGGTTTTAGGCACAAAAATGAGATAAACTTTGATGCAGAGCAAATCCTAAAACACTTAAGGATTGAATAAAAAAATTGGATCATTCCTTACAATATGTCTAAACATGGATAAGACATGGTTGAGCATCAGAGAGCTTATAAATAAAGATGATTAATAGTATGGGAGAATGAACCCAACTTTACCCAAGACTACAATATTTGTCAATATATAGTCATCATATCAAAATGAGGCCAAAGCTAAATGGGAATTGGCATGGGCATTCAAATTTCACCATTACAATATTATATTAATAATAAGTACAAGTAATATTATATACAACTTAACAAATTAAGACCCCATAACCCCATAATGTTTATATCTTTATATTTTTTAAAAGGAAATGGAAAAATGAAATGTACAAAATGAATGTTAGTTTGTGTATGAGTATACTACATCTAATTCAAAAAGACACTAAAGGCTATTGTTTACATGACTGATCATGATTAGTCAGCTAACAACCATGGCTGAAGAGGTCCCTGCAACAGTATCTTTGTTCTTGCAAGAAAATGACAACATCAACTGCTGGTATTGCATGCCATACGCACTCAAAAAATCCCAAGCAAGAAGTATAACAAAACACATGGATGAGATCATCTATTGAAGCGGTGGAGGAGATCTTATTTGCATTTGATTTAATTCTATATGGTAGTTCCAATTTCGCAAACTATGTTTATGATCCTACAAAAAAATGTCTTTTAAGTTCTAGTTGCAAGCCCGGTAAGACCAAGGGAATCAAGCATCTCTTCAGAATTTTTCTTTCATGAAAATCCACGGTATCCAGTCTCTACATTTCAAGATAATTTTATAGTATATATATGAAGGATGGAAAATGTTATAGTTTACATGTAGAAATCCCTGCAGAACATCAATATCGCACAACCACATTACCCTATTAAGACCTCACAAATGGGGACCTAGCTAGTGCTAATTCCTTAGTATAAAAAAAATGAAATCATCTCTTAAATAGAGACCTTACAATTGACCCAGAAGGACATGTGATCTCTTGGTGTTACATTGGTCATGTGATCTTGGTGTGACATTGGATCAAATCATTACTCAAGAAGAAGAGGGAACATCAATCAGAGGAGAAATCTAGGGTAATAGGCGTACCATACCCTATTCTTCTCATTCTTCATAGCATAAATGGCCATTATATAGTAAGGCACTCCCCAGCCACTAGAGGTGAGGGCAAGATAGGTTTGTGCGATTGTCCTATGCTTAGATGCCCACGCATTGAGACCATACTCATTCCAGTAAGCATTAAGGCCAGTGCCAATTCCTAAGGATCAAAAAAACAAAATAAAAGTCATGTCTAATGTTAAGATGTTGTAGGGTACTTACAATTCAAGCACGGATCAAATCATTACTCGAGAAAGAGAGAGCATTGATCAGAGGAACAATCTAGGGTAATAGGCATACCATCCCCTATTCTTCTCATTCTTCAGAGAATAAATACCCATTATATAGTGAGGCGAGGGGTTGTTTAGTGGTGGTAGTTGTGGTTAGGTATGGTCTCAGTTGGCCTTTGGAAGTAGTATTTGTCTTTTTTAAGTGTTGATCATGGTTGTTTGTAACTCCTCCTTTTTGAATTAATTTTAAAAAATTTATGTGTTTATCAATGTATAATATTACTTTCAAGGACAACACCCCTATAGAACCTTACTATTATTTTTATTTATATTTAAATAGTGTGTATAACTTCTTATTTATAATTCTATCAAAATTGTAAGATGCCATTCCTAGTACTTAAATTAAAATTTGATCTAGAACCATGCCTAATAATTCATGTTAGTGTATCAACTATAAGGGGATGCTCTCTGTTGAGCTTGGAAATGTTGCTACTCAAAATTATGTCTTGTTGCTGCAGGTTGCAGGTTGAGTTTGGATGGTTACCACGCAACTCCCTGGAGCTTGAGTTCATAATGGTAAACTAGAATAATGAGCTAGGGGCTCGTTTATATAGCCAAGGGGATGGAACATAACCATTGGGGACTCATTTAATGCTAAAGGGCTCGATAGGTCCGAGTTGAGGTGGCAATTGTGCCACATTAGATATGTGAGGTGTACTCGGTATGCTTAGGTCGACCTAGCCGAGGAATTAAGTCCGTGGTCGTAGTATTGTCAATTTATCTGTTGTGCATGATCTTTAATGATTGAGTCTAGGACTCAATGCCCGAGGCTAAGCAAGGTTGATGTAGGTCCACACCTATAATTGTCACGACTAGAGGATGCCAATATTCAATGCACATGATCCTAGTCCACTGGATTAGCTTAGCACAAATTTGGAACGTGAGATTGTAACGGCTTACCATTGGGGCTGATATGCATTGTAATGCCTATATAAGCCGATGTCATTGTAATTCATAAGCATGATATGGGTTGTGCTTTTGTGATCTAAGGAACTCGAGAAGGAGACTTAGTGTTTTGTAAACATTTTCTAGGAGTTGGGCTCTGGACTTTCATCGAGTGAGTTCGGCAGGGTTCTGTCTACTGTAAAGGAACTCGTGGAAGACTCTTGAGGGGTTGTGTTTGTAACAGGTGCCGAGCATTATCGACGTAGCTGACTTGGTATTGCCAAGGGTTTTGGGATAGCGTCTGAGTTGAGGACTCTATTGTAATTCTAGGAATTGTTAATGAAAAGATATTCATTTTGCCCTAACTATTGTTGTGTCAATTTGTGAGGTGTAAATTTGCATTGCAAGTATATTTGATTTGTTGCAGGGAATTACTTAAATGTGAGGCAAAGTCTAGTTTTGGTGAGTCTGCTCGGGCCTCAAGGGTGAGTTGGGTGAACTAAAATTAGTGTCACACGGGTTCGTAAGACGAACCCCATGATAGTTGGTATCAGATCCAAGTTTTGTATAAGACCTGTGCATTCCAGTTTGAAGAAGTTCAGCTTGGCTCTATGGATAAATGATGGACATGGAGAGAAATCATGGATCTACCTCTGAGCAAGGAGAGGAAGAAAATGTTTGACTTGGATGAGCCCCATGGTGGGATCACCCCAGGACTCATCTCTGGGTGGAAGAGCTCGCGGGCCAAGTTGAAATACTAGAAGCATATGAGTTTGAGCACAGAGTGAGTACATTGGAGACTGAGTTCAAGAGTCTCTACACATTGGTATCGATGGTTCCCCAAGAGTCTGCAAAGAACAAGGATGAAGTGGTTTTCATGAAGTCCTTGGTGACCCAGACCGGCATAGCCCATGTTTCGAAGGCCAAGGAATTGGATTCATATGATGGACAATGAGATAATAAGGTCCTCAAGAATTTCTTTTGGGATATGGACAAATATTTACAGAACTTGACTGGTCTGACGGATGAGACCAAATTGAAGACAACAACAACCTTCTTAATGGGTAGCCACTAAATTATGGTGGTGGACTCATGCTTAGGACATGAAAGAAGGGAAGACTGTGGTGTAGATCTCAAATTGTGATGAGTTCAAGGCTGCTTTGAAGGACCAGTTCCATCTAGGGAACTCAGCTTGGGTCGCGAGGAACCAAGTGATGGAGTTGAGACAAATAGGTCATATTTGCGATTACATCAAGTCCTTCATGGAATTGATGCAAGAGATAAAGGACATGTCTAAAGTTGATCACCTATTGTTGTTCATGAAGAGCCTTCAGCCCTTGGCTTAAGCTAATTTGAGATGATAGAATGTGCAAACCCTCTCTGCCGCCATTGCCACTGTTGATCACCTTCTGGATTTTAAGGGTGAATAGAAGGTATTTAGCAGACAGATTGGGAATGATGGGAAGAAGCAATCCTTTCTTAATGAGAAATCTAAGGGAGAATCAACCTTGAGTAAGAAGCCTAGTTCTACCAAGTTGACTCAAGGAAAGAAGACTTCACTAGGGTTGTCAAGGGACGAGGAGTCCACTGCGATGAAGAAGAAGAACCTAAGTTGTTTCATCTATGAGCACCCTGACCATTAGGCCTATGAATGTCTAGAATGACAAAGGTTGAGCTCTGTGGAGAACTCCAAGTCAATTCCTGAGATGGGGGTGTTGCAACTCTTGTCTAGAATCTAGAACCCAAAGAAATTGGAATAGCCTAAGGTGCTTGCAAAGAATTAGAGCATGAGCTAATTTTTGTGGAAGCCGCATGTTAAATAGTAAAGTAATTGTGGCCATGGTAGACTTGGGGGCTACCCACAATTACCTCTCATCCAAGAAAGAAAAAATGATGAGTTTAAATTTGCAATAGGAGAGTTTATTGTTTAAGGTAGTGAATTCCCCTACTCAAAAGGTCGTAGGAGATGTCTTCAATGTATCCATTCGAGTCAGGACTTTGCGGGACTGAATCAACTAGGTGGTGATTGATATGGAGGACTTCGACCTTATCTTGCCCATGGCAATAATTCTTGCAATGAGGGATGGTGATGCTAGCTCCACATTTGGATAGCTTGTTGTTCTTTGATCCTAGTCAGCCCTGCATGGTGTGGACTATCCAGGAAGGGCATTTCAGCAAAACAGTGTCAGCAATGAGCATAGGGCATGCTACTAGGAAAGTTGAGAGTGCGCTATACTTGGCAATACTCCAAGGTGGATGGGATGAAGGTGAGTCCTCAAGGATTCTGGTACTAGATGAGATAGAAGAGGTCATGAAGACCTATGTAGATGTCATGCTTGAGAAGTCCTCTTGACACTACCACATCGAAGGAACATAAATCACAGGATTGAAGTCAAGTTAGGGGCTAGGCCACCCGCTCAAGCTCCTTATCATCTTTCTGGGCCCGAGATGGTTGAGTTGAAAAGGCATCTCACTGAGTTGATGGAAGCTAGATACATTAGACCATTGAGATCCCCATATGCATCCCCTGTGCTCTTTCAAAAGAAGAAAGATAGTTCACTTTAGCTATGTGTAGATATTCAGGTTTTGAACAAGCTCACCATAAAGAATAAATATCCTTTGCCCCTTATTCCTGACTATTTTGACAGGTTGATAGGAGCAAAGATCTTCACCAAATTGGACTTGAAGCAGGGATACTATCAAGTTAGGATAGTTGTTGGAGATGAGAAAACTGCCATTACTACAAGGTATGGATCATATGAATTCATGGTCATACCTTTTGGCCTATGCAATGCATCAACCACCTTTTGCACTCTTATGAATGATGTGTTCAGGCCCTTGTTGGGCAAGTCAGTTGTGGTGTACCTTGATGACATCCTAGTCTACTCCAAGACTATGGATGAGCACAAGGCACACTTGGCAGAAGTATTCAATCTCCTACAAGAACATCGGTTGTATGTGAAGAAGGAAAAATGTTCTTTTGCCCAAGAGGAGGTCCAATTCCTTGGGCACTTTATAGGGAAGGGGAAGTTGAGGCTAGATCTAGAGAAGTTACATGCAATCGCAGACTGGGAGCTATCTAGGTCAGTCCACAAGGTTCATCAATTCCTAGGGCTTGTAAACTACTAAAGAAAGTTCATGGAGAGCTATTCAAGGTTGGAAGATCCATTGATTGATTTGTTGAAGAAGGATAGGTTGTGGCATTGGACGGAGAAGCACAAATTGGCTTTTGAAGCATGTTAAAGGAGCGACTCACAGCCAAGCTGGTGTTGGCACTACCAGATTTTAGTAGACAATTTGAAGTGTAGATCGATGTGTCTGACTATGTAATCAGTGGAGTCTTGATGCAGGATGACCACCCTATTGCATAAGAGTCCCAGAAGTTGAACGATAAGGAGTGCAACTACCTAGTTCACGAGAAAGAAATGACCAATATAGTTCATTGCTTGAGGGTGTGGATGCACTACCTCTTGGGGGCACCCTTCACCATCAAGATAGACAATATGTGTTCAACATATTTCAAAACTCAGGCCAAGTTAACTCCAAATCAAGCTAGGTGGCAGGGGTTCCTAGCTGAGTTTGACTTTGACATTGTATATAATCTAAGAAAGAAGAATGTCGTGGTGGACATACTAAACTGTAAGGCACAATTGGCTACTATTGAGGATCTGTACTCTGCTGGGCTAAGCACAAGTTGAGTGGTCCTCTCAAATGTTACCCTGGATAGAGTTTGAGAAGGATTGGAGAAGGATCCTCAAGCCACTAAATTGGTGACACAGGTTAAGGTAGGACTCACATATAGGTTTAACATCTAGGATGGGTTTTTGATATTCACTCAAGATCGAATGTATGTGCCTCATTGGAAAAACCTAAGGAGGCAGTTGATCCAAGAATGTCATGATTCTATTTGGGCTGGTCACCCAAGTCAGAAGTAGACATTGACACTATTGGAGAGATCTCTATTGGCCTAAAATGCAACGTGATGTTGATGTATATGTAAAATGTTATCTAACTTGTTAGTAGGATAAAGCTGTATCACAGGCATCAGGTGGACTATTGCAACCACTACCTATTCTAGTTTGGTCTTGGGCTAGTGTAAGTATGGACTTTATAGTTTAGTTGTTGAATGTGGACAGGTATACTAGCATAATGGTAGTTGTCGTTCGAATATATAAATATGGCATTTTTGTAGCATGCAAGGAGCCATGCCGAGCTGAGGATGCGGCTAAATATTTCTTCAAGTTTGTGGTCAAGTACTAGGGCATTCCACTGAGCATCATCTCGGACAGGGATGCTAGGTTTACAAGCAATTTCTAGGCCAAACTATTTAGACTGATGAGGACTAAACTTCTCATGTCGACAAGTCATCATTCAGAGACAGATGACCAAATAGAGCACATCAATGTAGTCTTGGAAGGCTACTTGTGCCACTTTGTGTGGTTGGATTAGTCCAACTGGGCTCGCTTGTTGGACATAGCTCAGTTCAGTTATAACATCCAAAAGACCTAGATGAGTTAGTAATCAGGTTCCAGTTGGCCATGGAGTAGCAGCCACTAACCCCACATACTATGTTGCATGGATATTTGGGTGAATGTCCTACTGCGACTGAGTCCCTAAATGAGTGGCATAATTGAGTTGATCTAGAAAGGTACTACTTGACAAAGGCAGCTGATCAGATGAAGTGTTATGCAAATTCTGTGAGGAGACCAGTGGAGTTCCAGGTAGGGGACAAGGTTCTACTAAGAATGGATCCAGTTCGATTTGAGATGCCAAAAGGTTTAAGTCCAACTTTAGTGAGGAGGTTCGATGGGCCTTTTGAAATCATTGGTCGAATTAGGAAAGTTGCATATAAGTTAAAGTTGCCACACCATTTGAAAATGCATCATGTTTTTCACATGAGTCAGCTTAGGCTGCTACATGTGGACAAGGGGGACTTTCACAGAGCAATTCTGAAGAGGGGATTGGCTAATGTATTGGATAGGCTGGATAGGCGAGTTCAAGAAGTTCTTGCATTCTGAGAATGTGGTTTTGGTAACACCAAGGCACGTGAGTTTTTTGTTTTGTGGGAAGGTCTTCTGAGGCATGAGGCAACATGGGAATGAGTTGAAGTGTTGTGGAAGTTTGAGGATAAAGTGTTGGAGTTCCTACATCGAAACTCTAATGTCTAAAGGTAGATTCAAGTGAAGAGGGAGGCCCTATGTGCAAGCCTCGAGCTTTACACCGGTGTCTAGGACATCACCTATTTTAAGTGGGGGAGGATGTAAGGGGATGCTCTCTATTGAGCTTGGAAATGTTTCTACTTATAATTCTATCTTGTTGCTGTAGGTTGCAGGCTGGGTCTGCATGGTTGCCACATGACTTGTTGGAGCTCAAGTTCAAAATGGTAAACTAGAATAATGAGCCAAGGGCTTGTTTATATAGCCAAGGGGATGGAACGTGACCGTTGGAGACTCATTTAATGTTGGTGGCCTTGATAGGTCTGAGTTGAGGTGGTGATTGTGCCGCATTAGATATGTATGGCATACTCGGTACGCTTAGGTCAACCTAGCCAAGTCATTAAGTTTGCGGTCGTAGTATTGTCAGTTTATCTGATGTGCATGATCTTTAATGATTGAGTCTTGGACTCAATGCCTAAGGGTGAGCAAGGCTGATATAGGTCTAGACCTATAATCATCATAGCTAGAGGATGCTAATATTCAATGCGCCTAATCCTAGTCCATTGGATTAGCTCGATGTAAATCTGGAATGTGAGATTGTAACGGCTTACCTTTGGGGCTGATATGCATTATGATGCCTATATAAGCTGATATCATTGTAATTCATAAGCATGATATGGGTTGTGCCTTTTTTATCTAAGGAACCCGAGAAGGAGACTTAGTGTTTTGTAAACATTGCCTAACAGCTGGGCTCGAGGCTTTCATTGAGTGAGTCTGGAGGGTTTTGTCTTCTATAAAGGAACTCATGGAAGACTCTTGAGGGGTTGTGTTTTTAATAGGCGCCAAGCATTATTGGCGTATCCAACTTGGTATTGTTGAGAGTTTTGGGATAGCGTTCAAGTTGAGGACTATATTGTAATTTTGGGAATTGTTAATGAAAAGCTATTCATTTTTCCCTAACTATTGTTGTGGGAATTTCATCCTCATATCGGCCAATATGAAAACTCACAATGCTTTGTTCACTTACCCAAATTCGATGACCTTCTTGAAACCAAGAGACATAGTACGGCTTCGGGTGCCTCATCTGCTTCAAGTTTAGTTTCTCAACCATCTCTAACGTAACTAGATTATCCCTCCCATCATTGTCCATCATAACTTGCAACATTTTCCACTAGACTTGCATATAGTTTGGAACACATCACTCCTTTGGATGGGTTCTTGTTTCACTTCCTGTGGCTTCAAATAATCCTTCTTCATCCTCAAACTCTCTCCATATTTCCAATACATTTTTCCAAACAAGTATGACACACTCTCTATCTACAACCACCAACAAATCAACACTCACCACCTCTACAGGTTCCTCCTGCAATAAACTCTCACCACTATCCTCTACCCAACAGGATTCTAGAAGATGCACCCTCACGATCTCTTCTACCCGCTTCCTCTTAGTGGAAGAGATTTGTACACCTTCTACCCAGTCTCATCTATGTTGGAGGACAGTCAACATGATTCACATGGAACCAATGGCCTCTCAAGGCTTCTTCACTCCTCACATACTCTTGACCCACGGCCCTGGTGGATACTCTCCATGCTCAGGATAACCAGCTCTGATACCATTTGACGAAGACAAAGTCTACTTCTCACGCCTCTTTGCAAACTCACTCATTCAACCTCAATTTACAAAATAGAGACTTTCGGTTAATCACATAAATAACTTCTTTCAATTTCTCGGATTATTCTCATAACCATTCAATGTCATTCTTTGCTTCTGTATCTTATTTTCTCTTTCCATCAGGCCACCCAACCCAAACACCACATTCTTCCTTTTGGTTTTTGGTCTCTATCTACAGGGTGATGTCCTTTTCTATCCAAACACATCCCTTTTATATAGTTTTGTATGCATGTAGAAATGTTTGCTTGGCATTCCATTCAATTAGCCATGTCTGTGGTGCTTCAATTCTTCCCATCTGGTCGCTTGGTCTTCTCTGCCAAACACACTCAAGCATCTTCATGTCTCTTTTAAATCTCTATCTGGGTCTTCACAAAATATATTACAACATATAAAATTGTCAATTTCGGCCTCTACTATAGCCAAATATGGATGGTCATCTTATACATGATTAGTCATCTTCAATTTTGTTGTTTTCAACTGGTCTTTATCATATGCCTGCGACTAGCAACCCATGCATGGAAGATATAAGATTTCACAAAGTTCTATACTCACTGAAGTTGATGCATACATTAGAAACTTTCCCTCCACCTTCAATTACTTGTTTTGTTAAAATTATGCACTCAACACCTGCAGAAACACTAGATAAAACTATGTAGGCCATCACTTGATCAAAAATTAAGCTTGGATAAAAAGTAGAATCACCCAGATAGCCCAATAAATCCTTGTATAATGCACAACCAATAAAATTTGCAGCTACAACATATCTGAAGGGTTTGTAATCATTGAAATGATATTGGAAGCTTATGTTGTATTTCCCAAAATTGATTGATGCTATATCAGAACTTTTTCTAATTAACATCACAACTAACGAAATAAGAAAAAGCCCAAAAGTCGTCACTGCATTACATGTGCTTTTCCTATCGCTTTGCCTTGGTTCCGGACTTGTGTTCATAGTATTCAGTGAGAACAGCTCCAAACAAAGTAGCCAATGTCAGAGCTTGGGCATGAAGCCTTGCATGATTAGAAGATAACCCTCTCTTACCACGTTTTGATCTAGCAATGGTGGAAACTTTCCAAACCTCTTGATGCTTTTGTTAATCTTATTCCTCTTCTAAGAGATCTGATGACATCATACTTCTACAGGCACCATTGTGGAAGACTCTATTACAGTGAGACTACAACATCAATGCAGAGAACATCGACCAAAAAAAACTGAATCAATGGAAATGAAACAAAACAAAAAATGTTTTTGTTGATGCCGATTGTCTATTTACTCAATTGCTCCTACATCAATTATTAACTTCTTAATGATGAAATTTAACATTTAAAACTAAAGCCTTATGAACCCAACTTCTTATTCAATATTTGCATTGAAGAATTAATCTTCAACCAGTATCTCTAATAGAATTATTATTTAGGTGTGAACTTAAATATTTTAATGTCACTTTTATTTACAAAATAGGTTGTATTTTTGTCCCCATTCATATTAGGTTGTAAGAACTACTCATTTTATGTCATATTACTCCCACCTCTAACCACTTTGGAGTTCATCTCGGATAGCCTTAGCTCACACAAACCCAAGAAATCCCCTCAAATATCCACCAATGTGTCAAATTTGTATATGATAATGAGATGGTAATCGTTATTCATGACTACCAACCCCTCTTAATCTTGGTTATAATTAATTTATTTGTTCATATGTCCACAAGACAACCATATAAGCATCATGAAACTCTCTTCTCTCTAAATGCTTCAAAGAACAACAATCCTATATCCATAAGAGCAATCCCTCCCTTACTTTCTCTCCTCCATAGCCACTCACTACTCAGTCCATTGTAGTGTATGCTAACCAAACAAATATTAAATCACACTCAAAATAACTAATCAAGTTATGAAGACTATTTACTAATAAATCATTTTCTCATCAATATTAAACAAATATTTGATCTAAGAAACTAATTTCAACTACAAAACACATACTATTATTACAAAACTACTAGTATATTTATATTTAAGAAAAAATATCTAAAGTACGCTGAGAGATATCCTTCTCAAGGAGTCTATTTTTTTTTATCAATTTACAACCCTCACCTCAAATCCTACAATTTGATATGTTTGTTCTACATTGGAAAAAATTAAGAAAGGAGGCAATACAAATAGATTGAAAGTGTGTATTTTCATATGCCATTCCATAGCGTTTTTTATTTCATCTTAGAGCATAGTGATGGCTTCTATGAGACTGCCATCCACCTTCCTTTCCATTAGCATGTATTTTTTTATTCCTTTCACCTTCTTTTCTTAGCTTTTTAATTTGTGGAGTGACTATTTGGTTTTTTTAATAAAGATTCTAGATTGGAATCTTATAAGTTTACATAGAAATTCTGGAATCTTTCAGCGCCCATTCGTGCTATGAATGTAGGAAAGCCTCTCGGCGTAACAATTTGTGGGAACCCTAGGCTGAGATCTTGATTGTTTACACATTATGTCTTAAGTGCTCCCTATCCATACTTTAATCTTCTCTATAGCTTGAGAATCTTGCACTGCTAAATTATCACATAATTTATGAACATGATGGGAGTTTTCCTCAATTCCATATATAAATATGGTACAAATCTTGTGTTTATGTTATAAAATTTAAATATAAAAAATTTTAATGCTTAAAAATTTATAGCATAAAATTAGTGCTTACTTCTTTGTTCCATTTGGTCTTAAATGTAATAATGGATAGGATAATTGTTTGTAGGGTAGTTCCACAAATCATACCAGCCCAAATTCCCTACAATTTCAAAAATATACCTTATAAATTTAACACCTAAATAAAACAAGAATACAATTACATATTTAAGTATGATATAAAACAATAATACCTTCACTCCAAAATCAAAATAGTAACCTAACAAACAACCAAGGGGAACTCCAAAAATGTAATAACATGCTAAATTAATATATGCTACTAGAGTATTAGCCTGCTCCCACTACCACACCTATAAGAATCATTTAAAAAGCTTGTCATATTCATTTACTTGTTCAATAGATAATACTCAATCAGTAATGAATGTAGATCTTTCTCACCTCCCAAAATAGGTTGTATGCTATTTAAAAGCATGGTAAAAGCAAGTATAGTTGCAAGCTTTGAAGCAACTTTCACCACTTCTTCACTATTCGTAAATGCCACTGAGAATTCATTCCTAGTAATGAAGATCACAGCCATTAGAATGGCCCCTATTATAAACATTGTTCCCAGAACAATAGTCACCTCTTGGATGCCCGGCTCCCAATTCATTTGAAACTCTTACACTGAAAATTCATCCAAAAAAAAATCCGTAAATTTTATTGAATTTCTTTGCTTTGTAGTGCATATAACATATTATGTCAGATGGATAAATTTATATTAAGTATATGGGAAAAAGATGAGAGTATACCTGATGGCAATATTGAATCCCAAAGATATCATCATCTCCCATCCCATTAGATTCATACTACATTATCAACAAAGTTTTCTCAATTAAATGAAGCAATTGAAAAACATAAGTAATGAAGGTTTGAGGAAAATAGGGAGTCTATACATACCATATAGAGATAGCATCTACTGATGCTTTTGGATTATTAAGGTAGCCAGCCAAAAGTATTAGAACGTAGAAATACCAAAGTTCCAAATTGTCGTAAATGTCAAATAAATGTGAAAAGTTAATCACAAATTCAATTAGAAATATAGTTCAAATAATTAAGATTATCCCATTAAATACATCAGTTTGAAATCTAAAATGTCATTAAGATTTACTGATAAAATGAGTTAATCACAAGATCTAGAATTCCTTGATAGCCCATGGGTTTTAACGCTATAGAATTGTCATAATGCGCAAGACTCTGAAGTTACCACAGCATTACACCCGATGCCAATGAAAGGCGCAGGAAAGCCCCCAGGTTGTGGAAAACGATATTTTTAGACTCTTCTCGTCCATGCCCGCTTCAAGCTTCAGAGTCAGTTATCCAAGGCTGCAACGATAATGGACCACGCTACTATTTTCTATAGTTCTATTTTGTATCTATATATACTCGTTGCTCCGCTATTATTCCCCACCAAAGTCCAGCTGTAGAGAGCAAATACTCGCTGTCCCACTATTATGAACCACTATCGAAAAAGATGATTACTCGTGCAACAATGTTTTAGCTCCTAATACACCTCAAATCATTCTCACCATCGAAAGATTATTTAGAACACCTTACAATGAAAGCTAACCCCACACCATTAGTAGAGTTTAGTATTATATGACCCATGACCTACTTTTAATCTCTCATATGTGAAAAATGGAAAACCCCACACTATTAGTAGAGTTTAGTATTATATGACTTATGACTTATCTTTAATCTCTTTATGTGAAAAATGGAAAACCCCACACCATTAGTAAAGTTTAGTACCATATGACCTATGACCTACCTTTAATCTCTCATATGTAAAAAATGGAAAACCCCACACCATTAGTAAAGTTTAGTATTATATGACCTATGACCTACCTTTAATCTCTCATATGTAAAAAATGGAAAACCCCACACCATTAGTAAAGTTTAGCAATATATGATCTACCTTTAATTTCTCATATGTGAAAAATGGAAAACCAATTGTTAAATAAGAAGATAAAAATGCCAAAAACTCTTCATATTCCATGTTCTATCAATACTATAGTATAGATAACTTTGTCAATTCTATACTTGTGGAGAGTAGTAATTTTGCCATAAATAATTTTCCAAATTGTTATAAGGTCTATAACTTTTTCCCAAAAACTCTAAAAAATGCCCTATTATATCTATGATCATCCGTCACTAATCAAACTTTATTTTCTAGCTCTATACTAATATTCAAATAAAAAATGAAATACTATAACCCTAATGATCTACCCATCACAATAAAATATTATGTCTCAAAATTTATAGAAATAATAGTTTCCATTAAAAAATTGAAAATAAAAACAATTCTTGAAAATAATCCTTTTGCTCCATAAAAAGAACCATGTAACACTTTTAAAAAAAAAAAACTATGGTTTTTGCAAGACTCAATAATTCCGCCACATGTTGGCAGATGGAGGCACGATTCACCAAATAATGGTCTCACCTTTTATTAAGATAGTGACATAATCTCATGAAAATTAATAATGGACAGTCCATTTAAATGCAACAGACATGTGCACCATGTCGTATGTTTATGAGGTTAAAATTAAATAAAAAGAGGGAGTATATTTTCAAGTGGGGATGTGGACTTTGGGGAGCGGCGTTAATGCTCAACATCTCGTGGTGGATCATTGTCTTCTCGCAGCTGGCTTACATACTTAGCGGCAGTTGCAAGGAGGCGTGGGGAGGTTTCTCCTGGGCTGCATTCCACAACCTGTGGGCTTTCCTGCGCCTTTCAGTGGCATCGGGTGTAATGCTGTGGTAACTTCAATGTCTTGGGAAAATGTTAATTATTTGAATTATATTTTTGACTGAATTTGTGATTAATTTTTCACATGTATTTGATATTTACAACAGTTTGGAACTTTGGTATCTCTACGTTCTGATACTTTTGGCTGGCTACCTTAATAATCCAAAAGTTTCAGTAGATGTTATCTCAATATGGTATGTATAGACTCACTATTTTACTCAAATCTTTGTTACTTATATTTTTCAATTGCTTTATTTAATTGAGAAAACTTCACTGATGATGTAGTATGAATCTAATGGGATGGGAGACAATGATATCTTTGGGATTCAATATTGCTATAAGGTATACTCTCATCTTTTGCACATATATTTAATATAAATTTATCCATCCAACATAATATGTTCTATGCACCACAAAGTAAAGAAATTCAGTAAAATTTAAGGAATTTCTTTGATGAATTTTCAGTGTGAGAGTTTCAAATGAATTAGGAGCCGGGCATCCAAGAGCTGCAAAGTTTGCAGTGATTATTGTTCTTGGAACAATGTTTTTCATAGGGGTCATTCTAATGGCCATGATCTTCATTACTAAGAATGAATTTGCAATGGCATTTACTAATAGTGAAGAAGTGGTGAAAGTTGTTTCAAAGCTTGCAACTCTACTCACTTTTACCATGCTTTTAAATAGCATACAACCTGTTTTGGGAGGTGAGAAAGACCTACACTCATTAATAATTGAGTTTTATCTATTGAACAAGTAAATGACTATAACAAGCTTTTTAAAATGATTCTTGTAGGTGTGGCAGTGGGAGCAGGTTGGCAGGCACTAGTGGCATATATTAATTTAGCATGTTATTACATTTTTGGAGTTCCCCTTGGTTGTTTGTTAGGTTACTATTTTGATTTTGGAGTGAAGGTAATTTTTTTTTTTTACATCATACTTAAATATGTTATTGCATTCTTATTCTACTTAAATGTTAAATTTATAAGGTATATTTTTTAACGTGTAGGGAATTTGGGCTGGTATGATTTGTGGAACTACCCTACAAACAATTATTCTATGCATTATTACATTTAGGACCAAATGGAACAAAGAAGTAAGTACTACTCTTATGCCATAATTTTTTAAGCATTAATTTTTTTTCTATATAAATTTTATAACACAAACACAAATTTTTAACGAAAACTTACATCATATTCATGAATTATGTGATAAATTAATGGTGCAGGCTTCTCAAGTTATAGAAAAGATTAAAGTGTGGGGAGGGAGCACTGAAAAGATCTAAGATGTAAACAATCAAGACCTCAACCTAAGGTTCCCACAAATTGATTATTGTGCTAATGTCATGGATTTTGAGATCGATAATTTGTAATGTTGGCTGAAATGATTAAGGCTACAAACTATGCCCTTTGATTGCAATTACTTGTAGGTTATAATTTTGGGAATAAAATCACTGCTAGTATGAATGGATTTGGCCAAGTTGACAATAAACTATCTATCCAAGCTTTTAAAATTTTCTCTTCAAGTCTGCTATATTATGTCTCTTAATTGTTTCACTTTAAAAATTCGTTATTTGTGGATTACTTACATGTGTGATGTTTATTGTCCTATTTCTTTTTACTTTGAATTCTCATAATCCATTCTATCACTAAAAGATGAATACTAAATACATGCTTTCTATATTCACACGTGAGGAGAGGAGCTCTTTAAGAGTTTGAAGAACTGGTAAAGTGCATTCCCTACATAAAAGAATTTCAATGATAAAGAATTGAGTTACAAAATAAGAATCAATAACTTATGACCCAATTTTTTTCAAAGTAAATCATCGGTGGCATGCCTTAGTTCTTCAAAAATCAAAGTATTTACAAAGTAGATTCCAAAAACCTATAATATTATAGATCTCATTGAATGTCACATTTTTGGTGACAATAGATTACTACAATGGAAATAATTCACCTAGAATCTAATTAAATAAATAAATATAGTTAGTAATCATAAATTAATTAATACAAAAATCATAAAATGTTGAGATTTAATTATGAACATCATGGATTTGACCCAAATTGTTGTAGATTTGAATTGACAAAATAAAAACTTCTAAAACTTATTTGTCTTGGTTTTATGTTTGTTGTGCTTTAAAGGACTAAAATGTTTATAAACATAGCATGGGAATTTCTCCTAGGTTAGACCTATGGATCAACTAGCTTTACGGATCTAAGAAAAGATTCAAAGACATCACACACAAGAATGCAAGTGACCTATATGTAGATAATGTAGATTATCAATTTCCATTAGAAAATCAAAGTGTGCTCTAATGATTTTTCCATGCTAATATGTATGATTTTCTTCCTTATTTGAAATCAAGTGCATATTGAATATCTTTAAATACCATTCATAACTACATGTTGTACAAACATGTTTTAATCTTTTTTTTTAAAAGGTGGAACTAGCCACCAATACCATATATTAAAAAAGGAGAAATTATAAAAGTTTACAAACAACGACTGACCATTTAGGCCCAAAAAATTACATCTAAATAGACAGATAGAAAAAGCACCTGGAGGCCAAATAGGAGAAATAAAGGGCAAATTGAATTAACATCCCAGTCCTTGCATATCATGGTCAAGATTAGTAGTGAGGGGAACGGATGAGTCATCTGGATCCTTCACCAATGGTGAGGGATCAACTTCATCCAAGAACCAATGACCTTACAAGGATGTAGAGCCCATTCGAGAGTATGAATACAAAGGAGGTGTATGGATTTGAAAACCTCTTGAATATTATGGACCATGTATGGAGAGAAATAAAAATGATGATGTAAAATCCCGCTTTAAAGGAGACATTACAGCTCCTATATTGAAAAGATATAAATTAATGAACATGTTATGAAAGGGATGTCGTGCCTTCAATAAGGAAGATAGTTATTAAACAAATGAATTAATTAGACAAAGTAAGTGTTAGAAGACACTCAGCCATAATAAGACAAAAAAATAGTTTGAAAGATAGAAAAAGATAAAAAGTAGAAAAAAGATAAATTCATTAATTAAAACTCAAAAAGGTAGTGGTTGCATAAGGGAAAAGAAGTGACTTTTCAAAAGGGAAACATGTGAAAGGTTGTCACTCTTCAACAAATAGGATATAAAAAGGAAATCATCAAAGCAATTGGAGGAGAAATCATGGAAGAGTATCACTGAGGAAGAGCGATCAGATCAGCAACAATAAGAAATGGGAATAAATATTAAGACATATTAGATGTAAACATCCACAACCATTTGATGATAGAGATGGATGCCTTTTAATATGAACTTGGAACTTAAGTAATATCTGCAATTTGTTTTAAGAAGTTATTAAAATTTTAGAATAGTTTACCAACAACAGAAAGTTGTATGAAAGGTCGTGTCTTGTGAACAATAAGATATATAAGAGAGATCACATAATGGATAGAAGCATAATCCCTTAGATCAGACAAGAAGAAATATTCATAAAAGCATCTGAGGTTGAATAGGCTTGTTTGTTAAGGTGTAGCATATTCGGTATGGAATATCAACAAAGAAGACACAATGTCATTATACAAAGTTGAGCTTCAGATTACAAGAACAACCTAACTCAAGATATGGATCAAGCAAGTAATTGATCAAGGAGATTTAGAAGAGGACACGAATTGGAAGAATTAATAAATCAAGAGATGGATTCTAAAAGGAAATAAAGGTAAGGAATGGAAATACATACAACAAAGAATTATTTATTACAGCCATTCTATCATTCTAAAACTCTATCATCCTCTCATTCTATTAATCTATTATTCCATCATTCTATTATGAGATTATTATATCTCGATTTTTGCTAAAATCACATATTTTTAGAAAATATAATGATTTAAGCCTTGAAAGGTTTCATTTAAAAGATTTTAATTGAAGAGGGTTTGATCAAACCCCCTTAGATTAAAGCCCCTCGGGGGTGCTACCACAATAATGGGTTAGACTTTCTGGGACATCCCAATTTTTATTGAAATCACATATTTTTAGAAAATATGATGATTTAAGACTTGAAAGGTTCCATTTAAAGGATTTTAATTAAAGAGGGTTTGATCAAACCCCCTTGGATAGAACTTTGCTAGTTTTAAACCATACCTATAATGGAGTCTCATCTACACTTATCAAAATGTTGATAAAAACCACTCTTGATTTGCCTTTTGGGGGATCAAATGAATTCATTTAAAATTTATGTCTTGTAAATATGTAGTCATTATTATAAGCTTTTCAAAAAGTATAATTTTAAATATATTTAATTTGATTATTATATTTATTTTTTATTTCTTGTAAATGTAGGTTTTTCAAAGAACATCAAGTTCTTTGTTTCACACATACGAAAAAATAGAAAAATAGAGAAAAAAAATTCTAAAAAATACATGTCCTCTAGGTATTTATGTCCTCATTCCAACAAAAAAAATTTAATTATGATACATACAAAAAGGGTTATGTTGGACAGAATACACCTATGTCTAAATTATAATTGGTTTGACTTCAAAACTTAATTAAAAAAAATTCAACAAAATATTATGAAACTAAATACATCCTCTAGATATCGGTGTTACCAATCTAAACTCAAAATAATTGGAATTTTATCCTTTGTAGAAAAAAGTAAAGTACAACAGAATACATATCACTTTAAAAAAAATGTTGTTTACTATTGAAAACTACTTATCAAAGGAGATGCAAAAAATTCTACAATTTAACTCCAATTTTTTTTTTAAATATATTTAGAATCTACAAACAAAATCTCACAAATCACTAGTTCACATTATCTTCAAATTCCTAACATTTTACTGGCTATAGGTGTTAGAAAGTGAAGATTTAGTTCAAAATGTTGATTTCAATGTCAAGTTTGGCTAAAAATGTAACCAATTATTATGGAATGACCCTTGGATAGAACCCCGCTAGTTTTAAACCATACCTATAATGGAGTCTCCTCTACACCTATCAAAATGTTGATTAAAAACCACTTTTGATTTAACTTTTGGGGGCTCAAATGAATTCATTTAAAATTTATGTTTTGTATGTATGTAGTCCTTATTATAAGCTTCCCAAAAAGTAGAATTTTAAATATATTTAATTTTATTATTATATTATTTTTTATTTTTTATTGAACATAAAGGTCTTTGTTTCATACATACCAAAAAATAGGAAAATATAGAAAAAAATTGAAAAAAATACATGTCCTCTAGGTATTGATGTCCTTATTCTAACAAAAAAATATTGAATTCTGATACATAAAAAAATTATGCTCTTTACAGTACACCTATGTCTAAATTGTAATCGGTTTGACTTCAAAACTTAATTAAAAAAAAATCAATAAAATATTATGAAACCAAATGCATCCTCTAGATATTGTAGTTACAAATCTAAATTCAAAAAAAATAGAATTTTATCCTTGACAAAAAAAAAGTTGTGGTTTATAACACACATCTCTCTTTAAAAATGGTGTTTACTTTTAAAAACTAGTTATCGAAGGAGATGAAAAAGGAAATGCAATTTGATTCCAAAATTTTAAAAATATATATTTAGAATCTACAGATAAAATACAACAAATCACTAGTTTACATCATCTAAACAAATTCCTCATGCTTTAACAACTATAGGTGTCTGAAAGTGAAGATTTAGTTCAAAATGTTCCTTTCAATGTCAAGTTTGGCCAAAAAGTGTAACCCAATATTATGGGATCATGGTCTATCATTCTATTAGTCTATTATTCCATCATTCTATTATTATATCATTCTTTCATTCTATTCTTCTACCCTTCTCACTCTATAATTCTATCATTCTATTATTCGATTATTCTATCCTTCTACTATTTTATCATTCTATTGTTCTATAATTCTATTATTGAATCAATCAAATTAGTGAATTGATATATTTCCTTTTGCTTGATCTTGATATGACTTTCTTCCAATGAAGATAGCTCTCTTTGATTGCCAATCTCTCTCTCTCTCTCTCTCTCTCTCTCTCTCTCTCTCTCTCTCTCTCTCTCTCTCTCTCTCTCTCTCTCTCTCTCTGTGTGTGTGTGTGTGTGTGTGTGTGTGTGTGTGTGTGTGTGTGTGCGCGCTATACAACAAGTGTTAACAACAAAGAAGGATATATTGCAATCCTTCAACTGAACTTGAAATCCATCAAGAGGTACACTATATCAACCATCTAACAAACTCCCAAACAATTAGTTTTGAATTCAGGGAGATGTTTGTAGGTAGGAAGGATGACCCTTCCAAGTTCATGAGATATGAGGAGGATGTCTCTCTCATGCTCTCATCAAGTTGGCCAAGAGATGAGAAGGATGGCCCTTCCATGCTCTTGACCTTAATCAGTGAGGATGGCCCTCTTGAGCTTGACCAAGGAGGATAGCCCTCCAAGATGGACTGGGAGCTACAAGGCGGATGGCCCTCTTACATGTTCTTAGCAATATTAAGGATGTTCTACCTTGATATTGTTACTTGAAAGTATTCCAAAGGAATTCACTATGTGATTGTCTTAAGGGATTGTGTTATGATGGATTGAACCAAGTATTGATTATGTTATGAAGTGTTGATCTCATTATTAATTATGCTATGATAGATGAATTCACTATGAGCGATGCTATTGTTACATTCTCAATTTTTTATTAAGCTTAATCTTACTATTACGTGGTAAAAAAGATAAATAATCTTAGATTAATGATTGATGTTTGTGGAAAATATGAAGTTGAATAATTGATTATACGGATTACGATTAATGCTTAACTTAGACATGAGATTACATGTTGTTTCAATATTATCTTATCAAAATGTTATATGATTTAATGATGATACACTGGTCATGGTTATATGGTTGTGAGTGTAACTAGGAAAAGAATCTTCCTTCAAGAATAGAAGGAGAGTATCACCATAGAGAAGATAATAGACACTATGGAAAAGACTGATTTTCCATTTGAAGTCTCAATATGATCATTATATGAACCATGTGAGAGAAGGTATGTGTCCTTAGTTGCTATCTCAATTTGTCCTAGAAGTGACCATTATCAACTTGACATGGAAATTTTTTTTCCAATGTCCACTTTTGCCGATTTGGTCGAAAAAGTTTTTCGGTATTTCATTTAAACTTTGTAGTGTCAATAGTTGATGAAAGAAGAAGGTGGAAAAAGGGGAGAAAGTCTTGACCCTCGTTCTCACCTTAGCTTTTGTCGATCATCGACTTGATTTAATTGGTGAGGTCACCTTTGAGTCAATTTATGTGTTTATTTATAATGTTGATATATATTTGATAATTAGTTGATATGGTGATAATGATATCACCCTTATCATTTATAACCTATTTGCTTAATATTTTGTTTGAGTTTGTATTATTGTTTTGTATGGGAGCATTCTTCTCTCCCTCAACCCCGAATGTAGGGGAGTGGGAGGAGTGCCCCATGGCGGCAAGGTGATTGAAGGGTAGGTGGCACTTAGTCCGCCACTTAGAGCCACTTCCCAAGAGAAATGGGCATCGTGGAAAGAAAGTTTCTTTCTCTCAAAAGAGAGAAAGACAATTGAAAAAAAGTTAGTTTTTGATTATGTTTTCTGTGGAGAGCACAATGGATGTTCACTAAAAAAGGAAGTGTGAACACCTATAGAAGTTTTTTGGAAGGCAGCTTGAAACTTGGTCTCACTGAGTAAGTGAATCTGCATTATTTCTTGCTTTCAGTTTAGCATATTAATACTTTGGATGGATATAGAGTTGACCAGCGTGAGACCCTGAGCTGTGCTCACTATCATTTTCATGATATAAACCATTATTTTTGAAAGGGAGAAATCCCTACTATTTGAGTTATTCCATAGGTTACTATTAAAAACCATTGCTATCATTCATGAATCTCCATGTTGGCTTTATAGCTATGAGCAAGTATTATTATTGTGAGTTCTTGATTTATATTTATATGCTTTTGGCTTGACATCAAAGCTGTCACCTATCGAGCCACACCATACTATCTTAACCTTTGCAGAGTATGATAGCCTTGCTATCATTACTATAGCGTTGTAATTATCATGTAATGGAGGGTTTAATAGTTATGCTATCATAGTAAGTTTTTATGGGATCGCCAAGAAAGAAAGGTGGCGGCTGACTATGTTATCTTTGAAAACATCTTTTAAAATTGTGTCTTCTTTATACATGACCGAATGGTCATTATTGTATGACTATGATTTTTTTTGTGCATGGCTGAATGGCCATTGTTTTATAGTTGTGTTATCATCATGCATGGCTAAAAGGCCATTGCTTTATAACTATGATAAAATCTTGCCAGGCCAATTAGCCTTTATTAATAACTGTATTATTATCTTGCATGGCCATATGGCCAATACCTTATAGCTAAGTTATTGTCTTGCATGGTCGTATGACCAATACTTTACAGCTAGGTTATTGTCTTGCATAGTCGAATGGTCGACTCTCTGTAATTATGATATCACTGAAAGCTAAGGCTGAGTTAGGTGGATGAAGGCCTGTGATATATAATATATTCTTTTATAATGTAATGATGAAGCATGTCAGGGTTTTTAAACTTGACTTATACTGATATACTGTAATGGATTATAGTCTCTCTCTTTAATTGAGAGGTATGATAATGTAGTTTGCCAATGCCATAGTCGAGCATGGTTGTGCATGACCAAATGTTATGGTATCATCTAGATGTGATGAGGGTCAACTAAATAAGTTCACTAAATACATACCATCATACTAACCGTATGCCAGTGGGGCTATGAAAGTAAAGGGAGTCTATGGATTACTTGAGTAGTGTAACTCAAGATGGTCCTAATGATTCTTGGTGTATGCATTGTATCTAAACCACTAAACAAGTGGAATGCCTTGAAGACCCTCAGTCACTAAGGTTGAAAGTATGTCTATTTTATGATTTTATGTTGCAAAACTCTAGAAAACCTTGAGGAAGGTAGGAGTTCATGACACATGAATATATATTTATAATAGCTTTTATGTTGATTCTATTTAATCAAAAGAGGCTATTAATGGGATGGGACTACAGGAGTATCCTCGACCCAATTAAGTTCCTTAGAGAACCTTTGAAATTGTTTCAACTATAATCTGCTGATTTGAATAATCAAACTCTATGAATGTAATGTTTACATTGTGGAATAGGGTGATAGGGAGTCACAGTGTCCTGAAATGCTATCAAAATAAGGGTGTGAGACTCCAAGGAACAGAGTCAATAACCTAGTCAAATGGACTAAGGTTTACTTGGTATTTACACTACCCATACATATATAATTTTTTATCTTAGCCTAAAGAATGGCACTGATTCAAATTGACTATAGGATATGTTGAAAGACAAGTTGAGTCTATAACCCTGTAGGATGATATAGCTTCTAAGTTGAGTCAGAGTGTGTGAACAATCGACTACATTCATTGCAAAACGTCTATGTATATTCAAAATTTGGCGAAAGTAATGCATCCATCTCTGCATGCATTAGTCAGTTCACTATGCTCTAGATGGCATAATGCTTCCAGTAGTGTCATACATAGTTAGAGTGGATCTATAGTTGTATGACTGTGAAGTATTATGAAGGACACAACACTAGACACTCAGATGGAAAACCTATTGGGTTCCTTGTATCTCCTTCATGAAAGGTAGGGCCACTTCCAGGTAGGAAGTTGTGCGGGGGACCTCTGGTCTGTGGTTGGAGGAAAAGCACTCAGGTGATGCTCTCCTTCCCAAGAAGATGACATGTCAAGGCTTAGGAAGACAAATAACAAGATTTCTAGAAGTAGCATAATTCTCTTTATATGACTTATTAGTCAAATATTATGTGTAAACTTATCATTGTTGCTATAAGAAAAACATTGTAATTGTAAAGTGAAAGAATTTCACTAGTGTGTTATTTATGGAAATGATACAATTTTAGTTTTGAAATTATTCTAAAAAGAAACTCATTTGATTAATGTCAATGATTTTGATTATCTATATAAGCATAATTGTGATTATGTTAATCATGACAACATACTTAATGGTAATTAAGTTGATTAAATTTGGGTATTATGAGTTGACATGTTACATATGGTATCAGAGCTATCGGGTTTAATACATGAACCTATGAGCTCACTACATGAAAATTTTCTTCGACATTAATAGATGCTAATGTTTGGATGTTCTTATTCTAGAATGGTAAGAATAAGAATGACACCTAGGAAGAAGGTAACATGAAATGGATGTTACCTTAAGGCTAGGAGGGAGCGATCCTCAAGAATGAAAAGCCTTGATCAAACTGGTTACTTGAGAGGCGCATGGTTAGCTGATGATGAAACTTTTGCTAATTCTATTAAACACATCAAATAGGAGAAGGAGAAAGTAGTTAGGGCTATTGCTCCTATATTTGAAAATGAATTAGTGAAACCCTCTGCACCTAAGAAACCAATCTTGGAAAATGATCTTAAGGATCCTAATGTTACTTCAGAGGTTGTGGATGACTACCTCTAAGTACGTCCACCTTCTAAGACTGATTTGGTGAACCTCAAGGATCAAGATAAACCTAGGAAGATATCCCAACTTGAAAGTGACTTGCAGTAGCAAGATGTAAAGAAAAAAATTGTAACTATGGATGGATTATATGTAATCCATGGAAACTATAATGCATTTTGAAATTTGGCAAATCTTTCTTTTCTTGTTAAGATTGGATGGATGAGAATGGATTCAATAGTATGACAAACCAATTGAATGATTAATCTGCAAACTTCAAGAGAAGTAGATTGCAACATGGTTCAGACATGAACTAATATGGGAGATAGCCAGGAAGAAGGGGAACCTTCAGGCCACTCTAATTCTAAACTTAACCAAATCCTTGCTATTCTCAATGAGACGAGAGTGAGAATTGGAACTCTCAAGCAGGAGATCAAGGGTCGACATGGAGCTAGGCAGGAAGCCTATCATAGGGGTGATGACAAGGTACATCATGAAGACACTGCCCAAAGTGAACGTGGAGAGAATAACTCCAAAGCAACACATGAAGAGGATAGAAGAAGCCACTTGGCTATCCTGAGATATGAAAAGGGTTACACCTCCCAAGTTTGATGGGACTGTAAGTGGAGATGCCGCAGAGGCATGGCTTATAGAAATGGAGAAATACTTTGAAATAAGAAACTATTCTGAAATCATGAAAGCGATATGGGGAGCACACCAATTGGCAGGTGAAGCAACTACCTAGTGGAAAAACATGAAAATGAAGTTAAACTTGAGATCCACGAGTCTAACCTAGGAAAGGTTTATGGAACTCTTTAGGAAAATATGGTTGCCTCAACTATATTATGACCAAAAGCTTATAGATTTCAAAAATTTGAAACAGGGTGATTTTACTGTGAATGAGTATTGGGAAAAGTTCACTCGCCTCCTCAAATATGTTCCTCAATATTAGTAGGATGAGAGGTTTCGCATCTGAAAGTTTATTATGGGATTGAAAACCTAGATTTGAGGTGAAGTTGATGTGCACAGTCCCACTTCAATGTACCAGATTTATGAGAATGCTATCAAACATGAATACAAATCAAAATCTATGTTTTCTTATAGGGAAAGGAATGGCAGAAAGTATAATTGGTCCCAGTCCTCCCAATATTTTAAGAAAAAGGGTGAAAAGCATGACTTTACTAAGAAAAGTGATAGAGGGTCCTAGGACAAGCAAAATAGATCCAAGGGTGAAAAGAAGGGCAATAATAACTCCAAGAAAAATGGAAATAATTCTGGGAAGCCTCATGAAAGGCAAGGACCCATGGGAGGGTGTTATTCATGTGGCGGTGATCATTATGCTAACCAGAGTCCTAATAAGGCACAAGGAACTTAGCCACGAGAAAATCCTTTACCCTCTCAACAGGCAGCTTTTCAACAATGCATACATGTAACCTAGGATAATAGGCAAGCTAAATATCAAATCACTCCTATTGAAACCACATGTATTTTATCTAGTTTTCCAATTTTAGTTTTGATAGATACTGGTGCAATAGAATGTTTTGTTTCCCCAAAAGATCTAATTAGAATTTCTAGAAAAGTTGGTTACATGGTAAATACTTGGTCAGTTGAATATGTAAATCAGACCAAAGCCTAGGTAGAGCAATGCTTGTTTGAGGCTAAGGTTGAACTTTTGAGTTTCTCCACTGAAGTGAACATTTATGTATCCCCATTAGGCTCATATGATGTCATCCTTGGGATAAATTGGTTATAGAGACATTGCTATGCCAAAACAACAAAATGTCTAGATGACCTAGGGAATAAAGTCTTTCTCCAAGGAAATCCTAGAGAGGTCAAACTAAGACAAATATAAACCCCTACAAATGAAAAGGATGTCAACTTTTTGCTGTTAAAATGGAAGAAATAAATAGTCATAGGGAAATTAATTTCCAAGATGATTTGATGTTTTATGAATCTCACAAGCTCCAAGAAGTTGAGAAGAGGGAATCCATAGATCGGGAAAGATCAAATATGGATAATACCCTTTGTGATCAATGAAATCAAATGAAGATAATAACTAATCTAATGCATAAATACACGATTATACCTTCATGAAGACCTCACAAATCCATGCAGGAAGGAGCTTGCACCCAATAGAGCTCCTCAGATGTTTCCCTGATTGGTGTGTAAATGTGGATTGCTCAAATACTCACAACACAATATAGATGAGATTAGATGATGGATTGGATAGGATTGAGACAAGATTTTGGCAGAGGTTTGATAGGATTAGGAGATTGGATAGTGATTTTGACAGAGTTTTGATGCATTCAGTGGCCTCCTAAATGGCCTAGAGAGGGGTCCTATTTATAAGATTTTGGAGATGAGGATGGAGGGTCAAGATTCATTTGACAAGATCAAGGGCTAGGAATAAAAGATTTTATTCCTTAGTGGATGAATTAAAAATTTCCATTTTGGGAAGAGTGGAGGAGTGGATGAATACATAATTCATCTTTGGGGAGAGTGAAGGATAATGGTGGACAACTGAATATTAAATTCAGTGAGTGGATGAGAGTGGGGGACAAACTGAATTTTAAATTCAGTTTAGTGGATGAGTGGGAGACAAGGTTAATTAAGTGTTTTCTTAATTAACTTAAGCCTAGGTTAATCAGATAAATAGGATTTATTTAATTAACAGTGATTTAGGGAAATGGATAAATCATCTAAATGAATATTAGGAATATTCATTTAATTGATAGGATAGGGTTTAAATGGATCAATTAGGTGAATTAATTGATCACCAGGGATATGCAGATTGGGGGGGTAGATGAGTGCAGAGGTACGAAAAATTGGTTTGCAGAGCAGTCCAATTTTAGGTGTCTACACCCTTTTCTTAGAGATTTTGGGGATGTAAATTTCTAGATGAGCTACCAGGATTACCCATTAAAAGAGCTTTTGATTTCTCTATAGATATAATTCCAAGATCGAAACCTATATCTAAAGCTCCATATAGATTGATCACAATAGAGTTAATGGAGCTAAAGGCTCAATTGTAAGAATTACTTGATAAAGGAATGATAAGACCCAATGTGTCACCCTGGGGAGCACTAGTGATTTTTGTGAGAAAGAAAGATGGTATATTGTGAATATGTATATACTACCGCATGCTAAATAAAGAAACAATAAAGAACAAGTACCCATTGCCCCACATTGATGATCTATTTGATCAAATGCAAGGGGAAACTATGTTTTCTAAGATTGATCATCGATCTAGATACCATCAAATGCGGTTAAAAGATGAGGATATTCATAAAATAGCCTTCAGAACAAGGTACGAACATTATGAGTTTACTATCTTGCCCTTTGGATTAACAAACACACCTGCAACGTTTATGAACTTAATGAACAGTGTGTTTAGAGATTGTTTGGACAAGTTTGTCCTTGTTTTTCTTGATGATGTCCTAATTTATTCCAAGAATGAGGAGGAAAACCTTCAACATTTAAGTATTGTTCTTCAAAGATTAAGAGAGCATAAATTGTATGGCAAGAATTGCTTGATAAAGGACTGATAAGACCCATCTATTTGATCAAATGTGAGCGGCAACTATGTTTTCTAAGATCAATCATCGATCTAGATACCATCAATTGTGGTTAAAAGATGAGGATATTCATAAAATAGCCTTCAGAAAAAGGTACGAACATTATGAGTTTACTGTCTTGCCCTTTGGATTAACAAACACACCTACCACATTTATGAACTTAATGAACAGTGTGTTCAGAGATTGTTTGGACAAGTTTGTCCTTGTTTTTCTTGATGATGTCCTAATTTATTCCAAGAATGAGGAGGAACACCTTCAACATTTAAGTATTGTTCTTCAAAAATTAAGAGAGCATAAATTGTATGGCAAGCTCTTTATGTGTACTTTCTTTTAAAAGGAAGTACAATATTTGGGTCATATAATTTCAACTAAGGGAATAGTTGTGGACCCGTTCAAGATTAAAGCCATATTGCAATGGTCAACACCAAGAAATGTACATGAGGTCCAAAGTTTCATGGGCTTGACTAGTTATTACAGAAAATTTGTGGCAAATTTTTCAAAAATTGCTCACCCTATTACTTCTTTGCAAAGACAAGGCAAAAGATTTGATTTATCAAACAAGTGCCAGGAGACATTTGACCAACTAAAGGAAAGATTAGCTACGACACCTATCTTCAAGGTACCTAACCCAGAAGGTTATTTTGTAGTCATTACAAATGCTTTTGGGGAAGGCTTAGGTGGTGTACTTGTCCAGGATGGATAGGTTATTGCATATGAATCTAGGAAACTAAAAACTTATGAACAAAACTATGTCCCTCATGATTTAGAATTGACAGTAGTAATACATACATTAAAAATGTGGAGTCATTACTTTCTTGGAAAACCCTTTGAACTGTAAACAGACCATTACAGACTCAAATATCTGTTCACTCAACCACACCTAAATGCTCGTGAAAGAAGGTGGTTAGAGTTAAGATCAGATTATGATTTTGAGATTAAGTACATTCAAGGCAAGGAAAACTATGTTGTAGATGCCTTAAGTAGGAGAAGACATATCTCCTCAATGATCTCCATACATTCTAATTTTAGGAATCAGGTGATACAAAAGTCTAAGGGAGATAAGTATTATGAGCAGGTAAAATAGGCTCTCATGGATAATCCCCAGAATCTAAAATATGATGGATTTTACCTTGAACCAGATGGGTTATTGAGATTTAAAGGAAAGATGTATGTTCCAAACTCTAGGGAGTTAAGGAATATCATGTGGAAAGAGGTTCATTCCACACCTTATTCAAGACATCTTGGAGTAACAAAGTTGTTGGCTGATGTAAAGCCTTTATATTTCTAGAAAGGAATGAAGAGGGATGCTGCAAGATTTATAGCTAAATGTCTAGAATAGCAGAGGGTGAAGATGGAACACCATCACCCGACATGACTTTTATACCCTCATGAAATTCTAGAATGGAAATGGCAAATCATTAGCATGATTTTGTGCAAGGACTTCCTATGTCAAGGAATAAGCACAATGCTATTCTGGTTGTGGTGGATAGACTCACCAAGGTGACACATTTTATACTTGGGAATTTGAGAGATGGGGCACCAATCATAGCCTACAAATTTGTGCAAGAAGTTTTCATCTTGCACGGTATTCCTGAGAAGATTATCTTAGATGGGGATGCCCATATGACATCAAGGTTTTGGAAAACCTTATTCTCCTCACTTGGAACTCAGTTGAACATAAGCTCTTCTTATCATCCTAAAATGGATGACCAAACTAAAAGGGTAAACCAAGTGTTGGAGGGTCTATTGAGAATGTATTGCATGGATCAGTAATACAAATGGGAAGACTATCTTCCTCTTGTGGAATTTTCCTATAATAATTCCTATCATTCTGTGATTAAGATGTCTCCATTTGAAGCATTATATGGAAGAAAGTGTCAAACTCCTATAAGCTAGGATAAGATGGAAGATAGGATTATCTTTGGTCTAGAAATGCTATTAGAAATGGAAGAGCAAGTCCATATGATTAAGAAAAGGCTAGTGAAAGCTAATGATAGGTAGAAAAGTTATGCAGATTCTAAACACATTGCAAGGCATTTCTCCGTGGGAGAAAAAGTCCTTCTAAGGGTTAAACCCCAAAAGAGCTCCATTAAGTTTGGAAAGATGTCCAAACAAGTGTCTAGATATGTGTGTCCCTTCAAAGTTCTTGAAGAGGTAAACCCAGTCGCATATAGGATTGCTCTACTACTAGCTCTTGCCATGATGCATAATGTTTTCCATGTTTCCTATTTGAAGAAATTTATTTCAGGAGATAATCATGTTCCTATTCTTGATTGGAATGCCATATAGGTGAAGTGTTAGTGTGGGTTTTTTATTTTCCTTAGGGATATTTCTTTTTCCTACACATTATTAAGCTTGCTTAGGTTTACCTAAGTAGGTTATGGGGTATTGTGCCACCTCTCATAACCACTATTTTGTCCTTACCTAAGTAGGTTATGGGGTATTGTGCCACATGGGGTATTGTGCCACCTCTTATAACCACTATTTTGTCCTTATTATGGGGTAGTTAGAGTTCTCACACTCTTTTGTCTTTATGTGCCACCCCTTATAACTCCTTTTTTGTTTTCATGTAAGGAGGTTATGGCACATGTTTTGGCATTTACCAAGTAGGTAAAATCTCCCACCTTTTATGGGATATGGGAGTTATTACACCTCTTGGATGTATATGCCCCACATGTTTTGGCATTTACCAAGTAGGTAAGATCTCCCACCTTTTATGGGATATGAGAGTTATTACACCTCTTGGATGTATATGCCCTTTTTTGTTATATATAATACTCTCCTCTCACAAGCTTAATAAGCTGAAGTTCATGAGCAAGTTAATGAGCAAGTTCACAAGATTGAATATCAAGTTCATAAGCTTGAATATCAGTTCAGTGATAGCTTGGTGAGAGTATTGAGAGTCTTCTCAAAATTCTCTTTCTTTGTCTCTATTTTTCTCTCATTTTAGATATCTCTTCATTCTACTAGTTTGATCTTCGATCATCTATTGAGTGGAGGCGCATATGATCTACGACCGACAATGGATCTTGGCTCGGTTCTCACTTCTCACAGAATCTAACATGGTATCAGAGCGCAGGTCATCGATTCGAGTCCCTCGAGCCCTCGACCCTTCGTCTGCGTAAGCTCAGCTTATCGATGTGGTACATAGTGGGTATGAGTCCCACATGGTACGTGGTTGTATCTGGCTCTAACCTAGTATCAGAGCTCTTCTCCTAATTTATTTGAGAATCTAACATGAAGGACCTATGGGTGGTAGTGATCGAGCCCATCAAGTTACTCAAAACATGTAAACTACACTTACATAATAAAGAAATAACTCAATGCAAGATCTAGTGGGACCAATATACAGAAGAGAATGCCACCTGGGAGAATTATGAGGACATTTATCAAAGATTTCCCCATCTCTTTTAAAACTTTTCATTATGATGAGAAAACACTTTTTCTTTATGTTCGTTTAATTTTTGGAGACATTAAATCATCTGGTAAGATGATTCTTATGGGAGGAGATATGTTACATCCCCAATTTTTGATTAAGCTTAATCTTACTATTATGTGGTAAAAAGGATAAATAATCTTAGATTAATGATTGATGTTTGTGGAAAATATGAAGTTGAATAATTGATTATATGGATTATGATTAATGTTTAGCTTAGACATGAGATTACATGTTGTTTCAATATTATCTTATCAGAATGTTATATGATTTAATGATGATACACTTGTCATGATTATATGGTTGTGAGTGTAACTAGGAAAAGAATCTTCCTTCGAGAATAGGAGAGTATCACCATAGAGAAGATAATAGACACTATGGAAAAGACGGGTTTGCCATCTGAAGTCTCTATATGATCATTATATGAACCATGTGAGAGAAGGTATGTGTCCTTAGTTGTTATCTCAATTTGTCCTTGAAGCAACCATTATTGACTTGACGTGGAAAAAGAATTTTCCAATTATCAACTTGACATGGAAAAAAATTTCCAGTATTTTGTTTAACCTATGTAGTGTCAATAGCTGATGAAAGCAGAAGGTGGCAAAAGGGGACAAAGTCTCAACCGTCATTCACACCTTAACCATTTTCGATCATCAACTTGATTTAATTGGTGAGGTCACCTTTGAGTCAATTTATGTGTTTATTTATAATGTTGATATATATTTGATAATTAGTTGATATGGTGATAAAGATATCACCCTTATCATTTATAACCTATTTGCTTAATATTTTGTTTGAGTTTGTACTATTGTTTTGTATGGGAGCATTCTTCTCTCCCTCGACCTCAAATGTTGGGGAGTGGGAGGAGTGCCCCATGGCGGCAAGGTGATTGAAGGGGTAGGTGGCCCTTAGTCCGTCACTTAGAACCACTTCCCGGGAGAAATGGCCATCGTGGAAAGAAAGTTTCTTTCTCTCAATAGTGAGAAAAACAGTCGAAAAAAAGTTAGTTTTTGATTATGTTTTCTATGGAGAGCACAATGGAGGTTCACTAAAACAAGAAGTGTGAACACCTATAGAAGCTTTTTGGAAGGTAGCTTGAAACTTGGTCTCATTGAGTAAGTGAATCTACATTATTTATTTCTTTCAGTTTAGTATATTAATACTTTGGATGGATATAGAGTTGGCCAGCGTGAGACCCTGAGTTGTGCTCACTATCATTTTCATGATATAAACCATTATTGTTGAAAGGGAGAAATCCCTACTGTTCGAGCTATTCCATAGGTCGCTATTAAAAACTATTGCTATCATTCATGAATCTTTGTGTTGTATCTATAGCTACGAGCACGTATTTTTATTGTGAGTTCTTGATTTATATTTATATGCTTTTGGCTTTATAGCAAAGCTGTCACCTATTGAGCCACACCATACTATCTTAACCTTTGTAGAGTTTGATAACCTTGCTATCATTATTGTAGCGTGCTAATTATCATGCAATGGAGGGTTTGATAGTTATGCTATAATAGTAAGTGTTTATGGGCTCGCTAAGAAAGAAAGGTGACGACTGACTATGTTAGCTTTGAAAAAATCTTTTAAAACTGTGTCTTCTTTATACATGACCAAATGGTCATTATTGTATGACTGTGATTTTTTTTGTACATGGCCGAATGGTCATTGTTTTATAGTTGTGTTATCATGCATGGCTGAAAGGCCATTGCTTTATAACTATGATAAAATCTTGTTAGGCCAATTAGCCTTTATTAATAACTGTATTATTATCTTGCATGACCATATGGCCAATACCTTATAGCTAGGTTACTATCTTGCATGGCCATATGGCCAATACTTTATAATTGGGTTATTGTCTTGCATGGTCGAATGGTTGACTCTCTAATTATGATATCACTGAAAGCTAAGGCTCAGTCAGGTGGACGAAGGCCTATGAAATATAATCTGTTCTTTTATAATGTAATAATGATGCATTTCAGGGTTTTTAAACCTGACTTATATTGATATACTGTAATGGATTATAGTCTTTCTCTTTAATTGAGAGGTATGATAATGTAGTTTTCCATTGCCATAGTCGAGCATTGTTGTGCATGACCGAATGTTATGGTATCAGCTAGATGTGATAAGGGTCAACTAAATAAGTTTATTGTAAAAAAAGGTGCACCAAGAAGTACCTAGAACTGAAACATGGTGTGTAAAAATAAGGCATGCACAACAAACCCTCCATGACACTATTATAAAGGGTGTGTAAGAACAAAGAATGTATGCATGAAGGTAGACAAGATTGTGATTACAAATACAAGGTTCACACAACAAACCCCCTATGGTACTTTATAAGTAGTACAAGTATAGTAAATGCATAATATGATATGCAAGATTACTAAAATACAAATACAATGTGTGGCACTTTATTTTAGTGTTTTTACAAATCAAATAGTGCATTCAATAGATGCTTACACTATCCAAAAAGGACCATAAGTTGAAAATATAATTTTGATACAAGAAGAAAGGAAACAAAAGGAACCATTGTGAGGTACACAAAAAATTCATATGGTATAAGACAATATGCAATACAACTAAAAAATCTAAAATGATATACACTATGTTTCTTACCACTCCAAGCTTCTTGTGGAGTTCAATCCTTGACACTCTTTGTTGGGCTTCTATTTAGAATATAGACTGCACATACTACTACTTTTGGGCAATATTCATTTGACAAATGTTTGCCCTTCAACATGCTTATGGTCATCTCCATTATTGTTCTATTCTTCCTTTCTGCTTAACCATTTTGTTGTAGTGTGTACCTTGTAGTAAATTACCTTTTAATGCCATGATATCTACAAAAATCTAGAAATTCACTAGACATATATCCACCTCCTCTATTTGATCTAAGTACCTTGATGTAATGACCATTTGCTTTTCCACCATAGCTTTGAATTATTTGAATTTTCCAAATGTTAAACATATGGTTCCTAGGGTTTGTTGAACATAAGGAATATTGAGAGCGGGGGTGAATCAGTATTCTATAAAACCATTCCTTTACATGTTCTTTAATCCATTTTACTGAATTCAATAACATGAAAGAAAAATAAACATAAGAAGACCATCAATAAATTCATAAAACATAGACACCATGATTTTTATGTAGAAAACCCAAAAAGGGAAAAACCACGAAGAGTGTTAGCTCACAATATATTATAATATCAAAATCATATTACAGATAGGCTCACTACCTTAGGGCTCACTACCCAAGGACTCAATGTCCAAAGAAGCGCTCACTGCCAGGAACAAACTGTTACAAATGCATGTACAGAATGCTAGAATACAGTACCATTGATAGCTCAATATACAACTTTGAAGGTCTTCATTATGTCTTCTTTGTTTCTCTACCCTATTCATATATGCTTTGTTCTTCAGCATTCTAAACCCTTACTGCACTTTTCGAATCACAAGAATCGCATACACAACAACTTCGCAACACATTTGCATCATCCGTTCCTCCAACATTGAAATCTATCAAGTATATATATATCTGCAACAAGATTTAACTCAAAACTAGGTCAGCATCCCAAATATGAAATGTGTACACAAAAATTATACCTTGTTGGCTTGATCCTTTGCACAAACAGTAATGTGAACCCATACAATCATTCAAGAACCTTCACATAGGTCTAGACCTATTATAGAACCACTTAGGATGACTATCTAAACAATATATCTTTACCACACATTGATCCAACTGTGTGTCGGCCTTATACTTGAGTATACACTTAACCATATTATCTATCATATCATAACTTCTAGTGTGGATCACATGGGACTCCAAAATTCATATCAAACATTCATTAGGCATCACCAATCATACCTTCATAATTGTAGATCATAATATTCTTATATGGAAAGATGTAGATTTCTAAATTGATGACTGTCTTTGTGAAACACTGTTAAGCTAAATGTTGATACTTAGAAGCTTATAGATGATCTTCTAGTGAACTTTAGAATCTTAAAATCTGGAATTAGATACTTCTCATCTGTGTTTACAATACCTTCAAACTACACATCGAAACAATCAATACTAGAGGAATGTGGACCAAAATACTCATGTGTTCTTGCACTATTCCTGACTGAACTTTGTTTACCCAAACTAAGGCAATTCACAGTATGGCTTCTAAAGATTTTCAAGACATGAAACTTGGAATATAGTATTGTGTAATAACTATGTGTAACATACCAGAACCACACACCAAAATCTTCATCTACAGAGGAGTACTAGCTGAATCACTGTCACTGCCTTAGTAAACTCCCAACACTTAGTCAAATTGACTAGGTCATTCTTTTCAGACCAAAAATATTATGCATAACCTATCTCAAGAACTTTCTCCATTCATATTTGGTTGTTGCCATCAATGACAACATCAAATCTCCAGCATATCAACAGTGTCTCTTGACCATATTGCCAACAATCTCCTCCTTTGGCACTGATGGCAACACTTAGTGAAAAATGTTCACACTGCTCCCCCTTACTATGTACACTCTATTTTTCTTCTTCCTTTAAGATGTTTGGCCATTTTTCACTGGTTCTTCTTCTCCCTGTTTGACATCAATGGCAAGGTTGTATGTAGAAGTAACAAAATTGTATCAAAATTGAAAAACTGTTATACTTTGCCGCATATGTACAAGTGTAATCATATAGCTTACCTACTAAAAAGTGGAGAGGATGTCTATGTACATAGCTTTCAATTAAGCAATTTCTCCATCCCACTTAGCCTTACGACTATTCAAAATTTGAATGTTTCTATTCACTTGAAACACTAATTCCTCTGCTTTGTCTACTATGGTAGACACATCAGTTATTGGCTTTACCTTTGTTGCCTCTACTAAAAGACTAGTCATAGAATCAATCTTAGATTCTATTATTTCTCTAACTTGGCACATTTTGCTCTTAGTGGCCTCTTTCTTATTCTACAAACTACTTATCTTTGCATGAATGCCTTCAATTTCTGCCTTTTGTTGCTGATGGAGTCAGATGTAGGATCAAATATTTCTGAGACTTTTATCAATTGAAGTTCCAAGTCATCTATAATGCCCACTCAAGGAAATGACAATTGTTGATCATATTTTGCATAACATGTCAAAATTTCTAATGCATGTCCAATTAGCAGAGATTCAAGTTTTGTTGTTCTCCAAGGAATGATTCATAGATAGAATGCAGATTTTCTTGTTTCAAAATGAGTCTCAACCCATGCCAGATAGGGTGTAGCCAATATCCCACTCGGTGTGATTCGACTGGAAGAGGAGTATGTGAACTTGTTGAGTCAGTCCCATGGAAGCCTATACAACCATCATCACCTCCACTTCTAGAATCTCATTCTCATCTAGATTGCTTCACTATGGTAACTGATGCTGAGATTATACAAGTGCAGGAGAATCAGATCCTTGCAAGGGAAAAGAATGTAGGTGCTTCATATCTTTGGTCAAGAAGGCAAAAAGATGGTAATCTTCTTTGCTTGCACATGTCGCATGGAAATGGATTTAAATCCAAATAAAATGAAGGAAAACTAGGTAAAGATGGCAAATAAAAAAATAATTCTAAAAGAGAATTCAACTGCTGAAATCATCCTTAAGGAAAACAATGTGAGATGTGACAAGAAAAGCAGGGTTTTTGGTGAAAAGAAGAGAGATTGTATTTTGCAAGTATTGCCACTAGAAATTAGTGCTCATGGGTCCTCTTCAACTGTATTTAACCAAGAGGACAATGATCTTTATCCATCTAACAAGGAGATTTGGACTCCAAAAGTTTCATGTTAAGCATAAAAAAAAACTACAAGGAACATTGATAGAGTAGACCAAGACACTCATCTTCTTTAGACAGATACAGGGAGGGCACCATTTCAATCTTTCTCTTAGAATTCAAGGGTGAATAATATACCACCTATAAGTTCTACCTTGAAGAGTACAAATAGAAGTATAGATAATCACCAGGGCCTACACTCTAAGGTTAAAATCTACTTGGAAGAGTTCAACATCCAAATCTAGCAGATTCAAAGAAGAAATAGCATATGGTGGTAGATATCGGCTGCCTCATACATAATGAATCTAGATAGGGCTTTGAAGCAACTTGAAGGCATCAAAGGGACTCATCTAATCATTCCTAGAATTGTTATAAGAGAATTAGATTGTTTGAAATGCTAAAATAAGTCAAAGAAAGGGAAGGAGGCTTAGGAGTTTTGAGATGGATCAAGGAATGCATGATAAATAAGGGTTGGTGGGTTCATGTGCAAAACTCTACATAATGCTTTTTAGTTGGTATGACCCCTCATGCTTCTCCTCATTCCAATATGAGTGCTAGTAGCAATGATGCTTCTACTTTAGTTACTTTCTCATCCTATGGTAGCTTTGCAGATGTTTTGTCACCTACTGCAGAAGATCATATTCTTGAATGTGCTTTGTGCTATTAAAGATTAACAAATGGTGGACATGTTGTTCTTCTGAGTAATGATGTTGCATTCAAAGTCAAATCTATGGCTGAGGAAATGTTATGTGAAAAAGCGAAGGAGTTTTGTCAAAGTTTAGTAAGTCCTTATTCAGGGAGATTTTTATGGTCACAAAGCACTGCACATGGCCACAACTCAATTGACATCAATAGCAGCAGCAAGAAACCTTTAGGGTTGACATAGAAGCTGCCATTATATCAATTCACGATCTTTTTGATTCTAAACTCAAGCACTCCATTCATAATAAAGGTGCATCTACATCAAGAACCCAACCATAATAGTATGAAGCACATGCATATTCAATATAGACTAGAGCAGCCTATACAAAGAATCTCCGTTGCCAATGAACAAAGGTCTAGAGGAGGTGATGGGTTTGTTTAGCTCATCAATAAAGGTGCTTGCCTCTGAGAATAAAGTGTGGCCATCAAAATGATGTGTAGGCCAACATTGAAAGGATCATGTAGCCTTTCGAAGGTAAATTATGGTACAACTCCTGTGAAGGCATCAACACAAACTCTTGAATGACAATGCAACATTCTAATGCAAAACACATACCATAAGAATGGATAACAGTTTGAATATGGCACATCATGATCAAGAAATGGCACACGACAGAGATATAGAAGCGTTGCTCATATCTCAAGCACTACACACATCATAAGTTAGCCATTCAATTCATGCTAAGACTCAACATTCAATGATGATGGAACATCATATTCAAGGAAAAATCATGGTGTATACATTGAGTTCGAAGGCACCAGCATAAAACAAAGCTATAGTGAGAAGAGCCTCTATCACCATGAAACAAAGCGAGCGTATTCAAAGGGTGCTACCATAAGACTCTATGTAATCTTAGCTTATCATGGTGCATCCTATGTTTATGGTTCGACCTTTACAAATAACACCTAGCCAGATTCAAACTCATCATGGCCATTTGATAAAGACTCAGCATTCCTTGCGCAGTCACCTGAAACAAAGCTACATTCAACAGAAGTATGGCACATAGCATGCAGAGCTCACACAACCACATGAAATAGGTTGCAGACCTAAGGATAACGATGTTGTAGCTTATGAGAATAAGTCTCAGTTCAAGCAAATATATATGGAATTGTAAAATGAAGGTGGCCACCAATAATCAGGGTGCAACCATAATGGAAGATCAAAGGTGCCACTCAATTCGAACACAAGCATAACCAAAGAGAGATTACACATAATCAAATTCAAGTGACATTGCCAATGAAATGGTCACGCAGCCTCGGCATGAAAGGAACTGTAGAAACAAATAATGGCACATCATGGTGTAGATAAAGAGATTAAAGTGTGGCATAGGGGCATAGGTTAAATCATGGTTTTACCTATTTTGATGATCAAAGGCCATTTACAAGTGCATAAATGTACATAGTTTGTCTAAACTAAGACCAAGAGGAGAATGGCAGCCATTTCTCAAAGACACGAAACCTTCAGGCATGACCTCAAAAGTTTCCAAATGTAGCAATGTAGGAATCGTTGGATGTGGAATAGATCAATGCCTCGCGTGACAGGAGTCAGAATGAAGTGAAATCCACCATGTGGCTCAACCGCAGGCGTTTGAAGGTGAAGAAGAAGATTTCATTCTCAAACAAGCGCCATTGCGATGCATGGAGGCAACGAAGGGCAAGAAAATGTTTTCTTTTGTTTTTTTATAAAAAATCATCAAATCCAAAAAATCATGTGAATGGGAGGCAAGGTGAGTTATTTTAATAATGTTGAATCTCTTCTTAAATATAGTGGGGCCCTCCAAATGAGCTTTGTTAATTAAAAATAAAAGAGTCTCTTTCAGATTTTAAAGCCCATGGGTAAAAGATAAGATTTAAATAAAGAAAAGAGTCATTATTAATGTTGACTCATACAATGGTGGGTCCCTTGAGAATGCAGCAAGGCTTTATTTAAATGAAGACTATTATACTAAGACTCTCATTTTTAACTCTTATTTTCATGGGGGGATTTAAAGCTACAACAAGGAAATATGTAGCCCTAAAGAAAGAAAGCTACACTTTATTTCACGAGAAGCAAGCCATGAGATGAAATGAGCAGGAGATTTTCCTTACACCTATTAAAGCAATGGAGGCAAATACTATAGCTATGGGGGCAAAATAGAAAGACCCAATTAAGTGGAGTTTCAGTTCTCAGATCCGAGATCAGTGTGGGGATTTGTAGGATTTTTAGTGGAGATTTCTGGGCAATTTCAGAGGGTTTCTTCAATGGGTTTTTGGTTATAAATACAGAGATACAGGAGGAGTTAAAAAAAAGATCTGAGATCAGAGTTTTATTGGAGCAGTAGATAGAGATATTTTTCTTTGCCTTAGTAGGTTCCTCTCATAAGGGATTGAATGTAATTTTTTGTGCAAGTTATTTTGCCATTGTATTTTGTTCTCTTGTCAAGCAATGAAGAGAGGTGGTCCTTTTTTGCAGATTTGAATCTGTTTCTTATTCTTTCTTCTTACTCTAGATGTTCTTAGCCTCTGATAAATTTGTTTGAAATGTTGGGTAATTAATCATGCATCTACTCTTTAGTTTTTCTAGTAAATCATTTAGGGTTTGATCATTGTGTTATTGAGTTAGGAAATGAATCTGGTGCATCGCCATAGCAGCAGTTTAGGGTATTTCTCTAATCTTGTTTTTTATTCCCTTTTCCCCACAAATCCTAGAGAAGAACCAGCTTCTTTAAAATCTAGAGGTTGTTCTAAGACTTAATCACACATTCTTAGAATTTCCCATTGTTGGTGATTAACCTATAAATTTAAGCATCAACAACAATATAATATTAAATTAATAAAAAATAATGGAAATATAATAAGATTATAAGAGAGAATTTTAAAATTTTAACTTATATACATAAGTTAATGTAACTGTGAATATAAGATATAACATCTTTTATACAATTCTACACATTCACAAAGAAAGTCACATGAACATCTTTTCACAAGGTGGGAAATTCTTCCTTAGCTCCACTATCTTTCTCGGTCTACAACCTGTAACTACACAACTAAATGCAAATATTAGTTCCACAACTTCATCAATAACCTATCAAGTAATAATATTGTAGCGTAAGGCCCTAATGGGCTGACCTAATGTCTTGGGGGCTCATGTTGGCCTTGCCTATGTACGCGTAGTGCAAAGACTTCGTAGTTTGAGAACTTGATTATTCAATCACAAGATATTTTTATACCATTTGAAGAATATTAATATAAAACTTCATGGATATTAAAACCAAGACAATAAAGGCTTAATTACCTAGTTAAGACACCAAGTTTTCTCGTATCATAATGAGGTGATTGATCTAATTATCATAATGATCACCAAATTGGTCACATTCACTTAACCTACACTCCACACTAGTCTTACATACGTAAATCAATACAATCATTCTAATCATGAAGCATACCAATTTTTAGGAGTTGATTGAGTTCAAGATACAAAACATTTTCACAATCATATTTATTTGAGAAAAAGAACAACGTTAATAAGAACATGAAATTTTTGAAGTACAAATTATTAAATGATTTGTGATAAGTAAAATCTATCACCTTACAAGTTTATAAGAGCTAATCATCATAAGACATGATAGAACAAGATGGTTTGTTAAATGAGTAAGCATTATTCAAATTTGAAACTTCTAAACATAATCTTATCAAAATTTCAAGTCAACATTATCAAATATAATCTAAAAATTATCAATACAACTTCTTCATACTCCACAAATACAAACCACTTATGATATTATCAAAATTATAAATTTTCACCTACGGAAACAATGAAAAGGTCATAATCTCAACCAAGTACTGTCAAAAGTAAGGCTTAGCACGATGATCTTGTTAGACAAGAAAAAGAGATCCAAAGATTAATAGATCAAGAAACAATTTCAAATTTATAAATCCATAACCACTACATATTTATTTCCTACAAAAATAATTCTACTTCATAACTAAGTCATAATCACATTCCAATCTTACCTTCTTTTTATTTCTAAACAAATTTTAAAATAGAAATATATTCAATGCTTCAAATTAAATTTTCCACCATCTTGAGATTTAGAACTGATGCTATTAAGAATAGATAGTCTCTCTTATGTTTAACATATGTGATATGAACTTACTTCTCTATTTTAGACATTTCATGCTCTAGAGAAAGGTCACATGATCAATGGAGAATGAGAATGATTGTTGCATGAGTGATAATGTCAAGGATGACAATTCCTAAATAGACACTCTTAATGAACTAAACAACATGGAAGACAAGAAGGAAATAATAACTACAACTATAGAAATTCCAGTGATATGTGCAGTGGAGTTAATGACAAAGCATAATGTACATTTGAATGATATACCATGACAGGTCCAACAAAACAATCTGATCTAAAGAATGTTGAAAGTCATAGTCATCATCATATATGGATTTTTAACCAGAAGGGTGAAACTTCCCTCTTTGACCAAGAAGTCATGTTGATGCATAGTGGAAAGATTGTGAGTCTCTGCTAGACACACAGAGTAAGAGGTGATCATTATTTCTTCCTTGACTCAGTTGAATTACCAAATCTCACAAGTTTGAAGGAATTGAGAATCATGGCCTGCAGATAGTCTCAAGTTTCATGCCAAAGAAACACTTTAAAACACACTAAAAACAACAAAAATATGGGTGGTAAAAAAAACATACTCCCCTCATATGAAACCATCATTAGCTCAAGCCTCAGACTCTCTAAGTGGTCACTGCTTTGCTTGAGTAGAGAACGTTTGTATGTGATATCGTGACAACGTGACAATTGCTTGTTTAGGTATAGAAGTCATTGGTCTAGTATTCTAAGAGACTTTGATCCAGAGGTTTTGAAGGTAGGGTTTCTCCTTTCCAATCTTCTTTCTAAGGCATCTTAGTATAAACTTAGAAAGACTGACTAGTTTCTACCTAAGACCACTCAAATCCTAACAAGAGTTGATTTGATTCTATTAGAAGCCCTATCATTACAAGAAATGAATCAGTTTCAAAGTAGAGCAACACATAAGGAAAGTGAATTCCATCAAGGAAATGATATTAAAGCCACGGAAATAGGAAGAAGAAGAATGTATAAAGCATGTAAATTGTTTGACAAAATGCCTCAAAAGTATGTTATCTCATGAAATGCAATAGTTGCATTTTTGTATAGAATGGATTTGTTGAATAGGATTAAGAAACTTCCAAGAATATGTATTAGCAGGTGTAAAGCCAAAGTCTACATTACAGAAGAAAAACATAGATAGGGGCACGAATTGTCTGACAGAAAGAAGAGCAGAAAAGTTGCATCAAATAAATAAATGCCTTCATTATAAATTTTTTACAAAGCATTATCTCAGATTTGTTTCCATTCTATGAAATAAGTATCTTGAAGTATGTGAAAACATCACTATGGCACACAAATTGTATATCGTAAATGGCATAGAATAATGCATATTTATGAGAAAACATCATATTGGGACCATGAAGAATTTATCACTAAAGAAATATCTAAATGCTGGAGGTGTTAGTAATAAAAAAAATGACATCCCAACCAATATAATAAATGTATTTGTCTTATAGATGTAAGTCTACAAATTGATTAATGTTTATATTATTTTAACAATAAAAGAAACTACAAGGAAAGGTATCATATAATTGAACAGAACTAGAACTTGTTTACACCAAAATAAGATGTATCAAAAACTGCTCTATTCCCAGTTAAGCACATTTGTGAAAGTTATATATTCAAGAATAAAATTTCAAGCTAGATTAACTCACACTTGTTGTCATACAGAAAATAGGGTATTCTTCCAACACAATCATACATTAACCACATTCTGGGACAAAATGAAAAGATTGCGGTGTCTACTCAAGAAAATATAAAACTTAGAATCTTATAGATTTTTGCAACAGATATGTGTGCAGTAAACCCTCAGTTTTTTGACAACATCCTCCTTCCTTCCATTCTTGATTTCTTCCCCCAATCTTGTATATCCTCTCTTCTTCCATTACTTAACTTTTAAAACTACACAACATACTCTTTCACCTTCCACAAGAAAGTGATATAAAATAACTCTTCCTCTTTAATTCCCAACACCCACTTTTCTCCTAACTAAAATTAGCTCCACTAAATAAATATCAATCCCATCTTTTGAATAAAAGAATCTTAATAAAATCTATAAATATAAAAACATAAAATAATAGTCTAAATAATAATTTCTATAACAAAAAATATAACTAATTAATTATTTTCAATAAATAATTTTTTTTCTAGATATGCCTTACAGTCTCCCCCCTAAGAATGGACTTCCTCCTAGAAGTCATCAAGAGCAATGCAAATTTCCTGAATTCACACATCCAACTAGAGTTAGCTCACATGATCTGCAACCACAAAATTAGTAACAATCCAGATTTGCTCACATGTATCAATTAAATATTTGTTCTTTCATCAACAAAAAAAGCACAGATTTTCTCTCCACCAAACCATAGGATCGACTTGGTCGAGTCCACATCCGAGCAATAAAAAAGAAACATTTTAACAAATTTCAAATCTTTTCTCAAGAATTCGTTCTCACATAATAATTACACTTACTTCATTATATAAAAAAAAATTTCTATAAATATCAACTCCCTTAATCAATCACTCCTAGATATCTCCCTTAATCAATCATCTCCATTGATCTTCCAACACATTATCATTCTGTGTAACAACTCCCAGCAATACTCCCATCTTGACATCAATTTCTCAATCAATAAAATGAAAATCATAAAAGATTTCATCATTCTTTATCAAATATCAACAACATATTTCTTTTTAGATTCAATAGCCACATTCAGTTTAGTCATGAAATATAAACATAAATCATTTCTTTCTTACCTTGGCTGCATAAACTCGGTTCAACCTTTAGAACAAACACTGATCTTTCTTCTTCCTTGCCCAACAACACACAGTAATGCAAATTTTTTTTACAGGAAATTTCAGTTCCAAGCACCCATTCATATCATAGCATCCATATAAAACAGAAATAGATTTTTCTTACCAAAATAGAATCAGCCCATTAAAATTTCCCAAGCAACTCATAACAATCAGAGAATAACATTCTTTCCATTAGAATTTTGTAATTTCATCATTACTTATCCTAGAAGCATCAATGTATATATTACTAATAATCAAATTCATTGCAATAAATATTCTTTTATAACAACTCTCTTACAATTTAAACATCACAAATATCAGTTTCATTCATCATGCATACTTGTCATATGGATTGGAATGATTAGTGCCAATTCGAACCATAATGCTATAGAATAGATCTTACACAAGTTTACAATGTACATTACCCAGATTTTCTACTCACCTATATAAACTGCCAGTGACCTCTCATGGGTATGGAAATCTACACAATTCACGTTACTTTACAAGCCACCATCAATAAACACTGAATAAGCCTCAAAATATAGATGTTTCCAATGATTACAAATTTCAAATAAAATCAATAAATAAAACTTCATATAAAAACAAATTGATTAATAGAAAAACAATAGTTCAAATCAAAACCAAAAATCTTAATAGAATAGTCCTCGAGGAAAAAGGACAATAAGAAACCAAATATATTAAAGAAAGCTTCAAATTGCTGGCTTACTAAAACAAAAGAGAAAATAAAAAAATAAAATTTTCAAATATTCTTCAAAAAACTAAACATCTCAATCAATATGTGACTTCAAATAAGTCACCTAAGGGGAGGAGGGGAATGTGGTGGTCTCAATCCACATGGAGCTCTAACATATACCACAAAAGAAATAGATCATGAAATTTATGTAGGTATGAAGATTCAACAGTTATGATTAATCAAAGTTTAGAAAACTCCCATTTTCATAATGTAGCTCCCTTATCACAATTGTAGCTCCCAATCACAACAATAGCTCACATAGACCAACAACAACTCCCAATAGCTCACACAGAGCAAAATCAACTCCAAATAGCTCACATGGAGCAACAACAACTCCCAATAGCTCACACAGAGCACATGTAGCTCCAACAACACACAACTCCCACAACACAACATAACTCCCACAATTTCCCACATAAACAATTATCTAAACAAGATTTGTTTTAGGAGCATTAGCAATATCTAACAGTACAATTTTTTTTTAGAATTGATATCCTTGTAAAATATATGGATAAAATATTTTCTTGCTCAATAACAATAAACAAGATACAATCATTAAACAACATTTTATTTCACAAACCTTCCAATAAGAAAATAAGAGAAAGAGATCCTCTCATGAGATTTAAGATTTAAGTAACTCCCTTGCATATACTCCCTCCAATAATTAATAACTCCCAAAATTCACAATATCAATCCCCTATTTCTCTGACACCCAATCATCTAGATGACCATCATTATTCACAATATTATCACTAGAATATATTCAAGTAACCAAAGAGACAATCACAATTCATTTCCTTAATCAAATTATTACCCATTTATACAATGGATCTTTCATTAATGATCATGTCACAATAGAAATATTATTAGATATCATACCTTGACTATCCATGCCTAGATTAGCTCATTAGCCTTTGAGCATTCCACTCTTCAACAATCCAATAAACTTACAGCAACCTCAACTATAGAAAGATTTAGTTAGAGAAAATTGACAACTCTTTCTTTTACAAAAAATGACTCACTTTTCCCTTTTATTAAAACTCTTTGCATTTCTTCTCATAAATAAATAATTGAGCCACTCTTCCTGCAATACATCTTAATAATCTACAATCATACTCTTTTATGAAATTTAAAAATAAACCATCCATGTTTCACACCAGTACAATAGGTTTAATATTACTAGTACTTTTACCCCAAAGCTCCCAAGTGTTGCAACCTGGTGCTTTGATACCTATGTAATGCCCACTCAAGGAAATGACAATATAATATTAAATTAATCAAAAATAATAGAAATATAATAAGATTACAGGAGAGAATTTTCAAATTTTAACTTATATACGTAAGTTAATGTAACTATAAATATAAGATATAACATCTTTTATTAAATTCTACACATTCACAAAGAAAGTCATATGAACATATTTTAACAAGGTGGGAAGTTCTTCCTTAGATCCACTATCTTGCTCGCTCTACAACCTGTAACTGCACAACTAAATGCAAATACTAGTTCCACAAGTTCATCAATAACCTATTAGGTAATAAAAATTTAGCCTAAGGCCCTAATGGGTGACCTAATGTCTCAGGGGCTCATGTTGGCCTTGCCTACATACGTGTAGCATAGAGACTTTGTAGTTTGAGAAATTGATCATGCAATCATAAGATAGTTTCAAACCATTCAATAATAATATAAAACTTCATGGATATTAGCACCAAGATAATAAAGGCTTAATTACCTAGTTAAGACACCAAGATTTCTTGTATCATAATGAGGAGATTGATCTAATTATCATAATGATCACCAAATTGGTCACAATCACTTAACCTACACTCCACACTAGTCTTACATACATAAATCAATACAATCATTCTAATCATGAAGCATACCAATTTTTAGGAGTCGATTGAGTTCAAGATACAAAACATATTCAAAATAATATTTCTATGAGAAAAAGAACAGCATTAATAAGAACATGAAGTTTCTTAAGTAAAAAATATTAAATGATTTGTGATAAGTAAAATCTATCACCTTACAACTTTATATGAGCTAATCATCATAAGACATGATAGAAAAAGATAGTTTGTTTAATGAGTAAGTATTATTCAAATTTGAAACTTCTGAACATAATCTTATCAAAATTTCAAGTCAACATTATCAAATATAATCTAAAAATTATCACTACAACTTCTTCATTCTCCACAAACACAAACCACCTATGATATTGTTAAAATTATAAATTTTCACATATGGAAAAAATGAAAAGGTCATAACCTCAACCAAGTACTGTCAAAAGTAAGGATTATCCTGATGTTCTTGTTGGACGAGAAAAAGAGATCCAGAGATTAATAGATCAAGAAACAATTTCAAATTTATAAATCCATAACCACTACATATTTATTTCCTACAAAAATAATTCTAACTCATAACTAAATCATAATCGCATTCTAATCTTACCTTCTTTCTATTTCTAAATAAATTTTAAAATAGAAATATATTCAATGCTTTAAATTAAATTTTGCACCATCTTGAGATTTAGAACTAATGCTATAAAGAATAGACAGTCTCTCTTATGTTTAAGATATGTGATATGAACTTACTTCTCTATTTTAGATATTTCATGCTCTAGAGAAAGGTCACATGATCAATGGAGAATGAGAATGATTTTTGCATCAGCAATAATGTCAAGGATGACAATTCCTAAATAGACACTCTTAATGAACTAAACAACATGGAAGACAAGAAGGAAACAATAACTACATATATAGCAATTCCAGTGATATGTGCAGTCGAGTTAATGACAAAGCATAATGTACATTTGAATGATATACCTTGGCAGGTCCAACAAAATAATTTGATCTAAAGGATGTTAAAAGTCATAGTCATCATCATCTATGGATTTTTAACTAGAAGGGTCAAACCTTCCTCTTCGACAAGAAATTCATGTTGATGCATAGTGGCAAGATTGTGAGTCTCTACTAGACACAAAGAGTAAGATGTGATCATTGTTTCTGCCTTGACTTGGTTGAATTACCAAATCTCACAAGTTTTGAATGAATTGAGAATCACAGCCGGCAGACAGTCTCAAGTTTCATGCCAAAGAAACACTTTAACACACTAAAAACCACAAAAATATGCATGGTAAAAAACCATACTTCCCTCATATGAAGCCATCATTAGCTCAGCTTCTCTAAGTGGTCACTGCTTTGCTTGAGTAGAGAATTTTTGTATGTGATACCGTGACAGTGTGACAATTGAATTGTTTAGATATAGCAGTCATTGCTCTAGTATTCTGAGAGACTTTAATCCAGAGGTTTTTAAGGTAGGGTTTCTCCTTTGCAATATTCTTTCTAAGGCATCTTAGTATAAACTTAGAAAGACTGACTAGTTTCTAACTAAGGCCACTCAGATCCTAACAAGAGTTAATTTCATTCTATTAAAAGGCATATCATTAGAATAAATAAATTAGTTTCAAAGCAGAGAAACACAAGGAAAGTGAATTCCATAAGGGAAATGATATTGAAGCTGTGGAAATAGGAAGAAGAAGAATGTATAAAACCCGTGAACTAGTTGACAAAATGCCTCAAAAGTATGTTATCTCATGAAATGCAATAGTTGCAGCTTTGTATAGAATGGATATGTTGAATAGGATTAAGAAACTTCCAAGAATATGCATTAGCAGGGGTAAAGCCAAAGTCTATATAATAGAAGAAAAACATAGACAAGGGCGCGAACTGTCTGACAGAAAGAAGAGCAGAAAAGTTGCATCAAATAAATAAGAGCCTTCATTATAAATTTCTGATGAAGCATTGACCTTAAATTTGTTTCCTTCTGTGAAACATGTATCTTGAAGTATGTGGAAACATCATTGTGGGACACAAATTGCATATCCCAAATGACATAGGATAATGCATATTTATGAGAAAACATCAGATTGGGACCATGAAGAATTTATCACAAAAGAAATCTCTAAATGGTAGAGGCATCAGTAATAAAAAAAATGACATCCTAACCAATAGAATAAATGTATTTGTCTTACAGATGTAAGTCTATGAATTGATTAATGTTTATATTATTTTAACAATAAAAGAAACTACACCGAAAGGTAACATATAACTGAATAGAACTAGAACTTGTTTACACTGAAACAAGATGTATCAGAAACTGCTCTATTCCCAGTTAATCATATTTGTGATAGTTATATATTTAAGAATAAAATTTCAAGCCAGATAAAACCACACTTATTGTCATACAGAAAATAGAGTATTCTTCCAAGGCAATCATACATTAACCACATTCTTGGACAAAATGAAAAGATTGCATTTTCTACTCAAGAAAATATAAAACTTATCTTTGCATGAATGCCTTCAATTTCTGCCTTTTTCTTCTGATGGAGTTAGATGTAGGATCAAATGTTTCTAAGATTTTTATCAATTGAAGTTCCAAGTCATCTATTTTCTCCTTCATTTCCTTTATTGTCTCAGTGCATGTTAGACAAAATTTGTATATATCACTAGCATCCTTAATAGTAGTATCTATGCTCTTGATGCTATTGTCTAACAAAATTGCATCTTTAGCTAGCTTATCCTTCAACTCAACTAACCTTTTATCATGAATTTCTTCTCTGACCTTATTATCAATAGCTATTTCAAAAGATTCAAAATGTGAACTTACATAATTTATGAGCCTTTTGAGTTGCTCAGATGGTGCTAAAGATGTATCTTTTTGTAGTCCAGGCATCAATTTCTCCAAAACATCAGATGCCTTATCAATGAGCTCACTTTCCTAATATGAGACCTGAAGATTTCTTCCTAAGCTTTGGATTGAATAATTGACACTAATTTGAATTTTTGCACAGGTAAAATTGAGGCTAGGTTTATTGGTCCTTGTGGCAACTCAGGTGAATCCAAAAACTAATCTTTTTACTGCTTCTCCAAGAACTCTCTGACTGAGTCAACAGGGTCTTGTGTAACTACAATAGTATCTCTTGTCATATCATGAGACTATTCTTCTTCTTTGTTCTTCTCTAGAGGATCTTGGTCCATAGCTTCTTGCTCATTAATTTTATGTTTCGGAGAAGGACTTACCTTGACTTGTTCATCATCTTGCTCTTCCTGATCACTAGTTACATTTTTCTTTGGATGAATTTCAACATTTTTAGGAGTTTTATCCTATTCTTGCTCCTTCATCTCTTCATCCTTCCTTGGGCTTACCAGAGGAGTCTTTGTTTGATTTAAGCACTAATATAAGCTAACTTCTAGAAGGGAAGTATCATCACCAACATTTTGATTTTCTTTGTCATAAATAGTTGGGGTATTGATCTCTCTTAAGACATTGAGAGTCACTTATTCTATGTCCTTTACCAATTTTTCTATATCCCCAGACATTAAAATGTTTGTCCTTGTCTTTATGTCAAACTATTTTCCAATTATCTTAGTGACTTTTGTTTTCTCCTTAACAGTTGTTTCCAAACACAATTCTATCGGTGCATGTTTTCTTAGCTCTAAGTCTTTTGCAATAGCTGCCTCCTTTCTAGTAGACATGATACTGATCAAGCTATCAAGTAGATCTATAATTACCTCAAGAAGGGCTTTGTTAAATATTTCCAAAAATTTTATCACTACAATGTCAATGATGTTTTTATCTGCATCATTATACTCATCATACAGGTCTGCTATTGGCTTTAGATTACCATGTGCTGTCACAACATTTAAGACATCTTCCAAATTTATTGTAGCCTCTACTTTCTCAGGATTTGTTTTCCTTGGCTTTTTCTTGCTTCTGCCCTTATTAGAGGGCTTGTCATGTTTTCTCTTTGAGACTTCACTGGCCTTGGTCTTCATTTTCTCTACCTCTTCATTTGTCTCAATCTCCTCATCATTAGCTCCTATACTAACATACATCCTTTTATCTTTTGTTTTCATTCTCTTGTTTTCTTTTGTAGTAGTTTCCTTTGTAGGTGCTTCCACACTCATAGAAGGTGTGGGATCAGAGGATGCAATTGCAGTTTGTGTAGAGGTTGAACCTCTTATTCTTTTCCTTGTTCCTATAGGTTCCTTCACTTTCTTCTCAGGCTCTTCCAGAGCCTTTACAGGTTAACCTTGCTTCTTCTCTTCAACTACCCTTGCTACTTTTGCCTTTGCTCTTGTTTCTGCAATCTATTCTTTAGTGAAGCCCTTGCTCTGGGTGTATTCTTCTACCATTTTTCTAGCCTTCTTTACACTTTCAAACTTTCTTAGTTCAACATGAACTTTGACAAAGATTTCTTCATATGTGCAAATCTTTCTTTTGTGGTGTCCCTAGGTTTGCTCAACTTGAGCTCAGCATAACCATTCAACACATTTTCAGCTACTTCATAATGCATTGGAAGGGTCTAAATTGCCCTTGGCTCCACAACCATCATCATGCATTGATCCTTATTTACAATAAAGCATATGTCATTTTTGTATTGTTCCACAATTGTCTTAGGTGTTCTTTCCCTTGATTGCATGGCCTTTTGAAAGGTTTTGAAATAGCCCCATAGGGCTTCATTCTGTGCATCATGATTGCCTAGGCTATTCATATGATTTCTAATTTGTGTGGCAACAGGTTCATTACCAAACCAGATCAAATTTCTTATTCTAGGAAACTCTTTCATAAAATAGAAGAATAGGTAGAGAATTAATGTACCATATTTTTAGGGATATTTAGACTCTTTGGTCTTCTTTAGATTTTCCATCAATTGTTGTCAGAGCAACTCATAGAGGTCATAATCAACATTCTTCTTAACCATCTCACAGGCAGTGTAGATGGTTGTACTAGAGATAGAGTTCTCCCGGTTAGTGAAGTATATATTGTATTTGATTACCATCGGTGTGAACCTTACTACATGGTCTGCAATTGTGTTAACTATCAATGGCCTTTTATTCAATTGAGCTCTGGTGACCTCCATCACAGTGCTATTCTTTACATCCTTTAGCACAGGCACTATTCCAATAGAGTTCAATCTTGTTACCGCTCTTATTGCCTCCTTTGTAATCATGAAGGGTTCTTCAAGACACATAAATTCATCATGAACTCTGTTGGAAACAAGGTAGATAACTGAGAGGGGTGGTGAATCAGTTATCTTAAACTTCTTAACTTTCTTTTCTTCTTTAACAATAGTGCAGTATGAAGACATATAAGCATAAATGAACATGAAAGTAGAAATGAAATCAACACACAGAACACAAGGATTTTTACATGGAAAACCCTGTTAAAGGAAAAACCATGGGGTGACTAACCCAAGATTGTATTCTCGGTTAAAAGAATAAGAAGTACAAAATGGCACTTGCCAATTAGGGCTCACTACCAGAGCACACTGCTCACAAGAGGCTCACTACCTACAAGAGACTCACTATCTACAAGGTATATAGAAAGTAACTAGGTATTTGAACTGATCAAAGGCATCCACATATGCTGAGGTTCAGTTCCAGTTAGGCTCAATACACTGATCTGCTGCACTTCATTCTTCCTTTGCTTGGTGCTGTTGTTCTGTCACATACTAGATTTGTATTGCTACTTATACACTTCTTTATGCTTTTCTTCGCACTTCACAACACACCACACACAGCTTCACATCGAAATCCATCTGGTATATATATCGGCACCAAGGATTTCAACATTTTTCTAGTTGGCATCTAGAATATTTAAGATTTTCCCAAACTCTGGTCTATCAGCTGAATCCTTGCTTATTAAGTGATGTGTATCAAAGAGATAGTTATAGAAGTCATCAATCATGTCGACCAACCATGAATGATCCCTCAAGAAGCTTTATCACCCTCAATTCCTCATCCGGATTAAGGTCTAATGCTTTGCCGGTCAATTCTTCCTCAGTCTACTCTGCCAAACAAGAACCCAACACTTAGGTGCTCATATATTTTCACTCTTTCATCATCAGAGGCTCAATCTCTGGAATGTAGTAGTCATGGTACTCCTCTTGACATCCCCAAGTCTGTACTTTATTGAGATACTTCCTCTGAGAGATTCGAACCTGATTGTCAGACCTTGTTGCAAGCTCTGTTCTTACTCACCAGACCAAAATACTCTTCAATCTAACTTCTAGTATAGACATACCATGTGTTACGGATGTGTGGAATGGACTTTGTTTCCATCAATGACAACACTCATGAAGCCACACAGTGTCTCTTGCCAACAATATCCCCCTTTGGCATTGATGGCAACACTTAGTGAAAAATGACTAAGTGTCACACTACACTCCCCCTTGGCTAATGCTCTGTTCTAATGTACACTTTTCTAGAGCTCCCCCTTAGCTAGATTCCATATTTTTCATTGTTCTTCACTCCCCTTTTGACATCATGGCAAAGGGTGGAATCTACACACCAAGATTTACAAAATTTTACCTATACATAGCCGCATAAGTATATATACAAGTTATACTTACATATACTTGAGTATATCTGCAAAAGTGGTTTTCAACTGGTCAAATTCTGTTGCCCAACTCTGCTTCATCATGTCCAAAATTGAGATGTGACCACTTAACAAAAATGCAAAGGCTTCTGCCCTCTTTAAATCTATCATATCACTGGTCTGGGCTGTAGACTGAGCATCAGTTAGGGCATCATACATTGCCTCTAACTTAGGGATAATTATCCCTCTTAGTTCACTCATTCTGCTTTTTCTATTTTTCTTCTCCTTCTCAAGCCTCTTTATCTCATTTATAGTGGCAATAGTCTGGCACTCTTTATTCATTATGGATGAGGTGAGAGGATCAAAACTCTGGGATAAACTTGATAGTTTGCCTTCTTGTTCTTCCACCTTCTTTGCAATGTCTGTTGTTACTTTGGACCAAGATAAACAAAATTTGTATAATTCTCCTCCATCTTTAAGAGCATTTTCTAGGCTCTTTATTCCAATATTCAGATTTCTCCTATCATTTGCTATTACTCCTTGTACTTCAAAGAATCTCTTACCCAAAAACTCTTTTCGAACTTTCTCTTTTGCTGATTTCTCCAAGGAATCAAAATGTTTGCTAATAGAATTAACAAGAGATTTCAAATTACCAAATGAAGAGGCCGAAAGATCCTTCTGGAAGGATGGCATGATCTTCTCCAACACACCGGATGCAATCTCTATCAGCTCACAGTCTTCCATGTGAGACTTCAGAAGCTTTTCTTTTGCTTTGGCTTGACCAAAAGATGCTACCTTCATTGTCTGGACCGGAGAGAGAGAGTCAAAATTGAATGGTCCTTGAAACAGCTCTAGTTCATCTAATTCCATCATTTCCTTGGTCAGGATGTCTTTAACTGCTTCTGTAGTGTCTCTTGCCAGAGACTTCTTTCCTCTTGTAGCCTCAGAGGTGTCAATAGAGATCTTCTCTGTTTGATCTTCTTCTCTTCCCTTTTTCTCCTCTTCTTGACTTGCTTTCTCCTCTTTTCTTGCTTCTCCTTCAGTTCCAAAGTCTACTAGGGGATCCAAATGAGAGATATTTACTTCTTCATGGACTTCCTCTTCAAAAATAGAGGAATCTAGGTCCTTAGTCTTCTCCTCACCTATGTCCTTTGATTCTTCTACAATTTTCTTAATAGGATCTTCCTTTTCTACACTTAGTCCTTTGACATCCATGGCAAAAGATTCATCACTTATGTCCTCTATAATGGGAAGATTAAATCTTTTATCTGCATTCTAGAAGATGTCTTCAGTCTCTTTTGCCACCTGATCAGTCTCTCTGAGCATAAACTTGTTCATTCTGGCTTTGCTCTGGAACTCATCCTTGCAATCCTTGAAGATCATGTTCATTTGTTTTGGAGTGATGGAAGGATAGAGCTGAATAGCTATCTATTCCTAGATCTCCATATCTTTTTCCTTGGCATTGTCTTTTCTAAGTTCAAGTATTTTCTCTAAACTCTTGGGGATTAGAGAGATGATTTCAATGAATGTTTTATTTAGATATTCAAGTACTTGATTGTGGCTTCCTCCAATATTCTTTTATCAGTGTCATTATACTTATCATAAAATTTAGTTAATGGTTGCAAATTTCCATCCACTGTGACTGCATTGATAAAATTATCAATAGAAGGAGTGGAACTTTCAACAAATTCTTCTACCTCTTCTTTATTTGCACCGGCAAAAGATCCACCTGATGTTTTCTTCTTCTTCTTCATTTTCTTAACCTCCTCATATGTTTCTATCTCTTCATCATCCTTCTGACTTATATAGGTCCTTGTGGCCTTGGTTTTTGTTCTCTTTTCTTCCTTACCAGATGTCTTGGCTTCCGGTTTGGAGGCTTTTTGGCTCTTAGAGGTGGCAAGGGTGGAGCTTTTGGAGGATCTAGTCCAAGAGGGGACTTGCACCGGATTACTTTCTTTCTCTGCTTCTTGTCTCTCCTTCTCAGCTCTCTCTAATTTTTCTCTGTTTACATCAACTACTTCTTTTGAGATACCATATCTTTTGGCAATTTCCTCTACTACCCTTCTCACTTTTCTCTTCATTTCTGGTTGTCTTTGTTCAACATGAATTTTCACACTCAATTCTTGAAAGGTTCCAAACCTTTCTACCTCAGGGTCCTTGGGCTAACTCAGCAAGTGTTGGATATGTAACTCTAGGATTTTCTCATCTACCTCATACCCCATTGGCATAATCCAGACTGTCATTGGCTCCACTACCTCCATTAGGCATTGATCAGTGTCTACCATAAAGCACACTGTATCCTTGTATTTTTTAACCATGGATTGGGGAATTCTTTCTTTGCCCTGCATCATACCTTGGAAATTCTTGAAATATCCCTAGAGAGATGTGCTTTGAGCCTTGGCATCACCAAGCCCATGCATATAATCTCTAATCTGTATGGCAACAGGTCTGTCATTTTGCCATATCCAGCCACTAGTTCTAGGTAGCTCATTCATATCGTAGAAGAATAGACATAGTATCAAGCCACCATACTTAAATGAATTCTTCTTATCCTTCTTTATTTTCTACAAACTCTCTAACAGTTGGTTTAGGAGAAGCTCACAAAGATCATAATCAACATTTTCCCTTAGCATCTGATAAGTAGTGTATATTGTTGTTTCAGATATAGAATTCTCTAGGCTGCTGGAGTGTTATATCTTATAACCAATGATCATAGAAGCAAATTTGATATCCGGATCTATGATATCCTCTATTGTCATTGCTCTCTTGTCAAATTTTGATCTGGTAGCCTCACTTACAGTTTGGTTCTTGACTTATTTGAGAGCAGGCAACCCACCGGATGAGTGCAATCTGATTACCACCCTAATGGCATCTTTTGTGATCTTAAATGGCCTCATCAACCACATGAAGTTGTCATGTATTCTTCTCAAAACATACCGGACCCATTCATCTTCTAAAAAATAGGAGAAATGGATGCAATGTCCAAAATGCTTATCCCGGATGGCCTTGTATTGGGGTTTAAGTTCAAATGATTCATCTATTACTTCCTTGTGATAGATATCCATCAGCTTGGATTCCCCAAATTCCTCAATGTTGGCGTGAATGTATACCCTGACATCTTCTATGTGCAGAAGCCCATGTGGAATGCTAGAGAATGTGCCTAGGGTATCGACTTCTAGGGATTTGTAAGGATGTTTCTTGAACTTAGGGATCTTAACAACATTTGGAGTAGCCATCTTTCAAAAGATTCAGAGAGATATTCAAGAGCGGAAATACCTTTTTACACTTCTAGGGTTCACGATAAGAGCCGAAAAGATCACTGAATGAATCAAATTCTATGGTTGATCCTTGAGAGGGTTGAAGCAATCTTGTTTCAGAGCTCCTTCTTTCTTCTTCTCAAATGCAAATGTGCAAATGATGAACAAAAGAACCCTTTTATTTATGCGCAAACCCTAATTCCATTTTGCACTAAATGCACAACTTAAGTCATTCTGGTTGCCTTGTTCTTCTTGTTCTGAGAGAGATCTTTCCAGATCATTGAGATGCACTTAGTGATTATTGACAATCTATCTTCCTTTCATCAATCATTCCATTTATCCGTAGATCAAGATATTTTCAATTTTTGAATCCTACCAGATCTAACTATGAAAATCCTACTTTTGCCAGATGACTGTCAAACTGGATTAATCTGGGATGATTAACCTTTTCAAACTCCTTGCAGATCTTTCATATTTATACCAAGGGATAGTTAGATGTTTCTTTGAGAGTCCTTTTAATCTACAACACTCCATGTGCTAATTTTAGGCACCAATTTACTAGTTGGGGGAAATAGTTTTCTTTTGTGACTCCCCCTGAGCCCGAGCTCATCTATTTAGTTTTTGGAAGGAATATCAGTACCAAATTCTGGTGCGAATCCATTTTTTGTACTTCTCTTCACCCAAATATTGTTCATTTCCCTTTGAATTTCATCTGCATTCACTTTTCCTCTTCCTTTGTCTTAATTTTGGTTATGATGCACCGAACCCTTTTTGTCCTAATTCTTACTTCTATAGAATTTGGCAATATGACCGGATCTATTGCAATTATAGCAAACAATATTTCTTTGCATATTTGACTGGTATCCTCTTGATCTACATTGATTAGCCATATGTCCCATTCTATTGCATGCAAAGCATCTACCATTGAATGAATTGTTTATTTGCATATTTCTACATTCATGAGATTTGTGACCATACCTTTTGTAGTTAAAACACTATCTAGAGAAGGATGAATTAGCCTGATTCATTCTTCTTCTGCACTGATTTGCTTTATGACTAAAGTTATTGTAATTATAGCAGTATCCATTGAAGGATGGATATCTTTGAGCATTTGGTTGCCTTACCAAAGGTCTTCTAGGTTTGTTCCTTGGATTTCCAAATCCAGAGTTCCTCTAACCGGATCAGGAGCTTTCATCTTTCTCATGTCCCAATCCATGCTTGTCATCTACCCTCTTTTGGCTTTCAAGAAGAACTTCAAGTTGAGCAGAGCTTATCTTGAATTTCTCTTTGTATTCATTTGTTGTTTGAAGATCCCTTTTAAGAGTGTCTGTCTGATTCTCAAGTTGTTCTTCATTATCTCTAGCTTCTTCAAGATCCGATTCCAGATGCCTAATTATTCTATCCATTTTGTGGCAGTCTTCTAATTTCTCCTTGAGAGATTGTTTTAGATTATCTTCAATTTTTTTTTCTCTTCAATTTCTTGAGTGAATTTCATAACCCATGATTCAATTTCATGTTTTACCATTGATGACCTCTTTTGATAACTTCTCACATAACTTATTTTTCTCATTCAGATCTTCATTGGTATCATTGGCTTCACTTTGACTTGCTAATTGTTGAAGTAGTTCCTTTCTTTTCTTCACTAAGATAATTAGTTTTTCTTTGAGTTCATTTATGAAATCATCAGCTTGTTTGAGTCTTTCTCTCAGGTTATTGACTTCAGAGTGAGATTGCTCAAGATCATCTAGGGCAGACTGAAGTTGTTCCCTCATACCATACATATCCATTAAGATTCCCAAATCTTCCTCAAGTTGTTAGGCTCTGTCTAGAGGTACTTAGTTCTGATACCAATTGTTGGAAATAAGGCAGATAACTGAGAGGGGGGGTGAATCAGTTATCTTAAACTTCTTAACTTTCTTTTCTTCTTTAACAATAGTGCAGTATCAAGACATATAAGCATAAATGAACATGAAAGCAGAAATGAAATCAACACACATAACACAAGGATTTTTACGTGGAAAACCATGTTAAGGGAAAAACCACGGGGTGACTAACCCAAGATTGTATTCTTTGTTAAAAGAATGAGAAGTACAAAATGGCACTTGCCAATTAGGGCTCACTGCCTGAGCACACTGCTCATAAGAGGCTCACTGCCTACAAGAGACTCACTGTCTACAAGGTATATAGAAAGTAACCAGGTATTTGAATTGATCAAAGGCATCCACATTTACTAAGGTTTAGTTCTGGTTAGGCTCAATATACTGATCTACTGCACTTCATTCTTCCTTAGGTTGGTGTTGTTGTTCTATCACATACTAGATTTGTATTGCTGCTTCTACACTTCTTTATGCTTTTCTTCTCATTTCACAATACCACACACACCTACACATTGAAATCCATCTAGTATATATATTTGTACCAAGGATTTCAATAGCTTTCTAGTCAGCATCCAGAATATTCAGGATTTCCCAAACTCTGGTCTATCAGCTGAATCCTTGTTTATTTAGTGATGTGTATCAAAGAGATAGTTATAGAAGTCATCAATCATGTTGGCTAACCATGAATGATCCCTCAAGAAGCTTGATCACCATCAATTTCTCATCTGGATTAATGTCTGATGCTCTGTCGGTCAGTTCTTCCTCAGTCTACTCTGCCAAACAGGAACCCAACACTTAGGTGCTCATATCTTTTCACTCTTTCATCACCGGAGGCTCAATCTCTGGAATGTAGCAGTGATGGTACTCCTCTTGACTTCCCCAAGTCCACACTTTTCTGAGATACTTCCTCTGAGAGATTCGGACCTGATTGTCAGACCTTGTTGCAAGCTCAGTTCTTACTCACCGGACCAAAATACTCTTCAATCTAACTTCTGATATAGAAATACCATGTGCTACGGATGTGTGGAATGGAGTTTGTTTCCATAAATGACAACACTCATGAAGCCACACAGTGTCTCTTGCCAACAAATTCTGCTGAGCACATACCGAACACATTCGTCCTCTCCAAACATTGGGAAGTCTATATAATGTATGAATTTATTTTTCTCCAATACCTTTTATTCTTCCTTCAAATTAAAATCATCACCAGTTATATGTTTCAGGTGCAAATCTATAAGTTGGCTACCACCATGTTCTTCTAGAGCAACATGGATGTATGCCCTATTGTCTTCCTCGTGTATTACACCATACAGTACTCCCAAAAATGCACCATTAGGGTCAACTTTTGTTGATCTGAATGGGTGTTTCTTGAATTTCAATCAAGGTCTCTCAGTGATATCGATTACTTGTGGTGTTTCCATTTCTGCAATTATTCAAACAATTTCACAGTAGGGTTTTAATTGTAAATACCTCTTTTTCTAAAATTAGAGTTTTCTCTACTTTGAATCACTTGAAATCACTGAAGTCGCTTAGGGTTCTTCTTTTGATCTCCTTGGATAGTTGAAAACTCAAATGAAAAGTGATTAATCTTTCAAATATGACCCTTTTTAACCAAGTTGTTTACAAAAACCCAATCGTCATAAATGTTGTACTCCCAAAAGGTGTCAAACATTTCACTATCAACCACAGTCGATCAAGATCGCTTTGCAATGCATCGCATTAGATCGTTTTCTGCTAGTAACTTCTTTAAAAGATTAATCAAATAGCTCATTAACTCATATTCTTTGAAGGCAAAATATGGATTCATCCTAGAATGAGCATCTGAGATTAGTAAGTGTCTACAATAACAATCATTCTCTCTGATTGCCTCAAAACACATACTACTATGCCATAAAGCGGAATCAAACATAGTTCATTTCCCACATTAACCCTTAGAGGAAAGTGATTGCAATTTAAACCATTTTCAACAACATACATTAAACAGATTTAATAAACATAATCACTAAACATGAAAGATAGAGCAGAAGACAAGAACACAAAGACTTACATGGGCAAAACCCTTTCGAGTAAAAAACCCAACACTCCAAAACATAGAGCCATTGTATTATTCAACAATAAGCATACAAGTTACAATACAATATCAAGCTCATAGCCTTTACTAGAGATTTACATCTTATTCCAAATCTAACAATATTTCCTTACATCAGGTCACACCTCATCAATTTGGTTACAATGCACTGTCGCATTAATACAAACTTCACAAACATTCTAGGAAAACCATCACTTCAACTTCCACACCAGATTAATTATCACAAGTAGCTTAACCCTCTTTACTTGTCATTTTGACTCATTACCACAATACTGTAGCCTACCGCTATATCGCAACCCTTCCAAAAGACCAACATGGTGTGGTGGGGTAATTTCCACTCTATCACAACCACCACCAAAAGATCCTTGCAGGATGGCAGGGTAACTCCAACTCTACCGCTGGCACCGTCCAATGTCACTACGGGGTTGTGAGCTCCCGCACTACCACTAGTCATTCCATAGATCACTGCGAGATAGTGGTATGGCCCCCCACAACTGCACGAGCTAATGAAGACTCCTGAAAGATGGTGGTTAACACTGCCAGCCCACACCTCTCTTGGCTACACCCTATGGGACTATAGTAATACCCTAAAAGTAAAACCTTGGAAGTTAGATTTTGATGGCAACTGAGCTAGGATTTTAGTAGTGAGCTTGAGACACACTTTCTCAACATTCTCCCACTTGGTGAAGAACTCACTAAACCCCTTCCAATGCTTGAAGTCACTAAATCACATCATCACATCCATACATGTAATCTCAAGAATCTTAAACAATGTTTTCGTGCTCCAACCAAGACACCTCCAACAACATCCAAGATGCCCACCATCTCAAGCATCAATTCCAGCCATCCACCAAAGGAAAAGGAATGAGCCAAGGTGTATATTCACTAGTCTAAAGAATCACAAGCTATACAAAAGCATCGACAACATCAACTTCAAATCTTCAACCTGAACACAACTATGAAGACATCCTCCAGAAAACAAGATAGAACATCAACTAGAACAACAACCAGGAAACTAACTGCTCTCATCCTACTAATTAACCCACGGGAATGAAAATAGAACACATGGTAAATGCTAATCCATCCAATCACCCATACCTCCAAGGTATACAAAACATAGTAAACTCGTGCCATAAATATATATACACCCATAAACTATAATTGTAAACTCCATGTGCAAACCTGTCAAAGAATAACATACACATTCAAGTGCTCCTACTGCATCATTAATGCATATCTAAAAAAAGATCAAGGCATACCAAGTCTACCAATAGCATCATATCGAAAGTGTAAACAACAACATGTAGTACCAAGGAACCATCCACAATGATATGCAAAAACTGTAAATCAATAACCTGTAAGAACAACTCTCACCACAAGTCTCCATAGCTCTCCTAAGTTCTCCACACTCAATAATGGAATGAGATAAAGGAACCTCCATGTCATCACCCAAGAACATAAATGAAAACACATGACCACAAGCAAGTGATCACAATAGCTCCAACCAAATCTCAAACCACTGTAATGTGAAACTAACTATCTAGGAAGATAACTGAGACAAAGAGAGAAAATCTGCACATCATATAGCTGTAGAAAATCCTCCTACATACACCTCTAAGTGTCAACTGTGTCAAGTATGATATCCTCCATAAAACCCCAAAGAGAACAACATAACAACACCCAAAATTGTTCAATCTCAAGAGATCAAACATAGCATATATATCATGTAACTACATGGATGTAAGATTCTCAAAGTAGATCAAACTTAAAAGATTCATTCCAAAAATAGTAATTTAGCCCAATAACATCTCCAAAACTTCTCGTAAAAAAAACTATATACCTAAGGAGATAACCATGCCAAGTAATCCTCAAATGAACCCTCAGAACTAGAAACTATAGCTCAAGATCCATATCCATGAGAAATAAAAGCATAAAACAAAATGAATTTGAAATAACATGGGAAATACCTATCAGATCATTTTCTACTAAGTGAATTGAGAGTGGGGAATGAGAATGATCCATTAAGATACACCAAGCCTCATAGACTCTCTCCAAAAACAATCTCCTCTCAGCTCCAAACATGAACCCGTGTCCATAACAAGTGAAGGATCCTCAGTCTTTTTGCTGAAATTTCACCATTCTAACACATGATCCTCACAACAAGAGATCTCTAGACTCAACTCAAGTCTCTCTAGTATCCATAAGCATCCATCAACCAATTCATGCCAACATCAAATGCATCCTACAAAATCATGAAGCTTCAAGCAAATGATTAATACTAAAAAAAAAAGAGAACTTCACTAGACCACTGTCAAAGCTCCCACTACACATCTACAAAATCTAGGAACACACATGACATTATGATCTAACATCTCCTCCTAGGAGATCACTACCTGCTCCAATGAACATATCTTGCCAAAGGGGCACCATCATGCCAAAAATCCAATCTTAGAAATAAGAATTCATCATGGCACAATAACATATCCAATCACACGAAGATAACTATACTCTAACAATGGAACTCAAGATGTCAAAATAATTTCACAGCATATAGGAATCATAGTTCAAAAGCAATACCATGACACCTACAACCACTATAGAATATCATCCATCACCAAGTGATAGATCCACATCACTACCAAAGCTCCCATTGAAACTACGATATTGAGCTTATCAAGGCATCATGATAACCATCATCTCAATGAAGATAATCCATGGCTCTAACACAATCAAATACTTCACCTATAATATTAGCAATACAAAAGAATAAAGTAGAACCAAGATATCCAAGTCAAGAAGATAAAACCATCACTATCAAAAGTTCACACTAAATTGTGTAACCAAGATATTAATGACATCATGATAGACATGCTACAAGTCCCAATAACCAACTATCCAAGCACTCTAATCATCCATCCTCTCATCCCAATACAACATACCAATGCACAAATGACCACAAACAAGGCCAACTAACAAAGTCTACATAAATGCTGAATCAATCTTGTGGATATAGATAGTCCACATCCGAGTCATCCCATTGCAATCAAATAGGTGATCAGCTTACAAAACTGCATAACTCGTACAACCCAAACATGAAACATGTAAACTCATCATCACATTAGTAACTTGTAAACTAAGATAACAAGAAGATAACATGTAGACCACAAGAATCAAACATCAAATCAACCACATATCTGATTTGCCAAACTAGTCCATGTATGAGTAACCATAGTCAAGGAACCCATCAAGCAAATACTGTAGAAATTATGAGTGACTAATCACATTAGAAATTATGAGTGACTAATCACATACCAATATCTCCACATTGAGAAATCTACAAACCTCCTCACAACATGTACAAAGTATACATGCAAACTTGCAACTATCTTACATCCAGAACACCCTCAAGGAATCATAATCTAAAAAATAGTTTATCCGCAGATCTATAACTCCACAAGTTTTGATTAACCATGTAAAACCTGCAAAACCACCATGTCACTAACATACATGTAAATCTATATCCACTTATCATCTGGAAGACCCACAAGTCTAAAAAATTACCATAACAACTATACTAGAACAATGGAATAACATAGATAAGCATAACCATAGATTTTGAATAGAAAATCTACAAAACACTTAGATCAAATCAATATGAAACTGAGACATGCAAGTAAAACCAAGGAAAAGGAAGTAGAGGTTCAAGAACTCCAGGCTCACTTGTAGGCCAACTCTACAACCACCAACATGCACATGCATCTGAGGGAGACAGGCTATTACAAAAGCTTCTAGACCATATAATGATCAACTCAATAGCTTATATGCAATCGGGGTAACAAAAATAGTGCCTTCCAATACCAAGAATAAACACCCAGCATAAGCACATTACTCCATAGCTGAAAAACAACAAGCTTCTCCATATCACTAGGAAGCCTCTCAAACAAACACCCAATATGAAAGCTTTGCTGCAACACAACCACAGAGCAAAAAATCCCACCCCATGCATTAAAATTTTTCCATTACCTATCAGGAGCTCCAGATCAACATCATTTCAAAGTGACCAACTCCATTTTCTCTATCTTCTCCATCCTTCAAATGCCTGCTAAACTTCAAAATAAGATCAACTGTAAGGCTCCCACTCAAACAAGGATTAATAATCAACCAATTCCTTCCTACATATTCCCTCAAGCTTTCCAGGCTAAGAAATCACAATAGAAGAAATACCAAGAACCTTAAACACCATGGAACCAACACATGCAATCTCATGCAACCATGGAACCATCATAGCTCTAATACCAATTGAAGGGAAAATACAAATTCATCCTAGAATGAGCATTTAAGATCAGTAAGTGTCTGCAGTAACAATCATTCTCTCTGATTGCCTCAAAACACATCCTACTATGCCATAAAGCAGAATCAGACATAGTTCATTTCCCACATTAACCCTTAGAGGAAAGTGATTGCAATTTAAACCAGTTTTAACAACATACATTAAACAGATTCAATAAACATAATCACTAAACATGAAAATAGAGCAGAAGACAAGAACACAAAGACTTATGTGGGGAAAACCCTTTCCTATAAAAAAACCCCACACTCCAAAACATGGAGTCATTGTATTATTTAGCAACAAGCGTACAAGTTACAATACAATATCAGACTCATAGCCTTTACTGGAGATTTACATCTTGTTCCATCTCTGGAGAAAATATGGTAGCATTTCCTTGCACCCAGTCACACTGTTAGAGTATAGACAACACTGAGAGGGGGGTTGAATCAGTGTTGTAGATAAAAATAATTCATTTACATCTTTTCAAACTTGAAAATAGAAATTAATGATGCTAACAGTGTACTTTACCAAAGTAAGAAATAAAATACTAAAGAATAGATAAGACTGAATCTTCAAGCATGAAAGACAAATGGATCACACATCAATTGAGAGCATGACACAATAAATTTCATGAGTGGAAAACCCTCAAGGGGAAGAAAAAACACTCAGAAATGCCTCACTAGCTTAACCAAAACCTCACTAGTTACATTCAAGCCTCACTGGCTACAAATAGGTCTCACTGACCAAGCAAGCCTCACTAGCTACAAACTACCTCACTAGCAATCAGGTGAACATATGAAAGAAAACTCAATTCAGGGGGTTGCCCAGATTCTCTTCAATACATCAAATGACATAACCCTCTTCATCATACTTATACAAGGACAATGATTACATGTCAATACACCTTCAACCCCTTATAGCTCTGTTACCTAAATTTCACTATAGATCATTTAGGTATAGCTTTGATTCAAAGTTTAAAAGGTACATTTTATCTGATCCTTATTACATTACATTCAAGTGCATAAATGAAATAATTTAAAAGATTATGATTATCAAATTACTACATTTATCCAAGTGCATGTAACATAAGAAAGATTTATACAAATCCTTTCTGAAAAATAAATAATCTTTATTAAATGTAAAATGTACATTATCTCACACAAGCCATGAGATTAACTTTTCTTATTCAATGAATTTGAAGAATAGTCTATACATGAATAAGTAAATGAAAGTAGAAGTGCATGTAAGGATAGAGGCCAGTCATTGCCTAAGAATGACTGGTTCTAGTTCTGGTGTGTTTTCCTATTGCCCCAAGTTGTCTTTGTCCTTCCTAGTTCATGTTGTCTCTTGCCAATAGTCTCTAGTTCCTGCATCTGGAAAAGGAGTGATGTTAGAGTAATACTCTAAGCAATGAATGGTCCCTAACCTAACATGAACAAGTATCTATGCATGTATAAATGGATCCTCAAATCCATTAAACTAGAAATATATACTTTGGATGTCCTAGAAAACAAGCCAAGTCATCAAACACATCTAGAGTATGCATTTATTTTCTAACAAGTTTGCTTCATGTACAGATATAGGTGAAATTATGTTTTTGAGTGATTCATTAGTTTATATTATGAGTGAGGAAAATGTGGCTCCCACAAGGGTTGAGCCCAGCTCATAAGTGATACAGATGCAGAGTATAGACTATGTGAAAAGAGAAGAAAGCATCATGTAATGAGGTCCATACAAGGGACTGTCAAGGAATAAGGATAGTCATGCTATAAAGAGACCAAAGCAATCCTTGATAAATTAACCCATGAAATTGCAAGAGAAGATAGTGGACAAGAAGATTTGCATGGATAACAAATAAAGCACAATATTTTATATCATGACAGGTCTGATTATTATCTGCAAGCCCTATGAACTATGAGGAAATCCTCCATAGCAATAATGACACTAGCTCAATATATTAGAAGTGTAAAGACCTGATCTGTGCCTACATTTTAGGTTTGAACAGGTTATGCCAAGGCCAGCAAATCCTTGAAAAGTTTATGAACATACAATTACTCTGCCACATGACGAAGCCCTGTCAAATAAGTAGTAAGACTGTCAAAGACCCCAAGAACACTATGAAATGCCTTGGAGACTACACGGTGACTTAGCAGTCATGTGCTAAAGGACAACAATCAATGAGGAATAGTTTTCAAGTATTTGTTAGCAGCATGATAGGTGAATGATACAAGCATCTTCTACTAAGGAACATTAGCAACTCTGTCAAAGACTCCTAACGAGCAGTCACCATTTTCATAGCATCATAGAAATAACAACAGTCACAGCAGTAAGATTTGCAGTCAAAAGAGGGATAGGAGACAGTCATGATGAGAGTGTAGTTTCTAACCCAAAAACTATTTTGACCACTATCAAGACCCATAGGGTCTTGCAAACAATCTTTAAAGTTTGTCAAACCATTGTAAGCCAAGAAGAAATCCTGATGAGTTTGAACAGTCTTAAAGCAGAGTCAAATATGAAGAGGATAGTCACAATATACAGAAAGGCAAAATAAAAGTAGTTAGCATAATCTATATTAGATATAGAGAGTCTGGTCATGTGCCAAAGATTTAAGGGACCTTATTGCACCTGGAGAAGACTATCAAAGTCATTCAAGAAAAGTTAAGGAGCAGAAATAGAAATCAAGGAATAGTAACACATAAATGAGTCCACTATCTTATAGTTATGATCGGTGATCTTGAAGTTTTACCAATAGTTATAAGCTTGTACGATGGTCATGAAAGGATGTTAAAAGTCATAGATTAATTCAATCCTATGAAGATCAATGTTCAAGAGAGCTTTCTAACTTTTGTTTCAGTGATAAACATGCATGTGTTTTGATTGGGAAGCCATGAGTAAAGGACTATCTGATAGTGAAAATACTAAATAGTCATGAAACATTATACAGAGAGAAAATCACCGGCTTAGAAGTTGCAAAACATGTGGAATGGTGGTATCATCAAGAGGAGTCAGACTGTGGTTGGGTACTTATGATACTATAGGCAGAGACTATTCACAAAATCAACCATCCCTACATGTCATAGACTTGAAGGCATAATGTATCTTCACAAAGATGAAGAATAAGTCAAATGCTGATACACATGGGGTAGACCTAAACTAAGGAAAGTAGTTATCAGTTCAAGTGATAAAGTAGCAGTTCGAGTCATGGAACAGTCACAAGGAAAATAAGGAAGTTACATCATCTTGACAACAAAAGGATGTTGTAGCATAGAATATGACAAAAGAACATCATGTATGTGAGTAAGGGATAGTCACAATCATGTTAGAAGTCAAATAGGTGCAGCAAATATAGGGCATCAAGAACAGAGCATGATACAAACAGTCCTAACATCACTCAAAGTGCCCAGAAGAGCTATAATCTACATATATAATCAGTAAAAGAAGCAGATAATACAGTATACTGTGTAGGGTTTTAGTCAAAAATCCTAGTGACAGAACTTTACTTCTCAGTGTTTCAAGACAGTAGAGCTCCATTTTTATCAAGGAAAGAATCATAGAAAGATTTATCATTGCATAGTTGTTCAAGAAAGAGTGAGGGTTTTGTTTTTGTTCTGTGTAAGCCCTAGTTTTTTTTCCAGTGATCAAAATAAACAAAGCAATATACAGAAACGACAAATTTTAGTATTTTCTATAGTGTTATTCTTGAAATACAGTCGTGTATACATGAAGTTTCAACCTATCTTTATCATAGCCATTCAAAATAAAATGAAGTCTTCTATCATAGCCATAGAAAACTACAGTCATATACAGCATATACAGTGAGTAAAAAGCTATAGAAAATGATGAGATTTGCATTTTTGTTCCCAAAAAATAGATTTATCATGCTTACCTTCATTATTTGAGCAGAAAATGTCAAGAAAGCCAGTGAAACAGTAGCAGAAATCATCTACAGAAGCCTTGATCATTAAACCCTCATGGCGGCGCTTCATAGATAAAGCAAGAATGTAAAAGATGTAAAGTGCAAAATGAAGGAAAAAAGTCCTTTTTTGTCTTTTAGGGTTTCATAACCCTATAAGCCCGATGGGCTGTATTTTTCTTTTTGCATTTTATTTTTGCATACCTTTGAAATGGCCCATGGTCTTAAACACTACAAAATGTGATCCCTAGGAGTGTGCCACGAGGTGTCCTTGATATATGTTAAGACTTTGGTTAAGTCTTTACCTCCTTTATATTAGGCTGAGCACTTTGATGCCTTTTTTCTCTTTGCATTTATTTTTTTGTGCATATGTTATGAATTGTAAGAAAACAATGACCTCAAAATGGTGACATTATGAATCATTTGAGGGATATTGTTAACTTTTAATGAAAGGGAGAATAATGGAGAGTGTTGTGAGACTTTATTGGTTTGGAGAGGATATAGTTGGAGTTTGAAGGAGTTGGCAGACACATGCCAATAATATAGCTTCTTGTTTTGCCTTGGAGGAGGGAAGGATTGACTTAGTCCTGATGATAGTTAGTAGCTGAGTTGAATGTTAGAGGCTATCTAGGAGCATTTTATTGCTCTTAGATTCCTTTTGGACTTGTTTTCATGACTCTTCATGTTTGACTAAGTCCTGTTGGACCTTTTCTTGCATTATGGTCACTTTTGGATAGGATATAGGCCCTAGATTTTAGGCTTATGTGGGCATCCGACCCTAGTCAGTTTGAGATTCCTTGTATTGTGGAACCACTTGGATAGTTGTGGATATAGTCACTTTAGTGACTCTTTGGAGGTAAGTTCTTACATGAAGATTTTACAGACTTGTGATCTTCATCCTTGCTCAGATTTTGTGAGTTTGTAATTCATTTGCTTTTTGGATATGTTTACCAGTGATTACCTTAGAAATCAATAAAGATAAGTTATTTTACCTTCTCAATTTTCTGCTTCATTGTGTGCATTTGAATTGATTTATGCAACTACTTGTGAGATTATCTATTTCCTTGTAGTTCTATCTCAGTTTTAGCATCTTTTGCAGAGGAATATGTAATTTACAGGTCATAGGTTGTGTTAAAAATGCAAACATTTTAGTTGTGAACATATACTTTTCCTGCTAGGAGTAAGGCATATAACCTTCTTATGAAATATTTATGTAAAAGCATATCATTTTGGGCTGTGTATGTCAAGTTACTTTTTTTTATCAAACCAAGTGTATACAAGCTGTGTTTGTAAGTCCCATTTAGTTTTGGTGCATCACCTTAGTCATAGATTTCATTTTTATGCAATTTCTTCTTCACCCTTTTCCTTGTCAAAGCAATAGTTTAGGTTATAACTATAGGAAGCTGGCCTTCTCTAGAGGTTGACCTCTACTTTTAAAGTTACCCACAACTTTAGAGGTCTTCCCATGTTTCAATAGATTATTAAACTTTATGTTTAACAGGGTACAAATCTCATTGATAACAATGTTTGGCACGCCTGGTGGGACTGTGAACTATTTCTCAATCCATTTTATAGTTTTCATTGTTGTTTGGTGTGTATAGCAGCTGATTACTACCTTTTCAGGTGTTTTAAATACATACCTGGCAACTCTAAAACTTTGGTTTAGTGAAGACCAGTGTAGAACAATTTATACATTGCTAATATTGGTGTGTATGTTAGCAAAACCTACCTTGGGAGGCAAGGAAAACACACACCTGGCAACTCTGGAATGAAATATCTATTGGTTTTAGGAAGACAATTGCCGGTATGTACTTATTTTACTAAAAATCAAACTTGATTTTCATTGTGAAGGTTTTTAGTGAGTTTTAGCTCATATAAATGCTAAAATATGTCTTACTTTCAACCATTTCATGAAAGTCCTGTTAATACATCATTTTATGAGTTGTATCATAGGGGTCATATAGCTGGTCTTAGTCCAAACAGCCCATTGACAGTTGATAACCAACCAGTCTGTCATGCTTACTACCCTCCCACCCATGCACAAACTCCATGGCATCCAGTGTATGCCTATGACCACCCTCAAGAATCTCATTTTATGCCAAGCCAGTAATACTACTTTCCCAATCAGTTTCAAAATGATGAGAGAGTAGAGATTGCAAATACTGAGAACATATGGTTTGACTGGCAATAAGAATATTCTTTATAGCGGGAGCCCATGAATGAACAAAATTAGTTAAACCAGTCCATTAATCCTTAGTTTTAGTCATATCAAGATCTTGAACGAAGTCACCAAAATACTAAAAAAACATGGTAGCCATCTTGGACTAGGTATCCTGGTTATAAAATGCCAAATCTTGCTAAGGCTATCCATTCCATACCTATCCAAAATTAGGAAAATGAAGAATCAAATTTTTTACTAGGAGGTAAGTCTAAACATGAAACTCTATGGCAAGAGGAGCAATCAGTTGCTATTGTTTGTACCATGTCCCTAGTGAAATATGAGCATAATACATGTGAAGAGGATGTAGGATTAGAATTGGCTCTGAATCCCTTACATTTTGATTCATTTGAAGAATTTTCTAATGCTGTTTATAAAATGAATGAAAGCAGCGTATAGAGTTTGCAAGGGAAAGTCTTCAGTTGCAAAGATAGGATGCCCAAGTGTCATTGGAGAAGGCACCACATGAAGAGGAAGAATTGGTCTTTTTGTTTGATCAATTACCTACTTTTTTTGAACAGGATGAGGAAACCATTCAGGTACCCAACTTACCAGCAATTTTAGACTAGCAAGAAGATGCTCAACAATATGAGAAGTTGTTGATTAAAACTAAGTAGTCTGATAATGGGATCTCAGATCAAGTAAAAGAATGTGAAAGAAAGCCTTTCTTGGAACCTACATAACTAGCTGAGAGTTGTTATGAAGTAGAAAATAGCCCTCTTGCATCAGAATCTCATGAAGAGTGTGAGGAGGATTCATTTTGGGATGACCTCGAAGTTTTTGTCTCTAAACTAGATGACAAAAGATTAAACCTGCTGGAAGAAGTTACAAATCAGGCTAAATTAGGATAGCAAGTTCACAAGTTTGAACAAGAGTAGGAACAACCTGTAGAGGAGATAAATGAATAGGAGGAATTTGATGGAAAAGAGGCTGATATGTTTTGGTATGATGGGCTACCTTCATTTATTGAAACAAATGAAGAAGATATGATTATGATAACACAAGACTTGGGATAGCTACAAGATGTTGAATAGTGTAATGAGTTACTGGTCCGTGAAAGTCAATATGAGAATGAAGCTTTGGCTCATGAGGTAGTTTCATTTTGGGATGATCTAAAGTATGTTTTGACTCATGAGAAAGCCTCTTTTTGCCCAGCTTTGAATATTGAGCCACCACCATTTGAAACAGAAGATAAAAAACAAGAGGAGGAGTAGTAATATGTTTTGGAACAACAAGGAACCAGCATGGAGAGTTTCGAATTCACTCTTTCCAGAGGATGCCCAATTAGGCATCTAGCCAGACTGGAGGCCAACAAGAATATTGATATTTTGCTTGCACCCAAGCATGAAGACATAGCTAGGAAAGAGTAGATTCAAGTCAATTTTCTACCTCAGGAATGTATTTTTTACATTCCATATGGAAAGGTTAGTGAACTTGTGTATGTTCTTCAATAAGTATTACAGCTCTTTGTTGAATTTCTATTCATATTTCCTCTATTTCTAGCTATCCTCAAGCAAGGAAAACATTGTACACTATGTAGAAATGGTAGCTACTTCACCTGACTAGTGAATGGTTTCATTTGAGGTCATGTCTTTCTTCGTTAATGTAGGGTAGGGTTAGTAACTGAGTAGGTTTTATTCCCTAAGTGTTGTCCAGCACAGTTAGTTAGTTTCCTCTCTGTAGTTTTTATTTTTGCTTAGGTGAGTAGGAGTCTTTCACTTTGTTCTTCTGAGTTGTAGAGGTTAGAAATCTCTCATCCAAGTGTTTTAGAAGTCTCTGAGTGACCCCGTGCCCAATGGATAAGCTTTAGGCAACTAGTTTAATGTTTACCAAGCAAACATATAGCAGATATCGCAAAAAATGTTACCTAAATTTCACTACAGCTCATTTAGGTATAGATTAGATTAAAAGTTTAAAAGGTACATTTTATTTGATCCTTATTACATTACATTCAAGTGCATAAATGAAATAATTTAAAAGATTACGATTATCAAATTACTACATTTATCCAAGTGCATGTAACATAAGAAAGATTTATACAAATCCTTCCTAAAAAATAAATAATCTTTATTGAATGTAAAATGTACATTATCTCACACAAGCTATGAGATTACATTTTCTTATTCAATGAAATTGAAGAACAATCTATACATGAATAAGTAAATGAAAGTAAAAGTGCATGTAAGGATATAGGCCAGTCATTGCCTGAGAATGACTAGTTCTAGTTCTGGTGTGTTGTCCTGTTGCCTCGAGTTGTCTTTGCCCTTCCTAGTTTAATGTCATCTCTAGTTCCTGCATCTAGGAAAAGAGTGATGTTAGAGTAATACTCTAAGCAATGAATGGTCCCTAACCTGACATGAACAAGTACCTATGCATGTATAAATGGATCCTCATATCCATTAAACAAGAAATATATACTTTAGATGTCCTAGAAAACAAGAAAGTCATCAAACACATCAAGAGTATGCATTTATTTTCTAACAAGTTTCCTTCATGTGCAGATACATGTGAAATTTTGTTTCTGAGTGATTCATCAGTTTATATTATGAGCAGGGAAAATGTGGCTCTGACAAGGGTTGAGCCCAGCTCATAAGTGCTACAGATGCAGAGTACAGACTGTGTGAAAAGAGAAGCAAGCATCATGTAATGAGGTCCATACAAGGGATTGTCAAGGAGTAAGGACAGTCATGCTATAAAGAGACCAAAAGCAATCCTTGATACATTAATCCATGAAATTGCAAGAGAAGATGGTGGACAAGAATCTCTGCATGGATAACATATAAAGCACAATATTTCATATCATCATGATAGGTCTAATTATTAGCTGCAAGCCCTATGCACTGTGAGGAAAGCCTGCATAGCAGTAATGACACTAGATCAATAAATTAGAAGTGTAAAGACCTGATATGTGCCTACATTTTAGGTTTGAATAGGTTATGCCAAGGCCAACTAAGCCTTGAAAAGTTTATGAAGATACAATGACTCTTCCACATGATGAAGCCTTGACAAATAAGTAGTAAGACTATCAAACACCCCAAGAACACTGTCAAATGCCTTGGAGACTGCATAGTGACTTAGCAGTCATGTGCTAAAGGACAACAATCAATGAGGAATAGTTTTCAAGTATTTGTCAGCAGCATGACAGGTGAATGATACAAGCATCTTCTGCTAAGGAACATCAGCAACTCTATCAAAGACTCATAAGGAGCAGTCACCATTTTCACAGCAACAGTCACAATAGTAAGATTTGTAGTCAAAAGAGGGATAGGAGATAGTCATGATGAGAGTGTAGTTTCTAACCCAAAAACTAGTTTGACCACTGTCAAGAGCCATAGGGTCTTGCAAACAATCCTCAAAGTTTGTCAAACCATTGTAAGCCAAGAAGAAATCTTGATGAGTTTGAACAGTCTTAAAGCAGATTCAAATATGAAGAGGACAGTCACAATATACAGAAAGGCAAAATAAAAGCAGTTAGCATAATGTATATCAGATACAGAGAGTTTGGTCATGTGCGAAAGAGTTAAGGGACCTTATTACACCTAGAGAAGACTATCAAATTCATTCAAGAAAAGTTAAGGAGCAGCAATGGAAATCAAGGAACAGTAACACATAAATGAGTCCACTATCTCATAGTTATGATTGATGATCTTGATGTTTTACCAATAGTTATAAGCTTGTATGATGGTCATGAAAGGATGTTAAAAGTCATAGATTAATTCAATCATATGGAGATCAATGTTCAAGAGAGCTTTCTAACTTTTGTTTCAGTGATAAACATGCATGTGTTTTGATAGGGAAACCATGAGTACAGGACTATATAACAGTGAAAATACTAAATAGTCATGAAACATTATATAGAAAGAAAATCACCTACTCAGAGGTTGCAGAAGATGTGGAATGGTGGTATCATCAAGAGGAGTCAAACTGTGGTTAGGTACTTATGATACTGTAGGTAGAGACTGTTCACAAGATCAACCATCCCTACATGTCATAGACTTGAAGGCATAATGTATCTTCACAAAGATGAAAAATAAGTCAAATGCTGACACACATGGGGTAGTCATAAACTAAGGAAAGTAGTTATCAGTTCAAGTGATAGAGTAGTAGTTCGAGTAATGGAACAGTCACAAGGCAAACAAGGAAGTTACATCATCTTAACAGGAAAAGGATGTTGTAGCATAGAATATGATAAAATAACATCATGTATGTGAGTAAGGGACAATCATAGTCATGTTAGAAGTCAAATAGGTGCAACAAATATAGGGCATCAAGAACAAAGCATGATACAAATAGTCCTAACATCACTCAAATTGTCCAGAAGAGCTATATTCTATAGATATAATCAACAAAAGAAGTAGAAAATATAGTATACTATGTAGGGTTTTAGTCACAAATCCTAGTCACAGAACCTTGCTTCTTAGTGTTTCAAGATAGTAGAGCTCCATTTTTATCAAGGAAAGAATCACAGTAAGATTTATCATTGCATAGTTGTTCAAAAAAGAGTGAAGGTTTTATTTTTGTTCTATGTAAACCCTAGCTTTTTTTCCAGTGATTAGAATAAACAAAGCAATATACAGAAATGACAAATTTTAGTATTTTTTGTAGCTTTATTCTTGAAATACAGTCATGTATACATGAAGTTTAAACCTATCTTTATCATAGCAATTCAGAAGAAAACAAAGTGCTCTATCATAGCCATAGAAAAGTGTAGTCATATACAGCATATACAGTAAGTAAAAAGCTACAAAAAATGATGAGATTTGCATTTTTGTTCCCAAAAAATAGATTTATCATGCTTACATTAAGCATTTGAGCAGAAAATGTCAAGAAAGCCAGTGAAATAGTAGCAGAAATCATCTACAGAAGCCTTGATCATTAAACCCTCATGGCGGTGCCTCATAGTCAGAGCAAGAATGCAAAAGATGTAAAGTGTGAAATGAAGGAAAAAAGTGCCTTTTTTGTCTTTTAGGGTTTCATAACCCTATAAGCCCGATGAGTTGTATTGTTATTTTTGCATTTTATTTTTGCATGCCTTTGAAATGGCTCGTGATCCTAAACATTACAAAGTGTGATCCCTAGGAGTGTGCCACGAGGTGTCTTTGATATATGTTAAGACTTTGGTTAAGTCTTTACCTCCTTTATATTAGGTTGAGCACTTCAGTGCCTTTTTTCTATTTGCATTTATTTTTCTTTGCATATGTTATGAATTGTAAAAAACAATGACCTCAAAATGGTGACATTATGAATCATTTGAGGGATATTGTTAACTTTTAATGAAAGGGAGAATAATGGAGAGTCTTGTGAGACTTTATTTGTTTGGAGAGGATATAGTTGGAGTTTGAAGGAGTTGGTAGACACATGCCAATAATATAGCTTCTTATTTTGCCTTGGAGGAGGGAAGGATTGACTTAGTCTTAATGATAGTTAGTAGTTGAGTTGATTGTTAGAGGCTATCTAGGAGTGTTTTATTGCTCTTAGAATCCTTTTGGGCTTGTTTTCATGACACTTCATGTTTGACTAAGTCCTGATGGACTTTTTATTGCATTATGGTCACTTTTGGAGAGGATATAGGCCCTAGATTTTAGGATTTTTGTGGGAATCCAACCCCAGTTAGTTTGAGATTCCTTGTATTATGGAATCACTTGGATAGTGGTGGATATAGTCACTTTGGTGACTCTTTGGAGGTTAGTTCTTACATGCAGATTTCAGAGACTTGTGATCTTCATCCTTGCTCAGATTTTGTGAGTTTGTAATTCATTTGCTTTTTGGTTATGTTTACCAGTGATTACCTTGGAAATCAATAAAGATAAGTTATTTTACCTTCTCAATTTTTTGATTCATTGTGTGCATTCAAATTGATTGATTCAACTACTTGTGAGATTATCTATTTCCTTGTAGTTCTATCTCAGTTTTAGCATCTTTTGCAAATGAATATGGAATTTACAAGTCATAGGTTGTGTTGAAAATGCAAACATTTTAGTTGTGAAGATATACTTTTCCTTCTGGGAGTAAGGCATATAACCTTCTTATGAAATATTTAAGTAAAAGCATATCATTTTGGGCTGTGTATGTTAAGTTACTTTTTTTATCAAACCAATTGTATACAAGCTGTGTTTGTAAGTCCTATTTAGTTTTGGTGCATCACCTTAGTCATAGATTTCATTTTTATGCAATTTCTTCTTCACCCTTTTCCTTGTCAAAACAATAGTTTAGGTTATAACTATAGGAAGCCAGCCTTCTCTGGAGGTTGACCTCTACTTTTAAAGTTACCCACAACTTTAGAGGTCTTCCCATGTTTCAATAGATTGTTAAACTTTATGTTTAATAGGATGCAAATCTCATTGATAACAAGCTCCTTATAATTAACACATCCTGCAATCATATAGATACAATGTGCCTTTTTGATGTTTACACAAAACAAAATACTTCAATGCCACATGAAAAACATATTAAACTTCTTTTTTCAAATAACTGCATCATTTTGTACCTCCTTTTGTCTCTAATCAACAAGATCTTCTCAAACATAACCCTCACACACAATGACAGTGTTAAAATCAATTAGAATTCTGATCTGTGAAAAGAATACAAACCCTAATTGGTAAAAGTCCTTCAATCATTCACTTTATAAAATCCCTTTAATCATCTATATTCCTCCACTATTTATAACAAGTTGTATATCATCATGTAGGTTAGTCTTTGTACAACACATCAAACCAAGTCTCACATCCCTATTTGTCAAATATGCTGAGAAATCAATTTTAATGGCCCTTCTGGTTTAATTTTCTACCCTATTGCAAGGTAGTTATACCTTTTATAAAGGGTCACCCATCAAATTCTACTGTAGAAGTTGAGCCATTGGAATTTGAATTGGTTTTAAATAATAACCGTTGATTTGAGTCTTCACTACCTTATATCTTTTAATGACTGCCTTTGATCTAGCTTTTTGTGCCCCGCACCTAAGAGGTGACCAGCGATGTCAATTTAGTTAGGTGAAGGGGCCAGTTTCCCATAGCGTCGATACCCTTAAAGTTATCACTTAAGTGACATCACCGTTGATAGCAGGTCAACGAAAAATTAAAAACAAAAAGTAACCTTTTCAAAAGATGGGTAGACATAGGTATTAAGGGCTTAGTTTAGGGTTTCTACAAGACATAGAACCTTAGGGTTTTAGACTTGGATTTATATATCAATATGACAGAAAATGCAAAACCCTAATTTCACTTATGGTAAACAAACAACCATGATCATTAGCCATAACATAAAGGTGACTTATGAACACTACTTATATGAACAACAACAAAATAAGTATGATGACATAATGACCTCAAGAAACATGAAGGTATAAGCAAATCAACTCCATTGTCACCATGAAACAACCAAATTGCATTATGATTTGAAAGAATGATCCTTCATGACAATCTTCTAAGGCATGTTGAACATATAGACAATGAACCACAAAACCTCCTAATAGACTTTAATAGGATGAACATAAAGAAAGATGTATGATAAGGAATGTGATTGCATGATGGCACCTCCACACTAGTCCATGACCAATTCAGACTTCTTCCAACTCACACATGAACATGAAGTACTTGTCACAAGCTCCTAATAAATAGCTCTGGCCAGGATGAATCATTTGATCTGAAACACTCATCAATGTGTCAACTCTGATCACCTAATTACACACATGAGTTCCCATTCTCTACAAGTCTTGTCATGACATGAGTTACATCACTTGATCCATATGATGAACACTTCATAGTATATCATGAACCATTTTTGTCTGCAATACATGAGATCAATCCTGAATGCCCTGACTATAGATGAAGACCAACCCACTGAAAGCAGCATGTTGGCATAAACATCAAAACCTCCAAACACTAACTAAGATCAACTCCTATCCTAAACCAACATCATCTGTTGAACGTCAAAAGTACTCTAACTCTTGAAATACCTCTTTTTTGACATCAATGACAAATCTCTATCATCACACCTCAGCAATTTGGTTGCAATGCACTATCACATTAATATAGACTTTACAAACATTCTAGGAAAACCATCTCTTCAACTTCCACACCAGATTAACCATCACAAGCAAATTAACCCTCTTTACTTATCATTTCCAGTCATTACCACAATATCACAACCTACCGCTATATCGTAGCCCTTCCAAAAGACCAATGCGGTGTGGCAGGGTAACTCCCGCTCTACCACAACCACCACCAACAGATCCTCATGAGATGGCAGGGTAACTACCTCTCTACTGCCGGCACTATCCAACATCACTCAAGGTTGCGGTCTCCTGCACTACTTCTAGTCATTCCATAGACTGCTACAGGATAGCGGTATGGCCCTGCACAACTGCACAAGCTAATGAAGACTCCCATGGGATGGTAGTTAACACCGCCAACCTGCACCTCTCTTGGTTGCACCTTGTGAGACTGTGGTAAATCCCTAAAAGCAAAACCTTAGAAGTAATATTTTTATGGCGATTGAGCTAGGGTTTTAGCAGTGAGTTTGAGACACACTTTCTCAACATTCTCGTGTTGAATCTCAACACCAATTATCTGGCTAGGGGATCAAGATTTTCAACAAAAAATCCCCCTTAGCTAGAGCTCCCAATTTGCTTCCTAAAGGAAATATTTGCACCAGAAGTTGGCGTGGATCCATCCTTGACCTCTTTTACATTCTTCTTAATCTAGATTTTGCTCATTTCCTTCTTGGTTTCTATCAGATCAACCTTATTCCTTACCTTATCTTCCCTCTACTTTGTTTTCCTATTTTCAGCAGAATAGTTTCTTTTCACATTCTTGCTTCTATAGAATTTTGCAATATGTCTAGGTCTATTGCAATTGTAGCAACCAATATTCCTCTATCCTTGGTTCCTTCCATTGATTGGATTCATTCTTGATCTTCATTAGTTAGCCATATGCCCAAATCTATTGCATGCAAAGCATTTTCCATTGAAAGATTGAGTATTCCTTACATTGTTGAAACCATTCCTTATCAGACTCCTACATTCATTTGCTCAATGACCAATTCTCTTGCAATTAAAACACTAACCAAAGAACAATGGGATATTTTGATTCATTATGGTCCTACTCTGAGTAGCCCTATGACCAAACTTATTGTATTTGAAACAATAGCCATTGAAAGATGGGTACTTTTGAGCATTTGGTTGCATGACCGTAGGTCTTCTAGGTTTGTTTCTCTGATTCCTAACCTAGTTGCCTTTGACTCTCTTCATCTCATTGTAAGTTTTTCTTGATTTAGAACTTTCTCCTCTTTCAAAACCCAAACCTTTCTTGTCATCTAGACTTTTCTGGCTGTCAATCAACTCATCAAGTTTTGCAGAACTTAGTTTGAACTTTGCTCTATAGATATTAGCTACTTCTAGATCATACTTCAGAAGAATGACATCTTTTGCCAACATTTTGCATTCTTCAGACTTGCCTTTCAAAACTTGATTTAAATGCTCATCAACCTCTTCTTTCTCTTCAACTAACATTGATAAATTTCTTAGGGTTTCATTTGTTGTTTTCAGTTGTTCACTTAGCTCTTTGCTTCTTTCCTTTGATCTCTTGAATTGCTCTCTTAGCTTTAGAATACATTCATCAGCTTCTTTGACATTCTCCTTCAAATCCCAAATATCTACTTCATACTTATCAAGATCTTCAAGAGCAGTTTTAATTTTTTTATTACTGACATATGTGCAATCATAAATTGTGACACTACCTGGAGTAGGATATCTTCTAGCTGCCATGTGTTCACTTTCCCAGATCTTTCTTAAGCTGTTAGGCTTCTTCCAAAGAACCTTTCTCTGATACCAATTGTTGAACATAAGGAATACTGAGAGGGGGGTGAATCAGTATTCTATAAAACCATTCCTTCAGATGTTCTTTAATCCATTTACTGAATTCAATACCATGAAAGCAAAATAAACATAAGAAAAGTAGCAATAAAGTCATAAAACATAGACACCAAGATTTTTACGTGGAAAACCCAAAAAAGGAAATACCACGGTGAGTGTTAGCTCACAATATATTATAATATCAAAACTGAATTATAGATAGTCTCACTGCAATAGTCTCACTGCCATAAAGAAAGAAGATAGAGAAAGGGTGGCTCACTGCCAGCAATGAACTATTACAAATGTATCTATAGAATGCTGGAATACAGTTCCATTAATAGCTCAATATACAGATTCGAAGGTCCTCATTATGTCTTCTTTGTTTCTCTACCTTGTTCACATATGCTCTATTCTTTAGCCTTTTGAACCCTTAATGCACTTTTCAAATCACAAGAATTGCATACACAACAACTTCGCAACACATTCACATCATCTATACCTCCAACATTGAAATCTATCAAGTATATATATATATATCCACATCAAGATTTAACTCAAAACTAGGTTGGCATCCCAAATATGAAATGTGTACACAAAAATTATACCTTGTCGGCTTGATCCTTTGCACAAACACCAATACGAACCCATACAATCATTCAAGAACCTTCACATAGGTCTAGACCTATTATAGAGTCACTTAGGATGACAATTTAAACAATATATCTTTACCGCACATTGATCCAACTTTGTGTCGGTCTTATACTTGAGTATACACTTAACCATATTATCTATCATATCATAACTTCTAGTATGGATAACATGGGACTCCAAAATTCATATCAAACATTCATTAGGCATCACCAATCATACCTTCATAATTACATATCATAATATTCTTATATGGTGAGATGTGAATCTCTAAACTGATGACTTTGTCTTTGTGAAACACTGTCAAGCTGAATGTCGATACTTAGAAGCTTGTAGATGATCTTCTGGTGAACTTCAAAATCTGAAATTCTAGAATTATATACTTCTCATCTATGTTTATAACACCTCCAAACCGCACATCAAAAAAATCAATACCGAAGGAATGTAGACTGAAATACTCATGTGTTCTTGCATTGTTCCTGACTGAACTTTGTTTACCTGAACTTAGGCAATTCACAGTATGGGTTCTAGAGATTTTCAAGACATGAAACTTGGAATATAGCTTTGTGTAATAACTATATGTAACATAGCAGAACCACACACCAAAATCTTCATTTGTAGAGTACTAGCTGAATCACTGTCACTACCTTAGTAAAATGCCAACACTTAGTCAAATTGACTAAGTCATTCTTTTTGGACCAAAAATACTATGCATAACCTATCTCAAGAACTGCCTCCATTCATATCTAGTTGTTTCCATCAATGACAACATCAAATCTCCAGTATATCAGCAATGTCTCTTAACCATATTGTAAACAATCTCCCCCTTTGGCATTGATGGCAACACTTAGTGAAAAATGCTCACACTGCTCCCCTTTACTATGTACACTCTATTTTTCTTCTTCCTTTAATATGTTTGCCCATTTTCACTAGTTCTTCTTCTCCCCATTTGATATCAATGGCAAAGGTGTATGTACACGTAACGAAATTGTATCAAAATTGCAAAACTATTATACTTTGTTGCATATGTACAAGTGCAATAATATAGGTTACCTAATGAAAAGTGGAAGGGATGTCTGTCTATATAGTTTTCAATTGAGAAATTTCTCCATCCCACTTAGCCTTAGCAATATTCAAAATTTGAATGTTTCCATTCACTTGAAACACTAATTCCTCTACTTTGTCTACTGTGGTAAACACATCAGTTATTGTCTTTACCTTTGTTGCCTCTGCTAGAAGACAAGTCATAGAATCAATCTTGTATTCTATTACTTCTCTAATGTGGCACATTCTACTCTTAGTGGCCTCTTTCTTATTCTACAGACTGCTTATCTTTGCATGAATGCCTTCAATTTTCACCTTTTTGTTGCTGATGGAGTCAGATGCAGGATCAAATGTTTCTAAGATTTTTGTCAATTGAAGTTCCAAGTCATCTATTTTCTCCTTCATTTCCATTGTTGTCTTAGGGCATGTTAGATAAAATTTTTATTTATCACTAGCATCCTTAATAGTAGTATCTATGTTCTTGATGCTATTGTCTAACAAAATTGCATCTTTAGCTAGCTTATCCTTCAACTCAACTAACCTTTTATCATGAATTTCTACTCTAACCTTATTATCAACAGCTATTTCAAAGGATTCAAAATGTGAACTTATAGAATTTATGAGCCTTTTGAGTTGCTCAAATGGTGCTAGAGATGTATCTGTCTGTAGTCCAGGCATCAATTTCTCCAAAACATCAGATGCCTTATCAATGAGCTCACTGTCCTAAATATGAGACCTCAAGATTTCTTCCTGAGCTTTGGCTTGAACAATTGGCACTAATTTGAATTTATGTAGAGGTGACATTGAGGCTAGTTTTATTGGTCCTTGCAATAACTCAGGTGAATCCAAAAATTGAGCTTTTTTATGCTTCTCCAAGAACTCTCTGACTGAATCAATAGGGTCTTGTGTAACTGCAGCAAGGTCTCTTATCATATCATGAGATAATTCTTCTTTGTTCTACTCTAGAGGATCTTGGTCCATAGCTTCTTGCTCACTAGTTTTATGTTCTAGAGAAGGACTTACCTTGTCTTGTTCATCATCTTGCTCTTCTTGATCACCAGAAATACATTTTGCTTTGGACAAATTTCAACATTTTTAGGAGTTTTATCCTCTCCTTGTTTGTTCATCTCTTCATCCTTCCTTGGGCTTAATGGAGGAGTCTTTGTTTGATTTAAGCCCTGATATAAGCTAACTTCTGGTAGGGAAGTATCATCACCAACATTTTGATATTCATTGTCATAAATAGTTGGGGTATTGAGCTCTCTTAAGACATTGAGAGTCACTTCTTCTGTGTCCTTTAACAGTTTTTCTATGTCCCCAACATTAAAATGTTTGTTCTTGTCTTTATGTAAAACTATTTTCCAATTATCTTGGTGACTTGTTTACTCCTTAGCATTTATTTCTAGACATAATTCTATCAATGCATGTTCTCTTATCTCTAAGTCTTTTGCCATTGTTGCCTCCTTTCTAGCAGACATGATACTACCCAAGCTATCAGGTAGATCTATAATTACCTTAAGAAGGGCTTTGTTAAACATTTCCAAAAATTTGATCATTGCAGTTTCAATGATGTTTTTATTTGCATCATTATACTCATCATACAGGTCTACTATTGGCTTTAGATTACCATGTGTTGTCATAGCATTTAAGACATCTTCCAAATTTAGTGTAGCCTCTGCTTTCTCAGGCTCTATTTGCCTTGGTTTTTTCTTGCTTCTGCCCTTATTGGAGGGCTTTGTTGAAATGCACTAGTCAACTAAGAGAGGGGGTGAATCAGTTGTCCCTTAAACTTTGAACAATTATGAACATCAACTCCTCAAACACTTAATTACTGATATTCAGATTTAACCATGAAAGCGGAAGATAAGAGACTCAACACAATAACACAATTAACACATGAGACACCAAATTTTTACTTGGAAAACCCTATAAGGGAAAACCACAGTGGATGTTAGTCAACATAAATATATAAGTTATATCAATACCAAAAAATAGAGGTTCACTGCCCAAATTGCTCATTGCAAAGAATGGCTCATTGCCAAGAGGTGGCTCACTGCCAAAATGGTGAACTAATTAAGTAGCATCTACTCCATGTTTGGGTTCAATTCCATTGAAGCACAATATAACTTCTCTTCTCTGCTCTGCTCTTTTACACCTTCACACTTATGTCTTCTTTTTTGCACCTCCATCATCATTTTCACAATTACATTACAAGTCTTTATACAAGTCATCAACCTTGGAATGTACATCAAGGTTGGCAATACATTCATCAACCATTGGAACAATCTCCAAGGTTGGCATTACAAAAATATACATAGAAATAGGTCTAGACCTAATATAGAGATTAGCTAAGGGAAAGATGTAAAGATGTATGTTGATCATGCCATGCATTAGCTAGGACTCAAACACAATTCTTCATGCCACAACATGCTTCCACAATCTTCAAGGCATCTCCTTAATTAGTGAAATCAACCAAGTCGGCCAAGACTGGTGAGAACACTAGGTCTACTAAGAACATTCTTCATCCACGATCCAATTTTCTCTTTGTGGACCAATCCAAAGGTAGGAACACAATCAGAAGACATGCACAAGCACATTGTAATCACCAAGAACAATCGCACGATCTCTAACCATTCTGTCAAGAAAATTCTTCAAACTAGAGCACGGGAACAACACTGTCAGCCACTATCTTAAGGAAAGGATAGCTTGTGGACCACCAAATCATGAACGATTATAGTTGAAAGCACTTATCATCATTCCAGACTTAACTCTAGAACCGTAGACCAAAATACTTCAATGTGGAGGAATGCGGAGCATAATATTTTCTCCCTGTCACCACCAATCATATAGGAAAAATAGTTTTCACTCTAGTGAACATAACTCACTCAAATCTTCATATTAGAGACTCAAACTTGGAATATAACATCTTCAAGTAGACTTCTAAATAACTTCCAATCTGTAAACAAAGATATTCAACCTACATGAAATGTGGAGCAATCTTTGGACTATTCTTTTGTATGCAATACACTGTTTCCATTGCAATACATTATTTCCACTGCAATTCACTTTTTCTACTAGAGGAGCTAATTTTCTCAATATCCTCAACATCAAGATCACTTACATAAGAGCATAGTTGACACCAATGACAACACCAATTAGGCACATACTTGTAACAATTTCCCCCTTTGTCATTGATGGCAACATATGATGTGAAAAAGTGAAAAGACCATCAAGACAAGATTCCCCCCCTTTCTCTTTACACATCTGCATTTTTTCTCCCATTGTGTTTTTCACATGATTTCTCTCCCCCTTTGACATCAATGGAAAAGGGCATATACTTGCATTCTACTGCTATGATTCAACTGAACTGTTACCAACACATCTAGCTACTGCCCCTGAGAGGTAGCTCTCAAAACATCAATCCAGATCAAGGAATGAGACTTTGCGTACCACTGGACTAATGCATTCCCATGCATCTTAGTTTAGGGAAGGAGGGGTAATGACCCCTAACTTTTCTCTGAGATACTCAAAAGTATCCTTAGATAGAGGTTTGGTGAAGATGTCTATAATCTAATCCTTTATGGACACATATTCCAACTTTACTTCATTCTCTGTCACCTTTTCTCTTAGAAAGAGATACCTTATAGGTATATGCTTTGTCCTTGAGTGCATCACTGGATTATTGAAATATTTATAGAACTTGTATTGTCACAAAAAATTACAATTGGATCTTCATATACAACTCTTATGTCCCTCAAATTCTGCTTCATCCATAACACTTGAGTACAACAACATGCTGCTGCAATATATTCTGCTTCTATTGTTGATAAAGAGATTGAGTCTTGTTTCTTGCTCAGCCATGAAACCAATCTATTACTCAAAAAGAAAATGCCTCCACTTGTACTCTTCCTATCATCAACATCTCCGATCCAATCAGCATCTGTATAAGCACTAAGAGTGAAATCATTATCCTTTGGATACCATAAGCCATGATTCAGAGTGCCTTTTAAATACCTAAGGATTCTCTTAATAGCCATCACATGTGATTCTCTTGTATCAACTTGAAATCTAGCAACAAGACAAACTGCATGCATAATATCAGGTCTAGTTTGAGTTAGATAAAGCAATCCTCCAATCATGGATTTGTACTTTTTCTAATCAGTCTTGGATGATTCATTAGTTTTTCTCAATTTGTAGCTAGTCACCATGGGAGTACATACGAATTTAGAGTATTCCATCCCAAACTTCTTTAACAACTCTTTCACATACTTAGACTGAGATGTGAAAATTCCTTTATCTGATTGATTGATTTGCAAACCCAGAAAGAAATTCATCTCACCAAACATAAACATCTCAAACTCTTTCTACATTTCACTAGAAAATTTCATACACATACCTTCATTTCCTCCAAAGATGATATCATCAACAAAGACTTCAACAATCAAAATTTAATCACCATTAATCTTGAACTAGAGATTACTGTCAGCAGTACCTTTACTGAATCATAATTGTAATAAGTACTTATTCAAGCTTTCATACTAGGCCCCAAGAGCTTGCTTAAGTCCATACAATGCTTTCTTCAACCTGCATACCATATCACCTTGATTTAATAGTTGGAATCCTTCTGGTTGTTCAATGTAGACTTCCTTTTCTAACTTACCATTTAGGAATGTAGACTTCACATCCATCTGATACACTTTAAAATCTTTGTGAGCTACAAATGCCAAAAACATTCTGATTGCTTCAATCTAAGCTAATGGAGCAAAAGTCTCTTCAAAATCTATCCCTTCAATTTGAGAATATCCTTTGCACACAAGCCTTGCTTTATTCCTTACAACTTCTCCATTTTCATTCACATTATTCCTAAAAACCCATTTGGTTCCAATAATATTTTTGTCAGCATGTCTAGGAACTAATTCCCAAGTTTCATTCTTCTCTATCTGTATTAGTTCTTCCTCCATTGCCTTTACCCATTTTTCATCATTGTAGGATTCATTCATAGTTTTTGGTTCAACTATAGAGAGCAAACAATAATTCACTGGTTCTTCTATAGCTCTTTTCTTTGTTAGTATGCCTTTTTCTTTGTCTGCAATAATTTGATCTTCAAAGTGATTGATTCTTACATACTTGGGGGTCTTAACAATTTCCAGAGCCTTTTCTTCTTCATCTTGACTATCTTCTTGTTCAACTTTTTCTTCATAAGTTATAGTAGCAGGTTCATCTAATTCATAGCCACTCTGATCTGATGTTCTTCCTTTGCCTTCATCCACCTTCACATTTGCACTCTCAACAATCTTTTTCAACCTTTTATTGTAGCACCGGTAGGCCTTATTCTTGGTAGAGTATCCAAGGAAGATTCCTTCATCACATCTTGCATCAAATTTCCCTAGATCTTCATCTCTTCTAATATAGCATTTGCTTCTAAAGACTTTGAAGTATCTTATTGTTGGAATTCTTCCATACCACAATTCATAGGGAGGTTTAGTACCATTTCCTTTCACTTGAACTCTATATTGAATGTAGACAGCAGTATGTATATCTTCTTTCCAGAAAACTTCCGACGGGCCTCCTTCCTTCATCATTATTCTTGTAGCCTCTTGAATTATCCTGTTCTCCCTTTCCACAACTCCATTTTGATGAGGAATCCTAGGTACAGACAATTGTCTCTTTATTCCTTGCTCTTCACAGAAAGTGTTGAATTCATTTGAAGTGAACTCACCTCCTCTATCAGGCCTCAAGCATTTGATTTTTAGTTCTATTTCATTTTAAACCATAGCTTTGAAGGATTTGAACTTCTCTAGGGCTTTAGATTTGTCTCTTAGAAAAGTAACCCAATTCATTCTAGAATAATCATTAATAAGCAACATGAAGTACATGTCACCTTGTAGAATTCTTATCCTTGTAGGACCACATAGATCTGTATGAACTAGAAAATTGCTTTTTACTCTTCAAACTTGTTCTTGTCTGCTTCACCAACTAACATTCCATGCAAATAGTATTGGTGGGTTTCAAAAGTTTTGGTAAATCTCTTACAGTATAAATTGAACTTATCTTTATCAGATTATTAAAATTTATGTGACACAAACTTCTATGCCACAACCAAATCTCATCTGCTTGGCCTAATAAACAGTAATCATTAGTTCCTCTTAATTGATAGATGTTACCTCTAGTCTTCTTATCAGTAGCAATCACAGTTCTAGAGCTTTCCATGATCTTGCATCCATTGTCTTTGAATCTCATATCATAACTTTTGTCACACATCTAACCAACACTCAAAAGATTGTGCTTCAAACCCTTCACATATAGGACATTGTCAGTATTATGCTTTCCATCAAATGAAATAGATCCTTTTCCACAAACCTTGCCCACTGTATTGTCTCCAAACCTAACCAGTCCTCCATCATATTTTTCCAAACCTAAAAACTTACTTATGTCACTGGTCATGTGATGTGAGCATCCACTATCAATAATCCATTCATCCTTATCTTTCTCAACCTAAACAACCAAAGACCTTTCTTCCACTCATTTTTCCTCCTTCACACAGCTAGTAGGATTAGTAGACACGAGAACTTCTTTAATAGCAATAAACAAGCATTCATTTGCACTAGTACTAGCATCATCAAATTTATCATTAGTCACACCTTCATCATAAAAATCTCTAACATAGTAGCATTTCTTTGGAGCTCTAGACATGTTCTCAAATCTTTTTCTATTCCTTTCAATTCTTTTAGGACATATGGAAGCATAATGACCTACTTTACCACATGAAAAACATTTGAAAGATAGTTTGCCTTTGAACTTACCAGAACCTCTTTACAATTTGTTAACAAAGTTAGCTTCAATTTCATCAAAGTAATCATCAGATTCCACCTTATATTTCTTAGCTCTGGAGATCTTTTCTGAAGTACTGGCTTTGAAAGAAGTTTCAACTTTTGGCAGAGCATCTCCAAACTCTCTCATCTCAAAAGCTGTAAGATTTCCAAGTAATTGATATCTATCAATAGTTTTCATAGTTATTACTTCTTCAATTGTAGCTACTTTGTGACTGTATGACTTTGGTAGTGATCTAAGAATTTTCATCACATCTTCCTTATCACCAATAGTACCTCCCATACCTTTTATTCCATTGACAAGTTCATCAACTCTTTGCATGAAGGCTGTAACGGTTTCATCTTCATTCATCTTTAAACTCTCATATTTTTCTTTCACGCCTTGTAACTTGCCTTCTTTTACATAATCATCTCCTCCATACAGTTTACTCAACTTTTCCCAAACCTCATGTGCAATTTCTAGATCCATGACTTTTATTAGCTCAGTGTCAGACAAAGCACTCAACAAGGCATCTCTAGCTTTTATATTCAACTCATATTCTTTGATTTCATCTTTAGTTGTTAAACCATTTGGAGGCATGGTATATTTTGATTCTGCATCTTTCCACACTCTATAACCAAGACAAAGGAGATGGATTTTCATTTGTACCTTCCATAGAGAATAATTTTTCCCATCAAACTGTGTTGCTTCCTTTTTAAAAGACATTCTGGATCTTCCTCAAGCTATTAGGCTTTCTTCTAAGGAACTTGCTCTGATACCAATTGTTGAAATGCACCAGACAACTGAGAGGGGGTGAATCAGTTGTCCCTAAAACTCTAAATAATTATGAACATCAACTCCTCACACACTTAATTACTGATATTCAGATTTAACCATGAAAGCAAAAGATAAGAGACTCAACACAATAACACAATTAACACATGAGACACTAGATTTTCACATGGAAAACCCTATAAGGGAAAAACCACGGTGCATGTTAGTCCACAGAAATATATAAGTTATATCAATACCAAAAAATAGAGGCTCATTGCCTACAGAGCTCATTGCCCAAATTGCTCACTACAAAGAATGACTCACTACCAAGGGGTGGTTCACTACCAAGGGTGGCTCACTACCAAAATTGTGAACTGATTAAGTAGCATGTACTCCTTGCCTGGGTTCAGTTCCATTGAAGCACAATATAACTACTCTCCTCTACTCTTTTACACCTTCGCACTTATCTCTTCATTTTCATATCTCCATCATCATTTCCACAATTACATTACAAGTCTTTATACAAGTCATCAACCTTGGAAGGTACATCAAGGTTAGAAATACATTCATCAATCATTGGAACAATCTCCAAGGTGAGCATTACTAAAACATACATAGAAATAGGTCTGGACCTAACATAGAGATTGCCTAAGGGAAAGATGTAAAGATGTATGTCAATCATTTCATGCCTTAGCTAGGACTCAAACACAATTCTTCACACCACGACATGCTTCCACAATCTTCAAGGCATCTCCACAATTAGTGAAATCAACCAAGTCGGCCAAGACTGGTGACAACACTAGGTCTACTAAAAACATTCTTCATCCACGATCCAATTTTCTCTTTGCAGACCAATCCAAAGGTAGGAACATGATCAGGAGACATCCACAAGCACATTGTAATCATCAAGAACAACCACACAATCTCCAACCACTCTATCAAGAAGATTCTTCAAACTAGAGCACATGAACAACACTATCAGCCACTGTCTTAAGGAAAGGATAGCTTGCAGACCACCAAATCATGAACCATTGTAGTTGAAAGCACTTATCATCATTTCAAACTTAATTCTAGAATGGCAAACTAAAATACTTCAATGCAGAGGAATGCAGAGGAATGTGGAGCATAATATTTTCTCCTTGTCACCACCAATCATACAAGAAAAGCAGTTTTCACTCTGGTGAACATAAGTCACTCAAATATTCATACCGGAGGCTCAAAATTGGACTATAACATCTTCAGATAGACTTATAAATAACTTCCAATCCACAGACAAAGATATTCAACCTACAGGAAATGCAAAGCAATCTTTTGGACTATTCTTCTGTATGCAATACATTGTTTCCACTGCAATTCACTGTTTCTACCAGAGGAGCTAATTTTCTCAATATCCTCAACATCAAGATCACTTACATAATTAAATACAAATCATCTCACTTATTACAAGCAAGCAAAAAAATAAGAGCACAGTTGACACCAATGACAACATAGATATGTTGACATCAATGACAACATCGATTAGGCACATACTTGCAATAGGCTTGTCCTGTTTGCTCTTTAAGACATCACTGGCCTTAGTCTTCATTTTCTCTACCTCTTCATCTGTCTCAGTCTCCTCATCATTAGGTCCTATACTAACGTGCATCCTTTTACCTTTTGTTTTTACTCTCTTGTTCTCTTTTCAGGGAGTAGTAGCTTCCTTGTGTTGTAGCCCTAAAAAAAGTTGTTATATTGAGCTTCATATATTGTAAGTTAATCCTCACCATGGTTTTTCCCTTCTTTGTTTTCTAGATGCATCTAGTTTTATGTTTTTATGTGCATTGTGTTAATCTTTCATGCTTATGTTGATGTTGTAATGCTTAAGTTTTAATCTACTCCGGAGAAGTTAAATTTTGATTAGATACTGATTCACCCCCCCACTTAGTATCATGATGTGTTCAACAACTGGTATCAGAGCCAAGTTTCTTTGAAGGAATCTTAACCACTTAAGGAAGGTCTGAGATGGCTCATAATAGATCTAGCAAGATACCTAGGTTTGATGGAACAAATTATGCTTTTTTGGAAGCTAAGGATGGAAGGCTATATCAATTCTCTAGGGTGCGGTGTCTGGAAATTTGTCAAGACTAGTTACACTACTCTTGCTACTACTCCTATAGATCCAGATGAAGTTAAGGAATATGATAACAATGCCAAGGCAAAGTATTCTATCATGAGTGGGTTAGCTAATTCAAAACTTTCAAAGGTAATGAGTTGCAGTTCTGCTAAAAAATTTTGGGTTAAACTTGAAACCATCTATGAAGGAGATAAGAAAGTAAAGAAAGAAAATATGCAAATCTTCAAAAGTAAATTTGAGATCCTAAAGATGACAGAGGATGAAGACATTGCTGGATATATGCTACAGGTGAATGAAGTGGTCAATGTCATCAAAGATTGTGGTGACAAAGTGGAAGAGGATGAAATTGTGAAGGTTCTGAGATCTCTTCCCAAATCATATAGTCATAAGGTATCTACTATCAAGAGGAGAATGTGGACTTGGATACATACACTGTAGACAAAATTTTTAGTTCCCTTACTACCTTTGAAATGAGAGAGTTTGGCAATGATGCTCCAAAGAAAGAAGTTTCTTTCAAAGTCAATATGAAGACAAAGGATGAAGTTGGTGAAGAAGATGAGAGCTCTAATGAAGTTGAAGTAAATTTTGTGAGAAGACTGAAGAAATGCAGTAGCAAATACGTAGCTAAGTTACCCTTCAAATGTTTCAATTGTGGAAAGGTTGGTCACTTTGCGTCTAAATGTCCTTTTAAAGAATCAAGGGGTAATAACAAGAGAGAAAAGTTCAAAAGTAGTCTGTATTCCATATAGAGCAATTAATCTTCATAAGATGAGCATCATAATGATTCAAATAATGAAACACTTTTCATGGCCTTGAGTGTTGGTGACAGAAAGGATGATGTTGGAAACTGTGAGAAGATTGATGCCTTGCAAATAGACTAAAACAATGATAGATCAATGGTTGTATGGACTACCTTTCATGCAAGATAAGAAGCCAAGGCTTGGGTAATTGATAGTGGTTGTTCAAATCATATGACTGGTGACAAGGAGAAGTTTATCAACCTTGAGAAGTGGGATGGTGGTGCTGTCAAGTTTGGTGGTGATGAGTCAACACAAATCTATGGAAAAGGTGCTATAACTATGATGGGGAGGGCACAGCGGGAAATACAAAATGGGCCCTAATTACCTCACAATCAGCAAGACTTCACATATGAGCCACCGATACATCACCATCGGCTAGACAACCGCCGATCGGAATGACTTACTAAAGTATCTCCGTTAGTCCACCTTAAACCGATGATTTCACTTTGCTCTACCTTCAGTGAGACCCACCTCGTCGGTGAGCACTTATAGGCCTTGGATGATGCACTGATGAAATAACATCCTTGGTGAGACTTTCACTATCGGTCGGGCTTTCTCCAGAGTTACCAACAAACTGATCACGCTGATGTCACTTTCGACCTCTGCTCATCAGCGTGACAATTGCTATTGGCCACCTTAGGGTTTGCTATGCTAATATGCTGATATGTCGTTGCATAGTCTACCTTCTCTAAACCCTAGCACATGGAGATGCTAGGTCAACCTACTATGTGAAATGTACTGTCTGGATCCTCTGAAGCACCGAACAATGGAACAAAACAAAAGTAAATATTTATACAATGAAGCCATTCCATTGATTTTGACAAAAATCTCACCCGTGGAATGCTTCACAATGACATATAGCAACAAAATGGAAAGCACAGAGAGAACAGAAATCTATAGCTATACAAATTGCAATTACAGGAAATGGAAATTGAATTGACATAACAGAATGACTCTATTTCTCCTTAGCACAATCACAATTACATTCGATCACACTCTTTCTTCGATCTAATTATAATGATCATTTGGTTCATTCCTCTGGGTATTTATCAACTCGCCCTGAGGAATACCAAACCGATTCCAAGCAGCTGGGAGACCGATCCAAGCGGCTGGGAGACAACCATCTAAAACAACCTCCAACTACCCTACTGCCCTATTTTGGCGTTATGCAGTTACAATTTGACAAAAGTGTCCTAAGTCACTTGGGACTTAAAAAATGATCCTAGATATAAACTGAAATGAAAATGTATTGGTCAAATAGACCTTATTACAAAAGAAACATGATTTTCTAAGTGCTTATGCACCAAACTATTCATGGGAAGAATAGGACTAAGGATGTCCTCTATGTCAAAGGGCTAAAACACAATCTTCTCAGTGTTAGTCAGATGTCCAATAAAGGTTATAATCTCACCTTTCATGCCAAGGGTTGTGAAATCAGAAAGGCAGGGTTTGGAAAACTAGTTGCAGAACGTATCAAGACATATGGTGATATCTATCATCTGAAGGAGGTAAATGGAAGAACATGTTTTTTGGCTCAATCCAGTGAGTATTGGCTATGGCACAAGAGAATGGGACACAACAATTTTGATAATATGGTAAGGATCAACTCTACTCATGCAGTGAGAGACATGCCCAAGATAATCAAGCATGCAAACACAGTATGCAAGGATTGTCAATTGGCAAAGCAAACAAAGACAAATTTCAAAAGAAAGGAGTACTCTTCTTCAAAGCCATTGGAGCTGATTCACACTAATCTATGTGGCCCTAAAATAGTAAAGGGTCAACAAGGTGAGAGGTATTTTATGTTGCTTATTGATGATTATTCTAGAATGACTTGGGTTACTTTCTTAAGAGAAAAATCAAATGCCCTTGATAAATTTAAGGTGTTCAAAGCTATGGTTGAAAATGAAGTGGATGCTAAGATCAACTGCTACTTCAAATGAATTTGAAAGGTTTTGTGAATATAATGGTATTAGGAGACATCTGTCAGCTCCTAGGACCCCTCAACAAAATGGGGTAGTTGAAAAGAAGAATAGGACTGTGCATGAGATGTCTAGGGCAATGTTGAAAGATGCAAATCTTCCTGATATGTACTAGAAGGAGGTAGTTCACACTGTTATCTATCTAATTAACAAAGTGCAACTGAGAGTCAATAGCACTACTTGACCCCTTATGAGCTATGGTATGGAAGACCTCCCACTATCAAATACTTTAGGATCTTTGGCAACAAATGCTATATCAGAAGAGATGAAGAAGACCGAGGAAAGTTTGATTCAAGAAGTGATGAAGGAATCTTTCTTGGTTACTCAACCAGAAGAAAGGCTTAGAGATGCTACAAAAAGAGGTTGGGAAAGATGATTGAAAGCACAAAAGTCAAGGTAGATGAAGACCTGTATCAAATCTCACAAGAATCAGAGGACTCTGAATCTGACATCTTTCCATGCATTGAAGATGAAGAAGAAGAAGTGAAAGAAGAAAAGGATCAAGAACTAGAGTAGATGCCTAATACTCTAGCAAAGTATGTTCAGAAGGACCACTCAGCAGATCAGATCAATAGAGATAAGGATGAAGGTATGTAGACAACAAGAAGGCTTTCTAAGACACATGCACAAGTAAACGTGTGTTTGTTATCAAAATTAGAACCCAAAACCTTCACTAATGCTAGAAAAGATGATGGATGGATAAAGACAATGGAAGAAGAATTTGATCAGATTGAGAAGAATCAGACATAGGAATTGGTTCCCAAACTAGCCAATAGGAATGTTATAGGAACAAAGTGGGTGTTCGAGAACAAGCTGAATGAAGAAGGTGAAATTGTAAGGAACAAAGCAAGATTAGTATGCAAAGGATACACACAAGTTGAAGGCATTGACTTTGACGAGACTTTTGCTCTAGTAGCCAGGATGGAGGCAATCAGAATGTTCCTTACTCTTTCTACTCATAAGAACTTCAAGGTATATCAGATGGATGTTAAGTCATATTTTTTGACTTAGGAAGGATCTATATGGTCTCAAGAAAGCATCTAGAGCTCGGTATGCTAGGTTGGATAAGTACTTACTTCAATAGGGCTTCAAGAAAGGTACTATGGATATCAATCTTTACATCAAGTAAGAAGGAGACATGATATTGATAGTTACAGTATATGTTGATGACATCATCTTTGGTGGAGATGATTATATGTATAAGAGATTTGCAGAGGAGATGCATAAAGAGTTTGAGATGTCTATGATTGGTGAGATGTCTTTCTTCCTTAGACTTCAAATTGCTCAGCTAGATGGTGGTATCTTTATTTCTTAAGCTAATTTTGTCAAAGAATTGTTGAAAAACTTTTGTATGGAGGATTCAAAACCAGTGAGTACTCCCATGGTCACTAGATGTCACTTGAACAAGGATGATGAGTCTCTAGCGTATCAGACTTCCTATAGATATATGATTGGAGGATTGTTGTACCTAACAGCTTCTAGACCTGATATTATGCATGTAGTATGTGTGGTTGCCAGATATCAAGCCAATCCCAAGAAAACACATGAGAAGGTAGTGAAAAAAATATTCAGATATTTGAAAGGAACTCTAGATTATGGTTTATGGTATCCAAAAGGTAAAGACTTTGATTTGAGTGCCTACATTGATGTTGATTGGGCTAGTTGTGTTGATGATTGAAGGAATACAAGTGGCAATACTTTCTTTTCAGGAAGCAGATTGGTTTCACGGTAGAGAAAGAAGAAAGATTTAGTGTCCTTATCAACTATAGAGGCAGAGTATATTGTAGCAGCATTATGTTGTATACAAGTGTTGTGGATGAAGCAAACCCTAAAGGATATAAAGGTATTGTATGATGAACCTATTCCTATTTTGTGTGAAAATACAAGTGCTATCAATATTTCCAATAATTTTAGTGATGCATTCTAGAACCAAGCATATAGCAATCTGGTATCACTTTTTGAGAGAGAAGGTTGTAGATAAGGAAGTGAAGTTGGAATATGTTCCAACAAAGGATCAGATTGCAGATATTTTCACAAAGACTCTTAAAAAGGATACTTTTGAGGATCTCCAACAAAGGTTAGGGGTAATTGCCCCTCCTTCTTCTTGCTAGATGCATAGTGGTGCATCTATCCAAGGGGAGTTTATGTTATTTCTTATTCCTGGACTGATGATGGCTACCTCTCAGGGGGAGCTGGTAGTGGTTGCTGATGATAGGGGGAGTTTGTTTACTGTAAGAAGTTGTGCCCTAAGGATGAAGAAATTACCCTTTGTCCTTGATGTCAAAGGGGGAGAAATATGTAGGTATGTGTTGCTATCAATGCCAATGGGGAGATTGTTACACATATGGGTCCTAGGGTTGTCATTGATGTCAACACTATCTTGGATGTGTGATGGTGTTCATGGTTGGATGTCATGTTGACTATAATGAGGTTACTAAAGTTCACATGTGGTTGGATGTCATGTTCCTTAAGAAGATACATGGGAATTAGAAGTTCATGGTTGAATGTCATGTCCTATCTAGTAGAGAAGATACAGTTCATGGTTGGATGTCATGTTGAATATAATGTGTTTACTAAAGTTCATGGTTGGATGTCATGCCTTGATTAGTATAGAGTTGAGTATGAAGATGTGTTCTTGATGTTGGGAAAATATTATTGTTGGCCTAAATCATATTGTATGATCTCTCGTACTACTCCTAAGAATGCATGTGTTGATTCAAAGAAGGTTTGGCCTCAGGAAGTTGGTGATAGTTTTTGCTACAAGATGATTGCCTTTGAAGACTATCTAGGAAATTGCTCTGCATTCCTCCACATTTGTAGATATGGCTATGCAATTTTGGAACCATGTTCAGGGTGTAGTGAAGGTGATAATTCCAAAGTTTCAGACCATTTGTCCTTCTGCTGTGAATGTTATGCATCATAGAGTACCAGCATGTGGTCTGGTAGAGTGAAGTGGTGTTAAAACCTATTGGAATGCTTGACATTCCTTTAGAAGTGAATGGTTGCCTTTGTGGTTTTTTGGATATGTTAATGGATGTGCATTACATGCTTCCTTGCAGTTTTAAATTTCTTGGTGGTCCGCAAGCTTATTTTTTCAATGGCAGTAAGTTGTAGAGTGTTCCAGATGACTTGTTCCTAGAGTTCATGGTTGAAGATGTGTGGCACAAATCTTTGATGTGCAGAGATAAAGGAGTGTTTGTATATGTTGTATGAGTCATGTAGACTTATCTAGAAGAGTTTCATAAAGATCTTTATTATTTCTAGTACTACACAAGGTTTTCAAGTTGTTGTGGTTGTTATGCTTCAAGTTTCATATGTCTTTGCTTAAGGTTGTCCTATTTTCAAATGAGTAGAGTGTGCAGATGTAATTCCTTGATGTTTTATGCTATGAATAATATTTTGGACCTAATTAAGCAAGTGTTGATGTCCACAAGGCATGGGTTTTCTGTTGGTGTACCATGTAGTCTTGTTTAGGACTTGTCCTCTACACATTTCATGATGTGTGTTGTTTGAATGACTTGTAAATGTATTTTTCATGTTGCCTCTCACCGACAAGAAATATAATCAATGTAATATCATGTATAAATTGTAAATCAAATTGAGTTAGGCAAGGTGTGATTGCAAAGTGATGGATAAGGTTCACTAGAAATAAAAAGAGGAGAATGACTACATTTTGATGTGTGACTGAAGGAGAACAAGCAAAAGTTGTAGATGCTATTCTGATCCATCTTGAAGACATATCTGTGATAGTGATCAAGTGTAGAGTGTGCCTAACTGATTTGATCATCAAAAGGAAGTGTGAAGTGGTAGAATTGCAATCATCAAAGGTGTGAAATTCAATGTCAATTTTTAGACAGTAGGACTGTCATACCGTAATATTTTGTGAGTTTATTCTTAATTCAGGGAGTAGTAGCTTCCTTAGGAGTGACCCTAAAACAAAGTATTCAAGGAGTAGTAGCTTCCTTGGGAGTGACCCTAAATAAAATTTTTCAAGGAGTAGTAGCTTCTTTGGGTTGTAGCCCTAAAACAAAGTTGTTATTTTGAGCTTCATCTATTGTGGGTTAATCCTCACTGTGGTTTTTCCCTTCTTAGGTTTTCCACGTTCATCTGGTGTTATGTGTTGATGTGCATTGTGTTAATATTTCATGCTTATGTTGATGTTGTAATGCTTAAATTTTAATTTGCTCCAGAGAAGTTAAATTTTGATTAGATACTAATTCACCCCCCTCTTAGTATGCTGGTGTGTTCAATACCAAAGGCTTCAGACTTCTTGAAAAAATATATCCAAGTCTTCCTACTAAAATCATCATTAAAGGTTAGAAAATAAGTACTACTTCCAAATGATGGAGCTTGTATTGGTCCACATAAATTACTATGAACTAGCTCCAATAATACCCTTGCTCTGTATGAAACTCCTACTAGAAAACCCTCTCTATGTTGTTTTGCCAAAATGCAACTCTCACATGAACTGCCTGGCTACTCTATTGGTGGCAATCCCTTCACCATATTTTTCTTCTGTAACAAACTCAAACCTCCAAAATGTAAATGTCCATACATTAAATGCCATAGCCATGATTGGTCTAAATATATTGTTTTGAGATTGGCTTTCTCTTCTCCTTGGATGCACTAAATTTGAAGGGGAACATCCGATTCTTGGTCATCTCCACTCTTGCAATCAACCTATCATTTGGAAATCTATTTAGTATTGTGCAAAAATTATTATTAAAAGATACCATGTAACCTTTTTGCACTAGCTATCCAACACTCATAAGATTATGCTTTAATCCAGGTACAAAATAAACATCAAGAATAAATCTTCTTTCACCATTTTTTGCCAAAACATTTATTACTCCTTTACCCATTACAACCACTTTATTATCATTTCCCAATTTCACTTCTAATTTTATGAAATCATCAAGACTAGAAAATAATGTTGGTTGTATAATTTACCCTATTATTAGTATCTACTAAATTAGGATTATTTTTGTAATATTGTTGTAATTAGAATTACTTAATTAATTATTACAAATATATATATCTTAAATACATCTATCTAAAAAGTTTGCACTTATTTTATTTACTCAAGGGTTATTTTATTTTACTTTAGAATTATTTTGTTTATTATATGGACACACAAATTTTTATTTTTATTCTTAAATTGTTTTATTTTATTATATTATATGTAAATTTTAATTTTATGTTTAAAAAAATTATCATTCATTATTTTAGTATTTTTGTAATGAATATTCCTTATTAAACATTATATTAATGATATAAAATAGTACAATATTCATAGAAAAGGAAGAGTGGTAAAAAGGCACACCCACAATTCCTAACAAGACATAGTCCTAAGCAAAGATGAAACAAATATATGAGCCAAGCCCATAGAAAACTAAACAACTAATGTAATGTCAACAGATGGTGGATCCTGATCATCAAATTTTCCCACACATCTCCAAGGACAACATCATCAATCATCTCCCAACCAACGAGAGTGCCTTCTTCTTCTTTAGGAATCCCCTTTGTAGGTTATTGAGCATGAATAAGAGAAATGGAAAGCTAGAGATGTGGAAACTTTCTAGTTTTAGGCTAATCAACCCCTTATGTCTTGTAGAGGAATTAAAAAGCAACCTGGAAGTCTGGGACCACCCTCCATGAGCAGTAAAATCCCTAGATTTCTGAGGTAGGAAGCCATGGGAGTGATATCCATGCTCACCATGGTCACATCAAGTAGATTGGCTACATCCATGCCAATGACCCCTTAATGAGGTAGAGTCTAGTAGAACCTTGGCAATAGTGCAAGGGACATTGGCTCAGTGGTCTAATAGCTCCTACAGATGAGCAATTTCTCCAATGTAGCTTTACTAGTTTGCACCTGAATCTACATAAGAACATTAGAGAAAATGATAGCTTTAGTGTAAAGAGAGAAATAAATATCAATAGCACAGTGAGAAAATAATGTTATATTTCTATCCTTCTAAATGCTGAAAAGAATTTCTATCCTGAAAGCATGCTAGATCTAGGTATACTTATGCAATAGACAAAGCCAATCTCTAAGTAGAACCATGTGCTAAGAGAACTTCGGAGTAGGCCAAAATAGTCTGAAGAATTCATGGATCCAAGTCTAGGCTTCATGAGCCTATGGGTAAAACCAAAAGAGATGCTTTAGTGTCTTCATTTGTCCACATAAAAGAGAATGAGGACTGGGAATACCCATGTGAGAAAGATGATGCCCCATCAAAATACCTTGGTTAAAAATGCACCAAGTAAAATGAGCCTCGGGTTCCAGTACTATTGACCAAATGTATTAGAATTGTCTATGCTAAGTCCCACAAGAGGACTAAAGTTGCCAATAATGATTGAGCTAATCCACCATATGAAGGTGTGGAGACAACCATAGGTAACCTTTACAAGGATTGTAATTCTAAAAGGGGGTATTTGGATACCATTTCCAATCTTTACACTAAGGCTTAAGAGACTATACCCCTATCTTATGAAGCATTTGGGGAGGAATAACATCAATAATAGCCTAAAAACCTCATGGTTCTAATTAGAAATCTTAAACTTAAGCTTAAAGTTAGGATAAGAAAGAAAATTCTCGGTGGCCTGATGAATAAAGTTAGGTAAAACCTGCACTCCCCATTTAAAAAAATTTAAACCATGACTCCAAGGCAACCTAGCTAGGGGCCTATCTTGAGCAATAAGAATAGGAGACCACAAAATAGACTATTGATTAATGGACAAACCATCAGGAAAATCATCTCTTACCCACTAAAGTCAAGGTATAATGTCTTCCCAAGCTTTCCAAATGATTTTGATGACAAACATACCTTGAATGATAATAGTTTCCCTCATAGTGAGAAGGGTCCCTAAATCCAAGCCTTTCAATGTTGGATGCCCTAAAGGCATACCAATACCAATACAATGATGAACAAGAATTTTCAAAGCATCATTGTCTTTGAGAGCCACAATGATCCATTTAACACACAAGGCAATGCCCTGTCTATGAATAGAAATTGAATCAAGACCTCCAACTTCACGAGGGAAGCCTTGATGCCCACCACTAGAAACCCAAAGAAAATCTTTGAGGAGAATATCAATCTTCAAATAAGAGGGTTTTAAGGGACCCAATAAGAAGAGTAATAAACATGCGTGGTGGCTAGAATCTTCAAGCAAATATTAAATTTACCAACCAATGAGAGAGGCTTGATTATCCAATAATAATTTTTTCTCAACTCTAGTGATCATTACATGACATGGCTTAGAAGGAGAGGCTTGGAAAGCAAAAGATATGCATAAAAATCTAAAGACTTTTCCATGATCAATCCATTTCCATCTAAAAGAGTCAAGCCAACCTAGTTTGGGAATAAAAGATTGCCTATAACATAGGGTCTTATGCCACTGGATGCTTGAACCAAAGGCCTGGAAAAAATGTCCAAGTGATGAAGCACTTGTTTGACTTGTCTTCAATGAGAGTGAGAAATGAGTCCTCAGCAAAATAGCCATTGACCAGTTGTTGGGAACAATTGGGAAGAGAAATCCTCTTAACAAAGGATTGGGAAATTTCCTATGCCAACAAATAGTTGAAACCTTTGGTAGCCAAGACATACAGAGCCATGGCAAGGCACCTTGTCGAATAGACCTAAAAAGTCCAAAAGAATTAGATTGTTGGTTGGCAATGGTAATGCAAGTAGAGGCATATGTAAACAACATTTAGACCATGTGAATGAATTGGGAGCCCAAAACAAGAAACTACAACATGGCTAAGATGAATGACCATTCAATATAGTTGTAAGCCTTAGCAAAATTAATCTTGATAAAAATAGCTAATTGATGGGAATGGCAAGCCCATTCCATACCTTCCCAAATAACAATTATGTTATCCAAAATGAATTTGGATTTGACGAAACTAGTTTTCTCTGGCTGAATAATCAAAGGAAGCATGGAGTGAAGCTTGAGATTTAGAGCCTTAGCAATGTTTTATAGGAGACATTCAATAGCGTGATCAACTATCCAATATTGATGTCTTTCAGTTTACCATCATTAGGTATGAATTTAATGTTACATTTGTTGATAAGGTTACTTACTGAGATAGCTTGAATGGATTCAAGATAAATATTATTCAAATTGCTACCCAAAGTATTCCAAAAGGTTTTATAAAACTCACATGGGAAGCCATCTAAGCTATGGGATTTGTCATTGGCCATAGAAAAAACTACCTCCTTAAGATCATCTTGAATGAGAAGCTAATCATAAAGAATGCATTAGGCATTAGAAACCCAGTAGGGGATGACATCAAGACACTACTGTAGGAAAGCTACCTCATAGTAGTGTACTTTGGAGCTGAAAAAACTTGTTCATAATGTCAACAAAGGCTTGAAGAATGTCTGGTAACTCTTACAAGAGTTCCTAGCCTTCTTGAATCTACATAATAGATTGAGAAGTGTTGCAGGCATGTAAGTGTTGTCTCTCAAAATTGTACCCTTGCTAAGTTGTAGAACTTAGCATTCTAGAGAAACATGGGATCTTTCTAGGCCTATGGGTCATCTATGATGGAAAGAACCTCCAGAGAAGGCCGGCTTCCTATTGCTACTTCACCTATAACTTCTTGTACTAATGCCTTCGCAGAGAAAAGAGTAAGAAGGATTGCATGAAAATAAAACCTACTATCTAAGGTGATGCACCAAAATGATGGTCTGAGACTACACAAAATTGACACACTATAGAACCAGCAATATCAAGGCTCTCATACACAACCCAATAAATCATAATCTTTACATCTTTAATTTGTAAGAAGGCTAAATAACCACATTCCTTTAAAGGAGAAAAATGTTCTCTCACCACTTAGGACTAATTGTTAAATTACTAGCAGATCTCACAACCTGCAAAAATGTATGTATTCCTGCATAAAGGCATCAACATGAAATACAGGTCCAAGGAAAAAGAACATCACAAAGATCTACACTAACACTAAGGACACACAATATCAGAAGAAATGGGAAGGTATAAACTGCTTATTACTGCTAAAAAGGTGTTACAATGCTATGTTACTCTCAAAATGAGTTACAAAACTGTTCACTTCTGCAAAAGAAGTCAGAGAATTACAATATTGCACAAGTGAAAATCTAGAACCCCTTAATAATGAACAAAGAAGAAGACTATATACTTCCTCAAGTAGTTGTCATAGGATAAGGATAAGAAACTTCCTTGGTCATGCATATCATAAAAGCCCTCCAAATATCTGTCCAAAACCCTCCAAAGTGACTTCACAATGAAGAAAAAGTCAAGGCATGTCATCACCCATCATAAAAGCTCCAAGAACTGCCTCTTAATGCCCTTAAATGCTACTAAAAACAAGTCAAACCACCACAATAACTCCTCCATCAATTGGCCAACCTCTCCTGCAATATCATAAATGTTTGGCATTTGCATAATAAATGATAACCACATCTATTTGACCCAATCTTGAAAGCATCCTCAACTTGCCCTTGCACAATAAATGGAACAAATACATTTATTCTGTATGTAAATAACATTAACTAAGTGGTTTATAGTCACACCACTTAGCTTAATGTTTTACATTTCAAAATTTTGTTTCAAACATATGTAGAAAAGAAGGTACTTGGACATTAATACTCAATCTATTGGTTTTGCATGGTTTGGAGATGAATAAAATAGTGTGAAAAAATAGTAAAGTAATCAATGTGACTTACTTTACTACTTGTTATGGATTTTTCTATCTTTGCTTTCGCATTTTTATGACAAGTAATAAAGTAATTCATAATCCATTGCTTTATCATTTGTTTACAATGTGTATCCATTTCTAAATCATGCAAAAGAAAATAAAACCCCTTATATCTCACATGCACAAACTAAGCTCTCCATGTATACAAACCCCATGCATCATGCATCATACTACTCATGACTCCATGCAAAAATAGGCATTATTCTTCATATCTTAATACTACCTTATATCTCCCATGCAATACTATTAATCCATCACCTTATGTAGACCTTCAAACCATTTCATTTACCACCTTTAGTCCTCATGCCAAAAAGAAAAACAAAAAGCATCAAGCCTTGTCGTTTCATGATAATTTTCTTTGACTTCATGAAAAGATTAAAATGTGACAAAACCTAAGTCCTTGGCCTCACGGGCCTTGGCATAATCACTAGGTTCTAAGACTTTTACAAGTCTTTACCATGGCTCCTAAAAGGTTTGCAATGATTTAACAAAATCAAAGTCAAAAAGGGAAAAAATGCTCATTCGAGCTCTAGCAAAAGAAAGGGTTTTGAAACCCTAAACATCAATAGCATTTGAGTTTGTTGGTGGCTCTTCCTCCACCACCACCATGGATGAGGGTTCGAAGCAAAATATTCGGCATTCTTTACTCTGCTACCCATTGATCCCCATAGTTATTTCAAAGGTGACATGCAAGGTAATCCTTTGTGTGTCATTTGATCTATATTTTTGATGGAAAAGCTCCCTACCCAACTGCAGCCTCTTTGTCTTATTTATTGGTTTTTTTAGCATTATGGCCATGACCTATGTAGCTATCTCTGAGCATTTGTGATTCTTTTTCTCATGACCTCTCCCTCCTTCATTGGGGTGGTCATGCAAGCATGAATTTGAGCTTTGTTTTGGACCCTACAAGTGCAAAACCCGTGGCCTATCTACATATATATCTTCATAATGGTAAGCTCTCTGTCCTTCTAATTCTATATTGCTCTTTGATGACTCCATTGATATGAGGCTTGTCATAGGATTAGAGGTCTAAAATGAATGCATTTCCCTCTGTCCATTATGTGTAGAAGCATTACAAAGGCCACTGGATATCTACATGTCGTGATTGTAACTGTATTGCATTTGTTTTTGTCTTAAAAACCTCAAAAGGGTTCGACCCATGTATCATTTTATAACTGATCTTCACCATGCAAAATATGATATGGGTTTGTAAGATAATAAAACTCTCTGGCAGCAAACAAACTAGTTTTCTCCATCATTTCCTAGTTTGCAAGAATGAACCTTAGGGTTTGAAACTCATCAACTTGCTATTGTATCTGAGTTCTGCATATATTCTGATAAGGGTTTGAAATATAGCAACATTTGATCGTATGAACTAGCTTCTTTTCCAATACTTTATGTATATTATCATGTTGTTCCTCAAACTATGACAGTGGAAAACACACACTTTCAAACTTTCATTTTCACTTGTAGATACTCTTCCTGTGTAGTGAGAACTTGATTTCTCCATTTTATGATATCTCTGCCTTTTTTGCAAAGATACCATATGATGAGGCTAATCATGAGAAAAGGATAATTAGGCTCATCTTCTTTGCATTTTGTAATGATATCATACATGTTGTTCCCTCTTTTGCTCTTCCTATAGATAAATCTGACATGACTTTCTATAGTCCACTAGTACCTTTGATGACTCATGGCAAATGTTTGATAAGCTATCTCCCATAGCTGTAGCATAACATTGATATGATTGTCTTCATGTTGATGACTGTCCTTTACCAGATGGAACATTTCTAATACACATTTTTTTCTCATGAATATGATGAACTAAATGCATTTGTTATACCTTTTGATACATAATTGCAAGCTTTTACATGTTGACACTGTACTCTATCTATGCTTTTACTTTCATGGAATATGAATGCATTGCAATATGTATAAGGTATTTAAAGAAGAATATAAGGTACTTGATGTCCCTATATAATACATCTACATTTAATATCTTTTATCCCCTATACATAGTTGTACCCTTCATTGCATGTATGATCTTGATGCTCTGCTCTCTCTTTTGGATAAATTATATAATGTGATGACTTGATCATTTAAAACTTGTTTCAATCCTTCTCCAAAACATTAGTTATACTTGATCATGATTTGCACTTGTGTCTAGATTTTATTAATGTTGTAGCAAATTCCTCTATTTGGTTGGATCTATCATGGCCATATATCTTATGAGGTTGTTTCTTTGTTGTTCTTCTCAATGCCTAACCTTGTATACCATATGTTATGAAATTATCATACATTATTTTTGTCACTGTCTTATCTGTCACGCCTATGACTACTAAGACCTTTATGATTGCCTCTTTTCATGGCATTACTGCTCCTTCCATTATCAATGTTGTTGTCATTTATTGTACATGCTATCAAAGCCATATAGATTTCTTGCATATCATCCTTGTCAATAGTCAAAACTCACTGGTAATTTCACACCTTAATAACAACAAAAGTGGTAAATATTTGTTCTATTTTTAAAGCATGGCCTAAGCTTTTGACTGTTGGATACTTTTCTATTATCACACATATGGTTCCTGTAACTTGTTCCTCTTATGATAACTTCATTCATAAGACTTGTCATTTCATTTGATGTGTTGACTATGTATCTTATGGATGAACTTGTATGACATATGACTGTTCACTTGCACATATGATCAATAACTTGATACTTTATAACAACAAAAGGAAAATACATGCTTCATTATGCCTTGTTGTCTTTTGTCCTTTATGATTGTGTACGATCATGTTGACTGCACTTGTAAATGTTGTTCTACTACGACTAAAACCTCTATTTCTTTGATGGCATCTTGGGCTCTTAATGACAGTAACACATGGCATTTGACTTGGATGTCCCACATGGCATTTGTTCTAACTTGACTATACCTTCTCTCTTGTACTCGATACATCTGATATAGTAGCAACCTATATGTGATGAAAACATCATGATGCTTGGTCTATTGAATATCTCTACATTAATGTCATTACTCCAAGTATGCTGGGCTCAACCCTTGTGGGAGCCCACTTTACCCCACATACTGCAATATTAAATGAAGTAATCAGCAATGAAACTTTACCTGTATCTACACATTGGACAAACTTGTTAGACAAAAATGTACCTTTGTTTATGATGTGAGGTGACTTGTATGATCTTTCTTTCTAATATGAGACTTGTATATGTTCATTATCAATGTTGTTGTGTTGATATCTGATTACTGATATACTGCTGCTATATAAAAGTGAATGGTAGTTTTGAAGTTCTGATTGTGTATGAAAAGACTTGGTACCCTGAGCTAACAAAATTTGTTTTCCAGGTACATTGGAGCTCAAATGGATGGAGGAAGATAGCAACAAGCTCAACCATGGGATTCATCATTTGCAGGCAATGACGAGTCCCTCTTCTTTTCCTATGCATTTCTTTTCTTTCAAAAGTAAAATTTACTTTTATGTTGCCTATTTCAGTTACTCCCATGGCTTGTGTGGGACACTTTTATACATTCTTTTGAATACAATCAGCTATCTCATTCTATGCAATGATTTATGTATATTTCACTTTTTGAATGAAATACATAGCATAAAACAACTAATCTTTCTTTGGAACATATGTATAAAACATGATGTATAATTTGACTGTCTATAAATACCTCTTTTACTTGCACTGAAACATAATGAATAATCAGAAATTGGAACATGAACTAGATCAATTCTCTTCATTCTTTGAATGCTTGTTTTCTTGACCATAGATGACTTCCCTTACCAGGATGATGTAACAGCTCCACTTGAGCTATTACATGATTTTGATAAGTGATTTTGCACTTGTCTTCTGTCAAGACATCAGAGATTGACTGGATGATCTTGCATAAGAAAAAAAAATTGTACCCCCTCTAAACAACTGGTGTTTAGGCCTTGTTAAATTAGGTGTGAACATAATTTAATAACATTTTGGTGACCTCTCAGGGGTGTTTGCCTACTAAACAAGTAGGACCAATAGCCCTCTGAAATCCATTGGGCATATGAGTCTTTTTCTACCTAAAACTTTGAAAAAACCCTCTGCAACTGAGCTGATAGAAAACAATAGTAGAAAAACAATACTGAAATAAAACTAATCTAACCTGTTTAGGACATGTCTAGCAGAATGTGCATCAACACTTATTGGATAATGAAATACTGAACTAAAATTCTACTCTACCCTACTCTAGCTAGCCATAGAAGCTGGCCAAACAAATCCATTAACTGGCTTTGTAAAATAACACCCCTTTCTGATTAAGAAGGGGTGTTCTGCAAGGTTATGAATTGCTAACAAGAGAAAATCAATAGGTACACATCCAATAAGACAATGCAAAACTCCTTGAAGAACAAAAAAACTCATTTATCCTTTTAATCTGATCATGCACACTGTTGATTTGGGGTGGAGAAGTAAGTTGGACCTATTTCCCTTCCCTTGGGTTCTCCTCTATTGGTGCAAGAATAATATTTGTTATCTTTCTTGACTCTTTCATGACCAAATCTCTGATTGGACATCCTCTTGAAAGGATGAACTTTCCACTTATACTGCTAGTTTCTTTCTTAGGATCTCCTGTCCTGTTGTCACTTTTAATCTCACCCTGATTCGGCTTATATGAATGAAATGAAGGGACTCTTGTCTCCCTAATCTGAATAGGCTGATCACATACTAATGGTTTATATTGCATCAAATCATTATCAATGTTATTATGGAACTATGAAAATTTTCCATAGTTTTATCCCCAGCTTTACAAAAATTTGGTTACAAGATTTCCATGATTAGGGTTGTTCTTCTAAAAAATGTTTTGAGTAACCCAACTCTGCCAAAAACCCTAAACCCTTATAGTATTAAGTTAATAGTTGCACTTAGTCTAATTCTTCAGTGACTGCTTGTTCTCGTCACTATCCTTTTAAGTTCCCTTTTCGTGTCATCCCTCAACATTGCTTACCGACCCTTCGCCAAACAAGTACTATCTATAACCCATGCCAAGGAAAAGCTTAATATTTAAAAGAAAATTTGCCTAATTGGTCACCCTTCATCTAATTGACAAAAGGTTATAGGCCTGTCTAAGACTGGTCCTACTAATTAGTTTTGTGCAGGTAGCACATGCGGGTTCATTTCTGCTATTTTGCCTGCAATGAATTGCAAAGGAAACTAGCCTCAGAAAAAACATGGAAAGGATGACAGCTAGCTAAGGATGATCTCATTTGGCATGAAGGTGGGTCCTAGGCACTACATATTAGTTTCTATCTCGATTCTGTTGTTCCTCTATACTCCATCAAAAGGTTTTCTGAGCGACTGAGCAATCACAGAATTGAGATGCGTGGCTTCCTCAAGGTGATGGGACTCTTATATTAAATACATGTCTCAGTCATGGCATCAAGTGGGACCATTTCAAGGGATGTTATGCCCAAGGTATAGTGATTCAACAGTTATCCACCATTCTGCCAAGATCATATCTCTAACCACATCCTTCGTACACAATAGAGGGTGCCATCTTAACTGCATTGTGGAAGGGACCTCTCCTCAGGAGCACGACTAGAAAAGGAAAACCCAGGTGGCATGATACTATTGAATGAAGTACTTGTAGTATGGTCTAACCTATAAAAGCGTTGAATCAGCACCATCAATATGCGCCAGCAAGAATCAAGATCAATGGCCTAAATTCAAAATCATGTTAGAAGGATTCCTTGGCACTAAACCTGACTAAGTTGCATATCAAAGAATTAATTGCTCAGGCGTGTGCGGGGTCTTAATCACTACCACTTTAGAGGAATTTAGTGACAGAATGATTTGGCTTATGCAAGTTCAACCTTTGGAAATTTGTGCCTTTATAACAAATAACTTGTCATCCACTGTGTGATGAAATTTGATGTGATGACAGGGCTCAATTGGGAGAACCAAGACACCTGATCTAGCAAAATTCAATACAAGAAGTGATGTTTTCAAAATATGCAAAATTATGAAGCCTTATCTTTTTGTTCAATTATGGCAATCTTTGATAGATTTCCATTTATGGCAGAAATATACTGAAATGAATGGAAATTAATACACCATAAATGGGCAGATGTATGCTTACATCCCTAAATTTCTATAAATAGGCAAGTGCTATTGTTATAATTCATACCATTCTGACAGTATGGATTTCCCCTGCTCCTGTGTGTTTTGTCTGCTCCTCTGTTCTTTAGGATTTTCTTCCTTGTTCTCATGGCTCTTGATCTGTCCCTACATAATTAGAGAGACTTGGAATTATTTATTATGGAATTGGTGGTACATGAAAGATTAGGGGGCAACAACAACACTGTGCAAAGTTCTACGTGCATTTCTTCTTCTTTATTGCTCAACCAGAATGGGACCCTCGATTTTAATCTCCTTACACCAGCCATCTCTTATGACTGTGATTAGGCAGATTAGTATCAGGTGTGAAGGAAACTCATTTTTCCTTCCACCTTCATCCCTCTTCTACTTTTCATAACAAAGCATTATCTCTAGTTGTAGGGATGTTTCCACTTTGGATGTAGCATATAAAGATAGAATGCCCCTATTTTGTCATTGTTGTTGCTACTCTCACTGGGTGGATGGCATGTCCATACCCAGTCTAATGTGATTTTGTCTAGTCTCTGTCTGATTGAGCTAGTTGGTAACCACTCAATTATGAAAGAGGAATCACATCTCTACAAGCGACAATGGGCATAAAATGAAGAACTCCAGTTAATGGGGTTTTCTTCTGATATTGATGCTTGCAGTTGTTCTCAATTGAAGAGGATGAATTGGGCAGTGATTGCTCTTATCAAACAGATAAGTAGCATAGAATGGGGATAAGGGCCTCCACAACATCAAATCAGATGAATCCCCATCAACCCTCACTTCTCGTTTCCCTCTAAAATTGAGAGGACATGTTTGTGGGAAGTGTACACTTCAGCATGTGCCATGAAAGCAAAGCATACAGTTGTGGACCGGTTGCACCGGCCTCTTCAGCTACATCTGTTGGTTAGAAAATAGTTGTAACTTCTTTTGTCTTAAGGCTTGAAGCTTGTTGCCCCCTTATTTATATAAAAGGGGATTCAAGGCTAAGAAAAGATATTGGTTCAAGGTCATATTTTCTAGCTTTAGTCTGAAAATAAGGATCAATCTCATTAGGGAGGAGTTGTAAATAAGTTTGTTTTTTGCAATAGAATTAGTTGTCTGTTTTGAGGTTTCCAATTTGGGTCTCTTCTGGTTTCTTGATAGAATTATTGTAAGCTATAATGCAAGTTATTGAACAGTTTATTTTACAAATTTTGTTGAGTTTTAGAATCCACTGTCTCCTAATTCATGTATACAGTTTCATATCATGAATAATATTTGGTTGAAGAATCATCTTTGTTCATCGACACAGTCTTTCCTATGCTGGCATATTTCTCTCATGGTTTTTACTCAAGGAGTAATGTAAAAATTTCTATTGGAAAATATTAAATGTGATTCAGGTATACAGGGATAACTAAGTATGGTTGATTTCAAAACTAGTAGAGTATTTTCAATGTAAGGCATTGTTGTATCTTTACAATAAACTGAGGTTTCTTACATTACTGCTTGTTTAGTATTTATCATTTTAACCTTTTTGACTCCTTGGCCCAATGGATAGGCACTGATCTATTTCATGGATACTATACTGAACTTATGCCCCTATAGTTATCCTCAAAGTATTTTTAATCCAAATATTTTCCTTTTCAGTAATAGGCTTTTCAGATATTTATTTTGATTAAGTTATGTCTTTCATGTTCTTCTACAAAGAATAAGATAGAAGCTTAAAGAATCTATCCTATCCTCATTTTATCATACATTCTTTCAAGCAGCCTATAAGGAACATATCTATGATATAAACAAAGCTAACAATCTAATATCTCTGGAAAACCCCATCCCTTTTGAGTAGAACACTGAACTATCCCCAAGAGAAGAAGGCATCAGTTAAAGAGAGATAGCTAGAGAATTAGAAATAAGTCCATCCATATAGGAACACCCTCCTTGGTTTCACATAGCCTAAAGTGCAGAGGTAGAAAAGGGGGATTGGGAAAGATTTATTTCCCTGATCTCTTATTCGTTGGCCAACCCCTCGAGGTAGATTGATCATTAATAAGTGGCTATTTTATAGAATTGCTACGAGAAATAGGTTGGAAATTTAAAACAACCAACAGATTGGTGACTCTATTGGGGATATGAAATAAGAGTTGTGTCTTATCCTAAAATTTTATTCCCTTATTTATTGCTAACATTCTTGAAGCTCATGATCAAGAAGCTTTTGTCTAGTTGAGCCACCAACAGGTTGGCGAATCTACTAGGGACTGAAGGTAGGAACCGTGTCTTATCCAAAAGAGTATAAATCCCTTGCAAAATAGGGGGGTTTCTACCCATTCAAAAGTTCCCTCATGTATTTTGAATCTATAAAGTTATATTAAAAGGACAGGGATTTGTTTAATTTTATTCCTTTCAAGGAAAAGGATGGCAACTCTACCATAAAATTTTCCATTCACAGTTGTGATAGATACAGGATTGTTACATAAAGTTTTATATGTCAGAATATTCTATGTAACCCTACTATGAAATAGGGTTCAAAAGTTGATTCTGAGAAAGGAGATAATATATTCCTCTACAAAAAAATAGAGGTGGCGACTCTATGAGAAAGGATCTAGTTATGTAGTCTAGTATTATTGATTCTGTATAACAAAATTTGCACCAAAGGCAAAGGGCTCTTTTCAGGTATTTTACCAAAACTTTAGAATACATTCCTAGAAATTTAGAAATGTATAAGCAACAATCACATGTCTTTTATCAAAATGGGTTTGTCATGGATAGATATGGGGTAATTAACTTCAACAATATTTTGGAATTTCCAAAGCCTATACCCATGGAAGTTAGAAATCAGATAACTCAGTTCAACAATGACAGATCCAAAACAGCTAGTAACCATTTATAAGATTTTTGTGACTTGATGGGAGACTACAAAATAGCTCATGAGGATATAGTCATAAAATTGTTTGTTCAAACTTTTAAAGGAGAATTCAAAGATTGGTTTGCATATCTGCCTAGTCAATCTAACTTTTCTTGGTAGGAAAAAAAAATTGCTTTCATGGAGTAGTATGGGGAAAGAATAGATGTAGGTATATTGATCAAGGAACTCATGCAGATTGAGAAGGAAGATAAGGAATTAGTCCCAACTTTCAATTTGAGATTTGCTAGAATAGTGAGGGAAATTCCTAAAAATATCAGACCAAATGAGGCTATGTGTTTGATCATATATTTAGGTGCATTCAATAAAAAGGACAATTATAGACTGAGAAATAAGAACCCTGCTTCCATAAGGCAAGCATATTCTCTGGCCATAAACATAGAGAATAATTTGAAGCACACAGAGATAAAGGGATGTGAGTTGGTAAAAAATGGGTATAAAAGGAACCATGGATCCATTTATCCTCCTGTTTGTCAAGACAATAAAAGAATGGCCTATTCTTGTAAAGCCATGCCAAAAAAATCAACCTACAGAACTCAGTATAATAAAGAGGATAGGGACTATGATCAAAAAAGAGAAATTCAAAAAACTCCTGCTACCCATCTCTCCCTTCAATATCAAATAAGAGAAAATCCCCAGAGCCTTATAAGGCAGCTTGTGAAGTAGTAGACATTATGATACACAAGGATATATCAGTCAAGGAAGTCCCTTTGATTTATGAACAAAATGAGGATATTTTTCCAATTTGTGAGGAGATATATTTTACATCAAGATCTCCTAAAGAACTAGCCTGCTTTGAGTTTGAAACTTAGGAAGGATTGATCTTTGTCAATCATGGAGATATCAATGAGTAATTATGCTCATGTCAAAATAAGGGGAGTCCTGAATCAGATGATGATACTTGCTATCAAGACAATGACAATGAAGATTGTATAAATGAAATGCATATCAGGGACAATCCATTATATGATAAGCCTATAGATTTGTCAATAGAAGATGATATGGAGCTTTATGAATGCATAGAAAATCCACTCTTTGAAGAGACCCCTATGGGAACTAATGAGGTAATATTAGTTCTACATCCAAAGGTATATGGAGAGACAAACACTGTATTAAATAATTAGGGCCTAAACCTCTAGCCTAATAGTGTTTCCCAATCCTGCATGAACAACATCAAAATGAAGTACCAAATCAAGAGGAAGAAAATAAAAGTCGAAAGCTAGATTTCAAAAGGGAAACAGAGTATGATTGTTTCAGGTTTGACATTGATATGGGAGAATGTAAAAGATCCCCTGCTACCAATTATAATATAGATTATAATTTCTTTAGTTTTCCAGATATATGTGAAGGACAGAAATCTGAAGGTAATGATGTTTTTACATGGCCAGAAATAATTGAAATAAATGATGAATCTTTTTCTAATAGCACCATGCATCAATTGTTTATGATTCAGGATGATGGAAGTGTTGCAATCATGGGCCTAACTAGTGTTGTCATTGATGTCAACATACTCCTATTGCATTGATGTCAAGGATTGGATGAGTTGTGTGCTGAGGATATTGAGAAAATTAGCTCTATCAGAAACAAAGATGAACAATAAAGACAGTGAAATTCTATGAAGTGAAGATTCTAGTCAGTTGAATATCTGAGTATGCATATCAAAGGGTTTGTAGATATGTGTCTGAAGGTACTATTATAAAGACTTCAAAGAATCACATGAAGATTTTAAGAAGTTATGGCCATATGAGTAAAACTAGTTCTAGGAGTTGTTCAGAGATGATAGATTGGCTCAAATAGGTCTGGTGAGATCTAGAAATGTAATATCTTATTTTGCAAATCTGGTGGCATCTTTGGGAAGCTAATGTGAATTGACAACTTGATTGGCTTGTAGTTTGGAGGCCTGCAAGTGATCCTTCCATTGTGACAGTGATGACCAGTTGTGTTCTTGAGGTTCTGAATGAAGATGCAAATAATTGTAGTAAGCAGAAGTGGTGCGGATGTTCTTGGTGATTCAAGCAAGCTTGTGGAGGTCTCCAGATTATGTCTAGTTCATGTTGTTGGTTTGCATTGAAGTTTGAGTTCATAATTGAAGATTTACCTTTGGGTGATGATGTTCTTCCCAGTCTTGGCTGACTGGATGTTTTATACATGTTCCAGATGATCTTGAAGATGTTTTACAAAGAATGCCATGTTCCTCGAAGAAGATTGAAGTCCCAGATATGCGTGGCCGACAGGGTAGTGATGCACATGAAGTTTTTGTAATAAGTCAAGTTGTATTTTTGTAATTGATCTATAATGAAATAAAGTATGTGTTGTGCTGACTTTGATGATCATCCCAAAGTTGATGACATGTATAAATAAGATTTGTGAAGACATTTAAAAATATATCTATAATGATGAGAAAGTGATAGAGAGGAAAGGAGTGAAAAGCAGAGTAGAAGTGTTGAGCTTAAATGGAACTGCCTCAAGCATGGTGAAGATGCTAATCTCTAGCTCAAGTATTTAATATTTATATTATTCTATAGATAGTTTGTCTATTGTAGGTAGTGGGCCTCTTGTGAGCAGTGTGATTGGGCAATGAGCCCTAATTGGCAAGTGCCAAATCTTGTTCTTCTTATTGTTTTAACAGAGAATACAATCTTGGTTTAGTCACCCCATGGTTTTTCCCTTAACCAGGTTTTCCACGTTAAAATCTTGGTGTCTTATGTGTTGAATGTGTTTTTGCTCTTAAGTTATTGCATTATGATTCCATGATTGAATCATTATTATGCTATTGAAATATAAGAAGGCTTCAAGAATTTAAAGAACAAAAATTTTGGTGACAACTGATTCACCGCCCTCTCAGTTGTCTATCCTAAAACCAATAATTGGTATCAGACCTAAGTTCCTCTAAAAGAGCTTAACCAATTGAGGAGATCCAGGATGTCTTCCTACAAGAAGGATAGTCTAAAGTTTGATGGAATGAACTACACTCTTTGGAAAAGCCACATGGAATGTCACTTGCAATGTATGGGATTTCAATATTGGAACATGACTATAAAAGAGTATATTCCTCCAAAGAATGGTCCAACAACTCTAGATGAAATTAGAGATGCTGAAGATAATCTTCAATCTAAAGAAGCCTTACTAAGTGCCTTATCTGATACAGAGCTAACAAATGTTATGGATTTAAAAACTGCATATTAAATTTGGTCAAAGCTAGAAATTCTGCATGAAGGAGACAAATATGTTAAATGTGCTAGGCTACAAAGTCTGAAAGGAAAATTTGAAAACTTGAAGATGAATGAAGATGAGAATATCACTACATTAATGCCAAAAGTAAATGAGCTTGTCTATTGCATTAGATGTGCTGGTGGAACTTTGGATGAAGATGAGATTATTGCCAAAGTTCTCAGATCCTTACCTCCTGCTTACAAACACAAGGTTACTGCTATTGAGGAATTTAGATCTTTATCAAATATTACAAGGGATCAATTGGTTGGGAAGTTAGTTGCATTTGAATTGGCTAAGTTTGGAGATGCTCCTCCCAAGAATGAATCTACATTCAAAGCTAGTGCCTCTACAAAAGGTAAACAAAGGTATGATCTAGGAGAGAGTTCCTCAAAGAAATTATAATGGTATGAAAAAGAAAGAAAAGATGTAGAAGAAGATGAGGCAGAAGTTGCTCAGCTTGAATCCCTTATTACAAAAAGACTGGCAAGAGGATCTGGTAAGTATGAAGGAAAATTGCCCTTCAAATGTTTCAACTGCAACAAGATTGGTCATTTTGCCTCAAGATGTCTGGAAAGATTTTCAAGGCCAAATCCTAATAGATCAAGATTCTAAAAGAAATGTTACTATGTTCAAGAAGATGATCATGATGAAGGAGTAACAGATGATGAATCTGAGATAGGAAACAAATCTGGAAGTGCCTGGGTGTTTATTGTCATCAAGGAAGAAGATCCAATGCCCATTGAATCTGTCAATCATAAAATGGTAGAAAGGGCTTTGTCTGCTCAAGTTGAAGAAAAGGATGAATGGGTCATTGACAGTGGATGCTCCCACCATATGAATGATGATAAGAACAAGTTCATAAATCCAGAAATATATGAAGGAGGAGTTGTACAATTTGGTGATAATTCTACTGGCAAAATCAAAGGTAGAGGAACTATTTCTTTTGATGGAAAGAACAAAACCAATGATGTTCTGTATGTTGAAGGTCTGAAGCATAATCTTCTCAGTGTTGGAAAGTTGGTGGACAAAGGCTATGATCTCTGATTCAAAAATGGAAAATGCAAGATCTTTGAAAGCTCTGAAACTGAGATTGCATCTAGTACGCAAACAAAAGGTAACATCTTCCACTTGGTTGGTACTGGAAAAAGTTGCTTATTTGTTCAAATTGATCAGAGTTGGTTGTGACATAGAAGAATGTGTCATGTAAATTTTGATAATATCATCAAGATAAGCAACACTCAGATTGTAAGAGATCTTCCATGACTAGTGAAACCTACTAACAGTTTGTGTAAAGAATGTCAGTTGAGTAACCAGAATAGAGTCACATTTAAAGGTAAGTGTTGATCATGATGTTAGTCATAAACAAACATAGAATAAAAGTTACACAACAACCTTTACTCATCTTGAAAGATATGATGAATTCAAAGAATTCATGATCCCAAGTCTCTGTGGATTAGTTCTTAATCTACTAACATTACTCAGTGGTTGTTTTGTGTTGTTGTTTCCATTCAGGGGCCTTACGTTTGCTTATCAATAGGTTCTATTCCGGTAATGATGCTACACAGAAAGGTTATTCTACACAGTATATTTCTTCGAATAGTGTGTCTATACTTAGATCTTTACATGATATTTATCAATTGTACATGCTTTAACTTCAAATATGCTATGAATTTTTAGTTATCTATGAGATGTCTACATATTTCATGTAATTTTCTTTAGATTATCTATTATTTGCAATTGTGATGGTTAATTGTTCTAAAATTAAAAGAAATTGTAAAAGAATACTTCAAATTATGATGAATCTTCAGCTATTGAGCCATATACACACTTGATACTGTCATTAGGAAAAGAAATCAAACCATACTTTCACCAGGATGTTCCACAGCTAGATATAGATGATGCTAACTTCAAAGGATGATGAATGAAAACAATACAAGCAAACTGATGAGCACTCCAAGGGACGCAACTAATCAAATCATGTATCAAGAATCCAAACACAGATTACTTAGGATTTACTATGATTTGTAATCAAAATGGTCTTCTCTTTCATAAAGTATGCAAAAACATGTATGTTTACAATAACTTTGAAATAGGCCCTGATATTTCAGCAAACAAATTTCAATTAAGCTTCTGAATGTTTTAAAACAAGGCATCCCTGCACCTTTTATAGAATAAGGTGAGGGAGTAGTTACAAATGATCTACAATCAAGATTTATTGATTAAGATCAACGGTGCATATTCCTTTTGACTTGGTCAACTATCTCTCATGGCATAGGTTGCCAGCTGGAAACCATCTAGGTAACTTACTTTCTTCTAAGTATCTGATGCAGATGTTTTCCTTGTAGCACATCTTCATCTACTCCTCAAGTTCTTCTTCTTCATCATTATGATCATCATGATCATCACTTTCTATTTCTTCATCATCTTGATGGATATTGCCTTGTATATGGACCTGCATTATCGTCCTAATATTTTCATATGCTTCTACTATTCTTTCAACTTCCCCACCATCCTAAGTTTTGGCTTTGCTGATGGCGTGCTTATGGGCTTGAAATTTATCTTTGAGGGTCTCCAATTTACCCTTCCTATTGCTCAATGTTTCATTATAGTTCTCCACCGTGACTTTGATCCTCATGATCTTGTTCATTGCTTCTTCTGTCAGGTGGGTGAGAGGATCATCAGCCATTGGCTGGAAGTTATCATCCAGAGATTTTATGGCAAAGTCCGCATCTTGGTTCTCAATTTTCCCCTCTACTTTCCCTTCTAAGGCCTCCAAGACCTCTGCTTCATAAGACATCATGTTGTGCAGCTTCATGCTGATATCTCTTAACTTACTATTGCGGTTCTTTAATACATCACATTTAAACTTGATGTCTTTATACCAAATATCTACCAGCATGGCAGTGTTATTATCTAGCACCTAATGGTTTATTAGGATCTGAGGATTAATCCTCTTTATTTTAGTCAAAGAACTCAAAGATTTTTCTAACTGGAATGACCTTCTTTCGGTCTCAGTCTGTACTTTATCAACTTTCCTCCTTGAGATACTCAAAGAATTCCACCTCTGCAAAGAGGCTCTTACTACTTCCTCAGCTCCTGTGAGTGCGGACAGCATCCACTTTCTCATAATAACTGACCCATGCTTCATAAGGTCTAATTTATTAACCTCCACTTGAGAAATTACAATCAATGGGACTGCCTGATCTGATGATGTATTGTCAGGGTTAATCAACCCTTTTATGTATGAATGCAGATGAGCAATGTGCACTTTTTGTTGTTTATTCTTCACCTTTTCTTTCTTCACCCTTTGGGTTAAAGAATCTATTATATCCTTCCCTTCCTGACCTTCTTAGTCTTCATTGGCAAACCCCAAGTCAACTATGGTGATCCAGAATTCTTCTAGGGCTCTTTTGCCTTTCTCTTTCTCAACAATGGGAAGTGCTACCTAGGTAGTCCTTCTGCCTATAGCAAGATCTCTTCTAATGGCAGATGTTAATTTGGCTTTCCTTTTAGGCTTCATGATGGTTTCTGAGAATAATGTTGAGATATCAAATCCCTGAATCTCGAAACTTGATTCTGTACCTAATTCTTTCTCTAGCCATTGAGGTACTTAATCTCTAGATCCTTGGTGTCTGTCATCATCATCATGTCCACCCTGATCTCCAGCATCTGTCTTTGTTCTTGTTGGAGAGGGTGATTTACTTATTTCTTCCCCATGATACTCTTCATGAGGGGGATCCTGTGGTACTTCCTCCTATTGAGGAACTTCTTCTTGTAGAGGTTGATCATGTTGTGTATCTGCATGTTGGTCCTGGACCTGATCTTTCACTTCCTCCTTTTGTGTCTCATCCACTTTAGGAATTTCCTCATCCTGTGCTATATTTGTATCCGTGGATATCATCATGTTTGAACTAGGTGCATCTACTTGATCTTGAATCACATTATGCCCCGCACCTGATACATCTACCTCCTAGGTCTTTAGGTCATCATGACCTGATGTACCCTTATCATTCAAGGTTTCTTGAGTCCGGGGGGCATCATCAACTGATGTATCTTTATCCTCCCCACCCTTTTGTTGGACTTCTACTATTTTTGGTTCAGTAGGTATTTCTTGTTGTTGTTGACCTACATCTGGAGTATCACTCTCCATTTCTATATGTTTGAGTTCCTCAACATTTTATGTTCTTTTAGGTGCACCTACTTGATGTTCAGGACTTACATCCTCTCTGTAGGTTAGGTCTATCACCGCAGAGCTGGTTACATGATCAACCAATTTATCAAGCCCTATTTGTTGGGCTGCCCTCTCTAGGCTATTTTTTTTCTCTTGCTTTGCTTGCTTCAACCCTTCTAATACCACCATCTATGCTAATGGGTTTCCCTGTGGGTTCATGTGAGTGTTAAAGGCAAGGTTTTCCATCTACTGAGAGGCTATGTTCTATACCACCTCATCATCTGATAGGTCAACAGTCTCCTCCAGTGAGAAAGGACCACCTTGACTTGCTCTAACGGCTTGTTTTGCTTGTTCTTCAGCCTTCTCAATGTTAAACTAAATGATGGTAGGAAGTGGCACATCATGTTGCAATTCTTTCCTAAACACTTCACTACCAGCTCCCCTTAATACTATGGGGTCATGTCTTATTTCACCCCTCATAGATGTTCTCTACCTTTTAGGTGGAGATGCCACCAAGGGTGCTTTCCTCTTTCTTGTGACCATCATGGGGTCATCCTCTACAAGCTCTTTATTCACTGGCTCTTCCTCAATAAGGATATCATCTTCCACATTCTGCTATGAGGTTTGGCCCTTATCTTTTACTGTTGCATTCTCCACAACTCGCCTTTGGAGTCTTTTTGTTCTTGGTTCCTCTACTAAAGGCTGTGCAAATGAGGCTGATGCATGTCCTGATGTAGATGGAACTTTAGCTGGTATATCAATTCTTTCAATTATTACCCCCTTAGGTTCACTATCATTCTTCTTATTTCTGAGGGGTCCTTTGCTTTATTTCTAAGGTGGCAGCCTTTCTCCATTCGATTTTCTCTTCTCAATGAGAAAGTCATCATATTCTTCATCTAGAATCTCCTATCTTTTCCTCTTGTTGTCTACTATGATTGCCATACCCTTCTTCTTAAGTATATTGATTTGCTCATTTACCTATGCTTGGGTCAACTATAGCACCCTACCTGTAAACTGATCTAATGAAATGTCTTCAGGTTGCGTAAGGTCAGGGGCTGAAATGGAGTCATTATACACCTTTTTGTCTTCATATTCATTGGCTATGGTTTTTCCATTATCTTTCTTTAATTGTGCAGGCACTAGAATACAATCAAATGTCCTGATCTAATTGAGGGTGAGTCTTTGATATTTTCTTCTGACTTCAGCCTCATCCTCACAGTCAGTCCATAAATCCTCTAAGTTCTTTTGATGAATGGCCTTCCCTATGATCTTTTGCATTCTTCCATAGGGGTCATATGATTTGGCCAATGGAAATGGCTATAAGTTCATCATGTTCAGACTTACTATGGACTTCTTTATATTTTTAGATCAGGGCATATATACCACCCTATAGTTACTGGAAACAAAATTGGAGGAATCTTATTGTTTTCTTTATATGCATCCAGTATTGTTGATACCTATCTTAGAAATTCCATAAGGACTACCCCATCAATAGGGTACCTGGGTAGCATCAATGGCTATCCTTCAAAGAATTCTACTTTAATGTAGGAAAATGTGGCAAACTGGATAAACCATGCACCATGCCTGTATATAACTTCTAGAGCTTCCATGCTCAATCTTTTGGATCTATCCTCCTCCATTGTTCTGACCAGATGCATAGAAAATGCATCATTCACAAATTTGTAATCAAGGAGATAATTTGTTCTTTGCAACTAAGGGGAATGGTCCCATATATGGGCATCATTAATACTACCACCAATCTTTCGTACTGTGGTTAGTGCATCAAATGTACCCTTGTAAGCACATGAATATACCACATATGAACTCATGTAAAATGCACATTCCAGGCCTCCTAGGTTCATCATCTGCATATCTAAAGCATCACTAATGAGCTTAGCCCATAATGGCTTATTGTCTGTATAAAGGCACATCATAATAACTCCATACATCTAATCTTTGAAACTTCTAGCAATAGGCTGGCCTATCACTCTGTTGAGTAGGGCAATCACATACTGATATTCACCATAAAAGTCAAATTTGTACAGGTACACTGGTAATTTGGCCGAGGTAGTTTAAGGGCTATTCTTTGACCTCCACTGATATATTCTCTTTCTTGCAGTCTTCTTGTTCTTTTAATATTCAATCTCCAACTTTTTCATATCCATACTGATTACCTTCTTTCCAAGTGGGAGATTGAAAGTAGTTGCAATCCCTTTGATGGACAAATCTGCATAAACCCTACCATGTTTTTCCACTTTCCTCGTCTATGGGTTGTAATTCTTGGCGTATTCTATTACCAATTCTAGAGCTTCCATGAAATATGGAAATCCAGCTCCATACCACATTCCTGATGTAAACACGACATCCAGTAGGGTACTTTCTTTATCATTATGCATCTTGGATGACCATGCCACTAAATCTGTATTTCCCTGATGAGTATCTCCAATAACACCATACTTGAACTGCACTCCTTTAGGCTAAGCAAACATAGGTTTAAGAAATTCAGACTCAGACCAGTTCCTCCTGATGTCTGCCATGGATTCCTGCAATGAACACGATTGGTCTTACCATTTGATATTCACATGCATGCATACAATATTGTACTTTTACGGCATCATGCATACTATACTTATTAATCTCTATTTCATCATGATATGCATAATCTATAGTCTCAAACCACATGAAAAGTATACTACCTAGACATGTAGAAAACGACAACAGAAGGGTTTTTAATTACTTACCTGATAACGCTTATCTCCTGAATTAAGATGGTGATTACAGAAAAGGGGCCCAGATATCGGTGATAATCACGTGTTCTTTTCTGCTGCAAGCTGTATGCGTCCATAGGTAGCTCGTATGAGGGTTTGAACGTCTGCTCTGTAAATTCTTGTTTCTTCACAAGGTAAATGCAAAATGACCTTGGAAATTCACTTTTAAACTCATTTATTAGGTCAATTAGGGCAAAACCAGATTAAATTGATCAAAACCATTGATCTTATGAACAAAATCTATGGATGTTGCCAGGTGTGCGCATCGCATTCGCAATCGGCGGGAACCACCTACTGCATTTATGTGCATTAAATGTTACGAGACAAGGGGAGGGGGTGATCTTTGGAAGATCAAGTGATATTCAAAATATCGAGTGATATTTGGAATATGACACCCTCTGTGTAATATGACCATCCGCCTTGAGCGGCAACACTGATGAGCTTGGATCAGGTGATATTTAGAATATCAGGTCATGTTTTGAAAATCAAGGGATGTTTAAAATGTTAGGTGATGTTTTAAGATGACCCCCTAAAACTAAAGTGACCCCCTTTCGAAAGATTAGGATGACGTCACCATCATATTGTGTAAAAGGGGGTGATCATTAGAAATATACCTCCACGAGGTAAAAAGGGTGATGATGTCATCGTCAGGGTGATTTCCTTTGTTCATCAGGATTGATGATGTCATCAGCATATTGGCTCTAGGGTGATATTTTGCAACAGGGTGATATTTGAAAGATTGGGTGATATTCAAAATATCAGGTTATATTTGAAATATGACCTCGACAAAATATATGAAGCTATTTGACTGGTAAAAATCACTACCACGTAAAATTGACATCTAGAGCATCAAACCAAATGATTATTAGGTGATAAAATTGGATTGGGGTGATCTTTCATAAGATGACTGATGTTAAGAAATATGACCCCCCCTCAGAATATTAGGTTTGACCAAGACTTTGACTCATCATGACTTTCACTCCCTAAGGAATATTAGGGTGATCCAAAAGGCAAACCTGCATGAAATTTTGTACTCTTTCCTATCATGAGGTTATTGATATGAAATATTAACTTTGACAAACTGACCTCATCATGATGACATACCCATCTCCCTTATGCAGGATCATTTGCATGACTTACTTTTACCAGACCACCAAGAAGCAGAAAAAAAACACAAGCCAAGCAAGGCAAAAATTTGGGTCCCTGTTTTGTCAAGTCAAAATAGGACATGTTGTGTAACGACACAACAACTTGCCACCAAAGAAAACAAAGAAATTCCAATGATTCAAGTGAGGTGATCACATTCATCTATAGTATTCTAACTCTTTCTAAGTATAAGCATCATAAACTTTCTAAATGATAAAGTTTTCATCATGGCAACAATGCTAACAAAGGATCAGGTGTGTGCAAATGATTAATTATCCTCATCTTGAAAGCAAGTTGAAAACATGAGTAACTGATGTTAAGCTACATAGTTTAGGAGCATCCCTCATAGCCAACCTAGATAGAGCCTTGCTCCTAGCAGGCGTCCATAGTCTCAGCAAGGTTATCTATACAATCTCCCTAAGTAAAGCCCCACTACTAGCAGGCGTCTATAGCCCCGGTAGAGTTACTTAGATGGCCTAATTTATTTCTTTTCTAATTTTTCAATATTTTGTATTTTGTAAATCTGATGTCATCATGTAAGTTCAATGTGCAAGGTATGGTCACTTGCTGATTTAGGTTGGAGATTGTATTGGTAGCAAGGGAGTCCCTTTAGATTTTTCACTTAACACCTATACTTGTGTGTTCAACAAATCCAAGGCTGTTAGGTGAGTCATTGTGAAAGAGTCACTTTGGTCAAGAAAAGGCACCCTGATGAAAAGATATCACAGACATGATCATAAGTACTTCTCAGAATGAATCATAACATATATATAAATGTGTTCTCATCACTTGAATCCTAACAATTTAGTTGTTTTCTAGGGTGATGAGCTACATCATCTTGATTAACCAAAACAAAAACTCAACAAGAAAACAAAACAAAACACAAAATAAAAAAAAATTGTACAAACAACTATACAAGTATACACTATGATACACATGACTGTCATGAAGCTAACTTAGGCTTGGAAATAATGTTTGAGGAATTCTCCATTAACTAGTAATGGGACATCCTCACCTGTCAAGTTTTTAAGCCTGTAGGTGTTGTCTCCTAATATTTTAGAAATTTGGAAGAGACCTATCCATAGTTTATCAAACTTTCCATGATCTCCCTTCCTCTCATGTGCTTTGTCCCACATCAGGACTAAATCTGAGATCTTGAAGGCTTTAACCCTGGCTCTTTTGTCAAACTAGCATTTGACAGCAGCCTGATGTTTGGCAAATTGATCAATTACCTGACTTCTTTTCTTTTCCAGATGCATCAATTCAAGCAACTTGACTTCTTGCTTATTGTCTATGCCTAGGTACTCTTGTGGAAATTGCAGTGTAGGAATCTTTAGGTTAATAGGGAGGATGGGATCCACCCCATATACTAAGTGAAAAGTTGAGTTTCCTAATGTAACCTTATTCCTAGTTCTGTCTACCCATAACGTATATTTCAGAAGGGTGTTCCACTCCCTAGGGTTCTTTTCTATTAACTTTTTTATGATATTTAACAAATTTTTATTGGTGGATTCTGCTAATCCATTCCCTTGGGGATAATAGTTGGAGGAGAACTTCAGTATGATCCCATAATCAAAAGACCAGCTTGACATTTTTGTTGAAGCAAAAGCAGACCCATTATCACATACCAGAGCATAGGGAACTCCATACCTGGTGACTATATTACTTTCTAGAAATCTGATGACATCTTCAGCATTGCAGGTCTTGCTACTGACTGCTTCAGTCCACCTGGTACAGTAGTCAATAATTGTTAAGACATACTTGTGGCCTGAAGATGATGGAGGATTAATTGGTCCTATGAAGTCCATGCCCCATTAAGAAAATGGGTGGATCTCCATCACTGGCTGCAAAGGTTGAGAAACATATCTCTCTCTGTTAGCAGCAACCTGACATACATGACAGCATTTACTATGTTCAGCAATATCCTTAAAAATTGTGGGCCAATAGTATCCTGCCCTGAGGATAGCATGAGTAGTGGCCAAGGATGACCCATGTGTTGTTCCAAACTTGTCATGTAACTCTAATAATACCTTGTCTTCTTCTGGCCTTTTTAGGCATCTTAGGTATATCCCTTCATAATTTTTCTTGAAAAGGACTCCCCCTTTCATCATATACTTCTGTGACCTTATTTTTAGGGCTCTCCTTTGTGAGGCTTGTAGTCTTGGAGGACATCTTCCAGTAATCAGGATGTGCCTGATGTCTGAGTACCATTCTCCATTGTCCTTAGCATTAATAACATACTGCTGACTCATGATATTGGGGTCAATCTTTGATATCATTTGGCTTAAATCCTGTCCTCTTACTAGCTTCATGGGTGTAATGTCCATGTCATATTCTTGTAGGATAGTGATCCACTTAGCCCTTTTTTCACCTGGTTCACTCTTCATTAATAGCATTTTCACTGCTGCATCAGGTACCATAGTAATCACTTTACTTCTCAGGATATAGTGCATGAACATCTTTACTACTCTGACCAAAGCGAGTGATTGCCTTTCAACATCCATATATCTTAGTTCTGCATCTTTGAAAGGGCAGCTCATGAAGGCTATGGGATTTTCTTCCTTTTCTTCATTTCTCTGTGTTAGCACTACTGCATAGGTATGCTATGAAGAAAATGAATAAATATAGAAGTCCCTGGTGTAGTCTGGACTAATCAGAACTAGAGCATCTGATATAGCTTTTTTTATGTCCTCAAAAGCTACTCTAGCTTCTGGTGTCCACTCAAGTTTTGTGTCCTTCTTGAGCATGGCATTTAAAGGTCTAACAATTTCTGCGAAGCCAGTGATAAACTTCCTAACAAAATTAATCTTACCAAAGTAAGATTTGAGTTCCTTTTTGCTTCTAGGAAGCTGTATTTTCATAATGGACTCCACCCTATCAAGATCAATGATAATCCCATTTTCAGTTATCAGGTGGCCTAGTAATTTTCCTGTTGTTACCCCAAATATGCATTTCTTGGGGTTCAGGGATATCCCATATTGTTCACATTATTTAAGTACATTTATGAGATCTTCTACATGGTTTCCTCTATCTTTAGAGAATATTGTTAAGTCATCCATGTATATGACTATGCATTTTCCTATTAAGCCTTTGAAGGCTATGTCCATTGCTCGCTGGAATGTTTCTCCAGCGTTGATTAACACAAACGGCATGCGCCTGTAGGCGAATATCCCCCACTTTGTGGTGAAGGCAGTTTTCAATCTATCTATTTTGTCCACCATTACCTGGTTATAGCCTAAGAAACCATCCAGAAATGACATCATTTTAGCACCGTTCACAATTTACAGGACCTCATCTAAGGAAGGTAAAGGATAATTATCCTTCTCAGACGCTCTGTTCAGATTCCTGAAGTCCACACATAGTCTGATGTCTCCATTTTTCTTCCTCACTGGAACCAGGTTTGCTACCCAAGTGGAGTGCCTCACATGAAATATGATCCTGGCATTTAATAGTTTCTTAACCTCCTCAAAAATAATGGGTTCTAGCAAAGCATTGATAGGCCTTTGCTTCTGTCTAAAAGGCTTGGCATCTGGCTTGAGGGGTATGGTGTGAGTGATGACTGATGTGTCATATGTTTTTAGCTCATCATAAGTCCAGGCAATGACATGGATGTAATCTTTGAGAGCTTGGGTGATTCCTTCCAACTCTTCTTCAGTGCAAACTTTCCCTATCAGGACATTTTTCTTTTCATCATTCTATCCAATATTAACCTGTGAATATTGTCCTCCATCAGCTTTTGGAAGATCCTTCTATTTCAACATGTTGTCCAGATCAAATGCTCTCTCTAGCTCTATCATTCCCTTAGGAATCTTATTACTAGGCAACTCTAAGATTTCTTCCTCTTCCCAGACATGATCCTCTACATTGTTCTCATCTATGATCTGCGCATCAAATATATCCTTGTTGGAGATGAAATCTAAGATATGCTGATCATCATCGACTACTTAGAGGTTGGTCACATGGTTAGGCATAGAAGGTACTGATATCAGCTCTACTGAAAATCTTTTTAAACCAGAAATAGACAGTGGCTCCAACGTGCTAGTAGCCTGGGCTAAAGTATCTGCCCTATGATTCTATTCTCTGGGTACATGGGTGATATTAAATGCATCAAAGTCTTCAATCAGGTCCCACACCCTGTGTCTATAATTAGATAGTTTTTTACAATTGTAGGAGTAGATTCCTCTTACTTGTCTCACTACTAATTCTGAGTCTCCATAGACATGCAAAATTTTCACTTTCTTCTTAAGGGCAAATAGTATCCTATGAATTAGAGCTTCATACTTTGATACATTGTTGGTACAGGGGAACTATAGTCTATATGCTTCTAAGTAGGATTTTCCAGATGGATCAATGAGATCTATCCCTACTCCAGCTCCTTGTTTTGATTTGGATCCATCAGATCTAAGGATCCATGGCTTATCTTCAGCCAAAGGCTTATCTGAGCCTTCTCTTTTCTTTGCAGCTCTGGTAGCTGCACCACTTGATATCCACTTTAACTTAGGTATCTCAGCTTTCTCAGACTTCATCTTTCCTTTCTCTGTGAAGCTAATGTTTCTTCTTTCTTTCTATCATTAGAAGGACAATCTTCTGAACTAGGCAACATATGCCTTTTCAAAATATGTAAACATAGTGAACAAGTAGTTTCTAAGTGAGGTGCCTCATGTAACCTTCAGAAGCCTTCAATCAAGACATCCTATGGGGATCTCTGCTGCTCTGTTATCTTCTAGATTTCTTTTGACAGAAACTCTTCAAATTTAGACAGATTGCTGCCTCTATCTTCATCAGATAACTCGTAATCTGATTGAACTAAACAATCACTCCCTGGGGTGATTTTCTTTTTCTTCTTAACATTACTTTGGTTGCATACCAGGATCTCTTCTATCACCTGAACATGACCTTCATCCTATTGTATAAATTCTCATGTTCCTGCAGAAGACAGACAAAAATCAGTGTCACTATCAATGTCTGTAGAACTTACCTTTGATGATGATGATGATATTGATTCATCACTGCACGCTTGTTCTAGCTCCATCATATCTATGCATGCTTCACAAGTCCTCTCAGAATGTGACTCATTATGCAACCTACACCACCCATCTATTAGAATATCATTAATAGGTATTTTCAATAATTGACATCGCTTCCCCTGTTTAGATAAATGCATCTTGAAATTCCTAAAGTGATCTACCTCATTTTCATTCTCAAGGTTACTATCAGATTCTACAATTGTTTTGTCATCTTCAGGGTCATCATCATGATGATGAACATTATACATCAGGATTTCTTCTATCGTGACAGTCTAGGGTCTAATGGAGTAGACTTCGGGTTCCACATCCACGTACATGATCTCATTAGTTTTGTTATATTCGATGATCATGTGCTTCATTCGGGGCTCAACATCTATTCTTATTTGATTTGGTATCCCTTTCTAGGGCAACCACATGAGACTAAAATCTATGGACATGTATCCATTAAGGGTTTTAGACCAGTCCCTGCTGAGTAACATCCCATAGGTATCAGGTATGTCAACTACCTGAATATCAATATAATACTAGATTATGGGATCCAATGCTAGCTGCATGTGAAAGTGAGTCAACTCTCCCACCACACTTACTTCTGTTTTATCCAATTGTGTCACTTTCTTTAACAATTTAGCAGGATGTAATCCTAAAGCATTGGATATGGAGAGGGGAATTACATTCGTAGATGCTCCTGAGTCTACTAAATAGTTGTGTAGGTTTTTGTTGAACATCCTTATGGTAAGGAGGAATGGAGGTGACTCACTCTTATCTCTATATAAGGTCATGTGGGAGGTCTCTGCAGCTTAAACAGTAGCTAGCACCTTGTGTTTGACATTATTGTCTCTAGCAGCATGATCCTTACTACCAGACTGACTTGGGGGATGACTATCCTCTTTCGAAGCAGAATCATCTAGTGATTTCATAAATGCATTCTTAATGGCAAGGGTTTTAAGCAATTCTGACAAAGATAAGTTGATTTTAATCTTTTTCATCTCATCAGCCAAATAAGTGACTAAATTATTAGATTCATGAGATAGACCCACAGCCTTTGATGTTGTATTTGGTGAGGCTAAATATTGAGCATTAACCTTGGGAAATCTAGGTTTATTACTTGGGATCAGGAGGTGTATTGAAATTGTTCAAAGGCAAGGAAGTGGTCAAAGGACCAGTAGGTCTATTGGCATTATTTCTTAGGTTGTAGTTATGTTTGCCCTGATATTGCTATTGGTAGGCATGTACCTCCTCATGTTCATTTGAGGGCTCATTTTCATCTTCAAAGGGGAAAACATAATTTGACTCAAAAGCCATGGATGATTCCTCACATGTCAGGGTGTAACCTTGGTGAGCAAGCATTGTCTGCTGATAAGGATTATGAGTGTAACTTTCCAGCACTAAGATAGAATCATATCCACAAGGAACAAGTTCATTTCCTTCTGCATGAGGTTGATTTCCTGAAGTATTGGACACTTCAGTCTGGAAAATACTAGCAGCAATTCTGAACTGAGGACAGTCTAACTCTGCATGTGCATTGGTGTTATGAATTCTGCACTAGTTAGTGAGGGATGCCTCTGCAAGGTTGACTCTAGTAGTCTGTTTGGGTTCACTAGGAGGTTGGTTGTCTAAGGGTGATGGCAAAGAACCATTGTTTGGCCTAGTGTTCCACACTCTAGGCTGTCTTGGAGGATTATTGTTGCCATTATTGTTGTTATAGTTATTGTTATACCCCCTATCAGGATAATTTTGTCAATCATTGGTATAGCCTCTATTCTGATTAGGTTGAGAGTAGAAGTTTTGACTCCTCAAGTGAGTAATATCAGTTGTAAGTTTCCTTAACTGAGCTGATATTTCCTTACTTTCTTCTTTCTCCTTCTAAACCTTAGCCACTACATTTTCTATTAAGGGCTTAAAGAAAGAAGATTAATTGTTATTGTTGTTTTGATCTACAACCTGAGGTGCCTGTATCTGTCTAGGATAATGTATCATCTAGCCATTTCCATTTGGAGGTGGCATGATACTCAGTGGAGGTATTTACAATAGGGCTGGCATCATAGCTAGAGGCATCATGGCTCCATTTGGCTATTGCTGGGCAAGATATGTTGCATAATTAGGAAGTGTGGGAAATGCAATGTTTGGTGTAGGAGCAGGAACTAGCTGCTGGCTGACCTTAATAGCTTCTTGGAAAGCTAGTGTCAAAGTTGTGACATTAGGATGTGTTCTCCTAATAAACATGGAAGTTGAAGGATCTAGAGCTGAATAATATATGCTCCTTGCAGCCTCATCAGTTACAATATAAGGGGTAACTAACTTAGATAGCATTTTCTAGAACCTAGCATTGAAGTTGGCAATAGGTTCTCCTTCAAATCTTTTAATTGTGGCGAATAGGTGATAGTTCATTGAAGGATCGATAGGTATCTTGAACCTATCAGTGAAAGATTTCTCGAGGATGGCCCATGATCCAACTAAACCCTGACCAAGACTAATATACCAATTATAGGCTTCTTCCCCTAAGGAAAAAGGAAATAATTTGTATACAACGTCCTGATGCTCTATTATGGCCCTACAACAGGCTTCTTTGAAAGTTCTGATATGATCATCCGCATCCTGATATGGATGGTACTTCAGACAGATTTTATCCAGATTCTTTGGTAAAGCATGATATGCATTGAAAGTTAAAGGTGATTCTATTGCAAAGAATGACATTGCAACTGGGGGAGGTTGAACTTGAGGTATGACCAGTTGAGGTTGAACCTGAGTTGTGATCGATGATCCTGTAGGTATTTGCAAACTAATAGGAGTTACAAGAGGATGTTCTGGTGATACTCCTGATGCACTAGAACTAGGTGTGTGATGGATGTCTATAGTTCTAGGTCTAAATCCTCTAACAGGTAACTCTTTGAAAAGTTCAATGGATCGGGACCTGGTATTTAGCCTGTGAGCCAGGATTTCTCAAATTTAAGGAAAATTGGCTGGCTGACTGTAAAGATCAGTTGGAATTTATCAGGAAAGACTATATTTATGGTCAAAAAGTGAGACTGACTGGATATTTATGAAATATTTGCACGAACAATGCAAATATGAGGTGATATTTAGGTCTGGTGACACTTGCAACTAGATATCAGGTTTCTAAGGTTCATTACCTCAAAGCTTTGACAAATTTACCTAAAATAGGACTAATCTTTGCAACTTCACAATGATTTACCACAAAGCTTGCAACATTTATGATTAATTTTGAAAACTTCACAAATGATTAGCATGTACAAGCATAAAACAACGAATCTTTGCATATGACTTGAAATTCAGAGGTATTTCAGTGTTACCTTACTATCCGCATCATCAAATTTGATAAAATTTACTGATGATAAGCTTCTGGTCTCTGGCCCTCCTTCTACCACTAATTTATGTTGATCATGATGTTAGTCATAAACAAACATAGAATAAAAGTTACACAACAACCTTTACTCATCTTGAAAGATACGATGAATTCAAAGAATTCATGATCCCAAGTCTTTGTGGACTAGTTCTTAATCTACTGACGTTACTCATTGGTTGATGTGTGTTGCTATTTCCATTCAGGGGCCTTACGTTTGCCTATCAATAGGTTCTGTTTCTATAATGATGCTACACAGAAAGGCTATTCTACATAGTATATTTCTTCAAATAGTATGTCTACACTTAGATCTTTGAATGATATTTATCAATTGTACATGCTTTAACTTCAAATATGCTATAAATTTTTAGTTATCTACGAGATGTCTACATATTTTATGTAATTTGGTTTTGATTATCTATTATTTTCAATTGTGATGGTTAATTGTTCTAAAATTAAAAGAAATTGTAAAAGAATACTTCAAATTATGATGAATCTTTAGCTATTGCGCCACATACACACTTGATACTGTCATTAGGAAAAGAAATCAAACCATATTTTCACCAAGATGTTCCACAGCTAGATACAAATGATGCTAACTTCAAAGGATGATGAATGAAAACAATACAAGCAGACTAATGAGCACTCCAAGGGATGCAGCTAATCAAAGCATGTATCAAGAATCCAGACACAGATTACTTAGGATTTACTATGATTTGTAATCAAAATGGTCTTCTCTTTCATTAAGTATGCAAAAACATGTATGTTTACAATAACTTTGAAATAGGCCCTATTATTTCAGCAAACAAATTTCAATTAAGCTTCTGAATGTTTTAAAACAAGGCATCCCTGCACCTTTTATAGAATAAGGTGAGGGAGGAGTTAGAAATGATCTACGATCAAGATTTTTCAATTAAGATCAACTGTACATATTCCTTTTGACTTGGTCAACTGTCTTTCGTGGCACAAGTTGCCAGCTAGCAACCATCTAGGTAACTTACTTTCTTCTAAGTATCTGATGCAGATGTTTTCCTTGTAGCGTATCTTCATCTACTCCTCAAGTTCTTCTTCTTCATCATCATGATCATCATGATCACCACTTTCTGTGTCTTCATCATCCTAATGGATATCGTCTTGTATATGGACCTGCATTATTGTCCTGATATTTTCATATGCTTCTACTATTCTTTCAACTTCCCCACCATCCTAAGTTTTGGCTTTACTGATGGTGTGCTTATGGGCTTGAAATTTATCTTTGAGGGTCTCCAATGTACGCTTCCTATTGCTCAATATTTGATTATAGTTCTACACCCTGACTTTGATCCTCATGATCTTGTTCATTGCTTCTTCTGTCAGGTGGGTGAGAGGATCATCAGCCATCAGCTGGAAGTTATCATGCAGAGTTTTTATGGCAAAGTTCACGTCTTGGTTCTCAATTTTCCCCTCTACTTTCCCTTCTAAGGCCTCTAGGACCTCTGCTTCATAAGACATCATGTTGTGCAACTTCATACTAATATCTCTTAACTTACTGCTACACTTCTTCAATACATCACATTCAAACCTGATGTCTTTATACCAAATATCTACAAGCATGGCAATGTTATTATCCAGTACCTGATGGTTTATTAGAATCTTAGGATTAATCCTCTTTATTTAACTCAAAGCACTCAAGGATTTTTCTAACTGGAATGACCTTCTTCTGGTCTCAATCTGTACTTTATCAACTTTTCTCCTTGAGATACTCAAAGAATTCCACCTCTGCAAAGAGGCTCTTACTACTTCCTCAGCTCTTGTGAGTGTGGACAACACCCACTATATCATAATAACTGACTCATGCTTCATAAGTTCTAATTTATTAACCTCCACTTGAGAAATTGTAGTAAATGGGACTGCCTAATCTGATGACGTAATGTCAGGGTTAATCAACCCTTTTATGTAGGAATGCAGCTGAGCAATGTGCTCTTTATGCTGTTTATTCTTCTCCTTTTCTTTCTTCACCCTTTGGGTTAAAGAATCTATTATATCCTTCCCTTCCTGACCTTCTTGGTCTTCATTGGCAAACCCCAAGTCAACTGTGGTGATCTGGAATTCTTCTAGGGCTATTTTCCCTTTCTCTTTCTCAATAATGGGAAGTGCTACCTGGTGGTCCTTCTGCCTGTAGTAGGATCTCTTCTAATGGTAGATGTTAATCTAGCTTTCCTTTTAGGCTTCATGATGGTTTCTGAGAATAATGTTGAGACATCAAATTCCTGAATCTCAAAACCTGATTTTGTACCTATTTCTTTCTCTAGCCATTGAGGTACTTGATCTCTAGATCCTTGGTGTCTGTCATCATCATCATGTCCACCCTGATCTCCAGCATCTATCTTTGTTCTCAGTGGAGAGGGTGATTTACTTATTTATTCCTTATGATACTCTTCATGAGGGGAATCTTGTGGTACTTCCTCCTGTTGAGGAACTTCTTCTTGCGGAGTGTGATCCCGTTGTGTATCTGCATGCTGGTCCTAGACTTGATTTTATACAACGAAGCATCATGACTCCAAAAGTATGTTACACTGATGACTCCACTTCGCTCTACCTTTGGTGAGACCCACCTAATCGATGAGCACTTATAGGCCCTAGTCGATGCGCCAATGAAACAACATCCTCAACGAGACTTTCACTATTGGTAAGGATTTCTCTAGAGTTACTAACAAACTGATCACTCTAATGTCACTTCCGACCTCTACTCGTCAGCATGACAATTGCTATTAGCCACCTTAGGGTTTGCTATGCCGATACGCCATCGCATAGTCTACCTTCTCCAAACCCTAGCACATGGAGATGCTAGGTCAACCTACTGTGTGAAATGCACTGTCTGGATCCTGTACACCACTGAACAATGGAACAAAATAGAAAATAAAAGAAAATATTTATACAACGAAGCCATTTCACTGATTTCAACATAAATCTAACTAGTGGAATGCTTCATGATAACATACAACAACAAAATGGAAAGCACAGAGAGAATGGAAATCTACAGCTATACAAATTGCAATTACAGGAAACAAAAATCGAATTGATAGAACAGAATGACTCTATTTCTCCTTAGCACAATCACAATTACATTCGATCACACTCTTTCTTTGATGTGATTACAATGATCATTTGGTTCATTCCTCTAGGTATTTATCAACTTTCCCTGAGGAATACCAAACTGACTCCAAGTGGCTGGGAGACAACTGTCTAAAATAGCCTCCAAGTGCCCTACTATCCTATTTTGGCATTATGCAGTTACAATTTGACAAAAGTGTCCTAAGTCACTTGGGACTTACAAAATGATCCTAGATACAAACTGAAATGAAAATGTATTAGTCAAATAGACCTTATTACAAAAGAAAACATGATTTTCTAGGTGCTTCTGCACCAAACTATTAATGGGAAGAATAGGACTAAGGATGTCCTCTATGTCAAAGGGCTAAAACACAATCTTCTCAGTGTTAGTCAAATGTCTAGTAAAGGTTATAATCTCACCTTTCATGCCAAGGGTTGTGAAATCAGAAAGGCAAGGTTTGGAAAACTAGTTGTAGAAGGTATCAAGACATATGGTGATATCTATCATCTGAAGGAGGTAAATGGAAGAACATGTTTGTTGGCTCAAACCAGTGAGTATTGGCTATGGTACAATAGAATGGGACACAACAATTTTGATAATATGGTAAGGATCAACTCTACTCATGCAGTGAGAGACATGCCCAAGATAATCAAGCCTGTAAACATACTATGCAAGGAGTGTCAAATGGCAAAGCAAACAAAGACAAATTTCAAAAGAAAGGAGTACTCTTCTTCAATGCCATTGGAGCTGATTCACACTAATCTATGTGGCCCTAAAATAGTGAAGGGTCAACAAGGTGAGAGGTATTTTATGTTGCTTATTGATGATTATTCTAGAATGACTTGGGTTACTTTCTTAAGAGAATAATTAGATGCCCTTGATAAATTTAAGGTGTTCAAAGCTATGGTTGAAAATGAAGTGGATGCTAAGATCAAGTTCTACTTCAAATGAATTTGAAAGGTTTTGTGAATATCATGGTATTAGGAGACATCTGTTAGCTCCTAGGACCCCTCAGCAAAATAGGGTAGTTGAAAAGAAGAATAGGACTGTGCATGAGATGTCTAGGGAAATGTTGAAAGATGCAGATCTTCCTGATATGTACTGGAAGGAGGCAATTCACACTGTTATCTATCTAATTAACAAAGTACAACTGAGGGTCAATAGCACTACTTGACCCCTTACGATCTATGGTATGGAAGACCTCCCACTATCAAATACTTTAGGATCTTTGGCAATAAATGCTATATCAGAAGAGATGAAGAAGACCTAGGAAAGTTTGATTCAAGAAGTGCTGAATGAATCTTTCTTGGTTACTCAACCAGAAGCAAGGGTTATAGATGCTACAACAAGGGGTTGGGAAAGATGATTGAAAGCACAAAAGTCAAGGTAGATTAAGACCTATATCAGATCTCACAAGAATCAGAGGACTCTGAATCTGACATCTTTCCATGCATTGAAGATGAAGAAGAAGTGAAAGAAGAAAAGGATCAAGAACTAGAGTAGATGCCTAATACTCTAGCAAAGTATGTTTAGGACCACTCAGTAGATCAGATCATTAGAGATAAGGATGAAGGTATGTAGACAAGGAGAAGGCTTGCTAGGACACATGAGAAAGTAAACGTGTGTTTGTTATCAAAAGTAGAACCCAAAACCTTCACTAATGGTAGCAAAGATGATGGATGGATAAAGACAATGGAAGAAGAATTTGATTAGATTGAGAAGAATCAGACATTGGAATTGGTTCCCAGACTAGCCAATAAGAATGTTATTGGAACAAAGTCGCTGTTCGAGAACAAGTTGAATGAAGAAGGTGAAGTTGTAAGGAACAGAGAAAGATTAGTAGGCAAAGGATACACACAAGTTGAAGGCATCGACTTTGATGATACTTTTGCTCTAGTAGCCAGGATGGAGGCAATCAGAATGTTCCTTGCTCTTTCTACTCATAATAACTTTAAGGCATATCAGATGGATGTTAAGTCATCTTTTTTGAATAGTGACCTAGAGGAAGAAGTATTCATTGAACAACTAGATGGTTTTCAGATATTAGAAGATATAGACATGGTGTGAAGACTTAGGAAGGCTCTATATGGTCTCAAGAAAGCACCTAGATCTTGGTATGCTAGGTTGGATAAGTACTTACTTCAACAGGGGTTCAAGAAAGGTACTATAGATATCAATCTTTACATCAAGGAAGAAGGAGACATGATATTGATAGTTACAGTATATGTTGATGACATCATCTTTGGTGGAGATGATTATATGTGTAAGAGATTTGCAGAGGAGATACATAAAGAGTTTGAGATGTCTATGATTGGTGAGATGACTTTCTTCCTTGGACTTCAAATTGCTCAGCTAAATGGTGGTATCTTTATTTCTCAAGCTAATTATGTCAAAGAATTGTTGAAAAAGTTTGGTATGGAAGATTCAAAACCAGTGAGTACTCCCATGGTCACTGGATGTCGCTTGAGCAAGGATGATGAGTCTCTAGTGTATCAGACTTCCTATAGATCTATGATTGAAGGATTGTTGTACCTAACTGCTTCTAGAGCTGATATTATGCATGCAATATGTGTGGTTGCCAGATATCAAGCCAATCCCAAGAAAACACATGAGAAGGTAGTGAAAAAAATATTTAGATTTTTGAAAGGAACTCTAGATTATGGTTTATGGTATCCAAAAGATAATGACTTTTATTTGAGTGCCTACATTGATGTTGATTGGGCTGGTTGTGTTGATGATTGAAGGAATACAAGTGGCAATGCTTTCTTTTCAGGAAGTAGATTAGTTTCATGGTAGAGAAAGAAGCAAGATTCAGTGTCCTTATCAACTGTAGAGGTAGACTATATTGTAGCAGCATTTTGTTGTATACAGGTGTTGTGGATGAAGCAAACCCTAAAGGATATCATGGTATTGTATGATGAACCTATTCCTATTTTGTGTGAAAATACAAGTGCTATCAATATTTCCAATAATTTTAGTGATGCATTCTAGAACCAAGCATATAGCAATCAGGTATCACTTTTTGAGAGAGAAGGTTGTAGATAAGGAAGTGAAGTTGGAATATGTTCCAACAAAGGATCAAATTGCAGATATTTTAACAAAGACTCTTAAAAAGTATACTTTTGAGGATCTCCGACAAAGATTAGGGGTAATTGCCCCTACTTCTTGCTAGATGCATAGTGGTGCATCTGTCCAGGGGGAGTTTATGTTATTTCTTATTCCTGGACTGATGATGGCTACCTCTCAGGGGGAGCTAGTAGTGGTTGCTAATGATAGGGGGAGTTTGTTTACTGTAAGAAGTTGTGCCCTAAGGATGAAGAAGTTGCCCTTTGTCCTTGATGTCAAAGGGGGAGAAATATGCAGGTATGTGTTGCTATCAATGCTAATGGGGAGATTGTTACACATATGGGTCCTAGGGTTGTCATTGATGTCAATACTATCACAAGTTTGTCATTGATGTTAACACTATCTTGGATGTGTGATGGTGTTCATGGTTGGATGTCATGTTGACTATAATGAGGTTACTGAAGTTCACACGTGGTTGGATGTCATGTTCCTTTAGAAGATACATGGGAATTAGAAGTTCATGGTTGAATGTCATGTCCTATCCAGTAGAGAAGATACAGTTCATGGTTGGATGTCATGTTGAATATAATGTGGTTACTAAAGTTCATGGTTGGATGTCATGCCTTGATTAGTATAGAGTTGAGTATGAAGATGTGTTGCTGATGTTGGGAAAATGTTAGTGGTGGCCTAAATCATATTGTATGATCTCTCCTACTACTCCTAAGAATGCATGTGTTGATTCAAAGAAGGTGTGGCCTCAAGAAATTGGTGATAGTTTCTGCTACAGGATGATTGCCTTTGAAGACTGTCTAGGAGATTGGTCCGCATTCCTCCACATTTGTAGATATGGCTATGTGGTTTTGGAACTATGTTCAAGGTACAGTGAAGGTGATAATTCCAAATTTTCAGACCATTTTTCCTTCTACTGTGAAAGTTATGCATCATAGAGTATCATCATGTGGTCTGGCAGAGTGAAGTGGTGTTAAAACCTATTGGAATGCTCAACATTCCCTTAGAAGTGAATGGTTGCCTTTATGGTTTTGTGGATATGTTAATGGATGTGCATTACATGCCTCCTTGTAGTTTCAAGTTTCTTGGTGGTCTGCAAGCTTCGTTTTTCAATGGCAGTAAGTTGTAGAGTGTTCTAGATGACTTGTTGTTCTTAGATTTCATGGTTGAAGATGTGTGGAACAAATCTTTGATGTGTAGAGATAAAGGAGTGTTTGGAGATGTTGTATGAGTCATGTAGACTCATCTAGAAGAGTTTCATAAAGATCTTTATTATTTCTAGTACCGCACAAGGTTTTCAAGTTGTTGTGGTTGTTATGCTTCAAGTTTTATGTCTTTGCTTAAGGTTGTCCTATTTTCAAATGAGTAGAGTGTGTGGATGTAATTCCTTGATGTTTGATGTTATGAATAATATTTTAGACTTGAATAAGCAAGTGTTGATGTCCACAAGGCATGGGTTTTCTATTGGTGTAGCGTGTAGTCTTGTTTAGGACTTGTCCTCCACATTTCATGATGTGTGTTGTTTGAATGACTTGTAAATGTATTTTTCATGTTGTCTCTCACCGACAAGAAATATAATCAATGTAATATCATGTATAAATTGTAAATCAAATTGAGTTAGGCAAGGTGTGATTGCAAAGTGATTGATAAGGTTCGCAAGAAATAAAAAGAGCAGAATGACTGCATTATGATGTGTGACTGAAGGAGAACAAGAAGAAGTTGTAGATGCTATCCTGATCCATCTTGAAGACATATCTGTGATAGTGATCAAGTGTAGAGTGTGCCTAACTGATTTGATCATCAGAAGAAAGTGTGAAGTGGTAGAATTGCAATCATCAAAGGTGTGAAATTCAATGTCAATTTTCAGATAGTAGGACTATCATACCGTAATATTTTGTGAGTTTGTTCTTAATTCACGGAGTAGTAGATTCCTTGGGAGTGACCCTAAAACAAAGTATTCAGGGAGTAGTAGCTTCCTTGGTAGTGACCCTAAATAAAAGTTTTCAAGGAGAAGTAGCTTCCTTGGGTTGTAGCCCTAAAACAAAGTTGTTATTTTGAGCTTCATATATTGTGGGTTAATCCTCACTGTGGTTTTTCCCTTCTTGGGTTTTCCATGTTCATCTAGTGTTATGTGTTGATGTACATTTTCATGCTTATGTTGATGTTTTAATGCTTAAATTTTAATTTTCTCTAGAGAAGTTAAATTTTGATTCGATACTAATTCACCCCCCTCTTAGTATCCTGGTGTGTTCAACACCAAAGGCTTCAGACTTCTTGAAAAAATATATCCAAGTCTTCCTACTAAAATCATCATTAAAGGTTAGAAAATAAGTACTACCTCCAAATGATGGAGTTTGTATTGGTCCACATAAATTACTATGAACTAGATCCAATAATACCCTTTCTCTGTATCAAACTCCTACTGGAAAACCCTCTCTATGTTGTTTTGCCAAAATGTAACTCTCACATGAACTGCCTGGCTGCTCTATTGGTGGCAATCCCTTCACCATGTTTTTCTTCTATAACAAACTCAAACCTCCAAAGTGTAAATGTCCATACATCAAATGTCATATCCATGATTGGTCTAAATATATTGTCTTGAGATTGGCTTTCTCTTCTCCTTGGATGCACTAAATTTAAAGGGGAACATCCAATTCTTGGTCATCTCCACTCTTGCAATCAACCTATCATTTGGAAATCTATTTAGTATTGTGCAAACATTATCATTAAAAGATACCATGTAACCTTTTGCACTAGCTGTCCAACACTCATAAGATTATGCTTTAATCTAGGTACAAAATAAACATTAGGAATAAATCTTCTTTCACCATTTTTTGCCAAAACATTTATTACTCGTTTACCCATTACAAGCACTTTATTATCATTTCCCAATTTCACTTCTAATTTTATGAAATCATCAAGACTAGAAAATAATGTTGGTTGTATAATTTACCCTATTATTAGTATCTACTAAATTAGAATTTATGTTTGTAATATTGTTGTAATTAGAATTACTTAATTAATTATTACAAATATATATATCTTAAATACATCTATCTAAAAAGTTTACACTTATTTTATTTACTCAAGGGTTATTTTATTTTACTTTAGAATTATTTTGTTTATTCTAAGGACACACACATTTTTATTTTATAGCACAGTGAGAAAAAAATGTTGTATTTCTATCCTTCTAAATGCTGAAAAGAATTTCTATCCTGAAAGCATGCCAGATATAGGTATACTTATGCAATAGACAAGGCCAATCTCCAAGTAGAACCATGTGCCAAGAGAACTTCAGAGTAGGCCAAAATAGTTTGAAGAAGTCATGGATCCAAGTCTATGCTTCATGAGCCTATGGGTAAAACCAAAAGAGATGCTTGAGTATCTTAATTTGTCCACATAAAAGAGAATAAGGACTGGGAATACCCATGTGAGAAAGATGACCCCCCATCAAAATACCTTCGTTAATAATGCACCAAGTAAAATGAGCCTCGGGTTCCAGTACTATTGACCAAATGCATTAGAATCATCTATGCTAAGTCCCACAAGAGGACTACAGTTGCCAATAATGATTGAGCTAATCCACCATATGAAGGTGTGGAGACAACCATAGGTAACCTTTGCAAGGATTGTAATTCTAAAAGGGGGTATTTGGATACCATTTCCAATCTTTACACTAAGGCTTAAGAGACTGTACCCCTATCTTATGAAGCATTTGGGGAGGAATAACATCAATAATAGCCTAAAAACCTCATGGTTCTAATTATAAATCTTAAACTTAAGCTTAAAGTTAGGATAAGAAATAAAATTCTCGGTGGCCTGATGAATAAAGTTGGGTAAAACCCGCACTCCCCATTTAAAAAAATTAAACCATGAATCTAAGGCAACCTAGCTAGGGGCCTACCTTGAGCAATAAGAATATGAGACCACCAAATAGACTATTGATTAATGGACAAACCATCAGGAAAATCATCTCTTACCCACTAAAGTCAAGGTGTAATGGCTTCCCAAGCTTTCCAAATGATTTTGATGACAAACATACCTTGAATGATAATAGTTTCCCTCATAGTGAGAAGGGTCCCTAAATCCAAGCCTTTCGATGTTGGATGCCCTAAATGCATACCAATACCAATATAATGACGAACAAGAATTTTCAAAGCATCATTGTCTTAGAGAGCCACAATTATCCATTTAACACACAAGGCAATGCCCTGTCTATGAATAGAAATTGAATCAAGACCTCCAGCTTCATGAGGGAAGCCTTGATGCCCACCACTAGAAATCCAAAGAAAATATTTGAGGAGAATATCAATTTTCAAATAAGAGGGTTTTAAGGGACCCAATAAGAAGAGTAATAAACATGCGTGGTGGCTAGAATCTTCAAGCAAATATTAAATTTACCAACCAATGAGAGAGGCTTGGTTATCCAATAATAAATTTTTTTCTCAATTCTAGTGATCATTACCTGACATAGCTTAGAAGGAGAGGCTTGGAAAGCAAAACATATGCATAAAAATCTAAAGACTTTTCCATGATCAATCCATTTCCATTTAAAAGAGGCAAGCCAACCTAGTTTGGGAATAAAAGATTGCCTGTAATATAGGGTCTTATGCCACTGGATGCTTGAACCAGAGGCCTAGAAAAAAATATCCAAGTGATGAAGCACTTGTTTGACTTGTCTTCAATGAGAGTGAGAAAAGAGTCATCAGCAAAATGGCCATTGACCAGTTGTTGGGAAGAGTTGGGAACATAAATCCCCTTAACAAAGGATTGGGAAATTTCCTATGCCAACAAATAGTTGAAACCTTTGGTAGCCAAGACATACAGAGCCATGGCAAGGTACCTTGTTGAATGGACCTAAAGAGTCCAAAAGAATTAGATTGTTGGTTGGCAATGGTAATGCAAGTAGAGGCATCTGTAAACAACATTTAGACCATGTGAATGAATTGGGAGCCCAAAACAAGAAACTACAACATGGCTAAGATGAACAACCATTCAATATAGTTGTAAGCCTTAGCAAAATTAATCTTGATAAAAATAGCTAATTGATGGGAATGGCAAGCCCATTACATACCTTCCCAAATGACGATTATGTTTTCCAAAAAGAAATTGGATTTGATGAAACTAGTTTTCTCTGGCTAAATAATCAAAGGAAGCATGGAGTGAAGCTTGAGCTCCAGAGCCTTAGCAATGATTTTGTAGGAGACATTCAATAGCGTGATCAACTATCCATTATTGATGTCTTTCGGTTTACCATCCTTAGGTATGAATTTAATGTTACATTTGTTGATAAGGTTACTTATTGAGATAGCTTGAATGGATTCAAGATAAACATTATTCAAATTGCTACCCAAAGTATTCCAAAAGGTGTTATAAAACTCACAATGGAAGCCATTTAAGCTATGGGATTTGTCATTGGCCATAGAAAAACTACCTTCTTAATATCATCTTGAATGAGAAGCTAATCATAAAGAATGCATTAGGCATTAGAAACCCAGCAGGGGATGACATCAAGACACTACTATAGGGAAAGCTACCTCATAGGAGTGTACTTTGGAGCTGAAAAAAATTGTTCATAATGTCAACAAAGAATTGAAGAATGTCTGGTAACTCTTGCAAGAGTTCCTAGCCTTCTTGAATCTACATAATAGATTGAGAAGTGTGGCAGGCATGTAAGTGTTGTCTCTCAAAATTGCACCCTTGCTAAGTTGTAGAACTTAGCATTCTAGACAAACATGGGATCTTTCTAGGCCTATGGGTCATCTATGATGGAAAGAACCTCTGGAGAAGGTTGGCTTCCTATTGCTACTTCACCTATAACTACTTGTACTAATGCATTTGCAGAGAAAAGAGTAAGAAGGGTTGCATGAAAATAAAACCTACTATCTAAGGTGATTCACTAAAATGATTGTCTGAGACTACACAAAATTGACACACTATAGAACTAATAATATCAAGGCTCTCATATACAACCCAATAAATCATAATCTTTACATCATCAATTTGTAAGAAGGCTAAATAACCACATTCCTTTAAAGGAGAAATATGTTTTCTCACCACTTAAGACTAATTGTTAAATTACTAGCACATCTCACAACCTGCAAAAATGTATGTATTCCTGCATAAAGACACCAACATGAAATACAGGTCTGAGGACAAAGAACATCACAAAGATCTACACTAACACTAAGGACACATAATATCAAAAGAAATGGGAAGGTATAAATTCCTTATTACTGCTAAAAAGGTGATACAATGCTATGTTACTCTCAAAATGAGTTACAAAACTGTTCACTTCTACAAAAGAACTCAGAGAATTACAATATGGCACAAGTGAAAATCTAGAACCCCCTCATAATGAACAAAGAAGAAGACTATATACTTCCTCAAGTAGTTGTCATAGGATAAGGATAAGAAACTTCCTTGGTCATGCATATCATAAAAGCCCTCAAAATATCTATCCAAAACCCTCCAAAGTGACTTCCCAATGAAGAAAAAGTCAAGGCATGTCATCACCCATCATAAAAGCTCCAAGAACTGCCTCTTAATGCCCTTAAATGCTACTAAAAACAAGTCAAACCACCACAACTCCTCCATGAGTTGGCCAACCTCTCCTATAATATCATAAATGTTTGGCATTTGCATAATAAATGACAACCACATCTATTTGACCACATCTTGAAAGCATCCTCAACTTGCCCTTGTACAATAAATGACAAAAATACATTTATTCTGCATTTAAATGACATTAACTAAGTGGTTTATAGTCACACCACTTAGCTTAATGTTTTACATTTCAAAATTTTGATTCAAACATATGCAAAAAAGAAGGTACTTGGACATTAATACTCAATCTCCTAGTTTTGCATGGTTTGGAGATGACTAAAATAGTGTGAAAAAATAGTAAAGTAATCGATGTGACTTACTTTACTACTTGTTATGGATTTTCCTATCTTTGCTTTCACATTTTTATGACAAGTAATAAAGTAATTCATAATCCATTACTTTATCATTTGTTTACAATGTGTATCCATTTCTAAATCATGCAAAAGAAAATGAAACCCCTTATATCTCCCATGCACAACAAAGCTCTCCATGTATACAAACCCCATGAATCATGCATCATACTACTCATGACTCCATGCAAAAATAGGCATTATTCTTCATATCTTAATACTACCTTATATCTTCCATGCAATACTATTAATCCATCACCTTATGCAGACCTTCCAACCATTTCATTTACCACCTTTAGTCCTCATGCCAAAAATAAAAACAAAAAGCATCAAGCCTTATCGTTTCATGATAATTTTCTTTGACTTCATGAAAAGATTAAAATGTGACAAAACCTAAGTCCTTGGCCTCACGGGCCTTGGCATAATCACTAGGTTCTAAGACTTTTACAAGTCTTGACCATGGCTCCTAAAAGGTTTGCAATGATTTAACAAAATCAAAGTCCAAAAGGGAAAAAATGCTCATTCGAGCTCTAGCAAAAGAAAGGGTTTTGAAACCCTAAACATCAATAGCATTTGAGTTTGTCGGTGGCTCTTCCTCCACCGCCACCATGGATGAGGGTTTGAAGCAAAAACTTGGGCATTCTTTACTCTGCTACCAGTTGATCCTCATAGTTATTTCGAAGGTGACATTCAAGGTAATCATTTGTGTGTCATTTGATCTCTATTTTTGATCTGAAAGCTCCCTACCCAACCACGGCCTCTTTGTCTTATTTACTAGTTTTTTTAGCATTATGGCCACGACCTATGTAGCTATCCCTGAGCATTTGTGATTCATTTTCTCATGACCTCTCCCTCCTTTGTTGGGGCAACCATGGAAGCATGAATTTGAGCTTTGTTTTGGACCATACAAGGGCAAAACCCATGGCCTACCTGTATATATATCTTCATAATGGTAAGCTCTCTGTCCTTCTAATTCTATATTGCTCTTTGATTACTCCATTGATATGAGGCTTGTCACAGGATTAGAGGTCTAAAATGAATGCATTTCCCTCTGTCCATTCTTTGTAGAAGCATTACAAAGGCCACTGGATATCTATAGACCATGACTATAACTGTATTGTTGTTTATATGAGCTCTTCCTCATCATTCTTGAGCATTTGTTTTTGTCTTAAAAACCTCAAAAGGGTTCGACCCATGTATCGGTTTTATAACTGATCTTCACCATGCAAAATATGATATGGGTTTGTAAGATAATAAAACACTCTGGCAGCAAACAAACTAGTTTTCTCCATCATTTCCTAGTTTGCAAGAATGAACCTCAGGGTTTGAAACTCATAAACTTGCTATTGTATTTGAGTTTTGCATATATTCTGATAAGGGTTTGAAATATAGCAACATTTGATCGTATGAACTGGCTTCTTTTCCAATACTTTCTGTATATTATTATGTTGTTCCTCAAACTATGACAGTGCAAAACACACACTTTTGAACTTTCATTTTCACCTGTAGATGCTCTTCCTGTGTAGTGAGAACTCGATTTCTCCATTTTATGATATCTCTGCCTTTTTTGCAAAAATACCATATGATGAGGCTAATCATGAGAAAAGGATGATGAGGCTCATCTCCTTTGCATTTTGTAATGATATCATACATGTTGTTCCCTCTTTTTCTCTTCTTGTAGATAAATCTGACATAACTTTCTATAGTCCACTAGTACCTTTGATGACTCATGGCAAATGTTTGATGTAGCTGTAGCATAACATTGATATGATTATCTTCATGTTGATGACTGTCCTTTACCAGATGGAACATTTCTGATACACATTTTTTTCTCCTAAATATGATTAACTGAATGCATTTGTTATACCTTTTGATACATAATTGCAAGCTTTTACATGTTGACACTGTACTCTATATATGCTTTTACTCTGATGGAATATGAATGCATTGCAATATGTATAAGGTATTTAAAGAAGAATATGAGGTACTTGCTATCCCTATATAATACATCTACATTTAATATCTTTTATCCCCTATACATAGTTGTACCCTTCATTGCATGTATGATCTTGATGCTCTACTCTCTCTTTTGGATAAATTATATATTGTGATGACTTGATCATTAAAACTTGTTTCAATCCTTCTCCAAAACATTAGTTATACTTGATCATGATTTGCACTTGTATCTAGATTTTATCAATGTTGTAGCAAATTTCTCTGTTTGGTTGGATCTATCATGACTGTATATCTTATGAGGTTGTTTCTTTGTTGTTCTTCTCAATGCCTGACCTTGTATACCATATGTTATGAAATTATCATACATGATTGTTGTCACTATCTTATTTGTCACTCCTATGACTGCTAAGACCTTTATGATTGCCTCTTTTCATGGCATTACTTCTCCTTCCATTATCAATGTTGTTGTCATTTATTGCACATGCTATCAAAGCCATACAGATTTCTTGCATATCATCCTTGTCAATAGTCAAAACTCACTAGTAATTTCACACCTCAATAACAACAAAAGTGGTAAATATTTGTTCTATTTTTAAAGCACGGGCTGAGCTTTTGACTGTTGGATACTTTTCTATTATCACACATATGGTTCCTGTAACTTGTTCCTCTTATGATAACTTCATTCATAAGACTTGTCATTTCATTTGATTTGTTGATTGTGTATCTTATGGTTGAACATAATCTAATAAAATTTTGGTGACCTCTTAGGGGTGTTTTCCTACTAAACAAGTAGGACCAATAGCCCTCTAAAATCCATTGGTCATATGAGTCTTTTTCTACTTGAAACTTTGAAAAAACCCTCTGCAATTGAGCTGACAGAAAACAACAGCAGCAAAACAATACTAAAATGAAACTAATCTAACCTGTTTAGGACATGGCCAGCAAAATGTGCATCAACACTTATTGGATAACGAAATACTGAACTAAAATTCTACTCTACCCTACTCTAGCTAGCCATAGAAGCTGGTCAAACAAATCCATAACTGGCTTTGTAAAATAACTCCCCTTTCTGATTAAGAAGGGGTGTTCTATAAGGTTATGAATTGCCGACAATAGAAAATCAATAGGTACACATCTAATAAGACAATGCAAAACTCCTTGAAGAACAAAAAAAACTCATTTATCATTTGGATCTGATCATGCACACTGTTCATTTGGGGTGGAGAAGTAAGTTGGACCTATTTCCCTTCCCTTGGGTTCTCCTCTATTGGTGCAAGAATAACATTTGTTATCTTTCTTGACTCTTTCATGACCAAATCTCTAATTAGACATCCTCTTGAAAGGATGAACTTTCCACTTATACTACTAGTTTCTTTCTTAGGATCTGCTATCCTGTTGTCACTTGCAATCTCAACCTGATTCAACTTATATGAATGAAATGAAGGGACTCTTGTCTCCTTGATCTGAATAGGCTAATCACATACTGATGGTTTATATTGCATCAAATCATTATCAATGTTATTATGGAACTATGAAAATTTTCCATAGTTTTATCCCCAACTTTACAAAAATTTGGTTACAAGATTTCCATGATTAGGGTTCTTCTACTAAAAAATGTTTTAAGGAACCCAACTCTACCAAAAACCCTAAACCCTTATAGTATTAAGTTAATAGTTGCACTCAGTCTAATTCTTCATTGACTACTTGTTCTCATCACTATCCTTTTAAGTTCCATTTTCCTATCATCCCTCAACATTGCTTACCGACCCCTTGCCAAAGAAGTACCGTCTATAACCCATGCCAGGGAAAAGCTTAATATTTAAAAGAAAATTTGCCTGATTGGTCACCCTTTGTCTAATTGACAAAAGGTTATAGGCATGTCTGAGACTGGTCCTACTAATTAGTTTTGTGCAGGTAGTGCATGCGGATTCATTTTTGCCATTCTGCCCGCAATGAATTGCAAAGGAAACTAGCCTTGGCAAAAACACGGAAAGGGTGACAACTAGCTAAGGATGATCTCAGTTGGCATGAAGGTGGGTCCTAGGTGCTACATATTAGTTTCTATCTCGATTCCGTCATTCCACTATACTCCATCAAAAGGTTTTCTGAGCGACTGAGGAATCATGGAATTGAGATGCATGGCTTCCTCAAGGTGATGGGACTCTTATATTAAATACATGTCTCAGACGTGGCATCAAGTGGAACCATTTCAAGGGATGTTATGCCCAAGGTACAATGATCTGACAGTTATCCACCATTTTGCGAAGATCATATCTCTGACCACATCCTTCATACGTGGAATAGTGGGTGCCATCTTAACTGCATTGTGGAAGGCACCTCTCCTCGGGAGCACGACTAGAAAAGGAAAACCCAGGTGGCATGAAAGTATTGAATGAAGTACTTGTAGTATGGTCTGACCTGGAAAAAGGTTGAATCGGCACCATCAATATGCACCAGCAAGAATCAAGATTAATGGCCTAAATTCAAAATCATGTTAGAAGGATTCCTTGGCACTAAACCTAACTGAGTTGCATATCAAAGCATTAACTACTCAAGCATGTGCAGGGTCTTCATCATTGCCACTTCAGAGGAATTCAATAACAGAATGATTTGGCTTATGCAAGCTCAACCTTTGGAAATTTGTGCCTTTATAAGAAATGATTTTTCATCTGTTGTGTGATGAAATTTGATGTGATGATAGGGCTCAATTGGGAGAACCAAGACACCTGATCTGGCAAAATTTAATAAAAGAAGTGATGTTTTCAAAATATGCAGAATTATGAAGCCTTATCTTTTATTTCAATTATGGTAATCCTTGATAGATTTCCATTTATGGCAGAAATATACTGAAATGAATGGAAATTAATACACCATAGATGGGTGGATGTATGCTTACATCCCTAAATTTCTATAAATAGGCAAGTATTGTTGTGATAGTTCATACCATCTAAAGATATTCTGACAGTATGGATTTCCCCTGCTCCTGTGTGTTCTGTCTGCTCCCCTATTCTTTAGGATTTTCTTCCTTGTTTTCATGGCTCTTGATCTGTCCCTACATAATTAGAAAGACTTGGAATTATTTCTTATGGAATCAGTGGTACATGAAAGATTAGGGGGCAACAACAACACTGTGCAAAGTTCTACGTGCATTTCTTCTTCCTTATTGCTCATCCAGAATGGGACCCTTGATTTTAATCTCCTTACACTAGCTATCTCTTATGACTGTGATTAGACAGATTAGTATCAGGTGTGAAGGAAACTCATTTTTCCTTCCACCTTCATCCCTCTTCTACTTTTCATAACAAAGCATTATCTCTAGTTGTAGGAATGTTTCCACTCTAGATGTAGCATATAAAGATAGAATGCCCCTATTTTATTGTTGTTGCTACTCTCATTGGGTGGATGGTATGTCCATACCCAGTCTAATGTGATTTCATCTGGCCTCTATCTGGTTGAGCTAGTTGGTAACCACTCTATTATGAAAGAGGAATCACATCTCTACAAGTGACAATGGGGCAGTGATTGCGCTTATCAAATAGATAAGTAGCATAGGATGGGGATAAGGGCCTTCACAACATCATATCAGATGAATCCCCATCAACCCTCACTGCTTGTTTCCCTCTAAAATTGAGAGGACACATTTGTGGGAAGTGCACACTTCAGCATGTACCATGAAAGCAAAGCATACAGTTGCAAAGCGGTTGCACCAACCTCTTCAGCTACATCTGTTGGTTAGAAAACAATTGTAACTTCTTTTGTCTTAAGGCTTGAAGCTTGTTGCCCCCTTATTTATATAAAATGGGATTCAAGGCTAAGAAAAGATATTGGTTCGAGGTCATATTTTCTATCTTTGGTATGAAAATAAGGATCAATCTCATCAGGGAGGAGTTGTAAATAAGTTTATTTTCTACAATAGAATTAGTTGTCTGTTTTGAGCTTTCCAATTTGAGTCTCTTATGGTCTCTTGATAGAATTATTGTAAGCTATAATGCAAGTTACTGAACAGTTTATTTTACAAATTTTGTTGAGTTTTAGAATCCACTGTCTCCTAATTCATGTATACAGTTTCATATCATGAATAATATTTGGGTTGAAGAATCATCTTTATTCATCGACACAGTCTTTCCTATGCTGGCATATTTCTCTAATGGCTTTTACTCAAGGAGTAATGTAAAAATTGCTATTGGAAAATATTAAATGTGATTCGGGTATACAGGGATAACTAAGTATGGTTGATTTCAAAACTAGTAGAGTATTTTCAATGTAAGCCATTGTTGTATCTTTACAATAAACTGAGGTTTCTTACATTACTGCTTGTTTAGATTTTATCATTTTAACCTTTTTGACTCCTTGGCCCAATGGATAGGCACTAATCTATTTCATGGATACTATACTAAACTTACGCCCCTTTGGTTATCCTTAAAGTATTTTTAATCCAAATATTTTCCTTTCCAGCAATAGGCTTTTAAGATAATTATGTTGATTCAGTTATGTCTTTCATGTTCCTTTGCAAAGAATAAGATAGAAGCTTAAAGAATCTACCCAATCCTCACTTTATCATACATTCTTTCAAGCACCCTATAAGGAACATATCTGTGATATAAACAAAGCTGACAATCTAATATCTCTGGAAAACCCAATCCCTTTTGATTAGAACACTAAACTATCCCCAAGAGAAGAAGGCATCAGTTAAGGAGAGATAGCTAGAGAATTAGAAATAAGTCCATCCATGGGTAAGTGCAAGAAGATGGGGGGCAAAAAAGGGGTCTTAAGTGGCCACTTTTTTTTTGAAATCAGGAAATACTGGCCTTGGATGAGAAATTGAGCATAGTTACACTCAAAACTTGGAGATGCAACCAAAACAATGTTCGTAGTGCTCCGAGTCTACTTTCTAAACTACTATTTTTTAAAAAAATGGCATAGATTAAGGGGTTCAAAAGAGGGAGCCATAGAAATTGGTGTTGTTTCTATCAAAAAAAATAACATAGCATGTTTTGTGGCTCCCTCAAAAGGTCAACTTTTTTTTTGGTATTTTTAAAATCACTTCAGTGAGAAATTAGCTAACAGCATGTAGTTTATGCCTGATTTTTTTGATAATTTTTTGATGAATATTTGATTTTTTACAAATTTTCAAAGTGGACACATCCTAAAAATAGAATTTTGGCCATGCTACCCCTATAAATTTTGAAAACTAATTGAAAACCATTTTTTTCTTTTTTTAATATTTGTAGAATGGAGTCTAGTTTCTAAATATGTAATTTTTTTGAAATTTGAATGAATAGTTAATTTACAATTAAAAAAAGACCAAACAGTGGTTTTTGCCCAAAAATAGACACACAAACAAAAGAAATTAAAGATGAAAGGCTGAACATTGTTAAAATGTGAAAAAAATTACATCGTCAAATAGCTAAGAGAAGCCTAACATTACCCAGGTGTTCGATTTGTTTGACCTTGAAACACATGTAAATATGAGGGTTAGCACGAACGAAATTATGTCAAATTTTAAAGAATATGGAAAAACACGTCTGTGGCTGTTCAAAAGGCACTCCAAGCATTTGGGTTGGAAATCCAAAGCAGATCAAAAGCCCAAGGCTTGGGATTCCCAAAGAAAAACATAATGCGAGCGTGTTATAATGCGTTCGCATTATGTTTTGCTTTGCATTTTTCCTTTACTGCAAAAGTTTGTGTTGTTTGTCATGTTTGAAATAACGCGAGCGCGTTATAACGCGCTAGCGTTATGTTCCCCTTAAAATTTTTTATGTTTAAGGCTATTAATCATGTATATATGTATGCCTATATGTATGTATGTATCTATGTATGCCTATATGTATGTATGTATGTATGTATGTATGTATGCCTATATGTATGTATGTATCTATGTATACCTATATGTATGTATGTATGTATAGTGTCGAGGGCCGAGGAGGGTAGAGATGGGAGTGAGCTAGATAGGGGAGGAGAGGTGTGGATAAGGATTGAGTGATTAAGGTTTAAGGTTGAGGGTTAAGCGTTTAGGGATAGGATTTAGAGTTTAGGGATAAGCGATTAGAGTTTAGGACCTTGAGGGATTAGGGTTTAGGGTTGAGGCTTTAGGGATAGCATTTAGGATTAAGGGTTGAGGGATTAGGGTTAAGGTAGAGTGTTGAGGGTAGAGGGATTAGGGATAGGGTTTAGGGTTGAAAGTTTAGGGTTGAGGGATTAGGGTTTAAGGTATAGTTTAGTAGTTCTTGAGGATAGAGCTAGTAAACAATGGGAGATTATTTGCCTGTTTCATAACAATATACCTCCCCTAAGTGTGGGGTGGACAACAAGAAACATAGATGTACCCCAATGCAAATCTTTTCTCATAATGATCATCCTTCTGATTTCAACTGTTAATTACTCACTGTGGATGTACCATACGCAAAGTTTTTCTCATAGTGTGTACACTTATTGGCATAACGAACCCCAGATGGGCTAGAAAAAACATGCCATATAACATTACTAACATTAAAAAAGTTCATAGCCATTTTTCTGACATATTCTTGCAACTCAAATATCTTTAAGAGAAGAGTGTCAAAAATGATGGGTTTAACAACCTAACATAAGGCAAAGCAGTTTTGTTGGGTTTAGGGATAGGGTTTAGGGTTGAGGGATTAGGGTTTAGGGTTGACGGATTAGGGTTTAGGGTTGACAGATTAGGGTTTAGGGTTGAGGGATTAGGGTTTAGGGTTGATGGATTAGGGTTTAGGGTTGACAGATTAGGGTTTAATGTTGAGAGTTGAGGGTTGAAGGTTGAGGGTTGAGGGATAGGGTTGATGGTCAAGGGATTAGGGTTAAAGTAGAGTGTTGAGGGTAGAGGGATTAGGGATAGGGTTTAGGATTGAAGGTTTAATGATTGAGGGTTGAGGCTTTAGGGCTCAGGGTTAAGGGATTGGGGTTTAAAATATAGTGTTGAGCATCGAGGGTTTATGGATAGGTTTAAGGGTTTAATTTTTAAGGGTTAAGGGTTGAGGGATAGGGTTTAGGGATAAGGGATTAGGGTTTAAGGTATAATGTCGAGGGTTGAGGGTTTAGGAATAGGGATAGTGTTGTGGGTTTAGGGATGAGGGATTAGGGTTGAGGGTTGAGGGATTAGGGTTTAAGGTATAGTGTCGAGGGCTACGGGTTTATTGATAGTGTTTAGGGTTGATGGATTAGGGTTTAAGGTATAGTGTTGAGGGTTGAAGGTTTAGGGATAGGGTTTAGGGTTGATGGATTAGGGTTTAGGGTTGACAGATTAGTGTTTAATGTCGAGGTTAGGGTTAGAGTGTCAAGGGTAGAGGGATTAGGGATAGGGTTTAAGGTTGAAGGTTTAAGGATTAAGGGTTGAGGCTTTAGGGATGAGGGTTTAAGGCTTAAGATATAGTGTCAAGTGTTGAGGGTGTAGGGATAGGGTTTAAGTTTTAAGGGCTAAGGGTTGAGGGATAGGGATTAGGGTTTAAGGTATAGTGTTGAGGGTTGATGGTTTAGGGATAGGGTTTAGGTTTGAGGGATTAGGGTTTAGGGTTGATGAATTAGGGTTTAATGTTGAGAGTTGAGGGTTGAGGGTTGAGGTTTGAGGTTGAGGGATAGGGTTAATGGTCAAGGGATTAGGGTTAAATAAGAGTGTCAAGGGTAGAGGGATTAGGGATAGGGTATAGGGTTCAAGTTTTAAGGATTTAGGGTTGAGACTTTAGGGATGAGGGTTAAGGGATTAGGGTTTAAGATATAGTGTTGAGTGTCAAGCATGTAGGGATAGGTTTTAGGGTTCAAGTTTTAAGGGTTAAGGGTCGAGGGATAAGAGTTAAGGCTTGAGGTATTAGGGTTTGACGTTGAGGTTTGAGTACATTAAGGTTCAAGGGTTAAGAGTTTTGGGATAGGGTTGAGGGTGGAGGGATTAGGGTTAAAGTAGAGTGTCGAGGGTATAAGGATTAGGGATAGGGTTGGAGGGTTTAGGGATAAGGGATTAGGGTTTAAGGTATACTATCGAGCCTGTTGAGGGTCTAGGAATAGGGATAGCGTTCAGGGATGAGGGATTAGAGTTGAGGGATGATGGATTGGGGTTGAGGGTTAAGGGATTAGGGTTTAGGGATAAGGTTTAGGATTGAGGGTTGAGGGATTAGGGTTTAAGGTATAGTGTTGAGGGTTTAGGGATAGGGTTTAGGGTTGAGGGATTAGAGTGAAGGGTTGAGGGATTAGGATTCAACGTTGATGGTTGAGGCTTTAGGGTTTACGGTTTAGGGAAAGGGTTGAGGATTGAGGGATCATAGTTAAGGGTTGAGGGATTAGGGTTTGACGTTGAGGGTTGAGGGTTGAGGTTTGAGGGTCAAGGGTTTAGGGATAGGGTTGAGGGTCGAGGGATTAGGGTTAAAGTAGAGTGTGGAGGGTATAAGGATTAGGGATAGGGTTGGAGGGTTTAGGGATAAGGGATTAGGGTTTAAGGTATAGTATTGAGTTTGTTGAGGGTTTAGGAATAGGGATAGCACTTAGGGTTTAGGGATGAGGGATTAGAGTTGAAGGATGACGGATTAGGGTTGAGGGTTGAGGGATTAGGGTTTAGGGATAAGGTTTAGGGTTGAGGGTTGAGGGATTAGGGTTTAAGGTATAGTGTTGAGGGTTTATGGATAGGGTTTAGGGTTGAGGGATTAGAGTGAAGGGTCAAGGGATTAGGATTTGACGTTGAGGGTTGAGGGTTGAGGCTTTAGGGTTTAGGGTTTAGGGATAGGGTTTAGGGTCAAGGGATCATAGTTAAGGGTTGAGGTTCGAGGGTTAAGGATTAGGGATAGGGTTAAGGGTCAAGGGATTAGGGTTAAAGTAGAGTGTGGAGGGTATAAGGATTAGGGATAGGGTTCGAGGGTTTAGGGATAAGGGATTAGGGTTTAACGTATAGTATCGAGTCTATTGAGGGTTTAGGAATAGGGATAGCATTTAGGGTTTAGGGATGAGGGATTAGAGTTGAGGGATAATGGATTAGGGTTGAGGGTTGAGGGATTAGGGTTTAGGGATAAGGTTTAGGGTTGAGCGTTGAGGGATTAAAGTTTAAGGTATAGTGTTGAGAGTTTATGGATAGGATTTAGGGTTGAGGGATTAGAGTGAAGGGTCGAGGGATTAGGATTTGATGTTGAGGGTTGAGGGTTGAGGCTTTAGGGTTTAGGGTTTAGGGATAGGGTTGAGGGTTGAGGTTCAAGGGTCAAGGGTTTAGGGATAGGTTTGAGGGTCGAGGGATTAGGGTTAAACTAGAGTGTGAAGGGTATAAGGGTTAGGGATAGGGTTGGAGGGTTTATGGACAAGGGATTAGGGTTTAAGGTATAGTTTTGAGTCTGTTGAGGGTTTAGGAATAGGGATAGCATTTAGGGTTTAGAGATGAGGGATTAGAGTTGAGGGATGATGGATTAGGGTTGAGGGTTGAGGGATTAGGGTTTAGGGATAAGGTTTAGGGTTGAGGGTTGAGGGATTAGGGTTTAAGGTATAGCATTTAGTGTTTAGGGATGAGGGATTAGAGTTGAGGGATGACAGATTAGGGTTGAGGGTTTAGGGATTAGGGTTTAAGGATAGGGTTTAGGGTTGAGGGTTGAGGGATTAGGGTTTAAGGTATAGTATTGAGGGTTTAGGGATAGGGTTTAGGTTTGATGGATTAGATTGAAGGGTCGAAGGATTACGATTTGATGTTGAGGGTTGAGGCTTTAGGGTTTAGGTTTTAGGGATAGGGTTGAGGGTCGAGGGATCCTAGTTAAGGGTTGAGGGATTAGGGTTTGACATTGAGGGTTAAGGGTTGAGGTTTGAGGATTAAGTATTTATGGATAGGGTTGAGGGTCAAGGGATTAGGGTTAAGTAGAGTGTGGAGAGTATACGAATTAGGGATAGGCTTTGAGGGTTTACGGATAAGGGATTAGGGTTTAAGGTATAGTATCGAGTCTGTTGAGGGTTTAGGAATAGGGATAGAATTTAGGGTTTAGGGATGAGGGATTAGAATTGAGGGATGATAGATTAGGATTGAGGGTTGAGGGATTAGAGTTTAGGGATAAGGATTAGGATTGAGGGTGGAGGGATTAGGGTTTATGGTATAGTGTTGAGGGTTTATGGATAGGGTTTAGGGTTGAGGGATTAGAGTGAAGGGTCAAGGGATTAGGATTTGATGTTAAGGGTTAAGGGTTGAGGTTTTAGGGTTTAGGGATAGGGTTGAGGGTCAAGGGTTCAATGATAGGGTTGAGGTTCAAGGGATTAGGGTTAAAGTAGAGTGTGGAGGGTATAAGGATTAGGGATTGGGTTGGAGGGTTTAGGGATAAGGGATTAGGGTTTAACGTAAAGTATCGAGTATGTTGAGGGTTTAGGAATAGGGATAGCATTTAGGGTTTAGGGATGAGGGATTAGAGTTGAGGGATGACAGATTAGGGTTGAGGGGTGAGGGATTAGGGTTTAGGGATAAGGTTTAGGGTTGAGGGATGAGGGATTAGGGTTTAAGGTATAGTGTTGAGGGTTTAGGGATGAGGGATTAGAGTTGAGGGAGGAGGGATTAGGGTTGAGGGTTGAGGGATTAGGGTTTAGGGATAAGGTTTAGGGTTGAGGGTTGAGGGATTAGGGTTTAAGGTATAGTGCTGAGGGTTTATGGATAGGGTTTAGGGTTGATGGAATACAGTGAAGGATCATGGGATTAGGATTTGACGTTGAGGGTTGAGGCTTTAGGGTTTAGGGTTTAGGGATAGGGTTGAGGGTCGAGGGATCATAGTTAAGGATTAAGGGATTAGGGTTTGACATTGAGGGTTGAGGGTTGAGGTTCAAGGGTTAAGGGTTTAGGGATAGGGTTAAGGGTCGAGGGATTAGGGTTAAAGTAGAGTGTGGAGGGTATAAGGATTAGGGATAGGGTTGGAGGGTTTAGGGATAAGGGATTAGGGGTTAAGGTATAGTATCGAGTCTTTTGAGGGTTTAGGAATAGGGAGAGCATTTAGGGATTAGGGATGAGGGATTAGATTTGTGGGATGACATATTAGGGTTGAGGGTTGAGGGATTAGGGTTTAGGGATAAGGTTTAGGGTTGAGGGTTGAGGGATTAGGGTTTAAGGTATATAATTGAGGGTTTAGGGATAGGGTTTAGGGTTGATGGATTAGAGTGAAGGGTCGAGGGATTAGGATTTGACATTGAGGGTTAAGGGTTGAGGCTTTAGGGTTTAGGGTTTAGGGATAGGGTTGAGGTTCAAGGGATCATAGTTAAGGGTTGAGGGGTTAGGGTTTGACATTGAGGGTTGAGGTTCGAGGGTCAAGGGTTTAGGGATACAGTTGAGGGTCGAGGGATTAGGGTTAAAGTAGAGTGTGGAGGGTATAAGGATTAGCAATAGGGTTGGAGGGTTCATGGATAAGGGATTAGTGTTTAAGGTATAATATCGAGTCTATTGAGGGTTTAGGAATAGGGATAGCATTTCGGGTTTAGGGATGAGGGATTAGAGTTGAGGGATGACAGATTAGGGTTGAGGGTTGAGGGATAAGGGTTTAAGTTATAGTGTTGAGGGTTTAGAGATAGGGTTTAGGGTTGATGGATTAGAGTGAAGGGTCAAGGGATTAGGATTTGACGTTGAGGGTTGAAGGTTGCAGCTTTAAGGTTTAGGGTTTAGGGATAGGGTTGAGGGTCGAGGGATTAGAGTTAAGGGTTAAGGAATTAGGGTTTGACATTGAGGGTTGAGTTCTAAAGATAGGAAAATAGAGATTTTGTATTCATGTTATTTAGATGTTGATGGGTTTAGATTTGAGCTGAAATGTTGGACTTTTAATCTAGCCTAAAGAGAGTTTCTGTCATCAAATGTAGATTTATGGGTTCAATTATATTGATTGCCTCTCCAATTTTGGGGTGTGGATGTTTTAGAATCAATCAGGAAGTCTTGAGGAGACTTTGTGGAAGTGGATTGGCAATCGCTTGACAGAACCCCTGCTATTTATGCTTAGATAAGGATTTGTCACAAACTAGAACTTCTACTTCCAAAGAAGATCTTTCTTTCTTCCTTGATGGGTATTTTTTATCAAGAACTTGATTATGAGGGATTTCCCCTTCATTGTTATGCCTATCATATGGTGGAGCATCTAGCAAGCTCTTGTAGGAAATAGGAAAAGTACTCCCTCAAAAACCTTGTTGTCATTCAAGTCTAAAGGGGAAGGTTTGGAAAGAGAAATGGATCACCAAAGAGATGAAGAATTTTTTATTTCTCAAACACCATCAGTGGTTTTTCTCTAATGCAGAGGACCTACTAAGATGGAAACCATTTAAAGATTATATGATCTCCAAAGGAAAATCTCCTAATTCTCCCAGAATGTCATCCTTCAGTAAGGCGGGACCAAGTGGCTTGGCTCTTCTAGTCATGGATCCTCCCATATTTAAGAGGAATTGTAAGGCTTGGAAGTGTTAGTTGATGAAGCACAGGATGTGGTAATCCCTTCTTGTGTTAAGGAAGATAATGCATAGGATGTGATCAATCTATAGCAGGACAAAATGTGAGCACGTTATAATGCGCTCATGTTTTGTCTTGCTCTAGAAATGGTAAAAAAGTGTTGACCCCCGTGATCCAGGCCCACATGCTCTATTTTCATATTGATTCTACATATGCTCTGACCAAAAAGAAGTGTTTTCATGCTATTGGGAAGTTCACATGCACATTTGACACATTGTACCACCTTTGCATGATCTTTCTACCACCTTTTCTGCTTTGCTAACTTGAGAAGGAGGAAATAACATAGTTTTCACACCAAGTTTGATATATATCTATTCAAGTTTCAATTTTTGTACTGTTGCAATGTTAATTGTGATTCAATTTTAGGAATTTAACATTATAGATTGATTAATAGTATTGTTTTTAGTAATTATATTTGAGTGTTATTCAATTTAACATTAAAAAGGAAGCAAGTGGTGAAAAACTCAAATTGTTGAGGAGTTTGATGCAAGAAGAAAAAAAACTACATAATTGGCTACTTTCTCCATTCGAATCATCATTTTTTAGGTATATCAAGTCTTTACATGCATGTTCTTTATATTTTCCTTAAATCGGATTGAACTACTTTATCATGCTTTATCATACATGTTTAAAATAGACACATTCCCAATCAAGAAAGCAGCCTACACTCTCACATGTTGCCATGTATATTTTTTACACTTGGGCTCTTTAATAAATATGTGTAATAAATAGACCTTAACATACCATGATGTCAAACTATACAAGAATAAATCCTTACAACATAATAAAAATACAATCCCACTATTATCATGTATTCATTTCTTAGGAAGTAATATTGGTCTCTTTATCATGCTACAGACAAATTCTCCGTCATGTCGAGGAAACGATCAAGAATTAAACCAACACAGGAAGAGATAGAAGCTAAGAATGCAAAGAAAGTAGTGGCTATGAGGGAACTTCGTGAGAAGAGGAAATTGGACACGATAAATGAAGACATACCAATTGAAGAGGAACCACAACGATCACAAAGAGATATGGTATTGGTGGCACAAAGAGAACAAATACAAAAACTTCGTGCTACGAGAGATTTGAATACCATAGTTGGAGACACATCCTCTACCGCAAGTCAACATGTAGGGACACCATCTACCACATCTCAAGTTGAGAGTACATCGTCACTCACATGTGATGAAGGAGGTACGCCATCGTTCCCACCTCAACCTCAAGGTATGTCATCTATTCCATCTTCGATCGAAGGTATGCCATCTAGCCCATCTCATTTAAATATTGATGAAATTCCTAATGTTGAGATGAATTTACCTAACTTAACACCACCTAGAATTTTGCATAGAAAGCCAAAGTATTTGATTGAAATTGATGAGAATATTTTGCAGCCAATGGAAGGTAAGATTCCAAAACGCACTTATAGAATATATGCTCATAAAATTTGGAGATTGTTCTTTGAAAGGTTAAATGAGACTGCAAGATGTCAACTATTCATTGAAATGATGCGAAGAATAAAGTATAGGTCCATCATGAAGATTCTTGGGTTGAGAACATCAAAGGCTTCAAGTGAAAAATCTATTGTCAAGAATCCAATGAGTGCATATGAGAGTGTGGGTAACACCTCACGTACAAAAGATAGTAATGCAACACGATGTGTGATTACATTGACTATAGTAAGTAGTCAAATGAGGAAAGCTCGTCTCATTAGAAAGATGAGTCAAGAATTGAGAATTAATAGGAAAACTTTATCAAGAGGCATTGGAAGATGCCAAAGAATTGAGGACACTAATGCCAATGAATTATGGGCATTCTCAGGGAGATTACCATGAAAAGATAAACCAATTGTTGAAGCATTGAGATCACTAATTGAAGACTTTTGGAAGAATTACACAAGGGTATCTCTGAATCAACGGTATGTGGTAAGAAGGAGAATTGGTAGTCAGAACTGTGAGCCACATCTAAAGCATTTTTTTTATGAGACTCAAACATAGTTTTATGGTAAATTTCTAGAGAAGTATCCTCAAATTAAAATTTGTCAAAGATATTTTGAAATGCTAAAACCTTTCTATGTCAAGATAAATCACACACGCACTACTTGTTGTTGTAGACTACATATTGAATTTTCTAACCATTTTGATGCTTATAGGTCTATATATTTAGATATGCATACTAACAATGTTTTGTAGGGTTGTGCCATATGTGCCCCACCAACATCTTCAAGAGACTTCATATCAAGAATTTTATGTGAAAGAGAGGAAGGTCAAATATTCTACAAGAAATTATGGTTGGATGGCACATGTCATCATTGCGGTGGCTTGCAACATTTACCAATATGTGAACATATGGAAAGAACACATGCAGTTGGAAACGAACTAGTAGAGTTTGGCAAGTATAAAATAGTGGCATACAATACAAAAGATGATAAAGAAGCAAAGAGGTGTGAATTGGTTGTTGAAAAGATTCCAATGTATCAGTTTATGCCTATATTTCGTGACAGCATAGTGTATGAGTATGCAAGACATGCCCATAGAGCTCGATGGTTGGACTTGCAATTCAAGTTATACAAGGACACATTTCTGGTTGGTAGCATTATTTTAGTCATTGACTTTGTAGAGAACTACAGTCTACAACCATAGCGTGAGGTGCAATCACAATATTACAACTCCACACAAGTTTTTATATTTGTGCACATCGCATTCATTCATGCGAATGATAGTACAGAGGATGATAGAAAGATCATAAGGGAGTATAATTTCTATATTAGTGATGATCACATGCATTCTATGGAGTTCGTACAAGGTTGCTTTCAAGTGTTCTACAATGATTTAGCTAGAAGGGGCATATCATTCAATCAGCATATCATATGGTCAGATAATTGTGTGTCACAATTCAAGAACTCAAAGAATTTCTATTGGCTAAGTAGGAGGCATAATTTTACAGGTATTCAGCATATTTGGAACTTTTGTGAGGTAGGGCATGGAAAGGAGGAGCATGATGGTGCAAGAGCATGTATCAAAAGAGCCATAGCACGAGAAGAGTTAAAGTATAAAGATAATGCAAAGTTGATAGATGCAAAATCAATTGTCGAGTGGTGTAATGCTTCCATGGGTCCAGGTAATGAAGGTAAGTCTTCAGTTCGTAGTTTTTTTGGTTGATAGATGATACTAACATTGCACCATATGAGAATTGTTGTACATTGACAGGATCAAATGAGATGCACTCTTTTATAAGCTCAATTGTAGGTTCATGGAGTATTCATATGCAAAAGATGTCATGCTTTTGTTCTTCCTATACAATTCAAGTTTGGGATGAGTACGAGTCAAAGGAGTGCGTTGAGGAATGGCAGTTAAGTTAGCTTAGCCCACTTGACACGTATCAACCCCCGATGGCATAGGAACTAACACAAATAGAATCATCAGTTGACTTTGACCACATATCAGATTTAGTTCAACTAGGTAATATAGGGCATGTAATGCATCTAATTTCATCTAGTTCAACCAGGTAATGTCATCTTACTTTGTAGTGTTTTTGTAATGTTGACTAATTTCATCTAATTTGTTACACATATCAATGTAGGGCACATATATGTAGTTATTGTAGATGAAGATAATGAAGAGGGAATAGATTATTACTTATGTCATTATGTTGAGGCCAAAAAGAAATTGGAGGCCCCTGTTATAGATGGAGAAAACATCGAATACCCTACAGGCTTAGTGGTTATTACTGGAACATGGCTTAGAAGGTACCCACATAAGAGTGTTAATGTTTGGCTATTTTAGGATTTTGACACACATCATAAGATTCTTTATTACTCAAACCTTGTCGTGGCATCCAATGTTCATTTGATAAAGTATCGGGGTAGACCTTTGAACAAAATCTTGTGGAAGGTGCGTGAGTCTGACCATGAAGCAATACTTGACACAATAAAGAGTAGAGCAGACCTGGATGGTTCATTGAATTAATTTGTAAGTATTCACATTGATTTTGTAAAGTCATGTTACATTGAGTTGTAAGTATGCACATTAATTTTTAAGGTTTGTCCTTTTTTAATTTCCTGCTATATTTTTACACATATACACATTTTTACATCATCATGTTATGCATTTTTGGTGTCATGCTCTTGATGTGACCAAAATGATAGTTTCAACACGTCCAGATGGGTATATTTAGGCTAGGCATTATTTTGTTTTTCACCTAAACATGTCGAAACAGTCCAAGCTACATTGTACTATGATATCCCTGAAGAGTCCAAAGTGCAAAAAGACAACAATCTTTGACGAGATGTTATTCAAAAATTGTGTCACTTAGAAACATTCTGTCTAAGGAAATGCAATCATGTAGAGTTCCTCTACAATAACCTCTCTCAGTTTTTTATATCTTTGAAGCATTTGCCCGTAGTGAAAGGTTTTCTACTGCCCCAAAAAATCATCAGAAGGAGGCAGTGTAAAGTTACAAAGGGGTGTAACTTTCATCATGCTCCTGATGCAACCAAACTGACTTTCCAACACATCTGGATGGGTACATTTGCACTAGAAATGGTCCTATTTTTCACCCAAACATGTCGAAACAGTCTAAGCTACATTATACCGATGATATCCCTGAAGAGTCCAAAGTGTAAAAAGGCAGCAATCTTTGATGAGATGTTACTCAAAAACCATGTCACTTAGAAACATTCTGTCTACGGCAACGTGATCATGTAGAGTGTCTCTACAATAACCTCTCTCAGTTTTTTATATCTCTAAGGCATTTGCCTGTGGTGAAAAGTTTTCTGCTGCCCCAAAAATCATCAAAAGGAGGTAGTGTAAAGATGCAAAGGGGTGTAACTTGTGTCTTGCTCTTGATGCGACCAAACTAACTATTCCAACATGTCTGGATGAGTACATTTATGCTAGGCATGGTCCTATTTTTCACCCAAACATGTCGAAACAGTCCAAGCTACATTGTACCGACGATATCCCTGAAGAGTCCAAAGTGCAAAAAGGCAGCAATCTTTGACGAGATGTTACTCGAAGACTGTGTCACTTAGAAACATTCCATCTAAAGAAACACAATCATGTAGAGTGCCTCTACAATAACCTCTCTCAATTTTTTTTATCTCTGAGATGTTTGCCCATGGTGAAATGTTTTCTACTGCCCCAAAAATCGTCAGAAGGAGGCAGTGTAAAGTTGTAAAGGGGTGTAACTTTTGTCCTTCTCCTAATGTGACCAAACTGACTATTCCAACGCATCCGGATGGGTACATTTATGCTAGGCATGGTCCTCTTTTTCACCCAAACATGTCAAAACAGTCCGAGCTACATTGTACCGACTATATCCCTGAAGAGTCCATAGTGCAAAAAGGGAGAAATCTTTGATGAGATGTTACTCAAAAACCATGTCACTTAGAAACATTCTATCTAAAGCAAAATGATCACATAGAGTGCCTCTAAAATAACCTCTCTTAGTTTTTTAAATCTCTAAGATGTTTGCCCGTGGTGAAAGGTTTTCTGCTGCCCCAAAAATCGTCAGAAGGAGGCAGTGTAAAGTTGCAAATGGGTGTAACTTTCATCCTACTCCTAATGCAACCAAACTGACTGTTCTAACATGTCCTGATGGGTACATTTACACTAGGCATGGTCCTTTTTTTCATCCAAACATGTCAAAACAGTCCGAGCTACATTGTACCAACGATATCCCTGAAGAGTCCAAAGTGCAAAAAGGCAGCAATATTTGACGAGATGTTACACAAAAACTGTGTCACTTAGAAACATTCTGACTAAGGCAACACGATCATGTAGAGTGCCTCTACAATAACCTCTCTCAATTTTTTATATCTTTAAGGTGTTTGCCCCTGGTGAAAGGTTTTCTGCTGCCGCAAAAATCATCAGAAGGAGGCAGTGTAAAGTTGCAAAGCATTGCTAAGAAATCCTAAATACTCAAACATTCCAATGAACTGAAGCAACTTCTTCTTAGGCATAAATGTAAGGGTACACAAGTGGAAAATGGTGCCTAGATGACTTAGTGCATTTCTATGACTTCATTCACATGTTTAAATATTTGAGAAACTCTCCTTTACTAAGTGCTTGTCCTCATGTCAATGTTAAGCTTTATATCTCCTAGGCGCTCAATTAGGTGATGTCATTAGATACAACTTACCCTTAGGCACCAATGTAGCTTCTTCAATCCATCACACTTCTAGGCACTCAAATTTGAGGTCTTGGACTTATATCTTATTCCTAGGTCCAATTGGATGATCTTCCTAGATCTAGGCGCTCATGATGGTGGGAAATTACATGAAGGGGCGCCTAAGTCCAATTTGACTTTGTATTTGATATTTTATGACTCTAATTAACTAGGAATGGCTCAATTTCTAAAGTGCTGACTCAATAATGTAAGTTTAAAGTCTTTTCCTCCCATGCGCTAATTAATGAGTTCACTAGATGTAATTTCTCCTAGACTTGAAGATTGTGAAACAACTTGAAGCTTGGATGGATGTCTTTGAATGTTTGATGAAGAAGTGTTCCAACTTGAAAGGTCCTTTGAAGTGTAGATATTGATGAGGCTTGAATGTATCAGAGGGACTTGAAGTGATAGATGGAAGTCTTCAAACATGATGCAACTGGTGATGTTGTTGATGAAGAAGACTTGAAATATATCTTGTTGTGACCTCTTGGAATAGCTACCTCTTGAAGTGGTGTTTCCTTGGCAGTGATTACTTTGATCTTAACTCTCTGGCATGAATGAATGTGAAAGGCTCCTTTGGAGCAGCTACATGATGACTCTAGGTGACTCCAGCCTCTTGCTCCTACCTTTTCCTTCAATCTTCCTACAATACAAATCGAGAAACACATCAATCCTCATGATAAACATTTTATAACACAAAGGAGTCCTCTTTAAACATAGAATAATCTTACTAGAAATCTAGACGCATATATAGGTAAAAAGAAGAGCAAAGGGTGCCTAACACAAGTTGGTCCATATTTATCACTTTAAATTATTTCAAACAATTATAATGGCTTAAAGAGGTCAATCTCCCTTAAGAGATTCATTCAAAAGGTGTATTTCAATGCAATTTCTCCCTTAGGTGCCAGAATGGGTTTGTACTGATGGAAAGTGCGCCTAGATTTAAATATCTTTATACTTGTAATTTTGTAATTCTAAATGATGAGACATGTCTTAGAATGAATTTTATCTTTCAAGTGCTCACTCCAAAAGGTCATCTCATGCAATTTCACCCAAGGTGCTCATTGAGGTGTTCTCAAAGGCTAAAGTGCACCTAACTCAATTGCCTTTATCTTTATCATTTTTGTGCTTTCAACAATTGAAAATGACCTAGAGTGATCCTTTCTCTCAAGGAACTCACCTATTGATATGAAATCAAGTTATTTCCCTTAGGCACAATTTTAGGCTTGTATGGGTGAAAAGTGCGCCTTACATCCTTAGGTGGTTCTTTCTAATTCAAAATGATTTCAATGAAATGCCAAGTGTCTAAGGAAGCTTTTGTCTTGAGATGATTAAAATTTGAGGTTCAAATCCCTTCCTCAATCAAGGCACAATCTGAGGTTTGTATAGATCAAAGTTGACTTCAACTTGGGCGCTCATTTGAGTTGGGAGGAGCTAGAATTTGCACCTAGATTGGAGATAGATATTTTGGCTTATTTGATGATGGTCTCAAATCTCTCTACCAAGGTGCATTTTGATGATGTTCTTATTTAAACTCTTATGCAGACTATCTCATCCCTAAGTGCTCATCCTCATTATTTTCATTCACTTAGACTTCAAGGTGCCAAAACTAGTAGGAAAATTTACAATGAGCGCATTTGCTTTTGAAGAATTTCTTATTGATCATTACGCACACTTTCGAGTTGATATGTACTTCCTTTACTTCCATGTACTCAGTTCATCATAATTATTGTAAAAGACTTCTCCAAGTTGATTGATAACATGCTTCTTGATGTTAAGATCCTTCATTCACTCCTTCTTAGATCTAGGTGCTCATGATGGTGGGAAATTACATGAAGGGCACCTAAGGTTCAAGATAGGTTCTTTCCACTCATCTTAACTTTCAATCATTGTAGTTAATCTCAAAGGAGATCATCCAAAATGAGAAACCTCCAAGACTTGTCATTGTAAGTTGATTTCCTCCAAGGCACCAATACAAGGTTCTTTTGAAGGCAAAAGGTACCTAGGCTTATGGGGCTCAATTTGATGTATTTATTGAAAGATCAAGGTGAATTGATGCTTATTGAAAATGCCACTTAGTCCTTCATTTACATTCTAGGTGCCATTTCCTATTGACTTATATACTCCTCCTCATGCTAGGGTGCCATAATGAAGTGGTTTAGACAATAGGTGTGCTTCACTTACTAGAGGCTTGTTCTCCTTCCCCCTTAGGCGCACTTTTATGGTGGAACAGGTGTCAATGGGCGCCTTGTCTTAAATGAATGCTCTCTCCAAGTTGGGTGCCCTTTTGAGGCTTTATGAGTTGCAAATTTTGCCTTAACCCTTCATGCTTGTTGCTCAATGTTTCAATGTTTAAGAAAGTCTCCTTTAGGCACTCATCTTAATGACTTTTTCTCAAGGCGCAATCATCCTAATGACTTGGATATTCATCCTAGTGTTTCAGGATATCAGGCTACCAGACTTAGTCATTTTTAGGATCTCAAACATAAAGAATAACATGATGATTCATTTTTTTGTATTGCATATAGTTGACATTGTATGCTACTCACAAAGAATATGAATATTTTTGTTCAACCTGATGATTCTTTTTTTTTTAAAATATAACTTTTATCTTTTAGTTCCAAAATGAGGTTTAGGTGATACTTGAATAAAAATAGCTAGCTTATTGGATCAACAAACATCCTATGTAATACAATTGGACTTTAAATATTTGAAGTAGCCATCTACAAATATCCATTCAAACGTGGATTTATAATGCAAGTATGGATGCCATCAATAAAAAAGATTTGTATTAACCAAATATCCATATAGGCATACATCAATACCTATCGATAGATATAAGTATAACATATATACAAAATAGCCATATAGGCATACAATGTCAACTATATACAATACAAAATATATGTCCACAAATGCCATCTAGGCATACAACAAAGGAACACAATAAAAAGTCATTCCCCTTTGGCTGGTGAAGAGAATAGATCACGGCCAACCTTTGATCTTCTAGGGGATGGAGACGTGCATGTGGGTGGTCTACTACGAACCTGAGGGTTGCTCCTCCTATTTAGTTCTTCCTGCATCTTTACCTGTTACAATAAAAAGTATAGACATTAATATATAGAAATTACATGTTATAAAAAATAAAACATTTAACAAAATAATCACTTACCGCTACCATATAATCTTTCTCCTCACTTGCCTCAGTAGTAGGAATAGGCCCTGGTGACATCATGTCCTATAGAAACCATCCAGATAGAAATTAAACTTCAAATCAATAATCTTTTGATTTTTCAAAAATAGACAACTATAACAATGAATGTAAATTGAAATTTACTAATCTGCCTCATACCCCTATCAATGCCATGGAGCTATGAATTGCAGAGGCCACACCATGATCCATTGCCCTATGAACATGGGGAGGTGTCTCCGCAACCTGCATCATCTAGAAATAAAACAACATTATTCAATTACAAAAACTATAATAGTGATGCAAATCATGGCTCCTAACATACACACATGTTCATCTAAACATGGAAGTACACACAATAAAGCACACAAGTCACATACAAAAATCTAGTAAGTACAATTCATTCATTAAACTATTTATTTTATTACCTCCGTAAAGCTTTTAAGTCCACCACCGCTGGCAGGTGTTGCTGTGAAATCTACAATATTAACATATTCAACATCTAAAATTAGATATTAGAATACCATTCATATAATGATGCTATCCACATGTAATATTTATAATTGTTTACTAGTTACATACCCCGACAGTTGATGATCTAGTGTAAAATGCAGGTGGAGAACCACTAAAAACTGCATCGACGCTATGACCCTGAAATTTCATTAAAATCATCAATTTAAATTAGTTAATCTTGCATTCCAAAAATAAAATTTAATAAATTAAATTCAATAAACTTGCTAATATTTACCTGAGTATCAAGGCTGAAAGTCTCACTCAGGAGGGTATCTGTCATCACCATCTACTCAGCTGCAGATGTAGCCTGTGCACCTGCGTCCTGACTATCCATGGGGTCATAACCACAGGCTGACCCGTAAGCCTGACAAGCATGGGGCGGGACCCTACTCCTCGCACTATCTCCCAACCCACTCTATGTTGCAGGACTGGCATGCTCTATGATGCTCTGGGTCAAGGCACAAATGGATTGAAGTGTATCGACCTCAACACTCTCCTTCACAATGGAAGGGATAGAAACATGCTCATGGGCTGGTCTGCTGATTACTCATCTCATCGCCTGCTATGGGTCAACACGTGCCCTTGGTCTATCTTGCGCTGACCCCCCACCTCTACCCTGGAAGTCTCGCATATCAAAATAGTTTGGCACTTTATTGAGGACAAACTCACAGTAGAGTTTCCTCAAAAAGTATCGTGGGACCTCATTATTATTGCATGGAGGATGGTCAAAAACCATCCACCACCTCTGCCCAAAATTATCCCTTATCGCTTGGTTGTTGCACCAATGGATAGGGAACCTCTTGCATGTAATGGGTGGAGGTTGATTTGTTTGTGGGTTTGTGAAAATTGAACACAACTCTTATTTTGTGATTTGTAATTGTTTCACATCTTGGTATGACAGCTTGTCTACATAATAATCTCTAAACTCTCTCCTCTTATCCATCCAACTAGTTATTTACTTGCTAATTGAATCTACATTTGATAACATAGATTCAAGAGATTCAGCAAGTGTGGACCTATGCAAGGTTGAAGTGGAAGGATCTTTCAACCTTGCAATTATATCTTCAATTTCTTTTTTGTTGTTTTCAATTTGCCCCATTATATTTTCTCGTGTTCCAGGGGCATGTCGAGAAATTGATGGAGGAGGTTGTTCTGCAAGATTTTGTGGATTTTGAGGAGGAGGTGCATTAACATTTCCTGACAATTAACGGAATATACATCAAAAAACAACTCAAACCTAGCTATTTAGAAGAAAATTCAAACAAAAAAAAATAAACTCACTCCTTTGGCATGCTCGATGTCGTGGCAGCATTTTGGTGACCAATTGATAAGATTTTTTATTGAATTGAGGAATTCAAAACGCGAGCGCGCTTTCTAGGGTTTGCAGACCGCGGGAATAGTGGAGAAAAAAGAAATGAAATGAAATGAAATGGGTTTTGTTTTATTTATAACAGGTCATAAGACGCTCACGTTATGGTTTTGTTTTGACGAGCCTTAGGCTCGTTATTACCAAACCATAACGTGAGCGCATTATAACATGCTCACGTTTTGCATTATTTTTTTTTTAAAACAATTTGGCCACTTTTTGGCCCCCCATCTTTTTGCACTTACCCCCATATAGGAACACCCTCCTTGGTTTCACATAGCCTAAAGTGCAGAGGTAGAAAAGGGGGATTGGGAAAGCTTTCTCTCCCTAATCTCCTATTCATTGGCCAACCCCTCAAGGTAGATTGATCATTAATAAGTGGCTATTTTATAGATTTGCTGCAAGAATTAGGTTGGGAATTTAAAACAACCAACAGATTGGTGACTCTATTGGGGATATGAAATAAGAGTTGTGTCTTATCCTAAAATTTTATTCCCTTATTTATTGCTAACATTCTTGAAGCTCATGATCAAGAAGCTTTTGTCTAGTTGAGCCACCAATAGGTTCACAAATCTACTAGGGACCGAAGGTAGGAACTATGTCTTATCCAAAAGAGTATAAATCCCTTGCAAAATAGGGGGGTTTCTACCCATTCAAAAGTTTCCTCATAGCATGTTTTGTGGCTCCCTCAAAAGGTCAACTTTTTTTTGGTATTTTTAAAATCGCTTCAATGAGAAATTAGCTAATAGCATGTAGTTTATGCATGATTTTTTTGATAATTTTTTGATGAATATTTGATTTTTTACTAATTTTCAAAGTGCACACATCCTAAAAAATAGAATTTTGGCCATGCTAGCCCTATAAATTTTGAAAACTAATTGAAAATTATTTTTTTCTTTTTTTAATATTTGTAGAATGGAGTCTAGTTTCTAAATATGTAATTTTTTCGAAATTTTAATGAATAGTAAATTTACAATGAAAAAAAGACCAAACAGTGGTTTTTGCCCAAAAACAGACACACAAACAAAAGAAATTAAAGATGAAAGGTTGAACATTTTTAAAATGTGAAAAAAATTACATCATCAGATAGCTAATAGAAGCCTAACATTATCCAGGTGTTTGATTTGTTTGACCTTGAAACACATGCAAATATGAGGGTTAGCACGAACGAAATTATGTGAAATTTTGAAGAATATGGAAAAACACGTTTGTGGCTGTTCAAAAGGCACTCCAAGCCTTTGGGTTAGAAATCCAAAGCAAATCCCAAGCCCAAGGCTTGGGATTCCCAAAGTAAAACATAATGCAAGAGTGTTATAATGCGTTCGCATTATCTTTTGTTTTGCATTTTTCCATTACCGCAAAAGTTTGTGTTGTTTGTCATGTTTGAAATAACGCAAGCGCGTTATAACGTGCTCACGTTATGTTCCCCTTAAATTTTTTTATGTTCAAGGCTATTAATCATGTATGTATGTATGCCTATATGTACGTATGTATCTATGTATGCCTATATGTATGTATGTATCTATGTATGCCTATATGTATGTATGTATCTATGTATGTATGTATCTATGTATGCCTATATGTATGTATGTATCTATGTATACCTATATGTATGTATGTATAGTGTCGAGGGCAGAGGAGGGTAGAGATGGGAGTGAGCCAGATAGGGGAGGAGAGGGGTGGATAAGGATTGAGTGATTAAGGTTTAAGGTTGAGGGTTGAGCGTTTAGGGATATGATTTAGAGTTTAGGGGTAAGCGATTAGAGTTTAGGACCTTGAGGGATTAGGGTTAAGGTAGAGTGTTGAGGGTAGAGGGATTAGGGATAGGGTTTAGGGTTGAAAGTTTAGGATTGAGGGATTAGGATTTAAGGTATAGTTTAGTAGTTCTTGAGGATAGAGCTAGTAAACAATGGGAGATTATTTGTCTATTTCATAACAATATACCTCCCCTAAGTGTGGGGTGGACAGCAAGAAACATAGATGTACCCCAATGCAAATCTTTTCTCATAATGATCATCGTTCTAATTTCAACTGTTAATTACTCACTGTGGATGTACCATACGCAAAGTTTTTCTCATAGTGTGTACACCTATTGGCATAATGAACCCTAGATGGGCCAGAAAAAACATGCCATATAACATTAAAAAAGTTCATAGCCATTTTTCTGACATATTCTTGCAACTCAAATATCTTTAAGAGAAGAGTGTCAAAAATGATGGGTTTAACATCCTAACATAAGGCAAAGAAGTTTTGTTGGGTTTAGGGATATGGTTTAGGGTTTAGGGTTGAGGGATTATGGTTTAAGGTATATTGTTGAGGGTTGAGGAATTAGGGTTTAGCGTTGAGAGATTAGGGTTTAGGGTTGACGGATTAGGGTTTAGGGTTTAGGGTTGAAGGTTTAACGATTGAGGGTTGAGGCTTTAGGGTTGAGGGTTAAGGGATTGGGGTTTAAAATATAGTGTTGAGCATCGAGGGTTTATGGATAGGTTTTAGGGTTTAATTTTTAAGGGTTGAGGGATAGTGTTTAGGGATAAGGGATTAGGGTTTAAGGTATAGTGTCGAGGGTTGAGGATTTAGGAATAGGGATAGCGTTTAGGGTTTAGGGATGAGGGATTAGGGTTGAGGGTTGAGGTATTAGGGTTGAGGGTTGAGGGATTAGGGTTTAAGGTATAGTGTCAAGGGTTGTGGGTTTTCTGATAGTGTTTATGGTTGAGGGTTGATGGATTAGGTTTTAGGGTTGATGGATTAGGGTTTAAGGTATAGTGTTGAGGGTTGAGGATTTAGGGATAGGGTTTAGGGTTGACGGATTAGGGTTTAGGGTTGACGAATTAGCATTTAATGTTGAGGTTAGGGTTAGAGTGTCAAGGGTAGAGGGACTAGGGATAAGGTTTAGGGTTGAAGGTTTAAGGATTGAGGGTTGAGGCTTTAGGGATGAGGGTTTAAGGCTTAAGATATAGTGTCAAGTGTTGAGGGTGTAGGGATAGGGTTTAAGTTTTAAGGGTTAAGGGTTGAGGGATAGGGATTAGGGTTTAAGGTATAGTGTTGAGGGTTGATGGTTTAGGGATAGGGTTTAGGTTTGAGGGATTAAGGTTTAGGGTTGATGAATTAGGGTTTAATGTTGAGAGTTGAGGGTTGAGGGTTGAGGGTTGAGGGTTGAGGTTTGAAGTTGAGGGATAGGGTTAATGGTCAAGGGATTATGGTTAAATAAGAGTGTCGAGGGTAGAGGGATTAGGGATAGTGTTTAGGGTTGAAGTTTTAAGGATTTAGGGTTGAGGCTTTAGGGATGAGGGTTAAGGGATTAGGGTTTAAGATATAGTGTCGAGTGTCAAGCCTGTAGGGATATGTTTTAGGGTTCAAGTTTTAAGGGTTAAGGGTCGAGGGAACAGAGTTAAGGGTTGAGGGATTAGGGTTTGACATTGAGGTTCGAGGGTTAAGCGTTTCGGGATAGGGTTGAGGGTCGAGGGATTAGGGTTAAAGAAGAGTGTCAAGGGTATAAGGATTAGGGATAGGGTTAGAGGGTTTAAAGATAAGGGATTAGGGTTTAAGGTATAGTATAGAGCCTGTTGAGGGTCTAGGAATAGGGATAGCGTTTAAGGTTTAGGGATGAGGGATTAGAGTTGAGTGATGACAGATTACGGTTGAGAGTTGAGGGATTAGGGTTTAGGGATAAGGTTTAGGGTTGAGGGTTGAGGGATTAGGGTTTAAGGTATAGTGTTGAGGGTTTAGGGATAGGGTTTAGGGTTGAGGGATTAGAGTGAAGGGTTGAGGGATTAATATTTAACATTGAGGGTTGAGGCTTTAGGGTTTAGGGTTTAGGGATAGGGTTGAGGGTCGAGGGATCATAGCTAAGGGTTGAGGGATTAGGGTTTGACATTGAGGGTTGAGGGTTGATGTTCGAGGGTCAAGGGTTTAGGAATAGGGTTGAGGGTCAAGGGATTAGGGTTAAAGTAGAGTGTGGAGGGTAGAAGGATTAGGGATAGGGTTGGAGGGTTTAGGGCTAAGGGATTAGGGTTGAAGGTGTAGTATTGAGTCTGTTGAGGGTTTAGGAATATAGATAGCAATTAGGGTTGAGGGATGAGGGATTGGAGTTGAGGGATGACGGATTAGGGTTGAGGGTTAACAGATTAGGGTTTAGGGATAAGGTTTCAGATTGAGGGTTGAGGGATTAGAGTGAAGGGTCGAGGGATTATGATTTGACATTGAGGGTTGAGGGTTGAGGCTTTAGGGTTTAGGGTTTAGGGATAGGGTTGAAGGTCGAGGGATCATAGTTAAGGGTTGAGGGATTAGGGTTTGACATTGAGGGTTGAGGGTCGAGGTTCAAGGGTCAAGGGTTTAGGGATAGGGTTGAGGGTCGAGGGATTAGGTTTAAAGTAGAGTGTGGAGGGTATAAGGATTAGGGATAGGGTTGGAGGGTTTAGGGATAAGGGATTAGGGTTTAAGGTATAGTATCGAGTCTGTTGAGGGTTTAGGAATAGGGATAGCATTTAGGGTTTAGGGATGAGGGATTAGAGTTGAGGGATGACGGATTAGGGTTGAGGGTTGAGGGATTGGGGTTTAGGGATAAGGTTTAAGGTTTAGGGTTGAGGGATTAGGGTTTAAGGTATAGTGTTGAGGGTTTATGGATAGGGTTTAGGGTTGAGGGATTAGAGTGAAGGGTCGAGGGATTAAGATTTGATGTTGAGGGTTGAGGGTTAAGGCTTTAGGTTTTAGGGTTAAGGGATAGCGTTGAGGGTTAAGGGATCATAGTTAAGGGTTGAGGGATTAGGGTTTGACGTTGAGGGTTGAGGGTTGAGGTTCGAGAGTCAAGGGTTTAGGGATAGGGTTGAGAGTCGAGAGATTAGGGTTAAAGTAGAGTGTGGAGGGTATAAGTATTAGGGATAGGGTTGGAGGGGTTAGGGATAAGGAATTAGGGTTTAATGTATAGTATCGAGTCTATTGAGGGTTTAGGAATGGGGATACAATTTAGGGTTTAGAGATGAGGGATTAGAGTTGAGGGATGATGGATTAGGGTTGAGGGTTGAGGGATTAGGGTTTAGGGATAAGGTTTAGGGTTGAGGGTTGAGGGATTAGGGTTTAAGGTATAGTGTTGAGGATTTACGGATGAGGGATTAGAGTTAAGGGATGACAGATTATGGTTGAGGGTTGAGGGATTAGGGTTTAGGGATAAGGTTTAGGGTTCAAGGTTAAGGGATTAGGGTTTAAGGTATAGTGTTGAGGGTTTATGGAGAGGGTTTAGGGTTAATGGATTAGAGTGAAGGGTCGAGGGATTAGGATTTGATGTTGAGGATTGAGGGTTGAGGCTTTAGGGTTTAGGTTTTAGGGATAGGGTTGAGGGTTGAGTGATCATAGTTAAGGGTTGAGGGATTAGGGTTTGATGTTGAGGGTTGAGGGTTGAAGTTTGAGGGTGAAGGGTTTAGGGATGGGGTTGAGGGTCGACGGATTAGGTTTAAAGTAGAGTGTGGAGGGTATAAGGATTAGGGATAAGGTTGGAGGGTTTAGGTATAAGGGATTAGGGTTTAAGGTATAGTATCAAGTCTGTTGAGGGTTTAGGAATAGGGATAGTATTTAGGGTTTAGGGATGAGGGATTAGAGTTGAGGGATTATGGATTAGGGTTGAGGGTTAAGCGATTAGGGTTTAGGGGTAAGGTTTAGGGTTGAGGGTTGAGGGATTAGGGTTTAGGGATAAGGTTTAGCATTAAGGGTTGAGGGATTAGGGTTTATGGTATAGTGTTGAGGGGTTATGGATAGGGTTTAGGGTTGAGGGATTAGAGTGAAGGTTCGAGGGATTAGGATTTGACGTTGAGGGTTGAGGGTTGAGGCTTTACAGTTTAGGGTTTAGGGATAGAGTAGAGGGTCAAGGGATCATAGTTAAGGGTTGATTGATAAGGGTTTGACGTTGAGGGTTGAGGATTGAGGTTCGAGGGTCAAGGGTTTAGGGATAGGGTTGAGGGTTGAGGGATTAGGGTTAAAGTAGAGTGTGGAGGGTATAAGGATTAGGGATAGGGTTAGACAGTTTAGGGATAAGGGATTAGGTTTTAAGGTATAGTATCAAGTTTGTTGAGGGTTTAGGAATAGGGATAGCATTTAGGGTTTAGGGATGAGGGATTAGAGTTGAGGGATGATGGATAAGGGTTGAGGGTTGAGGGATTAGGGTTTAAGTTATAGTGTTGAGGGTTTAGTGATGAGGGATTAGAGTTGAGGGACGACAAATTAGCATTGAGGGTTGAGGGATTAGGGTTTAGGGATAATGTTTAGGGTTGAGGGTTGAGGGATTAGGGTTTAAGGTATAGTGTTGAGGGTTTATGGATTGGGTTTAGAGTTGATGGATTAGAGTGAAGGGTCAAGGGATTAGGATTTGACATTGAGGGTTGAGGCTTTAGGGTTTAGGTTTTAGGGATAGGGTTGAGGGTCGAGGAATCATAGTTAAGGTTTGAGGGATTAGGGTTTGATGTTGAGGGTTGAGGGTTGAGGTTCAAGGGTCAAGGGTTTATGGATAGGATTGAGGGTCGATGGATTAGGGTTAAAGTAGAGTGTGGAGGGTATAAGGATTAGGCATAGTGTTGGAGGTTTTAGGGATAAGGGATTAAGGTTTAAGGTATAGTATCGAGTCTGTTGAGGGTTTAGGAATAGGGATAGCATTTAGGGTTTAGGGATGAGGGATTAGAGTTGAGGGATGATGGATTAGGGTTGAGAGTTTAGGGATTAGGGTTTAGGGATAAGGTTTAGGGTTGAGGGTTGAGGGATTAGGGTTAAAGGTATATTATTGAGGGTTGAGGGATAGGGTTTAGGGTTGATGGATTTGAGTGAAGGGTCGAGGGATTAGGATTTGACATTGAGGGTTGAGGGTTGAGGCTTTAGGCTTTAGGGATTATGGATAGGGTTGAGGGTCGAGGGATCATAGTTAAGGGTTGAGGGATTAGGGTTTGACATTGAGGGTTAAAGGTTGAGGTTTGAGGGTCAAGGATTTAGGGATAGGGTTGAGGGTCAAGGGATTAGTGTTAAAGTAGAGTGTGGAGGGTATAAGGATTAGGGATAGGGTTGGAGGTTTTAGGGATAAGGGATTAGGGTTAAAGGTATAGTATCGAGTCTGTAGAAGTTTTAGGAATAGGGATAGCATTTAGGGTTTAGGGATGAGGGATTAGAGTTGAGGGATGATGGATTAGGGTTGAGGGTTGAGGGATTAGGGTTTAGGGATAAGGTTGAGGGTTGAGGGTTGAGGGATTAGGGTTTATGGTATAGTGTTGAGGGTTTATGGATAGGGTTTAGGGTTGAGGGATTAGAGTGAAGGGTCGAGGGATTAGGATTTGATGTTGAGGGTTGAGGGTTGAGGCTTTAGGGTTTAGGGTTTAGCGATAAGGTTGAGGGTCGAGGGATCATAGTTAAGGGTTGAGGGATTAGGGTTTGACATTGAGGGTTGAGGGTTGAGGTTCGAGGGTCAAGGGTTTAGGGATGGGGTCAAGGGTCAAGGGATTAGGGTTAAATTAGAGTGTGGAGGGTATAAGGATTAGGGATAGGGTTGGAGGGTTTAGGGATAAGGGATTAGGGTTTAAGGTATAGTATCAATTCTCTTGAGGGTTTAGGAATAGGGATAGCATTTAGGGTTTAGGGATGAGGGATTAGAGTTGAGGGATGATGAATTAAGGTTGAGGGTTGAGGGATTGGGGTTTAGGGATAAGGTTTAGGGTTGAGGGTTGAGGGATTAGGGTTTAAGGTATAGTGTTGAGGGTTTAGGGATGAGGGATTAGAGTTGAACGATGACGGATTAGGGTTGAGGGTTGAGGGATTAGGGTTTAGGGATAAGGTTTAGGGTTGAGGGTTGAGGGATTAGGGTTTAAGGTATAGTGTTGAGGGTTTATGGATAGGGTTTAGGGTTGATGGATTAGAGTGAAGGGTTGATGGATTAGGATTTGATGTTGAGGGTTGAGGGTTGAGGCTTTAGGGTTTAGGGTTTAGGGATAGGGTTGAGGGTCGAGGGATCATAGATAAGGGTTTAGGGATTAAGGTTTGATGTTTAGGGTTGAGGGTTGAGGTTCAAGGGTCAAGGATTTAGGGGTAGGGTTGAGGGTCAAGGGATTAGGGTTTGACATTGAGGTTTGAGTTCTAAAGATAGGAAAATAGAAATTTTGTATTCAGGTTATTTAGATGTTGATGGGTTTAGACTTGAACTGAAATGTTGGACTCTTAATCTAGCTTGAAGAGAGTTTCTGTCGTCAAATGTAGATTTATGGGTTTGATTATATTGATTGCCTCTCTAGTTTTGGGGTGTTGATGTTTTGGAATCAATCAAGAAGTCTTCAGGAGACTTTGTGGAAGTGGATTGGCAATTGCTTGACAGAACCCCTGCTGTTTATGCTTAGATAAGGATTTGTCACAAACTAGAACTTCTGCTTCCAAAGAAGATCTGTCTTTCTTCCTCGATGGGCATTTTCTATCAAGAACTTGATTATGAGGGCTTGCCCCTTCATTGTTATGCCTATCATATGGCAGAACATCTGGAAAGCTCTTGCAAGAAATAGGAAAAGTTCTCCCTCAAAAACCTTGTGGTCATTCAAGTCCCAAGGGGAAGGTTTGGAAAGAGAAATGGATCACCAAAGAGATGAAGAATTTCTTATTTCTCAGACACCATCAGTGGTTTTTCTCTAATGCAAAGGACCTACCAAGATGGAAAGCATTTAAAGATTATATGATCTCCAAAGGAAAATCTCCTAATTCTCCCAGAATGTCATCCTTCAACAAGGCAGGACCAAGTGGCTTCGCTCTTCCAGTCATGGATCCTCCTGTATTTAAGAGGAATTGTAAGGCTTGGAAGTGTTAGTTGATGAAGCACAGGATGTGGTCATCCCTACTTGTGTTAAGGAAGATAATGTACATGATGTGATCAATCTATAGTAGGACAAAATGTCAGCGCATTATAACGCACTCGCATTTTGTCCTGCTATAGAAATGGTAAAAAAGTGTTGACCCCCGTGATCGAGGCCCACATGCTCTATTTTCATACTGATTCTGCGTGTGCTCTGACAAAAAAGAAGTGCTTTCATGCTATTCAGAAGTTCACATGCACATTTGACACATTGTACCACCTTTGCATGATCTTTCCACCACCTTTTCTGCTTTGCCAACTTGAGAAGGAGGAAATAACATAGTTTTCACACCAAGTTTGATATATATCTATTCAAGGTTTAATTTTTGTAGTGTTGCAATGTTAATTGTGATTCAATTTTAGGAATTTAACATTATAGATTGGTTAATAGTATTGTTGTTAGTAATTATATTTGAGTGTTATTGAATTTAACATTGAAAAGGAAGCAAGTGGTGAAAAACTCAAATTGTTGAGGAGTTTCATGCAAGAAGAAAAAAACACTACGTAATTGGCTACTCTCTCCATTCGAATCTTCATTTTTTAGGTATGTCAAGTATTTAAATGTGTGTTCTTTACATTTTCCTTAATTTGGATTGAATTACTTTATCATGCTTTATCATACATGTTTAAAATAGACACATTCCCAATCATGCAAGCAGCCTACAATCTCACATGATGCCATGTATATTTTCTACACTTGGGCTCTTTAATAATTATGTGTAATAAATAGACCTTAACATACCATGATGTCAAACTATACGAGAATAAATCCTTACAACATAATAAAAATACAATCCCACTATTATCTTGTATTCATTTCTTAGGAAGTAATATTGGTCTCTTTATCATGCTATAGACAAATTCTCCATCATGCTGAGGAAACGATCAAGAATTAAACCAAAACAGGAAGAGATAGAATCTAAGAATGCAAAGAAAGTAGTGGCTATGAGGGAACTTCGTGAGAAGAGGAAATTGGACACGATAAATGAAGACATACCAATTGAAGAGGAACCACAACCATCACAAAGAGATATGGTATTGGCAGCACAAAGAGAACGAATGCAAAAACTTCGTGCTACGAGAGATTTGAATACCATAGTTGGAGACACGTCCTCTACCGCAAGTCAACATGTAGGGACACCATCTACCACATCTCAAGTTGAGAGTACATCATCACTCACATGTGATGAAGGAGGTATGCCATTGTTCCCACCTCAACCTCAAGGTATGTCATCTATTCCATCTTCGATCAAAGGTATGCCATCTAGCCCATCTCATTTAACTATTGATGAAATTCCTAATGTTGAGATGAATTTATCTAACTTAACACAACCTAAAAATTTTCATAGAAAGCTAAAGTATTTGATTGAAATTGATGAGAATATTTTGCAGCCAATGCAAGGTAAGATTCCAAAACGCACTTGTAGAAGATATGCTCATAAGATTTGGAGATTATTTTTTGAAAAGTTAAATGAGATTGCAAGATGTCAACTACTCATTCAAATGATGCAAAGTATAAAGTATAGGTCCATCATGAAGATTCTTGGGTTGAGAACATTAGAGGCTTCAAGTGAAAAATCTATTGTCAAGAATCTAATGAGTGCATATGAGAGTGTAGGTAACACCTCACGCACAAAAGATAGTAATGTAACATGATGTGTGATTACATCGAAAAAGTAAGTAGTCAAACGAGGAAAGCTTGTCTCATTAGAAAGATGAGTCAAGAATTGAGAATTAATAGGAAAACTTTATCAAGAGCCATTGGAAGACACCAAAGAATTGAGGACACTAATGCCAATGAATTATGGGCGTTCTTGGGGAGACTGCCACAAAAAGATAAACTAATTGTTGAAGCATGGAGATCACTAATTGAATACTTTTGGAAGAATTACACAAGGGTATCTCTGAATCAAACGGATGTGGTAAGAAGGAGAATCAGTAGTCAAAACCGTGAGCCACATCCAAAGCATTTTTTGAATGAGACTCAAACACAGTTTTATGGTAAATTTCTAGAGAAGTATCCTCAAATTAAAATTTGTCAAAGATATTTTGAAATGCTAAAACCTTTCTAGGTCAAGATAAATCACACATGCACTACTCATTGTTGTAGATTACATATTGAATTTTCTAACCATTTTGATGCTTATAGGTCTATATGTTTAGATATGCATACTAATAATGTTTTACAGGGTTGTACCATATGTGCCCCACCTGTTGCAAGTATGGGCCTAACCGGTGTTGTCAATGATGTCAACATACTCATGTTGCATTAATGAGAAGGATTGGATGAGCTGTATGCTGAGGATATTGAGAAATGCTGAGGATAGTGAGAAAATTAGTCTCAATCAGGAATAGTGAAGAACAATGATGACAACAAGGTAAAAGTCCAAGATAGGTTGTAGATCAGAGGATGCAAATTAAAGGGTTTGTAGATATATGTCTTAAGATGTTCCAGTAGAGATTTCAGAGGTCCCCATGAAGATATGAAGAAGTTATGGCAGTTCAAGTAAAATTGGTTCCGGCAGATGTTCAGTGATGACAGAGTGATACAGATAGGTCCGGTGAGATCTGGAAATGCATTCTCTGGTTCTTTAAATTTGTGGAAGTGTTGGGGAAGTCTGTGTGATGTGTCAAATCGATTGGTTTGTGGTTTGAAGGTCCAGAAGTATCTATTCCTTTGTGACAATAATAGCAGACTGTGTTCTTGAGATTCCAGATGAAGGAGAGAAGAGTTTCAGTAAGTAGAGGAAGTGCAAATGTTCTTGGTGTTTAAGGCAAGCTTGTGGAGGTCCTTGGTTGTGCTCAGTTCATGTTTATGGTCCGCATTAGAATTGGAGTCCCATAAATGAAGAATAACTTCTAGATGATGATGTTCTTTCTGTGACTAGCCGATCGGATGAATTATACATCTTGTGGATGTTCTTGTGGATGTGTGCCGATTTAGATGTTTGTTCCTAAGTTGATGTCATGTATAAATAAGGGATTGCAAAGTCATTTCAAGAGTGGATTGTGGAGATGAGTGTGTGGTAGCAAGGAGAAGAGCGAAAGGCAGAGCAGAAGGTTTGGGCTTAAATGGAACTGACTCAAGCATGGTGAAGATGCTATTTTCCAGTTCAAGTATGTGATACTTATTCTTTTGTAGACAGTGTGTCTCTTATAGGCAGTGAGCCTCTTGTGAGCAGTGTGCTTAGGCAGTGATCCCTAATTGGCATGTGCCATTTTGTTCTTTCTATTCTTCTAACAGAGAATACAATCTTGGGTTAATCACCGCATAGTTTTTTCCTTAACCAGGTTTTCCACGTCAAAATCTTGGTGTCTCTTGTGTTGATGTGTTTCTACTCTTGATTAAATACATTAAGTTTCATATTTGAATTATTGTTATACTGCTAAGTGAATATAAGTGTTGAAAGTAAAGAAAGTTTTGGACAACTAATTCACCCCCCCTCTCAGTTGTCTGCTCTAAGTCTAATAATTGGTATCAGAGCTAAGTTCCTCTAAAAGGAGCTTAACCGCTTGAGGAGATCCAGGATGTCATCCTACAAGAAGGATAGTCTGAAGTTTGATGGAACTAATTTTACTCTTTGGAAAGGTCACATGAAATGTCACTTGCAGTGTATGGGATTTGCATACTGGTCTATGGTTACAAAAGCTTATGTACCTCCACAGGGTGGTCCGACAACCCTAAATGAAATCACAGATGCTGAAAACAATCTGCGGACCAAAGAGGCTCTTTTAAGCACATTATCTGACTCAAAACTTTCAAATGTTATTGATCTACCAACTGCCTTTGAGATTTGGAATAAACTGGAACTTTTGCATGAAGGAGACCAGTTTGTTAAATGTGCAAGGTTGCAGAGTCTAAAAGGGAAATTTAAAAAACTGAAGATGAGAGATGATGAAAATATTACCTCTTTTATGCCAAGAGTGAATGAGCTGGTTTGTGGAATTAGAAATGCAGGTGGAATCCTGAGTGAAGATGAGATCATTGGCAAAGTTCTCAGATCCCTTCCTGATTCTTACAAAATCAAGGCTTTTGCAATTAAAGAATTCAGAGCTCATACAACAATCACAAGAGACCAATTGGTTAGTAAGTTGGCTGCTTTTGAAATGGCCGAGTTTGGAGATGATCCTCCAAAGACTAAATCTGCATTCAAAGCCAGTGCCTCTGTAAAAGGGAAACAAAGGTTTGATTCGGGGGAAAATTCTTCAAGGAACCCATCATGGTATGAAAAAGCAAGAAAAGACTTGGATGAAGAAGAAGCTGAAACTGCTCATCTTGAAGCCCTTATTGCAAAGAGACTACTAAGAGGATCTGGTAAGTATGAAGGAAAATTACTTTTTAAGTGTTTCAACTGCAATAAAATTGGTCATTTTGCCTCAAGATGTCTGGAAAGATTTACAAGACCAAATCCTAACAGACCAAGGTTTCAAAAGAATTGTTACTATGTTCATGACAAAGATGATAATGAAGGAGTAACATATGATGAATCAGAGATATGAAACAAATTCGGTAATGAATGGGTGTTTATTGCAATCAAAAAGAGGAACCAATACCCTCTGTATTTGTCAATCTTAAAGTTGAAGAAAGAGCTCTAGCTGCCCAAGTTGAAACAAAGGATGATTGGGTCATTGACAGTGGATGCTCTCACCATATGACAGGTGACAAGAATAAGTTCTTAAAATTAGAAAAATATGAAGGAGGAATTGTAAAGTTTGGAGATAATTCTGCTGGCAGGATCAGAGGTAGAGTAACTATTTCTCTTGATGGAAAGAATAAAACTGGTAATGTACTATATGTTGAAGGATTAAAGCACAATCTTCTCAGTGTTGGACAACTGGTGGACAAAGGCTATGATCTCAGATTCAGAAATAGAAAATGCAAGATCTTTGAAAGCTCCAGAACAGAGATTGCATCCAGTACTCAAACTAAAGGTAATATCTTCCACTTGGTTGGTACTGGTAAAAGTTGCTTATTTGCTCAAATTGATCAGAGTTGGTTATGGCGTAGGAGGATGTGTCATGTGAATTTTGATAATATCATCAAGATAAGAAATACGCAGGCTGTAAGAGATCTTCCAAAATTAGTGAAACCTACTAATAGCTTGTGCAAAGAATGTCAATTGGGCAAATTGAGCAGAGTCACTTTCAAAAGTAAGGAATTGTCTTCTACCGGACTGTTGGACTTAGTTCATACTGATCTTTGTGGTCCGGAAAGAGTTAGGAGTGTCCAAAGTGATAGATACTTCATGTTGCTAATTGATGACTACTTCTGGATGATGTGGGTAACCTTTCTAAAAGAAAAATCAGAAGCACTTGAGAAATTCAAAATATTCAAGGCCATGGTGGAGAATGAAACCGGATTAAAATTGAAATGTCTGAGGTTTGATAGAGGTGGAGAATTCACATCCAATGAGTTCATAGACTTCTGTGAGAAACATGGAATAAAGAGACAATTGTCTGCCCCTAGAACTCCACAGCAGAATGGAATAGTTGAGAGAAAGAACCGGACCATCCAGGAAGCATCCAGGACCATGATGATGGAAGCAAATGTTCCTCAGATCTATTGGAGAGAAGCTGTTAGCATTGCAGTCTACACTCTCAATCGAGTTCAAATTAGAAATAATACCGGTAAGACTCCTTATGAACTTTGGTTTGGCATTACTCCCACTATGAGATATTTCAGAGTTTTTGGTAGCAGATGTTACATTAAAAGGGATGAAGATCTAGGAAAGTTTGATGCTAGAAGTGATGAAGGAATATTCTTGGGTTACTCTACTCAAAGCAAAGCATATCGGTGTTACAACAAGAGACTAAGAAAGATTATAGAAAGTGTAAATGTGAAGGTTGATGAAGAAATTGAAAGACCCTCAAGAATTCATGAGTATGATGAAGATGATCAGAATGGTGTTCAGATTCAAAGTGTCCAAGCCTCTTCTGAGAAACCAAGTCAAGTTGATCCGATAAGTCAAGAAGAAGAGTTATATCTCAATGAGACTGATCAAGAATTAGAGATGCAAGAAACTCCCAAAGTTCCAAGGTATGTAACTCTAAACCACTCTGAAGATCAGATCATAGGTGACAAAAGAAAAGGAGTGCAAACAAGGAGGAGAATTGTTCAAAATTCAGATGAATATTGTCTGATTTCAAAGATTAAACCTAGGACAGTGAATGAAGCTTGCAATGATGAAAATTGGTCAAAAGCAATGGTGGAAGAACTAATGCAAATTGAGAAAAATTATACTTGGGATCTTGTTCCTAGACCTAGAAGCAAGAATGTGATTGGAACCAAATGAGTCTTCTAGAACAAACTGAATGAAGCTGGTGAAGTAATCAGAGATAAAGCTAGATTGGTTTGCAAGGGTTACTCTCAGATTGAAGGAGTTGATCTGGAAGAGACTTTTGCTCTAGTGGCAAGAATTGAAGCAGTTAGATTATTTCTTACATTTGCTACCTTCATGGATTTCAAGGTGTATCAGATGGATGTCAAATCTGCCTTCCTAAATGGTAACTTGGAAGAAGAAGTGTACATTGAGCAACCGGATGGATTTCAATTGTCTGATCATGGTGACATGGTCTACAAATTAAAAAAGGCACTGTATAGACTGAACCAAGCCCCAAGAGCCTAGTATGAAAGATTAGATAAACATTTCTTGAAGATTGGTTTCAACAAAGGTACTGCTGACAGTAATTTGTATTTCAAAATTGATCATGAAAATATCTTAATTGTTGAAGTATTTGTTGATGATATCATTTTTGGAGGAAGATATAGTTTGTACAAAACTTTTGCAAGTCAAATGAAAAGTGAGTTTGAGATGTCCATGCTTGGAGAAATGAATTTCTTTTTGGGTCTACAAATTACTCAAACAAAGAAAAGAATCTTCATTTCTTAGTCAAAATATGTGAAAGAATTATTGAGAAAATTTGGGAAGGAAGACTCAAAGCCAATGAACACTCCAATGGCAACCGGATGCAAGTTGAGAAAAGATGATGACTCTCCCAAGGTTGATCAGACAAAATATAGGTCAATGATTGGAGGGTTGTTGTATCTCACTCAAACTAGACCAGACATTATGCAAGCTGTTGGTCTTGTTGCTAGATTCCAAGCTGATCCTAGAGAATCTCATGTTATGGCGATCAAGAGGATTTTTAGATATCTAAAGGGGATAATTGAGTATGGGTTGTGGTATCCTAAAGATCATGATTTCTCTCTTCATGCATATACAGATGTTGATTGGGTAGGAGATGTGGATGACCGGAAGAGTACCAGTGGTGGAGCATTCTTTTTGGGGAAGAGATAGGTTTCTTGGCTAAGCAAGAAACAAGAGGCAATATCCATGTCTACAACTGAAGCAGAATACATTGCAGCAGCAGGTAGTTGCACTCAAGTTTTGTGGATGAAGCAGATGCTAAGAGATATTAAAGTAGAGTATGACGAGCCTATCACAATTTTCTATGATAATTCAAGTGCAATAAATATTTCTAAGAATCCGGTGTTGCATTATAAGACTAAGCATATATCTATCAAGTTTCACTTTCTGAGAGAGCAAGTGAACAAGGATGAAGTCAAACTAGAGTATGTGCCCTTCAGGGATCAGATTGCAGATATCTTTACTAAACCTCTTCCTAAGGACTCCTTTGAGTATCTTAGGGACAAGTTAGGGGTTATTGCCCCTCCGGTGGTGAACTAAGATGCCCTGATGTGCATCAGTCTAGTGGATTTCACAGTCACATCTTGTGGTCTGGACTGATGATGGGGAGCTGCTACTCAGGGGGAGCAGCAGGCATGGTTCTGAAGTAGTGAAATTGCAAGTATGTGCCCTTTGCCATTGATGTAAAAGGGGGAGAGAAGACTTGTGAAAAACAAGTGGTTGCTGATCAAAGGGGGAGCTATAAAGAAAGAGAAGACATGTGAATGGTTGTTGCTGTTAGGGGGAGTTGTGACAATAAAGAGATTTTCTTGTCATGATGGTTAAAATAGTTTTTCACATCATATGTTGCCATCAATGACAAAGGGAGAGATTGTTGCAAGTATTGGCCTAACTGGTGTTGTCATTGATGTCAACATAGTCATGTTGCATTAATGAGAAGGATTAGATGAGCTATATGCTGAGGATATTGAGAAATGCTGAGGATATTGAGAAAATTAGTCTCAATCAGGAACAGTGAAGAACAGTGATGACAACAAGGTAAAAGTCCAAGATAGGTTGTGGATCAGAGGATGCGGATTAAAGGGTTTGTAGATATGTGTCTTAAGATGTTCCAGTAGAGATTTTAGAGGTCCGCATGAAGATATGAAGAAGTTATGGCAGTTTAATTAAAATTGGTTCCAACAGATATTCAGTGATGACAGAGTGATATAGATAGGTCCAGTGAGATCCAGATATGCATTCTCTGGTTTTGCATATTTGAGGAAGTGTTGGGGAAGTCTGTGTGATGTGTCAAATCGATTGGTTCGTGGTTTGAAGGTTTGGAAGTATCTATTCCAAATGAAGGAGAGAAGAGTTTTAGTAAGTAGAGGAAGTGTGGATGTTCTTGGTGTTTCAAGCAAGCTTGTAGAGGTCCTTGGATCGTGCTTAGTTCATGTTTATGGTCTGCATTAGAATTGGAGTCCCATAAATGAAGAATAACTTCTGAATGATGATGTTCTTTTTGTGACTAGCCGACCGGATGAATTATACATCTTGCAGATGTTCTAGTGGATGTGTGCCGACTTAGATGTTTGTTCCTAAGTTGATGTCATGTATAAATAAGGGATTGCAAAGTCATTTCAAGTGTGGATTTGTGGAGATGAGTGTGTGGTAGCAAGGAGAAGAGCGAAAGGCAGAGCAGAAGGTTTGGGCTTAAATGGAACTGACTCAAGCATGGTGAAGATGCTATTTTTCAGTTCAAGTATGTGATACTTATTCTTTTGTAGACAGTGTGTCTCTTGTAGGCAGCGAGCCTCTTGTGAGTAGTGTGCTCAGGCAATGAGCCCTAATTGGCATGTGCCATTTTGTTCTTTCTATTTTTCTAACAGAGAATACAATCTTGGGTTAATAACCCTGTGGTTTTTTCCTTAACTGGGTTTTCCACATCAAAATCGTGGTGTCTCTTGTGTTGATGTGTTTATGCTCTTGATTAAATACATTAAGTTTCATGTTTGAATTATTGTTATACTGCTAAGTGAATATAAGTGTTAAAAGTAAAGAAAGTTTTGGACAACTGATTCACCCCCCTCTTAGTTGTCTTCTCTAAGTCTAACACCACCAACATCTTCAAGAGACTTCATATCAAGAATTTTATGTGAAAGAGAGGAAGGTCAAATATTCTACAAGAAATTATGCTTGGATGGCACATGTCATTGTTGCGGTGGCTTGCAACATTTGCCAATATGTGAACATATGGAAAGAACACATGCAGTTGGAAACAAACTAGTAGAGTTTGGCAAGTATAAAACAGTGGCATACAATACAAAAGATGGTAAAGAAGTAAAGAGGTGTGAATTGGTTGTTGAAAAGATTCCAGTGTATCAGTTTATGCCTATATTTCATGACAGCATAGTGTATGAGTATGTAAGACATGCCCATAGAGCTCGATGGTTGGACTTGCAATTCAAGTTATGCAAGGACACATTTTCAGTTGGTAGCATTGTTTCAATCATTAACTTTGCAGAGAACTTTAGTCTATAGCCACAGTGTGAGGTGCAATCAAAATATTACAACTCCACACAGGTTTCTGTATTTGTGCACGTTGCATTCATTCATGCGAATGATAGTACAGAGGATGATAGAAAGATCATAAGGGAGTATAATTTCTATATTAGTGATGATCGCACGCATTCTACGAAGTTCGTGCAAGGTTGCTTTCAGGTGTTCTATAATGATTTGGCTAGAAGGGGCATATCGTTTAGTCAGCATATCATATGGTCAGATAACTGTGTGTCACAATTCAAGAACTCACAAAATTTCTATTGGCTAAGTAGGAGGCATAATTTTATAGGTATTTAGTATATGTGAAACTTTTGTGAGGCCGGGCATGAAAAGGGGGAGCATGATGGTGCAGAAGCATGTATCAAAAGAGCCAAAGCACGAGAAGAGTTAAAGTATAAAGACAATGCAAAGTTGACAGATGCAAAATCGATTGTTGAGTGGTGTAATTCTTCCATGGGTCTAGGTAATGAAGGTAAGTCTTCAGTTCGTAGATTTTTTTGGTTGATAGATGATACTAACATTTCACCATATGAGGACTATTGTACACTACCAGGATCAAATGAGATGCACTCTTTTAGAAGCTCAATTACAGGTTCATGGAGTATCCATATGCGAAAGATGTCATACTTTTGTTCTTCCTGTACAATTCAAGTCTGGGATGAGTACGAGTCAAAGGAGTGGGTTGACGAATGGCAATTAAGTTATCTTAGCCCACTTGACATGTATCAACCCCCGATGGCACTAGAACTAACACAGACGGAATCATCAGTTGACTTTGACCACATATCAGATTTAGTTCAACCAGGTAATATAGGGCACATATATGTAGCTAATTTCATCTAGTTCAACCAGGTAATGTCATTTTACTTTGTAGTGTTTTTGTAATGTTGACTAATTTCATCTAATTTGCTACACATATCAATGTAGGGCACATATATGCAGTTATTGCAAATGAAGATAATGAAGAGGGAATAGATTATTAGTTATGTCATTGTGTTGAGGTCAAAAAGAAATTGGAGGCCCCTATTACAGATGGAGAAAACATCGAATACCCTATAGGCTCAGTGGTTATTACTAGAACATGGCTTAGAAGGTACCCACATAAGAGTGTTAATGTTTGGTTGTTTCAAGACTTTGACAAGTATCAGAAGATTCTTCATTACTCAAACCTTGTCATGGCATCCAATGTTCATTTGATAAAGTATCAGGGTAGACCTTTGAACAAAATCTTGTGGAAGGTGCGTGAGTCTGACCATGAAGCAATACTTGACACAATAAAGAGTAGAGCAGACCTGAATGGTTCATTAGATTAATTTGTAAGTATTCACATTGATTTTGTAAAGTCATGTTACATTGAGTTGTAAGTATGCACATTAATTTGTAAGGTTTGTCTTTTTTTAATTTCCTGTTGTATTTTTACACATATAGACATTTTTACATCATCGTTTTATACATTTTTGGTGTTCTGCTCTTGATGCGACCAAACTAATAGTTCCAACGTGTCTAGATGGGTACATTTAGGCTAGGCATTGTTCTATTTTTCACCCAAACATGTTGAAATAGTTCGAGCTACATTGTACCGATGATATCCCTAAAGAGTCTAAAGTGCAAAAAGATAGCAATCTTTGATGAGATGTTACTCGAAAACTATGTCACTTAGAAACATTCCATCTGAGGCAACGCAATCATGTAGAGTGCCTCTACAAAAACCTCTCTCACTTTTTTATATCCTTAGGTATTTTCCCATGGTGAGAGGTTTTCTTCTACCCCAAAAATCGTCAGAAGGAGGTAGTGTAAAGTTGCAAAGGGGTGTAACTTTCATCCTGCTCCTAATGTGACCAAACTGACTATTCCAATGCATCTGGATGGGTACATTTACGCTAGCCATGGTCCTATTTTTCACTCAAAAATGTCGAAACAGTCCGAGCTACATTGTACCGACAATATCCCTGAAGAGTCCAAAGTTTAAAAAGGTAGCAATCTTTGACGAGATGTTACTCAAAAACTGTGTCACTTAGAAAATATTTTGTCTAAAGCAACGCGATCACATAGAGTGCCTCTACAATAACCTCTCTCAATTTTTTATATCTCTAAGGAATTTGCATGTGGTGAAAGGTTTTCTGCTGCCCAAAAAATCGTCAGAAGGAGGCAGTGTAAAGTTGCAAAGGGGTGTAACTTTCATCCTACTCTTGATGTGACCAAACTGACTATTCCAATGCATCTAGAGGGGTACATTTACACTAGGCATGGTCTTATTTTTCACCCAAACATGTCGAAACAATCCAAGCTACATTGTACCAATGATATCCCTGAAGAGTCCAAAGTGCAAAAAGGCAGCAATCTTTGATGAGATGTTACTCAAAAATTGTGTCACTTAGAAACATTTCGTCTAAGGAAATGCGATCATGTAGAGTGCTTCTACAATAACCTCTCTTAATTTTTTATATCTCTGAGATGTTTCCCCATGGTGAAAGGTTTTCTGCTGCCCCAAAAATTGTCAGAAGGACGCAGTGTAAAGTTGCAAAGGGGTTTAACTTTCATCCTACTCTTAATGCGATGAAAATAACTATTACAATGCGTCCGAATGGGTACATTTACACTAGGCATGGTCCTATTTTTCACCCAAACATGTCGAAACAGTTCAGGCTACATTGTACTAACGATATCCCTGAAGAGTCCAAAGTGTAAAAAGGCAGCAATCTTTGACGAGATGTTACTCGAAAACTATGTCACTTAGAAACATTCTGTCTAAGGCAATGTGATCACATAGAGCTTCTACAATAACCTCTCTTAATTTTTTATATCTCTAAGAAGTTTGCCTATGGTGAAAAGTTTTCTGTTGCCTCAAAAATCATCAGAAGGAGGTAGTGTAAAGTTGCAAAGGGGTGTAACTTTCATCCTGCTCTTGATGCGACCAAACTAACTATTCCAACGCGTCTGGATGGGTATATTTACGCTAGGCATGGTCCTGTTTTTCACCCAAACATGTCGAAACAGTCTGAGCTACATTATACCGACGATATCCCTGAAGAGTCCAAAGTGTAAAAAGGTAGCAATCTTTGATGAGATGTTACTCGAAAACCAGGTCACTTAGAAACATTTCGTCTAAGGTAAGGTGATCATGTAGAGTGCCTCTACAATAACCTCTCTCAGTTTTTATATCTCTGATGTGTTTACCCCTGGTGAAAAATTTTTTACTGCCCCAAAAATCGTCAGAAGGAGGCAGTGTAAAGTTGCAAAGCATTGCTAAGAAATCCTCAATACTCAAACACTCCAATGAACTGAAGCAACTTCTTCTTAGGCGCAAATGTAAGGGTACACAAGGGGAAAATGGCACCTAGATGACTTAGTGCATTTCTATGACTTCATTCACATGTTTAAATGTTTGAGAAACTCTCCTTTACTAAGCGCTTGTCCTCATGTCAATATTAAGCTTTATACCTCCTAGGTGCTCAATTAGGTGATGTCATTAGTTACAACTTACCCTTAGGTGCCAATGTAGCTTCTTCAATCCATCACACTTCTAGGCACTCAAATTTGAGGTCTTGGACTTGTATCTTATTCCTAGGCACAATTGGATGATCTTCCTAGATCTAGGTGCTCATGATGGTGGGAAATTACATGAAGGGGCGCCTAAATCCAATTTGACTTTGTATTTGATATTTTATGACTCCAATTGACTAGGAATGACTCAATTTCTAAAGTGCTGACTCAATAATGTAAGTTTAAGGTCTTTTCCTCCTAGGCGCCAATTAATGAGTTCACTAGATGCAATTTCTCCTAGACTTGAAGATTGTGAAAGAATTTAAAGCTTGGATGGATGTCTTCGAATGTTTGATGAAGAAGTGTTCCAACTTGAAAGGTCCTTTGAAGTGTAGATATTGATGATAACACTTTCCCTTATATGTGAAGTAGATGACTTCTCAAGGAGGCTTGAATGTATCAGAGGGACTTGAAGTGATAGATGGAAGCCTTCGAACATGATGCAACTGGTGATGTCGTTGATGAAGAAGACTTGAAATATATCTTGTTGTGACCTCTGGGAGCAGCTACCTCTTGAAGTGGTGTTTCCTTGGTAGTGATTACTTTGATCTTAACTCTCTGACATGAATGAATGTGAAAGGCTCCTTTGGAGCAGCTACATGATGACTCTATGTGACTCCAAGCTCTTGCTCCTACCTTTTCCTTCAATCTTCCTACAATACAAACCAAGAAACACATCAATCCTCATGATAAACATTTTATAACACAAAGGAATCCTTTTTAAACATGGAATAATCTTACTACAAATCTAGACGCATATATAGGTAAAAAGAAGAGCAAAGGGCACCTAACACAAGTTGGTCCATATTTATCACTTTAAATGATTTCAAACAATTGTAATGGCTTAAAGAGGTCAATCTCCCTTAAGAGATTCATTCAAAAGGTGTCTTTCAATGCAATTTCTCCCTTAGGCACCAGAATGGGTTTGTACTGATGGAGAGTGCACCTAGATTTCAATGTCTTTATACTTGCAATTTTGTAATTCTAAATGATGAGACATGTCTTAGAATGAATTCTATCTTTCAAGCACTCACTCCAAAAGGTCATCTCATGCAATTTCACCCAAGGTGCTCATTGAGGTGTCCTCAGAGGCTAAAGTGCACCTAACTCAATTGCCTTTATCTTTATCATTTTTGTGCTTTCAACAATTGAAAATGACCTAGAGTGATCCTTTCTCTCAAGGCACTCACCTATTGATATGAAATCAAGTTATTTCCCTTAGGCGCAATTTTAGGCTTGTATGGGTGAAAAGTGCACCTTACATCCTTAGGTGGTTCTTTCTAAATCTCAATGATTTCAATGAAATGCCAAGTGTCTAAGGAAGCTTTTGTCTTGAGATGATTAAAATTTGAGGTTCAAATCCCTTCCTCAATCAAGGCACAATCTGAGGGTTGTATAGATGAAAGTTGACTTCAACTTGGGCGTTCATTTGAGTTGGATGGAGCTAGAATTTGCGCCTAGATTAGAGATAGATATTTTGGCTTATTTGATGATGGTCTCAAGTCTCTCTACCAAGGTGCATTTTGATGATGTTCTTATTTAAACTCTTATGAAGACTATCTCATCCCTAAGCGCTCATCCTCATGATTTTCATGCACTTAGACTCCAAGGTGCCAAAACTAGTAGGAAAATTCACAATGAGCCCCTTTGCTTTGGAAGAATTTCTTATTGATCATTAGGCACACTTTGGAGTTGATATGTACTTCCTTTACTTCCATGTACTCAATTCATCATAATTATTGTCAAAGACTTCTCCAAGTTGATTAATAACATACTTCTTGATGTTAAGATCCTTCATTCACTCCTTCTTAGATCTAGGTGTTCATGATGGTGGGAAATTACATGAAGGCTGCCTAAGGTTCAAGATAGGTTCTTTCCACTCATCTTAACTTTCAATCATTGTAGTTAATCTCAAAAGACATCATCCAAAATGAGAAACCTCCAAGACTTGTCATTGTAAGTTGATTTCCTCCAAGGCACCAATACAAGGTTCTTTTGAAGGCAAAGGGCGCCTAGGCTTATGGGGCTTAATTTGATGTATTTATTCAAATCTCAAGGTGAATTGATGCTTATTGAAAATGCCACTTAGTCCTTCATTTGCATTCTAGGTGCCATTTCCTATTGACTTATATACTCCTCCTCATGCTAGGGTGCCATAATGAAGTGGTTTAGACAATAGGTGTGCTTCACTTACTAGAGGCTTGTTCTCCTTCCACCTTAGGCACACTTTTATGGTGGAACAGTTGTCAATGGGTGCCTTGTCTTAAATGAATACTCTCTCCAAGTTGGGCACCCTTTTGAGGCTTTATGAGTTGCAAATTTTGCCTTAACCCTTCATGCTTGTTGCTCAATGTTTCAATGTTTAAGAAAGTCTCCTTTAGGCGCTCATCTTAATGACTTTTTCTCAAGGCGCAATCATCCTAATGACTTGGATATTCATCCTATTGTTTCAGGATATCAGGCTACCAGACTTAGTCATTTTCAGGATCTCAAACATAAAGAATAACATGATCATTCATTTTTTTGTATTGCATATAGTTGACATTGTATGCTACTCATAAAGAATATTAATATTTTTTGTTCAACATGATGATTCATTTTTTTTTTAATACAAATTTTATCTTTTAGTTCCAAAAATGAGGTATAGGTGATACTTGAATAACAATAGCTAGCTTATTGGATCAACAAACATCCTATGTAATACAATTGGACTTTAAATATTTGAAGTAGCCATCTACAAATATCCATTCAAACGTGGATTTATAATGCAAGTATGGATGCCATCAATAAAAAAGATTTGTATTAACCAAATATCCATATAGGCATGCATAAATAGCTATTGATATAAGTATAACATATATACAAAATAGCCATATAGGCTTACAAGAATATCATATAGGCATACAATGTCAACTATATACAATACAAAATATATGTCCACAAATGCCATATAGGCATACAACAAAGGAACACAATAAAAAGTTATTCCCCTCTGGCTGGTGAAGAGAATAGATCATGGGAAGCCTTTGATCTTCTAGGGGATGGAGATGCGCATGTGGGTGGTCTACTATGAACTTGAGGGCTACTCCTCCTATTTAGTTCTTCTTGCATCTTTAGCTGTTACAATAAAAAGTATCGACATTAATATATAGAAATTACATGTTATAAAAAATGAAATATTTAACAAAATAATCACTTACTGCTACCATATAATCTGTCTCCTCACTTGCCTCAGCAGCAGGAATAGGCCCTGGTGATGTCATGTCTTATAGAAACCATCCAGATAGAAATTAAACTTCAAATCAATAATCTTTTGATTTTTCAAAAATAGACAACTATAACAATGAATGTAAATTGAAATTTGCTAATCTGCCTCATACCCCTGTCAATGTCATGGAGCTATGAATCACAAAGGCCACACCATGCTCCATTGCCCTATGAACATGGGGAGGTGTCTCCGCAACCTGCATCATCTGGAAATAAAACAACATTATTCAATTACAAAAACTATAATAGTGATGCAAATCATGGCTCCTAACATACACACGTTCATCTAAGCATGGAAGTACACACAATACAGCACACAAGTCACATACAAAAATCTAATAAGTACAATTCATTCATTAAACTATTTATTTTATTACCTCCGTAAAGCTTTGAAGTCCACCACCGCTGGCAGGTGTTGCCGTGAAATCTACAATATTAACCTATTCAACATCCAAAATTAGATATTAGAATACCATTCATATAACGGTGCTATTCACATGTAATATTTATAATTGTTTACTAGTTACATACCCCGACAGTAGATGATTTAGTGTAAAATGCAGGTGGAGAACCACTGAAAACTGCATCGACGCTATGACCCTGAAATTTCATTAAAATCATCAATTTAAATTAGTTAATCTTGCATTTCAAAAATGAAATTTAATAAATTAAATTCAATAAACTTGCTAATATTTACCTGAGTATCAAGGCCAAAAGTCTCACTCAGGAGGGTATCTATCATCACCATCTGCTCAGCTGCAAATGTAGCCTATGCACCTGCGTCCTGACTATGCATGGGGTCATAACCACAGGCTGACTCGCAAGCCTGACAAGCATGGGGTGGGACCCTACTCCTCGCACTATCTCCCAACCCACACTGTGTTGCAGGACTAGCATGCTCTATGATGCTCTAGCTCAAGGCACTAATGTACTGAAGTGTGTCAACCTCAACACTCTCCTTCACAATGGAAGGGATAGAAACATGCTCATGGGCTAGTATGTTGATTACTCGTCTCACTACCCATTGTGGGTCAACATGTGCCCCTAGTCTATCTTGTACTGACCCCCCACCTCTACCCTAGAAGTCCCACATATCAAAATAGTTTGGCACTTTAATAAGACAAACTCGCAATAGAGTTTCCTCAAAAAGTATTGCGGGACCTCATTATTATTACATGGAGGATGGTTAAAAACCATCCACCACCTCTGCCCAAAATTATCCCTTATCGCTTGGTTGTTGCACCAATGGATAGGGAACCTCTTGCATGTAATGGGTGGAGGTTAATTTGTTTGTGGGTTTGTGAAAATTGAACACAAGTCTAATTTTGTGATTTGTAATTTTTTCACATCTTGGTATGACAGCGTGTCTGCGTAATAATCTCTAAACTCTCTCCTCTTATCCGTCCAACTAGTTATTTGCTTGCTAATTGAATCTACATTTGATAACATAGATTCAAGAGATTCAGCAAGCGTGGACCTATGCAAGGTTGAAGTGGAAGGATCTTTCAACCTTGCAATTATATCTTCAATTCCTTTTTTGTTGTTTTCAATTTGCCCCATTATATTTTCTTGTGTTCCAGGGGCATGTCGAGGAATTGATGGAGAAGGTTGTTGTTCTGGAGGATTTTGTGGATTTTGAGGAGGAGGAGGAGGTGCATTAACATTTCCTAACAATTAATGAAATATACATCAAAAAACAACTCAAACCTACCAATTTAGAAGAAAATTCAAATAAAAAGACAAATAAACTCACTCCTTTGGCGTACTTGACGTCGTGACGGCATTTTGGTGATGGATTGATAAGATTCTTGTGTTGAATTAAGGAATCCAAAATGCGAGCGCGCTTCCTAGGGTTTGCAGACCGCGAGAATAGTGGAGAAAAAAGAAATGAAATGAAATGAAATGGGTTTTTTTAATTTATAATAGGTCATAATGCGCTCGCATTATGGTTTGGTTTTGATGAGCCTTAGGCTCGTTATTACCAAACCATAACGCGAGCGCGTTATAACATGCTCATGTTTTGCATTATATTTTTGGAAAATAATTTGGCCACTTTTTGGCCGCCCATCTTTTTACACTTACCCCCATATAGGAACACCCTCCTTGGTTTCACATAGCCTAAAGTGTAGAGGTAGAAAAGGGGGATTGGGAAAGCTTTCTCTCCCTAATCTCCTATTTGTTGGCCAACCCCTCAAGGTAGATTAATCATTAATAAGTGGCTATTTTATAGATTTGCTGCGAGAATTAGGTTGGGAATTTAAAACAACCAACAGATTGGTGACTCTATTGGGGATATGAAATAAGAGTTGTGTCTTATCCTAAAATTTTATTCCCTTATTTATTGCTAACATTCTTGAAGCTCATGATTAAGAAGCTTTTGTCTAGTTGAGCCACCAACAGGTTGGCGACTCTACTAGGGACCGAAGGTAGGAACTGTGTCTTATCCAAAAGAGTATAAATCCCTTGCAAAATAGGCGGGTTTCTACCCATTCAAAAGTTTCCTCATGTATTTTGAATCTATAAAGTTATATTAAAAGGACAAGGATCTATTTAATTTTATTCCTTTCAAGGAAAAGGATGGTGACTCTACCATAAAATTTTCCATTCATAGTTGTGATAGATACAGGATTGTTACATAAAGTTTTATATGTCAGAATATTCTATGTAACCCTACTATGAAACATGATTCAAAAGTTGATCATGAGAAAGTAGATAATATATTCCTCTACAAACAAATAGAGGTGGCAACTCTATGAGAAAGGATCTAGTTATGCAGTCTAGTATTATTGATCCTGTATAACAAAATTTGCACCAAAGGTAAAGGGCTCTTTTCAGGTATTTTACCAAAACTTCAGAATACATTCCTAGAAATTTAGAAATGTATAAGCAACAATCACATGTCTTTTATCAAAATGGGTTTGTCATGGATAGATACGGGGCAATTAACTTCAACAATGTTTGGGGATTTCCAAACCCTGTACCCATGGAAGTGAGAAATCGAATAACTCAGTTCAACAATGACAGATCCAAAACAGCTAGTAACCATTTACAAGATTTTTGTGACTTGATGGGAGATTACAAAATAGATCATGAGGATATAGTCATAAAATTGTTTGTTCAAACTTTTAAAGGAGAAGTCAAAGATTGGTTTGCATATCTGCCTAGTCAATCTAACTTTTCTTGGTAGGATTTAAAATCTCATGGAGTAGTTTGGGGAAAGAATAGATGTAGGTATATTGATCAAGGAACTCATGCAGATTAAGAAGGAAGATAAGGAATTAGTCCTAGCTTTCAATTTGAGATTTGCTAGAATAGTGAGGGAAATTCCTAAAAATATCAGACCAAATGAGGCTATGTGTTTGATCATATATTTAGGTGCATTCAATAAAAAGGACAGTTATAGACTGAGAAATAAGAACCTTGCTTCCATAAGGCAAGCATATTCTTTGGCCATAAATATAGAGAATAATTTGAAGCACACAGAAATAAAGGGATGTGAGTCGGTAAAAAATGGGTATAAAAGGAACCATGGATTTGTTGATAACTGAGAAGGGGGTGAATCAGTTATCCTAATTATTTCTGCTTTCTGAACTTTATTAATAATCAATGTAATGTTAATTCACATAAGCAAACATAACCATGAAAAGGAAGTACATATGACACAATATTTTTGACGTGGAAACCCTGTTAAGGGAGAAAACCACGGGGTGATTAACCCAAGATTGTATTCTCTGTTAGAAGAATGGAAATACAAAAATGGCACTTGCCAATTAGGGCTCACTGCCTGAGCACACTACTCACAAGAGGCACACTACCTACAAGAGACCCATTGTCTATAGAAAGAGTGTTATAAAATACTTGAACTGATTGGGAGCATCTACATATGCTGGAGTTTAGTTCTGGTTAGGCTCAGTATACTGATCTGCTGCACTTCATCTTTCCTCTTCTTTTATGCTGCTTTCCTTTCACATACCAGACCTTCCTTACTACTTTCACTTTGCTCTTCTACTTTTATTCGCACATCATCAACAACCATGACATCTCTCACAACTGAATCCATCTTGTATATATATCCGCACAAGTGATTTCATCACCTTTCAAGTCGGCATCCGGAATAGTCAATCTTTTCATAAACTCTAATCTGTCAGATGAATCCTTGCATACCAAGTAATGCAGATCAAGCATATACTTGTAGAAGTCATCAATCACATCAGCCAAACAAGATTTATGCCTTAAGAACCTCTTCCATCATCAATAACACATCTGAAATAATGTCTGATGCTCTGTCAGTTAGTTCTTCCTCTGTCACACTGCCAATCAAGAACCCGATACTCAAGTGATCATATCTTTTTCTTCATCCATCACCGGAGGCTAAATCCTTGGAATCTATCACTCAAGGTAGTCCTCTTGACTTCTCCAAATCTGCACTTCACCAAGATACTTCCTCTGAGAGATCCGGACCTGTCTGTCGGACCTCACCACATGCTCTATTCTTGTTTACCGGACCACAACATTCTTCACTCTGACTTCCGATAGAGACATACCATGTCTTGCGGATGTGTGGGATGAACTTTGTTACTATCAATGACAACAATGATGAATCCATATAGTGTCTCTTGCCAACAATCTCCCCCTTTGGCATTGATGGCAACACTTAGTGAAAAATGACTAAGTGTTTACACTATGCTCCCCTTTAGCTGATGCTCTGTTTTTATATACATTTTCCAAAGCTCCCCCTTAGTTGGATTCCTTATTTGTCACTGCTCCTTACTCCCCCTTTGACATCAATGGCAAAGGGTAGGGTCCGCATACCAAAATTTTCAAAAACACTTCTATACTTAGCCGCATAAGTATTTGTACATGCTATACTTTACATAAACTGAAGGATATCTACAAAAGTTTTCTTCAATTGAATGAATTCTATAGCCCAACTTTGCTTCATTCTATCCAAAATTGATATATGGCCGCTCAACAGGAATGCAAACGCATCTGCCCTTTTGAGATCTATTGGATCATTGGTCTGGGTAGTGATTTGAGCTTCTTTGATGGCCTCATGCATGGCCTCTAACTTAGGGACAATTATCCCACTGAGCTCACTCAACCTATTTATTCTATTTTTCTTTTCCTTCTTAAGTTTCTTGATCTCATTCAAGACTGTAATAGTTTGACATTCTTGATTTATTATAGAGGAAGAGAGAGGATCAAAATTCTTTGATAGGTTTGACAGTTTATCCCCTTGTTCTTTTATTTTCTTCTCAATGTCCAGTGTTACTTTGGACCATGATAAACAAAATTTATACATTTCTCCTCCATCTTTAAGAGCATTTTCTAAGCTCTTTATTCCCATATTCATATTTCTCCTATCACTTATTATCAGCCCTTGAACCTCTGAGAATCTCTTATCTAAAAACTCCTTCTGGACCTTTTCTTCAGCTGACTTCTCTAGAGAATCAAAATGTGTACTAACACTGCTGACTAGAGTTTTGAGATTACCGGAAGAGGAGGCTGTGGGATCCTTCTAAAAAGATGGCATGATCTTTTCCAAAACTTCGGATGCTACCTCTATAAGCTCATAGTCTTCCATGTGAGATTTTAGTAGTTTCTCTTTGGCCTTCGCATTTGCAAATGAAGTTATCTTCATTGTTTGCACCGGAGATAGAGAGTCAAAGTCTAGTGGCCCTTTTAATAGATCCGGTTCATCAATTTCCATAGTGGCTTTTGTCAAAAAGTCCTTGACTAATTCTGCAGTGTCTCTTACCGGAGATAGATTTTTCTTTTCTTCTGCAATCACAGAACTGTCTTTGGGAGCTTTCTCCCCTTCCACAACCTTTGCACTGATATCTTCTTTTCCCTTCACTTCTACTTCTTTCTCCTTTACTCTTTCTTCTCCTTTGGATCTAGAGTCAGCAGGGGAAACCAGAGGAGTGATGTTAGTCTGATCATGGGCGACCTCTTCCAGAGCAGAGGATTCCAAGTCCTTAGCTATTTCTGCATCGGTATCCATAACCTCTTCTATTATTTTCTCAGAAGACTTTTCTACAACACTTGAGGGGTTAGTACCCAAGTCCTCTATAATAGGAAGATTGAATCTTTTGAAGGCTTTCTGGAGAATCTCCTCTGTGTTCTTGGCTACCTTGTTAGTCTCACCAAGCATAAGTTGATTCATCCTTGCTTTGCTCCTGAACTTATCCTTGCAATCTTTGAATATCATATTCATTGTCTTGGGATCGATTGAAGGATATAGTTGAATAGCTATCTATTCTTGAATTTCTAGGTCTTTGGCTTGGGCATTGTTCTTTCTTATTTCTAGTTCCTTCTCCAAGCTTTTGGGGATTAGAGATATAATTTCAATAAATGCTTTGTTGTAGACATTTAAGTACTTGACTGTGGCATCTTGCAATATCTTCTGATCTGCCTCACCATAATCATCATAGAACTCAACCATTAGCTGAAGATTTCCATCCACTGTGACTGATTTGATTATGTCATCAATGTGAAGAGTGGGTTTTTCAACATATTCCTCTATCTTTTCTTCTTCCTCTTGACCGGTAGAGGGTTCACTGGATGTTTTTTTCTTTTTCTTCATTTTCTTGATTTCTTCATTTGATTCAGTCTCCTCTTCATCCCTTTAACTGGCATAAGCCCTTGTGGCTTTTGTCTTCATTCTTTTCTCTTCTTTACCGCATGATTTTACTTCTGGTTTTGCTATCCTTGATCTTTTGGCAGTGGGAGGTGCAGATCTTTTTGATGATCTGGTCCGGGTGGAAGGTTTTACTAGAACACTTTCCTCACTTTTCTTTTCTACCTTCTTCTTCTCTTCCTCAGCCCTTTCCATCTTTTTCCTGTTGGCATCAAGTGCCTCCTTTGAGATGCCAAAGCCTTTGGCAACATCTTCAACTTCTTTTCTCACCTTTCTCTTGATTTCTAGCTATCTGAGTTCCACATGAATCTTTATAGTTATCTCCTCAAAGGTGCCAAACCTTTCTGCCTTAGAATCTTTTGGTTGTTTCAGCATGTGTTCAATATGCAACTCAACAATTTTCTCATCGACTTCATACCCCATTGGCATGATCCATACTATTCTTGGTTCTACTGCCTCCATAAGGCATTGATCAGTTTCTACCATGAAGCAAATAGTATCCTTGTACTTTTCAACTATAGCTTGGGGGATTCTTTCTCTTGCTTGCATCATATTTTGAAAGTGCTTGAAGTAACCCCACAGAGCTGTATTCCTTGCCTTAGCATCCCCGAGTTCATGCAAGTAGTCTCTGATTTGGATGGCAACCGGTCTGTCACTTTGCCATACCCATCCATTTGATCCGGGTAGCTCATTCATGAAGTAGAAAAATAGACATAATATTAGTCCACCATATTTAAAGGAGTTCTTCTTATCCTTTTTGATCTCCTATATGTTTTCCATTAATTGGATCAAAAGAAGTTCACAAAGATCATAATATGCATTCTTTCTCATCATTTCATAGGCAGTATATACTGCAGTTCCGGATACTGAATTCTCCCTACTGGAGTGATATATCTTGTATCCTATTATCATAGATGCAAACTTGATATCCGAGTTAGTAATATCTTCAATGGTCATTGCCCTCTTATCAAATTTTGATCTGGTGGCCTCTGTTACAATGTTGTTTTTGACAGATTTGAGGACAGGTATTCTTCCAGAGGAGTGTAAACTGGTTACTACCCTAATCGCCTCCTTAGTGATTTTGTAAGGTCTGTCTAGCCATAGGAAGTTGTCATGCACCCTACTCAATACATACTGGACCCATTCATCTTCTTCAAAGCAGGGGAAATGAATGTACTAATCAAAGTGTTTGTCCCGGAGTCCCTTATATTTAGGTTTAAGCTCAAAAGCATCATCTATCAGTTGTTTGTGATAGAAATCTCTTAGTTTGAATTCCCCAAACTCTTTAATATTTGCGTGTATGTAAACCCTAATATCTTCTGTGTGCAAAACACCATGCGGAACACTAGAGAATGCTCCTAGGGGATCTACCTCCAATGATTTATATGGATGTTTTTTAAATTTAGGGTGGGGCCTATCAGAGATCTTTACTATATTCAGAGTACCCATCTTTCAAAGATTTGTAGAGAGATATCGAGAATGGAAAATACCTTTTGCGCTTCTAGGTTACACGAGGTGAGCCGAATCAATTGCTGGATGAATCAGATTCTGCAGATGATCTTTGATGGGCTTGAGGAATTTCTATTGCAAAGCTCCTTTTCCTTTTCTTCTTGAGTGCAAATGTGTAAATGACAAATGAATGAACTCTTTTATTCCAAGAAGCCCTAATTTTCACCTTGCAATAAATGCGCAACCTAATTCATTCCAGTTTGCCTTATTTTCCTTGTTCAAGGAGGAAGAAACTCATCCAGATCATTATGATCCCCTTGTGATCGATGTTAGAGATGAATCATAATGGCCACTTCTTCTTCTGATCATCTCATGTATCCGCAGATCAAGCTATTTCAATTTGGATCCATACCGGGCCAATCTTGTGAGAAACCTATTTTACCAGAAGACTTGTTTAACCGGACCAATTCTGAAGGAATTAAACTTCTTAAGTTTTCTTGCAGATCTCTCAAATCTTTACCTGACCCTCTTTATATATTTCTCTAGAAACCATTTGATCTGTAGCTTCTCATGTGCCAATTTCAGGCACCAATTGACTGGCTGGAGGAACAAGGTTTTTTTTGTGTCTCCCCCTGAGCTAGAGCTCATCTTTTAATTTCTAGAAGGAATATCAGCACCAAAGTCTGGTGCAGATCCATCCTCTACATTCTCTGTACTTTTCTTCACCCAAATCTTGTTCATCTCACTTTTAACTTCATCCGCATTCACTTTTTGTTTACCCTTATCTTGATTCTGATTATGATATATTGGACCTTTTTTGTCCTGATTCTTGCTTCTACAAAATTTTGCACTATGACCGGATCCATTGTAGATTTGGCAAACAACATTTCTTTGCATATTTGACTGATATCCTCTTGATCTGCATTGATTAGCCATATGACCTATTCTATTGCATGCAAAGCATCTACCATTGAATGATTTGTTTATTTGCATATTTCTGCATTCATGAGATTTGTGACCATACCTTTTGTAGTTAAAACACTGTCTGGAGAAGGATGAATTAGTCTGATTCATTCTCTTTCTGCACTAATTAGCTTTATGAGCAAAGTTATTGCAGTTGTGGCAGTATCCATTGAAGGATGGATATCTTTGAGCATTAGGTTGTCTTACCGGAGGTCTTCTAGGCCTGTTCCTTGGATTTTCTAATCCAAAAATCTTCTGACCAGATCTGGAGCTTTCTCCTTTCTCATATCCCAAACCACACTTGTCATCTACCTTCTTTTGACTTCCAAGAAGAACTTCAAGTTGAGCAGAACTTATCTTGAATTTCTCTTTATATTCATTTGCTATTTGAAGATCCCTTTTGAGAGAGACAATTTGATCCTCAAGTTTTTCTTCATTATTTTTAGCATCTTCAAGATCAGATTCAAGATGTCCGATAATTCTATCCATCTGGTGGCAATCTTCTAATTTCTCTTTGAGAGATTGTCTTAGATTATCTTCAGTTTTTCTTTTCTCTTTAATTTCTTGGGTAAACTTCATAACTCCTGATTCCATTTCATGTCTTATCATAATGATTTCTTTTGATAACTTTTCACATAACTTAGTTTTCTCATTTAGCTCCTCATTTGCATCATTTGCTTCACCTTGTCTTGCCAATTGCTGAAGTAGCTCCGTTCTCTTTTTCATAGAGAGACTTAATTTGTCTTTTAGTTCTCTCATGAAATCATCAGCCTGCTTGAGTCTTTCCTTTAATTCATTGACTTCAGAGTTTCACTGTTCAAGATCATCAAGGGTAGTCTTGAGTTGCTCCCTTAAACCATATGCATCCATTTGGATTCCCAGATCTTCCTCAAGCTATTAGACTCTATTAGGAGGAACTTAGCTCTGATACCAATTGTTGATAACTGAGAGGGGGGTGAATCAGTTATCCTAATTATTTCTGCTTTCTGAACTTTATTAATAATCAATGTAATGTTAATTCACATAAGCAAACATAACCATGAAAAGGAAGTGCATATGACACAATATTTTTGATGTGGAAACCCTGTTAAGGGAGAAAACCACAGGGTGATTAACCCAAGATTGTATTCTCTGTTAGAAGAATGGAAATACAAAAATGGCACTTGCCGATTAGGGCTCACTACTCGAGCACATTGCTCACAAGAGGTACACTGCCTACAAGAGACCCACTATCTACAGAAAGAGTGTTATACAATACTTGAATTGATTGGGAGCATCTACATATGCTGGAGTTCAGTTCCGGTTAGGCTCAGTATACTGATCTGCTGCACTTCATCTTTCCTCTTCTTTTATGTTGCTTTCCTTTCACATACCGGACCTTCCTTACTACTTTCACTCTGCTCTTCTGCTTTTATTCACACATCACCAACAAACATGACATCTCTCACAACTAAATCCATCTTGTATAAATATCCACACAAGTGATTTCATCACCTTTCAAGTCGGCATATGGAATAGTCAATCTTTTCATAAACTTTGATCTGTCAGCTGAATCCTTGCATACCAAGTAATGCGGATCAAGCATATACTTGTAGAAGTCATCAATCATGTCAGCCAAACAAGACTTATGCCTTAAGAACCTCTTCCATCATCAGTGACACATCCGGAATAATGTTTGATGCTCTGTCAGTCAGTTCTTCCTCTGTCACACTGCCAATCACGAACCCAATACTCAAGTGATCATATCTTTTTCTTCATCTATCACCGGAGGCTAAATCCTTGGAATCTATCACTCAAGGTAGTCCTCTTGACTTCCTCAAATCTGTACTTCACCAGATACTTCCTCTAATAGATCCGGACCTATCTGTCGGACCTCACCACATGCTCTATTCTTGTTTACCGGACCACAACATTCTTCACTCTGACTTCCGGTAGAGACATACCATGTCCTGCGGATGTGTGGGATGAACTTTGTTGCCATCAATGACAACAATGATAAATCCATATAGTGTCTCTTGCCAACAGGATCCATTTATCCTCCTGTTTGTCAAGACAGTAAAAGAATGGACTATTCTTGTAAAGCCATGCCAAAAAAATCAACCTACAGAACTTAGTATAATAAAGAGGATAGGGACTATGATCAGAAAAGAGAAATTCAAAATACTCCTACTACTCATCTCTCCCTTCAATATCAAAATAAGAGAAAATCCCCAGATCCTTATAAGGCAGCTTATGAAGTAGTGGACATTATGATACACAAGGATATATCGATCAAGGAAGTCCCTTTGATTTATGAACAAAATGAGGATATTTCCTCAGTTTGTGAGGAGATATATTCTACATCAAGATCTCTAAAGAACTAGCCTTCTTTGAGTCTGAAACTCAGGAAGGATTGATCTTTGTCAATCATGCAGAGATCAATGAGTAATTATGCTCATGTCAAAATAAGGGAAGTCTTGAATTAGATGATGATACTTGCTATCAAGACAATGACAATGAAGATTGTATAAATGAAATGCATATCAGGGACAATCCATTATATGATAAGCCTATAGATTTGTCAATAGGAGATGATATGGAGCTTTATGAATGCATAGAACATCCACTCTTTGAAGAGACCCCTATGGGAACTAATGAGGTAACATTAGTTCTACATCCAAAGGTATGTGGAGAGACAAACACTGTATTAAATAATCAGGGCCTAAACCTCTAGCCTAATAGTGTTTCCCAATCCTGCATGAACAGCATCAGAATGAAGTACCAAATCAAAAGGAAGAAAATAAAAGTAGAAAGCTAGATTTCAAAAGGGAAACAGAGTATGATTGTTTCAGGTTTTGACATTGATATGGGAGAATGTAAAAGATCCCCTACTACCAATTATAATATAGATTATAATTGCTTTAGTTTTCCAGATATATGTGAAGGGAAGAAATTTGAAGGTAATGATGTTTTTACATGGCCAGAAATAATTAAAATAAATGATGAATCTTTTTCTAATAGCACCATGCATCAATTGTTTATGATTCAAGATGATAGAAGTGTTGCAAGTATGGGCCTAACCAGTGTTTTCATTGATGTCAACATACTCCTGTTGCATTGATGTAAAGGATTGGATGAGTTGTGTGCTGAGGATATTGAGAAAATTAGCTCTATTAGAAACGTAGATGAACAGTAAAGACAGTGAAGTTCTATGAAGTGAAGATTCTAGTTAGTTAAATATCTGAGTATGCATATCAAAGGGTTTGTAGATATGTGTCTGAAGGTGCCCCTGTAAAGATTTCAAAGATCTACATGAAGATTTTAAGAAGTTATGGCCATATGAGTAAAACTGGTTTTGGCAGCTGTTCAGAGATGACAGATTGGCTCAAATAGGTCCGGTGAGATCTAGAAATGCAATATCTTGTTTTGCAAATCTGGTGGCATGTTTGGGAAGCTAATGTGAATTGACAACTTAATTGGCTCATAGTTTGGAGATCCGCAAGTGATCCTTCCAGTGTGACAGTGATGACCGGCTGTGTTCTTGAGGTTCTGGATGAAGATGCAAATAATTGTAGTAAGCAGAAGTGGTGCAAATGTTCTTAGTGATTCAAGCAAGCTTGTGGAGGTCTCCAGATTGTGTCTAGTTCATGTTGTTGGTTTGCATTGAAGTTTGAGCTCATAATTGAAGATTTACTTTTGGGTGATGATGTTCTTCCCAGTCTTGGCTGACCGGATGTTTTATACATGTTGCAGATGATCTTGAAGATGTTTTACAAAGCATGGCATGTTCCTCGAAGAAGATTGAAGTCCCAGATATGCGTGGCCGACAGGGTAGTGATGCACATGAAGTTTTTGTAATAAGTCAAGTTGTATTTTTGTAATTGATCTGTAATGAAAAAAAGTATGTGTTGTGCTAACTTTGATGATCATCCCAAAGTTGATGACATGTATAAATAAGATTTGTGAAGACATTTAAAAATAGATGTGTAATGATGAGAAAGTGATAGAGAGGAGAGGAGAGAAAAGTAGAGTAGAAGTGTTGAGCTTAAATGGAACTATCTCAAGCATGGTGAAGATGCTAATCTCCAGCTCAAGTATTTAATATTTATATTATTCTGTAGATAGTTTGTCTCTTGTAGGTAGTGGGCCTCTTGTGAGGAGTGTGTTTGGACAGTGAGCCCTAATTGGCAAGTGCCAAATCTTGTTCTTCTTATTCTTTTAACAGAGGATACAATCTTGGTTTAGTCACCCCGTGGTTTTTCCCTTAACCGGGTTTTCCACGTTAAAATCTTGGTGTCTTATGTGTTGAATGTGTTTTTTGCTCTTAATTTATTGCATTATGATTCCATGATTGAATCATTATTATGTTGTTGAAATATAAGAAGGCTTCAAGAATTTAAAGAACAAAAATTTTGGTGACAACTGATTCACCCTCCTCTTAGTTGTCTATCCTAAAACCAACAATTGGTATCAGACCTAAGTTCCTCTAAAAGAGCTTAACCACTTGAGATCTAGGATATCTTCCTACAAGAAGGATAGTCTGAGGTTTGATGGAATGAACTACACTCTTTGGAAAAGCCACATGGAATGTCACTTGCAATGTATGGGATTTCAATATTGGAACATGACTATAAAAGAGTATATTCCTCCAAAGAATGGTCCGACAACTCTAGATCAAATTAGAGATGCTGAAGATAATTTTTGATCTAAAGAAGCCTTACTAAGTGCCTTATCTAATATAGAGATGACAAATGTTATGGATTTAAAAACTGCATATGAAATTTGGTCAAAGCTAGAAATTCTACATGAAGGAGACAAATATGTTAAATGTGCTAGGCTACAAAGTCTGAAAGGAAAATTTGAAAACTTGAAGATGAATGAAGATGAGAATATCACTACATTTATGCCAAAAGTAAATGAGCTTGTTTGTCACATTAGATGTGCTGGTGGAACTTTGGATGAAGATGAGATTGTTGCCAAAGTTCTCAGATCCTTACCTCCTTCTTACAAACACAAGGTTGCTGCTATTGAGGAATTCAAATCTTTATCAAATATTACAAGGGATCAATTGGTTGGGAAGTTAGTTGCATTTGAATTGGCTGAGTTTGGAGATGCTCCTCCCAAGACTGAATCTACATTCAAAGCTAGTGCCTCTACAAAAGGTAAACAAAGGTATGATCCGGGAGAAAGTTCCTCAAAGAAATTATCATGGTATGAAAAAGTAAGAAAAGATCTAGAAGAAGATGAGGCAGAAGCTGCTCAACTTGAAGCCCTTATTACAAAAGACTGCTAAGAGGATCTAGTAAGTATGAAGGAAAATTGCCCTTCAAATGTTTCAACTGCGACAAGATTGGTCATTTTGCCTCAAGATGTCTAGAAAGATTTTCAAGGCCAAATCCTAATAGATCAAGATTCCAAAAGAAATGTTACTAGGTTCAAGAAGATGATAATGATGATGATGAAGGAGTAATAGATGATGAATCTGAGATAGGAAACAAATCTAGAAGTGACTGGGTGTTTATTGTCATCAAGGAAGAAGATCCAATGCCCATTGAATCTGTCAATCATAAAATGGTAGGAAGGGCTCTGGCTGCTCAAGTTGAAGAAAAGGATGAATGGGTCATTGATAGTGGAGGCTCCCACCATATGACTGATGATAAGCACAAGTTCATAAATCTGGAAAGATATCAAGGAGGAGTTGTAAAATTTGGTGATAATTCTGTTGGCAGAATCAGAGGCAGAGGAACTATTTCTTTTGATGGAAAGAATAAAACCAGTGATGTTCTATATGTTGAAGGTCTGAAGCATAATCTTCTCAGTGTTGAATAGTTGGTGGACAAAGGCTATGATCTCTGATTCAAAAATGGAAAATGCAAGATCTTTGAAAGCTTTGGAATTGAGATTGCATCCGGTACGCAAACAAAAGGTAACATCTTCCACTTGGTTGGTACTGGCAAAAGTTGCTTATTTGTTCAAATTGATCAGAGTTGGTTGTGACATAGGAGAATGTGTCATGTAAATTTTGATAATATCATCAAGATAAGCAACACTCAGATTGTAAGAGATCTTCCAAGACTGGTGAAACTTACTAACAGTTTGTGCAAAGAATGTCAGTTGGGTAAGCAGAATAGAGTCACATTTAAAGGTAAGGAACAATCTTCTACTAGATTGTTGGACTTGGTACACATTGATCTATATGGACCGGCAAGAATCAGGAGTCTGTAAGGTGATAGATATTTCACGTTACTGATTGATGACCACTCCTGGATGATGTGGGTGACTTTTCTGAAATAGAAATATGACGTATTTGAGAATTTCAAAATATTCTAGGCTATGGTAGAAAATGAAACTAGGCTAAACATAAAATGTCTTAGGTCTGATAGAGGTGGTGAATTCACATCTGGAGATTTCATAGAATTCTGTGAGAAACATGGGATAAAGAGACAGGTATCTGCTCCAAGGACTCCACAGCAGAATGGAGTAGTGAAGAGAAAGAATCAGACCATATAGGAAGCATCTAGAACCATGATGTTGGAAGTAAATGTCCCTTAGATCTACTGGAGAGAAGCTATAAGCACTGTTGTCTATACTCTTAATCAAGTACAAATCAGAAGCAATACTAGTAAGACTCCTTATGAACTTTGGTTTGACATCACTTCTACTATGAAGTATTTTAGAGTCTTTGGTAGTAAATGTTATATCAAAAGAGATGAAGACCTTGGTAAATTTGATGCTAGAAGTGATGAAGGAATAATCTTGGGTTATTCTACTCAAAGCAAAGCATACAGGTGTTATAACAAGAGATTCAAAAAGATTGTAGAAAGCACAAATGTGAAGGTTGATGAAGGCAATGAAAATCCCTCAATGTTTTATGAGTATGGAGCAAATGATCCAAATGATGTTTCGGTCCAAGAAGATCAAGCCCCAACTGCAGTTCAAATTTAGACTGATCTAGAGAATCCTGAAATACAGGAAGAAGAGATGAGTTTGAATGGACATATCCAAGAAATAGAAGTGCAAGAAATTCCTAAAACTCCTAGGTATGTAAGACTAAATCATTCTGAAGACCAAATCATAGGAGATAGAAGAAAAGGTGTTCAAACAAGAAAAAAGATTGCTCAAGATTCACTGAAGTATTGTCTAATTTCAAAGGTTGAACCAAAAATAGTAAGTGAAGCATGCAATTATCAAAGTTGGGCTAAAGCAATGGAGGAAGAGTTGATGCAGATTGAAAAAAATTACACTTGGGATCTTGTTCCCAGACCTAAAGACAAAAATGTTATTGGGACTAACTGGGTCTTCTGGAATAAACTAAATGAAGATGGTGAAGTAGTCAGAAACAAAGCCAGATTGGTTTGTAAGGGTTATTCTCAAGTAGAAGGAGTTGACTTTGAAGAAACTTTTGCTCTGGTGGCAAGAATTGAAGCAGTCAAATTATTTCTTGCTTTTGCTACCTCCAAAGATTTCAAAGTATATCAGATGGATGTCAAGTCTGCCTTCCTGAATGGTGATTTGGAAGGATAGGTATACATTGAGCAACTGGATGGATTCCAATTGTTTGATCATGGTGATATGGTCTGCAAGTTGAAGAAAGCATTGTATGGACTCAAACAAGCCCTAAGAGCCTGATATGAAAGATTGGATAAACATCTTTTGAAGATTGGTTTCAACAAAGGTACTACTGATAGTAACTTATACTTCAAAATTGATCATGAAAATATCTTGATAGTTCAAGTATTTGTTAATGATATTATTTTTGGAGGAAAAGATAGTATGTTCAAGACTTTTGCAAATCAAATGAAAAGTGAATTTGAGATGTCTATGTTTGGGGAAATGAATTTCTTCTTGGGTCTACAAATCACTCAAACAAAGAAATGAATCTTCACATCATAGACCAAATATGTGAAAGAATTGTTGAAGAAACTTTTGTCCACTGCAGAAGCAGAGTATATTGCAACAACAGGTAGTTGCACTCAAGTATTATGGATGAAGCAAATGCTAAGAGACATCAGAGTGGAGTATGAAGAACCTATCACAATCTTCTGTGATAACTCAAGTGCAATAAATATTTTTAAAAATTTGGTGTTACATTCAAAGACAAAACATATATCCATCAAGTTTCACTTTTTGAGAGAGCGGGTGAACAAGAATGAAGTTAGATTGGAGTTTGTGCCCTCAAAGGATCAGATTGTAGACATTTTTACTAAACCTCTACCTAAGGACTCTTTTGAGTATCTCAGGGAGAAGTTAGGGGTTATTACCCCTCCAGTTTTAAACTAAGGTACATTGATGTGCATCAGTTTGGTGGATCTCATAGTCATATCTTGTGGTCTAGATTGATGACAGGAAGCTTCTACTTAAGGGGAGCAGTCTGTATGATTATGAAGTATGATGCAAGCATGTGCCATTTGCCATTGATGTCAAAGGAGGAGAGAAGACATGTGAAAAACAAAATAGAGTGCTAATAAGAGGGGGAGAAATGAAGTAAGAAAAGATATGTGAATGATTGATGTTGTTAGGGGGAGCCAGTGAGGAGAAGTTCTTGTCTTGATGGTCAAAATAGTTTTTCACATCATATGTTGCCATCAATGACAAAGGGGGAGATTGTTGCAAGTATGGGCCTAGCTAGTGTTGTCATTGATGTCAACATACTCCTGTTGCATTGATGTCAAGGATTGGATGAGTTGTGTGCTGAGGATATTGAGAAAATTAGCCCTATAAAAAAAAAGAGAACAGTAAAGATAGTAAAGTTCTATGAAGTGAAGATTCTGGTCAATTGAATATCTGAGTATGCATATCAAAGGGTTTGTAGATATGTGTTTGAAGGTGCTCTTGTAAATATTTCAGAGATCTGCATGAATATTTTAAGAAGTTATGGCCATATGAGTAAAACTGGTTCTGGTAGTTGTTTAGAGATGACGTAGTGGCTCACATAGTTCTGGTGAGATCCGAAAATGTAATATCTTGTTCTGTGGATCTGGTGGCATGTTTGGGAAGCTAATGTGAATTGACAACTTGATTGGCTCATAGTTTGGAGGTCCACAAGTGATCCTTCCAGTGTGATAGTGATGACCGACTGTGTTCTTGAGGTTCCAAATGAAGATGCAAATAATTGCAGTAAGCAGAAGTGGTACAGATGTTCTTGCTGATTCAAGAAAGCTTGTGGAGGTCTCCAGATTGTGTCCAGTTTGTGTTATTGGTCCGCATTGAAGTTTGAGCTCATAATTGAAGATTTACCTTTGGGTGATGATGTTCTTCCCAATCTTGGCTGACTGGATGTTTTACACATGTTGTGGATGATGTTGAAGATGTTTTACAAAGCATGGCATGTTCCTCGAAGAAGATTGAAGTCCTCGATATGCATGGCCGACAGGGTAATGATGCGCATGAAGTTTTTGTAATAAGTCAAGTTGTATTTTTGTAATTACTCTGTAATGAAATAAAGTATGTGTTGTGCTGACTTTGATGATCATCCCAAAGTTGATGTCATGTATAAATAATATTTGTGAAGACATTTAAAAATATATTTGTAATGATGAGAAAGTGCTAGAGAGGAGAGGAGCGAAAAGCAGAGCAGAAGTGTTGAGCTTAAATGGAACTATCTCAAGCATGGTGAAGATGCTAATCTCCAGTTCAAGTATGTAATATTTATATTATTCTATAGACAGTGTGTCTCTTGTAGGCAGTGGGCCTCTTTTGAGAAGTGTGCTCAGGTAGTGAGCCCTAATTGGCAAGTGCCAAATCTTGTTCTTCTTATTCTTTTAACAAAGAATACAATCTTGGGTTAGTCACCCCGTGGTTTTTCTGTTAACCGAGTTTTCCACGTTAAAATCTTGGTGTCTTATGTGTTGAATATGTTTCTGCTTTTAAGTTATTGCATTATGCTTCCATGATTGAATCATTATTATGCTGTTGAAATATAAGAAGGCTTCAAGAATTTAAAGAAAAGAAATTTTAGTGACAATTGATTCATCCCCCTCTCAGTTGTCTGTCCTAAAACCAATAGGAATAAGTTATGGGGAGGATTATCCAAAAGGTTATCTAAATATCTATGTAAGGAATAGATGGGTTTTCAATGAGGTTTTCCAAAGCAGTTTAACAAAGTCATTGGAAAACAAAATGTTTGATAGAGGCAGATCAAATGTTTTTTCTACATAATGGCCTAAGGTCATTATGTGTTTGGTCTGCTCCTCTAGAGTTGTTCTATGATCTCTCTCTGTTCATAACTAAGCAGGCATCCCCAACTAGAGCCACTGATGGAACTATGAAAATTTTCCATAGTTTTATCCCTAGCTTTGTAAAAATTTGGTTACAAGATTTCCATGATTAGGGTTCCTCTGCTAAAAAATGTTCTGAGTAACCCAACTCTACCAAAAATCCTAAACCCTTATAGTATTAAGTCAATAGTTGCACTCAGTCTAATTCTTCGATGACTTGTTCCCGTCACTATCCTTTTAAGTTCCCTTTTCATGTCATCCTTCAACGTTTCTTACCGGCCCCTCGCCAAACAAGTACCATCTATAAACCATGCCAAGGAAAAGATTAATATTTAAAAGAAAATTTGCCTGATTGGTCACCCTTCATCTAATTGGAAAAAGGTTATAGGCATGTTTGAGACTGGTCCTACTAATTAGTTTTGTGCAGGTAGTGCATGCAGATACATTTCCACCATTCCACCCACGATGAATTGCAAAGGAAACTAACCTCGGTGGAAACACGGAAAGGGTGATAGCTAGCTGAGAGTGATCCCGGTTGGCATGAAGGTGGGTCCCAGGCACTACATATCAGTTTCTATCTCGATTCTGCCATTTCGCTATACTCCATTGAAAGGTTTTCTGAGCGACCATGGAATCACAGAATTGAGACACATGGCTTCCTCAAGGTGATGGGAATCTTATATTAAATACATGGCTTAAACATGGCATCAAGTGGGACCGTTTCAAGGGATGCTATGCACAAGGTACAGTGATCTGACAGTTATCCACTATTCTACCAAGATCATATCTCTGACCACATCCTTCATACGCGATATAGCAGGTGTCATCTTAACTACACTACAGAAGGGACCTCTCCTCAAGAGCGCAATTGGGAAAGGAAAACCCAGGTGGCATGATACTATTCAATGAAGTAAGCAGTATGGTCTGACCTAGAAAAGGGTCGAATCGGCACAGTCAATATGTGCCAGCAAGAATCAAGATCAATAGCCTAAATTCAAAATCATGTTAGAAGGATTCATTGGCACTGAACCTAACTAAGTTACATATCAAAGCATTAACTGCTTAGGCATGTGACCACCACTTCTGAGGAATTTAGTAACAGAATGATTTGGCTTATGCAAGCTCCACCTTTGGAAATTGGTGCCTTTACAACAAATGGCTTTTCATCCGCTGTGTGATGAAATTTGATGTGATGATAGGGCTCAATTGGGAGAACCAAGACACCTGATCTAGCAAAATTCAATACAAGAAGTGATGTTTTAAAGTTATACAAAATTATGAAGCCTTATCTTTCTATTCAATTATGGTAATCTTTGATATATTTCTATTTATGGAAGAAATATACTGAAATGACTGGAAATTAATACACCACAGATGGGCAAATGTATGCTTACATCCCTAAATTTCTATAAATAGGCAAGTGTTGTTCTTATAGTTCATACCATCTAAAGATATTATGACAGTATAGCTTCCCCCTGCTCCTGCGTGTTTTGTTTGCTCCCCTGTTCTTTAGGATTTTCTTCCTTGTTCTCATGGCTCTCGATCTGTCCCTATAGAATTAGAAAGACTTAGAATTATTTCTTATGGAATCAGTGGTACAGGAAATATTAGAGGGCAACAACAACATTGTGCAAAGTTCTACGTGCATTTCTTCTTCCTTATTGCTTATCTAGAATGAGACCCTTGATTTTAATCTCCTTACTCCAGCCATCTCTTATGACTGTGATTAGGCAGATTAGTATCAAGTGTGAAGGAAACTCATTTTTCCTTCCACCTTCATCCCTCTTCTACTTTTCCTAACAAAGAATTATCTCTAGTTGTAGGGATGTTTTCACTCTGGATGTAGCATATAAAGATAAAATGCCCCTATTTTGTTGTTGTTGCTGCTCTCATTGGGTGGATGGTATGTCCATACATGGTCTAATGTGATTTCATCTAGACTCTATCTAGTTGAGCTGGTTGGTAATGTTGGTAAGAGACATTGCTAGGCATGATAAGTGTTGCCATTGATGGCAACTAAGTCTCTATTACACATCCGCATTGCATAATTTGACCATACCGAAAATTAGATTGAAGATTTGTCTAAGTCTAGGAAGTCAAGAACAGATTGTGTGATAGGGTCTGGTATCTTTGTCCGGATCTCCCCGGGAGTAGATGGGAGTTTGCTATGGATTTGAGGGAGTCATAAGCATCATTAGGATAATCTAAATCTAGGGTTTTGGCCTTCGGGGATGAAGGATTCAATAGTTATTAGCATCAGAGTATCAGGTTAACAGTTTGACAGAGCAAACAAAAGAAGAATAGGTTGATCTTGTAATTGATCCTGATTCCAGATGTATGGAAGTTGTTGGTTGGACAAGTTGTGATGATCAGTGATAGTATTCGACCTGATTAATGATTTGTCAGTGCAATTTGTGGTCCGCATTACAAGTGTACATGAATTTAGCTGACAGAGTAGAATTTTCAATAAAGTTCTAAGTGTTCTTGAAGCCGACTGAAAAGTGGTTGAAGATCTTATGCGGATATATATAGCCGATGGATTTGAATGATTTGGGTGTGTGTGTGATGCAACTATGGAATAAGTGTGAAAAAAGAGTAGAGATCCAAGATTCAGATGTTAGCAGAATAGTAAAAAGGGTAGAGTGAAGATGAAGTGTATCAAGTCAGTATTTTGTGCTTAACCGTAACTGAATCCTTGCATTGATAGATGCTAATTATCAATTCAATCTCATTGTAACCTTGTTTCTATAGGCAATGAGCCTTCTGTAGGCACTAAACCTTCTTTGAGAAGTGAGCTCTAGGTAGTGAGCCTAAATGCATGTGCATTCCCCTTTGTAATACTTTTAATAGAGTACAATCTTTATGGGTTAACCCCCACCGTGGTTTTTCCCTTAACTAGGTTTCCACGTCAAAAATCTTGGTATCAAGTGTGTTACTTATATTTCTGCTCATGTGTTATTGATTCATGATTTAATGTTCATATCATTAATTTGATTAGAAATTGTAAAAGAGGATTAAAGGTAGAAAAGTTTAATTTGTGTGACAACTGATTCACCTCCCCCCTCTCAATTGTCCGAACTAATTCTAACAATTGGTATCAGAGCAAGGTTCCTTTGAAACAGTGTAACAGCTTAAGGAAGATCTAGGAAGGTAGTTAAATGGATGAATATAACCTTCAAGGGAAACTTAATCTCACCCTAGAAGATCTTGAGTAGTCCAGAGTAGAAGTCCAAGAGCTACAAGAAAACCTTAAAAAGCCTAAAGACTTCATTGAGATTTTAAAAAGAAAATTGAGTAAATCCAATGAAAAAGGGAAGGAGTAACCTCTTCAACTGGGAAATCATTATGAAGACAAGTCCCTGAAAGAGAAGACAAAGGAATGTGAAAAGTTAGCTAAAACATTTGTTGTCCTAAAACATGAGATGGAATCTGGGGTGATCAGACTAACCAAGGAAATTGAAGAGAGGAAGAGAATTGAAGAAGAGATGAATCAAAATCTAAAAGAGAGAACTAAAGAATGCTACAAATTAGATGGAATAGTTGGTCTCCTAGAATCTAATCTACAAGAAAGTAGAGAAAATGAGAGAGAACTTGAGAGACAAATTATCACTCTCAGGCATGACCTAGAAGTTGCAAATGAATATAAGGAGAAGTTCAAGATAAGCTCAACTAAACTTGAAGCACTGATTGAAGGATAGAAAAAGGATGATGACAAGCATGGTCTTGGATATGAGAAAGGTGAAAGCTTTGAATCTGGATAGAGAAATTTTCAACCAAGGAATGGGAGAAACTGAACTAGAAAACCTTTGGTAAGATAGCCTAATGCTCAAAGATATCCATCATTCAATGGAAATTGTTTTAATTGTAATAAATTTGGTCATAGAGCTACTCAGTGCAGAAGTAGAGTAAATCAAAATGGTCCATCCTTCTCCAGTCAATGCTTGAAGTGTAATAGGTATGGTCATAGATCAAATGAATGTAGAAGTATGATAATGAATAATTCTAACAATAGAGGATTTGGCAATTCTTTCAATGGTTACTATTTTTCTTGCAATGGGTTTGGACACATGGATAATTAATGTAGATCAAGAGGAAATCAAGTTTATAATCAAGGAAATGTGTGGTTTTTAATTGCAATAAATTTGGTCATATTACAAGATTTTGCAAAAGTAGGAACAATGGAAGAAGAGGTCTGGTAAATAGAAAACTGGATGAGCAGAGACAAGACAAAGGAAAAAGAAAAATTGATGTGAATGAGATATAGAGTGAAAAGAACAAGACTTGGGTGAATAAAGATATAATGAACAATGGTGATGGGTCCGCACCAGAACCCAATGCTGACAATTCCTTCAGGAATTAAATTAGGAGCTCTAGCTCTGGGGGAGTTGCATTGAACATCAAATTCCCCTAGGCAATAAGTGGGTGCCTGGATATGGCACAATGAGAGAAGATATTTTGAATTGTTTCAAAACTTTTGGAAGGATTTCTGGAAGAAAAGATGTTAATATGGAAATTTGCGGAGTGATTCATGAAGAACAGTTCAAGAAATAGAGTAACCATATGAAGTCAGGGAAACACATTTATTACAATGCAAAATTAGGTTTTGCGAAGGATAAAAGGTCACTTAATCATGTATTTGAACCACTTTGCATTTCAAAGGAAACAAATAGAAGAGCTTCTAAGCTGCAAACCCAGAGATTGAAGAACAAATAGTGAATTCAACCAGAAATTGATCAACGCTAACCTTGTGGAAGAAAAAGGTACTTCTCTGTAAATATTTGAATCTAAAATCTCTTGAGATGGCTTCTCCTCATGCTATTGACATTACTGAAAGGCCTCGACCCAAATTTAAGAAGCATCCTCACAAATCAATAGAAGTTGACCCGTTAGGTGCTTTTTCAATTGTTTCATATGGTGTGCTACATGTTGAAGATATTAGAGTTTATATTCATGCAAACAAAGATGAATTTGGTGATTCAAGGTATGTAGACTTGTTTTAGAGTCATCTTAGGGATGAAAATCATGATCTTAAACCCGAGAATAAGGCACTACATGATAAACACTTTATTCAGATTATAGGGTTTCCAACATTTGATGAAGATGAATGGGTCCGGTATGTTTTGAGTCAGATGCATGATGAATTCATTTGGCTCTTAAAACCATTCAAGATTACCAAAGATGTTATCAAAATTGTGACTGGGTTAAACTCAATCGGTGGATTACCCATGTTAAAATCTGTGAAAAACCAAACTGTTACTGATGCAACCGGTGCTAAATTCGATAGGAGGGCTATGACTATAAATGACATTATAGAACCAGATGTGAAATTTGCTTCCATGGTGATTGGCTACAAGATATATCACTCTAGAAGGGAGAATTCTGTCTCCAGAACTGCCACATATGTAGTATATCAAATGATAAAGGAGAATGTAGATTATGACCTTTGTGATTTGTTACAGAACCAGCTAATTGAAAACTTGAACAAAATCATAAGAGATAAGAAAAACACTTTTAAATATGGTACATTGGTTCTATGCTTGTTTTTCTACTATATGAATGAAGTACCTAGAGTAAAGGGTGTTCACTAGACTAATGATGAGCTAGTTGCCATTCAAATCAGAGATCAGCTTCGCAACATTGGTGATTTCAAAGGTCAGAAAACTATAATATGGGGATACTTACAAAAATTTCGGAGTATGATGCATTTAAGGGAAAGAATCCCTAAATCAATTGTTGAGAAGTACAAAAATGAAATATGCTTCATGGTTGACATTGATCAGTGCCTGATGGAGGCTGTGGAACTTAGAATTGTTTGGATCATGCCCATGGGGTATGAAGTAGATGGAAAAATCTTGAATATGTATGCTCAACATCTTCTAAGCAAGCCTAAAGACACAATGGTTGAAAGATTTGGAACATATGAGGAGCTAAGTTTAAAACTACATACTAAGCTTAGAGAACTTGAAACCAATAGGAAAGTAAGAAAAGAAGTTAAGCAGTTGGCTAAAAATATGGGCCTAACTAAGGAGGCTGTGAGGAAATTCAAGGAAAGAACTGAAAAGGCTGAGAAAGAGAAACAAGATAAGAAACAAAAAAGTGCTCCAGTGGAACCCTCTTCCATTCAAGAACTACTAGGAGCTCTATTGCTGCCCCTGTTACTCCTAAGACTGCAAAATCGAAAGCAAAATCATCCAGAAAAAGGGAGAAAAGGAAGAAAACAAAAGCATACTGGACCTATGAAAGCACAAGAGAAGAAGAAGATACAGATTTTGACATTAAGATCAAAGAACTAAAAGCCACAGACACAAAAGCAGCCAAGATATCCAAGGAGATGCCCTCTGGAAGCAAAAGGGAAAGCAAGAGGCAAAAGACAGAAGAATATGTAGAGAAACCTACCCTTTTAGTAGATGACATCATTAAATCAATTATTGTAGATGCAAACTTGGCTCCAATGACAGAATTCTATGATGACTATAGTGATGCTAACAAAAGAGTACTTGAGGAAGCAATGGTAAGATATTTGAATATCTACAACAAGGCTCTTATTGAGATATGTTCATTGATACCAAAAAGCCTTGAAAAAATTTTGGAACTAAGAAAAGAGAATGCAAAAAGCAAGTATCTTGAGATCTGAGAACAAATATATTAATACAATTATGCCCCCAAATTACTTTAAAGCAAATGAATTTGATATTTAAAGAAGACAAGGATGAGTTCCGAAGTAAAAAATGAATGAATAAGCTTATGCTTGGGAAGACAGACAAGATTGCAAAGGAAACCAAAGAGATTCTCTAGAGTGCTTTGAAAAATCACAATCTTCCTGTTGTAGAGGAGGTAAATGTAGAGATTGAGTCCTTAGACATGAATGTCAAAGGATTAAAGAAGAATAAGCAATAGACTAAAACTCTAGATTCCTCTATTCCAGAAGAGGAAGTGCAAAAGAAGAGGAAGTATTGATAGAAGAAGCAAATGTTGGCCATGATCCTTTGGATCCTCCTACTACTGATGACTCCAAAAACGACCAAGAAAAAGAAGAAAAAGAGAAAGAGAAGGAAGAGGAAAAAGTAAAGGGAAAAGAAGAACTAGCAGAAGAAGATGGTGCTAATGCACCAAAGCAAGACAGTCTGGTTGCTGCCGCTGACAAAGCACAAGGGAAGGGGAACAGGAATAGCAAGTGTGGCAAGAGACACTGCAGATGTAGTGCAGAGTTTTCTCAGTAAGGAGATGCTAGAGTTAGATGAGCCAGAATTGATACAAGGACCAATCAATTTGGACACTCTCTCTCTAGACCAAATGCTGAAGATATCATCATTTACACAGGCCAAGGCAACGGAGAAAATACTGAAGTCTCACATAGAAAATAGTGAGTTGATAGGCCTAGCATCTAGAATACTAGAGAAGATCATGCCCACATATCAGAAAAATATATCTAATTCTCCTTCTGGTAATTTGAAAATTTTGTGCATTCTGTAAATACAAATTTTGAGTCTTTTCAGAAGTCAGCCGAAGTAAAGGTCTAGAAAGAATTTTTGGATAAGAGGTGTAGTGAACTAAAAGCCCTTATAGATAATGATAGAAAAACACTTGATATTGGTATAAAGAGTATTGAAAATGCTCTTAAGGATGGTGGTGATGTATATAAGTTTTGTTTATTATGACCCAAAATAGTAGAGGATATTGAGAAAAAGATAAAGGAGTAGGAGAAAAAGCTACTAGACCTTTCTCAAAGTTTTGATCCTTTAACAGTATCTCTGGTGAGCCAAGAATGTCAAGCAATTAGCCTAACAAATGAAATAAAAAAGCTTTTCAAAGAAAAGAAGAACATTATGGAAAGAATGGGTGAGCTCCGGGGACTGATTACTCCTAAGTTGGAAACAATGTTTAATACTTTGTTAGAGGCCCAAGTACTGCCCAGGAAAGTGATCCCTCAGATCTAAGGAAAGTAGAAGCATATGCATTTCTGCTGAGTGGACACATTTCAATTTTGGATGGTATGAAAAGAAGTTGGGCCACCGAATTTCTACAGTTAAAGAGTACTTTTGCAGATATCCTTAAATATATGTAAATATAACATATGGACTGCTTGTACATATGCAGCCTTATATACAAAAGTTTTGCATAATTAGTGATTGCGGATCCCACCCTTTACCATTAATGTCAAAGGGGGAGTGAAGAGCAGTGAAAAATAAAGAATCCAGCAAAGGGGGAGCATTGGAAAGTAGTGTGAACAACAGTATGGAGCACAAGCAAAGGGGGAGTTATTCTGACACTCAGTCATTTTTCACTAAGTGTTGCCATCAATGCCAAAGGGGGAGATTGTTGGCAAGAGACACTGCTAGGCATGATAAGTGTTGTCATTGATGGCAACTAAGTCTCTATTACACATCCACATTGCATAATTTTCCCATACCGGAAATCAGGTTGAAGATTTGTCTAAGTCTGGGAAGTCAAGAATAGAGTGTGTGATAGGGTCCAATATCTTGGTCCAGATCTCCCCGGGAGTAGATCAGAGTTTGCTATGGATCTGAGGGAGTCATAAGCATTATCAGGGTAATCTAAATATAGATTTTTGGCCTTCGATGATGAAGGATTCAATAGTTATTAGCATCAAAGTATTAGGTTAACAGTTTGACAGAGCAGACAAAAGAAGAACAGGCTGATCTTGTAATTGATCTTCGTTCTGAATGTATGGAAGTTGTTGGTTGGACAAGTTGTGATGATTAGTGATAGTAGCTAACCTGATTAATGATTTCTTAGTGCAAGTTGTGGTCCGTGTTACAAGTGTACATGAATTTAGCCAATAGAGCAAAATTTTCAATAAAGTTCTAAGTGTTCTTGAAGCTGACTGAAAAGTGGTTGAAGATCTGATGCAAATATATATAGTTGATGGATTTGAATGATTTGGGTGTGTGTGTGTGATGTGACTATGGAATAAGTGTGAAAAAGAGAAGATATCCAAGATTCAAATGTTAGTAAAATAGTGAAAAGGGTAGAGTGAAGATGAAGTGTATCAAGTCAGTATTTTGTACTTAGCCAAAACTGAATCCTTATATTGATAGATGCTAATTATCAGTTCAATCTCATTGTAACCTTCTTTCTATAGGCAGTGAGCCTTCTATAGGCAGTAAGCCTTCTTTGAGTAGTGAGCTCTGGGCAGTGAGCCTGAATGCATGTGCATTCCCCTTTTAATACTTTGGACAGAGCACAATCTTTGTGGGTTAACCCCCACTGTTACATCCCTATTTCTAACTTGCTATACTTTTACCTTTTACTTGGGCATAAGTAAATTTATTGAGCTGTTATAGATTTTTTAGAAGATATGACATGGATTTATATTGAATATCATTTAGGAAATCATGGAAATGATTATGTTATTGTCGATTTCATATCTATATGATGAGATTTGATTTATTTTGAATAATGATGCACTGATCTCTTATTGTTTGATGACAAGTGAAACAGGATTACAAGTTATCGACTCTTAGAGAAGAGAGAGATAGACCTTGGATTACGAGTGGTCAATTTGCCAAACGAGTCTAGTGTTAAATGATAATGTGAACCAATGAGTCATATGAGGTAAGTCTTGTCTTGCTAGTTACTTTTGAATCTAATCGACAGGTAGTCGATATCTCGATTTTCATTTAGTCAAGTCGATGATGAGTCGACATAGTCATTGCAATGTAAACAATGTCATAGCCGTAAAACAATTGTGTTATTCTTCTTGAGTCACTTGAGGTTTTATTGTCGCCTCTTAAACGTCAAGACGTTCCCATCAAGTTAGATGACGCTAATATTGTTGATGTTTAACGTCAACAGATGAACCTATTTGTGGCAGATTTGTGGATCACGTCTCGTAGTCAAAAGATGCGAGAAGTTGTTTTGTGCGTCAAATGATTTAGAAAACTTGTGTTGCGTTATGCCCAATCCATCGTGATTGCCGTCAAAACGCGTTAATCATGTGTTGTGAATTTCTTTCTCTTTTGTAAATCGACAGAAATTGAATGTGAAGTTGATTTATGCTATAACTATTTTTATCGTCATTTGGAAGGATATTCCGAAATCGTTTTAGTCATAACTTAGTTAACGGGAGGTATTTTTCATCAGTTTGCTTGATGTCGGCTTCTCGTCAAGTCATGTTGTTTTACGCCCAAGCTCTGTCGGTTGGGACATCATCCTTTGCGAATACATCTTTTTCTTTTCGAGGTTATGACTTGAGTTGTCTTGGATCAAACCCATACTCTATTATTTTAGTCGGTTTTGATTCTTTACCTCTTGTCGACCTTGGAGTCACCCTTTTGCATTTATTAGATATCACCTTGTGAGAATTTAGCTCCTCAAATTGTGTTAGTTGCATATTGGGAAGTTAAGAAGCCTTCTTGTGCTTCTATGGCATATTGTTCACTGCTTTGTAGCACATCTTTACTATTTTTGGTAAGTTAGCCTTCATCTTTTCTCTTGATTGACGTGGGAGACACTTTATTCATTTATAATCCACCACCTTGCAAGAGCTTAAACACCACTATTCGGTTATTAGTTGCAAATTCAGAGGTTTAGAAGCCTTTAGGTTCGAGTAGTGGATGGGGTTGTTGTGTCCACTAGCTGCCACATCGCCATAAAAGAACCTTCCTCTTGTACTGGTTGCTGCAAGTAAGGAACACGGGTAACCACAGTTAAAATTGACCTCCTTTTGCTAAGACATGGGACGACAGAAGTGGAATGTAATTATGCTTCTACGTCGTGGGTAAAAGGCCATTGATGCTCCATCGTTGTGGGCGCTTTGAGGGGCATGATTATTCTGTTGTTTAAAAACTAGAAACCGTGGGGAGAAGGCAAGAGATCCTCTTCGCTATATGCAACCTGGGAAGGGTATTCGGTTGTTAAGAAAATGAAAATAGTGAAGAGGATATATCTCAGTTGATAACAAAAAGCTAATCGAGGGAATTTAGATGGTTGTTGTTGGGAGTGTATAGCAAGAATTGTAGCAAGAATAGTAGCAAGAGAATTAGAGGAGACTATGGGAAAGGAGAGGAACCAGCAAGCAGTGAAAGAGGAAAGAGCTCTTCACAAACAAGACTGTCGAATGATCCTCTGTTATTTCAGGTTCATCTTGTTCTCTTTATATATATAAAGTCTTGAATTATTACAAGAGATGCATGTTTATATACACGTCTTTGATCCAATTCTGAATAGATGCCCTATCACTGTGAGGCTGACACCTTAGAATGTTATAATCACCGACTCTTTTATGATAAGAATGTCTTCATTATGCAGAGTGATGCTCTTCGTAGTTGAAAAAAAACATTGATATCTCTTTATAGAAGATTTTAACCGAAAGAAATAAACATATCTAGTTATCTTTAGGTAGATAGTTTATTTCTATATATATATATAAGATCGTGTGTTAAGCTTAGTCTGAGATTTTAAGATTAAGATGAAAGGTTTCTTTGTTTTCAATAGAAACATATGCTCATTCAGAAGATACTCCATGTAACATTGTTCAAATAATTTATAAATGTCTTGACCCGTGGCTTTGTAGTGTGGAGCAGTACTAAACAAGACAACGTAGAACTTGTAAGTCATAGAATACTATGGATACTGTAATCTTATGCTCATTTAGAATCACAACTATATATGTATTTATATTAGCTAAGTGACATAGAAAATCACTTTGTTTCTGTGAAATACCTAGCATGGAAATGTTGTCAACTTGTGATAGATTTATAGTCTTCTAGCTTGCTCAAAAAGAAATAGATAACATTGTTCAGGGATGACATTGATTATATAAAAAAAGAGCAACCCTCGACAATAAATTACTTGATAACAATTAGGAATAGTCTATCATCCTCCTTGGAACCAATTCAAACTTAGTCAAAGCTTAAACTTGTTGAGAACCTTTAGTTTAGCTATAACTGAGGTTTACTCATAGTTGAAATTAGTTAAGGGTGGAGAAATTTAAAACGACCTCGTAGTTAGAAGAAGACTAAGAGGTTAACGTTTCTCTTACAATATTCTTACTTTCAAGATTAAGTATGTTAGTTATCCCATTGAGTTGGAATAGGGTAAATAAACCTATGCGCAACAGAATTTAGTGCATAAGACATTGTCTAAATGATTGTCAAGCTCGAGGACTTATATTATTGTTTCCTTGAATTGCTCAAAATGGATAGCAAGGTTCCTTGAATACATAGAATATGGTTGAAAGAGTAGCCTTTCGACATTGAATATTAGTGGATAGAAAACTCGAAGTAGACTTATCCATTTTTTTTGGTATCAAATTGATCATAGCCGTTATACAAACTTGATTGGAAACTTTTGGTGGGTTTTAACTAAGGTTTTCTTGTAAAAGAGAAATGGTCTTGTTTGAAATGACTTTTTGTTTTAGTCGAAAGAAGACTAGGGGGTAATTGATTACTTAAAACCCCTTTTGAATTTGAAATAAAAGGCTTATTAAACCATTATTATGGGAAAGGGTAGATTAAATCCAAGTTTAGACCCAGTAGGGTAAGGTTATAAATTATACCTTTTGGGTTACAACTACTTTTAGTGGATTATATATGGGTCGACAAAGAAGGTCGAGAACCCTAAATATTATACGCTCGTTGAAAAGAGATTCGTTACTAGTTGATAATGGTTAAGCTTAGGTAGGGAAACCTAATCATTTGATTTCAAGTCGACTTGTGGGATGAGTCTAAAGCTTCAGATTTTGCAAACATGCAAGAGGTCCCATTAAATGGTTAAGTCAAACATTAAATCATTAAACCCTTTTATCACAACTTCTCTAAGCTATTACTTATCGACAAGGGGGTAAATCTCAAAGGTTGCAAAGATGCAAAGAGAAACCTAAGAATGGATAGTCAATCCATAATGATTAATAGAGCAACGATAGTATCTTGTGAATTCACCTAAGTCAGAAAGACTAGGTTTGAGTTAGGCAAAACTCATCAGTTAAATCTAAATCCTAGAGATGGTAATTATTATATTAAATCATTGAGATTATTTAAAGATCTTGATTGAAGGGTCAAGTGTCTTGACTATGTATAAGTACTCTTACTTGCAAGGAGGGAATTATATTCCTAGACTACATTGCTTAACCTGGGTAAGGTGATCATCTTAGTTGTAATTAATCTATCTATATTTATTATGATACAAAAAGTCATGGACCTCGGGTATTGCAATGATGCAATGAGAGTCCTTGTAAAGGAAGAAAGACAAAAGAAAAAGTCTGGATTTTAGACAGTGAAAGAAAACATGTTTTGGGTCAGGAAGACTAGATTGTTGAAATCATCATGACTTCATAAGCTAAATAAAGATGACCAAGTCAAACTATAGGAATATGATAGTATCCAAGTCGAGTTGGAGTGGATGAACAATATGACATCGTTCATTGCGAACGTCAATTTATATTGAAAACTATGGCCATAGTAATGCATATGTCTCTGCATGCATTGTCAGTTCACTGTATCTAGATTGCACATCCTATCGGGAATCATACTTAGCTAGAGGGTATCTAGGGTTGTATGATAGATAGAGTTGTGTAGGATACAACACCATGTACTCAGAAAGGCAAATTACCACTGGTCACCTTGGTCTATACTTCTCGTGTAGGGTAGGGCCACTTCCGGTTAGGAAGGAGTGTGGGAGACCGATGGTCTGTGGTTGGAGGTAAATCACTGGAAAGATACTCTCTCTCTCTCTCGTAGAAGACATGCCGAGGCTTGTGATAAAGATGTCAGATTTTCGGATGCAGTATATTCTCTGAGACTTGTGTTTATTTAGACTAAGTAAAACATTATCTAATTCTGGTATTTATAATTGATTTATTTTTGTAAACATTGTACTTGAGAAAGACAATAAGGTTGATTGTATTTGTAATGAGATATCTTGTAATTGTTGTTACTTGACTATATGTTGTATTAAGGAAAAAAAAATTCTCTGTCTCATTTTTACCTTGTAAATTTACTTTATGGTGAATTTTTGGTTTTTTCTATGTTTTTAGAACGTGGATGTTACATATGGTATTAGAGCTATCGGGTTCGACACTAGGGCTTATGAGTCCACTGTGCTAACCTATAGTCAACATTATGTGGTTAGCTAATGTTCAAATTTTCTTGTGCCAGAATGACATGGAGAAGAACAAAGAAACAACTAGGAAGTCTGTTCCCCAGCATTTGCCTAGATTAGTGGTTAAGAAGAAACCTATTGAGGAGGTTGAACTTAAAGAGCATGTTGTTTACTCTGAAGGTGCATGGCTGGAGGATTCAGAGACTTTTGCTGATGCGCTTAAGCGTATTCGGCTAGAAAGAAAACAACATTCTGAACTGGCCAAGAATCCTACTAATTCTACTGGTGTAGTAAAACCTAGTAAACTGTAGCCAGTTACGACATGTCGCTTGAATGTTGATGTGATGTTTTTGTTTTAGGAAAAAGGTGTTGGAGTACTCATGTGTACATCCACCCTCTATGTTTGTTAAATTGGAAAATTGTAAAATGACAGTGACATATAGTCTTGTCGTATCAACTATATAAATAAGGATGTGGTTACTCCTAAACACTTTATAATAAAGATGACAATGTTTTATACCAATCTTTGGATTATTATGAGATAAATATGTTTGATGTTTTGAGTCGCTTATGATTCAGAAAAACTATTAGATAACTTATTTATCTGGCATTGAGAAAATGAGAGCATGTTTTATTCTAGAACCAAACCAGGGTGAAAGTCTAAAAGAGAATAAACCACTAGTTAATTCTCTTGATCAAATTGGAGCAATCCTAACCATGTTTAGAACTAAGGAGATACCTAGTATTTTGGAAAAGAAAGCCTTTCCACCAAAGTTGATGGAACAATGATTGAATCAACTGAAAATCTTATTCCTCTTAGAAATCTGGGATGAGTTACCTAGAAAAGTACCTTATCTTATGACAACTATAAGATTAAGGGAATCAAAAGCCCCTTTATAAGAATTATTGGCTAAAAGGTTTGATTTGATCTAGTATGTTACCATGGGGTGCACTAGGAATTGTTTTTGTCAAGGAGGACATAACTCTACAATGTGTATTTCGTATCATTTGCTCATTAAAACCACGATAAGGAGCAAATATCTTTCACCACGTATTGGTGATCTCCTTGAATAGATGTGTAGAACGGAAGTGATTGATTAGCAATCAGTATGTCATCAATCAAGACTAAAGGATGAGGGTATCCTTGAAACAACTTGTGGACAAGAATGGGCACTGTGAGTTAGCAGTGTTGTCCTTTGAACATACAAATGCCTTGTCATATTCATGAATCTCATGAGTAGTGTGTCTAGAGATTGTTTAGATATATTTGTTCTAGTCTTCTAGAAGATGTACTTATTTATTTTAAGCATGAAGGAGAACATTAATCCTTATGTGCAAGTGATTCTATAATGATTAAGAGAAAATACAACAGCACCAATGCTATGAATTCTTGTTCTGAAGGATAGTTTGAGGGAAAATTGATGCCTCGGGAAATGGTTTAAGGGTGTACCTTTACATGATGAGAAAATTTAGAAAGCCCATGTGGTAAAATTTAAAAGATTCAAGGTATGAAAGGTTTTTCATTTTAAGTCTCACAGGCTATTGAGTTTCGAAGAAAGAATGTGTGTTTCTAATTCTTCTGAAATAAGAAAACTGGTGTGGAGAGAAGTCATATTCCACCATACCATGACATCTAGGGGCGACCAACTACTAATAGATGTAAAACCTCTTTAATTCTAGGAAGGAATAAAGAATGATGTTGCGAGATTTGTAGCATATTGTTTGGAGTACCAAAGGGGAAAAAGTAGAACATCAACTCCTATAGGATTGATGTATCCACATGACGTGCCACAGTGGAAATGGCAAGTTGTTGACATGGATATTGTATGAAGTCTTTCTATGTCTGGGAAAAGACACGATGCCACCTTAAGATGATAAACTCTCGAAGGTAACACACTATATACCAGGGGATTGGACTGATGGAGCATCAGTGTTAGCACACATTTTGTGCAAGATGTGTTTAGACTGCTTGGTTTCCTGAGAAGGTTATCTCAAATAGAAATGCGCGTGTAATGACAAGCTTTTGGCAAACTTGTCCTCTATGTTAAGGACTAAAAAAAAAATTAAAAGAGTATAATTTATTATCCTGTGAACAGATGGTTAAACTAAGGAAGTTAACCATGTTTTAGAAGATAGTTCCAAAACATGCTACATGGATTAGCAATACAAGTAGGGAGACTACTTATCACATGAAATTTTTGACAATACCTAAGTTTTGCTATTAAGATGGCTTGAATTGAAACATTGGACAGAAAGATGTCGAACTCCTATAAGTTGGGTAAGCTAGAAGGTAGGATTAGCATTAGTCCAGAAATGTTATTAGAAATGAATGAAAAGATTTAACTGATCAGGAAAGATCAGAGGAAATGGATAATGAATAGAAAAGCTACGTTAATGATTAAGCATACACCAAGACAATTCTCAGTTAGAGAAGGAAAATTCTTTTGAGGGTTAAACCCCTGAAAACATTTCCTAAAGAATGGAAAGTATTCTAAACCAATTCCTAAGAATGAAGGACCCTTCTAAACTTTAAGGTTAGAAATTTTATTGATATCTAGAATCAATCTATTATCAGTTATTGCCAGGAGGCATAATGATTTTTGTGAGTTATGTATAAGAAATATATTTATGAAATATACGAATATTATAACCTCTGAATGATTTTTAAAAGTACAAGAACCTAGGAAAGGTTATGATCAATCTTCTGAAATACTTGAAGATCATAAGAAATGCATGTGTAACATAGAGGTTATGAAGTGTGAGGTCTAGTGGGACCAGTATGCATAGAATAGTTTTGCATGGGGGGAGAAATTACCATGAATTCTAGCAGAAATTTCCTCATTTACTTTATGCTGATAGCAATTAAACAATGAATATGCTTTTAAGTTGCATTTTGATGCTTTATATCATCGAGGATGATGAATCTTTAGGGGAAGGATATGTTACATCCCTATTTCTGACTTGCTATACTTTTACCTTTTACTTGGGCATAAGTAAATTTATTGAGATGTTATAGATTTTTGAGAAGATATGACATGGAATTATATTGAATATCATTTAGGAAATCATGGAAATGATTCTGTTATTGTCGATTTCATATCTATATGATGAGATTTGATTTATTTTGAATAATGATGCACTGATCTCTTATTGTTTGATGACAAGTGAAACATGATTACAAGTTATCAACTTTTAGAGAAGAGAGAGAGAGTATCTTTCGAGAAGAGAGAGATGGACCTTGGATTACAAGTGGTCAATTTGCCAAATGAGTCTAGTGTTAAATGATAATGTGAACCAATGAGTCGTATGAGTTAAGTCTTATCTTGCTAGTTACTTTCAAATCTAATCGACAGGTAGTCGATATCTCGATTTTCATTTAGTCAAGTCGATGATGAGTCAACATAGTCATTGCGATGTAAATGTCATAGCCATAAAACAATTACATTATTCTTCTTGAGTCACTTGAGGTTTTATTATCACCTCTTAAATGTCAAGATGTTCCCATCAAGTTAGATGACGCTAATATTGTCGACGTTTAACGTCAACAGATGAACCTATTTGTGGCAGATTTGTGGATCACGTCTCGTAGTCGAAAGATGCGAGAAGTCATTTTGTGCATCAAACGATTTAGAAAACTTGTGTTGCATTATGCCCAATCCATCGTGATTGCCGTCAAAACGCTTTAATCATGTGTTGTGAATTTCTTTCTCTTTTGTAAATCGACAAAAATCGAATGTGAAGTCGATTTATGCTATAACTATTTTTAACGTCATTTGGAAGGATATTCCAAAATCATTTTAGTCATAACTTAGTTAACAGGAGGTATTTTTCATCAGTTTGCTTGATGTCAGCTTCTCATTGAGTCATGTTGTTTTACGCCCAAGCTCTGTCGGTTGGGACATCATCCTTTGTGAATACGTCTTTTTTTTTCAAGGTTATGACTTGAGTTGTCTTGGATCAAACCCATACTCTATTATTTTAGTCGGTTTTGATTCTTTACCTCTTGTCAACCTTGGAGTCACCCTTTTGCATTTATTAGATATCACCTTGTGAGAATTTAGCTCCTCGAATTGTGTTAGTTGCATATTGGGAAGTTAAGAAGCCTTCTTGTGCTTCTACAGCATATTGTTCGCTACCTTGTAGCACATCTTTACTATTTTTGGTAAGTTGGCCTTCGTCTTTTCTCTTGATCGACGTGGGAGACACTTTATTCATTTATAATCCACCACCTTGCAAGAGCTTAAACACCACTATTCAGTTATTAGTTGCAAATTCAGAGGTTTAGAAGCCTTTAGGTTCGAGTAGTGGATGGGGTTGTTGTGTCCACCAGCTGCCACGTCGCCATAAAAGAACCTTCCTCTTGTAGTGGTCGTTGCAAGTAAGGAACACGGGTAGCCACAGTTAAAACTGACCTCCTTTTGCTAAGGCATGGGACGGCAGAAGTGGAATGTCATTATGCTTCTACATCATGGGTAAAAGGCCATTGATGCTCCATCGTTGTGGGTACTTTGAGGGGCATGATTATTCTGTTGTTTAAAAACTAGAAACCGTGGGGAGAAGGCAGGAGATCCTCTTCGCTGTACACGGCCTGGGAAGGGTATTCGGTTGTTAAGAAACTGAAAACAGTGAAGAGGATATATCTTAGTTGATAACAAAAAGTTAACTGAGGGAATTTAGATGGTTGTTGTTGGGAGTGTATAGCAAGAATAGTAGCAAGAGAATTAGAGGAGACTATGGGAAAGGAGAGGAACCAGCAAGCAGTGAAAGAGGAAAGAGCTCTTCACAAACAAGACTGTCGAATGATCCTCTGTTATTTCAGGTTCATCTTGTTCTCTTTATATATATAAAGTCTTGAATTATTACAAGAGATGCATCTTTATATACACGTCTTTGATCCAATTTTGAATAGATGCCCTATCACTGTGAGGCCGACACCTTAGAATGTTATAATGGCCGACTCTTTTATGATAAGAACATCTTCATTGTGCAGAGTGATGCTCTTCGTAGTTGAAAAAAAACATTGATATCTCTTTATAGAAGATTTTAACCAAAAGAAATAAACATATCTAGTTATCTTTAGGTAGATAGTTTATTTCTATATATATATAAGATCATGTGTTAAGCTTAGTCTGAGATTTCAAGATTAAGACGAAAGGTTTCTTTGTTTTCAATAGAAACATATGCTCATTCAGAAGATACTCCATGTAACACTGTTCAAATAATTTATAAATGTCTTGACCCATGGGTTTGTAGTGTGGAGCAGTACCAAACAAGACAACGTAGAACTTGTAAGTCATAGAATACTATGGATACTGTAATCTTATGCTCATTTAGAATCACAACTATATATGTATTTATATTAGCTAAGTGACATAGAAATCACTTTGTTTCTGCGAAATACCGGGCATGGAAATGTTGTCAACTTGTGATAGATTTTATAGTCTTCTAGCTTGCTCAAAAAGAAATAGATAACATTGTTCAGGGATGACATTGATTATATAAAAAAAGAGCAACCCTCGACAATAAATTAGTTGATAACAATCGGGAATAGTCTATCATCCTCCTTCGAACCAATTCAAACTTAGTCAAAGCTTAAACTTGTTGAGAACCTTTAGTTTAGCTATAACTGAGGTTTACTCATAGTTGAAATTAGTTAAGGGTGGAGAAATTTAAAACGACCTCGTAGTTAGAAGAAGACTAAGAGGTTAACGTTTCTCTTACAATATTCTTACTTTCAAGATTAAGTATGTTAGTTATCCCATTGAGTTGGAATAGGGTAAATAAACCTATGTGCAACGGAATTTAGTGCATAAGACATTGTCTAAATGATTGTCAAGCTCGAGGACTTATATTATAGTTTCCTTGAATTGCTCAAAATGGATAGAAAGGTTCCTTGACTACATAGAATATGGTTGAAAGAGTAACCTTTCGACATTGAATATTAGTGGATAGAAAACTCGAAGTAGACTTATCCATTTTTTTGGTATCAAATTGATCATAGCCATTATACAAACTTGATTGGAAACTTTTGGTGGGTTTTAACTAAGATTTTCTTGTAAAAGAGAAATGGTCTTGTTTGAAATGACTTTTTGTTTTAGTCAAAAGAAGACTAGGGGGTAATCGATTACTTAAAACCCCTTTCGAATTTGAAATAAAAGGCTTATTAAACCATTATTATGGGAAAGGGTAGATTAAATCCAAGTTTAGACCCAGTAGGGTAAGGTTATAAATTATACCTTTTGGGTTACAATTGGTTTTAGTGGATTATATATGGGTCAAAAAAGAAGGTTGAGAACCCTAAATATTATACGCTCGTTGAAAAGAGATTCGTTACTAGTTGATAATGGTTAAGCTTAGGTAGGGAAACCTAATCGTTTGATTTCAAGTCGACTTGTGGGATGAGTCTAAAGCTTCAGATTTTGCAAAGATGCAAGAGGTCCCATTAAATGGTTAAGTCAAACATTAAATCATTAAACCCTTTTATCACAACTTCTCTAAGCTATTACTTATCGACAAGGGGGTAAATCTCAAACGTTGCAAAAATGCAAAGAGAGAAACCTAAGAATGGATAGTCAACCCATAATGATTAATAGAGCAACGACAGTATCTTGTGAATTCACCTAAGTCAGAAAGACTAGGTTTGAGTTAGGTAAAACTCATCAGTTAAATCTAAATCCTAGAGATGGTAATTATTATATTAAATCATTGAGATTATTTAAAGATCATGATTGAAGGGTCAAGTGCCCTGACTATGTATAAGTACTCTTACTTGCAAGGAGGGAATTATATTCCTAGACTACATTGCTTAACTTGGGTAAGGTTATCATCTTAGTTGTAATTAATCTATCTATATTTATTATGAGACAATAAGTCATGGACCTTGGGTATTGCAATGATGCAATGAGAGTCCTTGTAAAGGAAGAAAGACAAAAGAAAAAGTCTATGGATTTTAGACAGTGAAAGAAAACATGTTTTGGGTCGGGAAGACTAGATTGTTGAAATCATCATGACTTCATAAGTTAAACAAAGATGACCAAGTCAAACTGTAGGAATATGATAGTATCCAAGTCAAGTTGGAGTGGGTGAACAATACGACATCGTTCATTGCAAACGTCAATTTATATTGAAAACTATGGCCATAGTAATGCATATGTCTCTGCATGCATTGTCGATTCACTATATCTGGATTGCACATCCTATCGGGAATCATACTTAGCTAGAGGGTATCTTGGGTTGTATGATAGATAGAGTTGTGTAGGATACAACACCATGTACTCGGAAAGGCAAATTACCACCGGTCACCTTGGTCTATACTTCTCATGTAGGGTAGGGCCACTTCTGGTTAGGAAGGAGTGTGGGAGACCGATGGTCTGTGGTTGGAGGTAAATCACTGGAAAGATACTCTCTCTCTCTCTCTCTCTTGCAGAAGACATGCTGAGGCTTACGATAAAAATGTCAGATTTCTAGATGCAGTATATTCTCTGAGACTTGTGTTTATTTAGACTAAGTAAAACATTATCTGATTCTGGTATTTATAATTGATTTATTTTTGTAAGCATTGTACTTGAGAAAGACAATAAGGTTGATTGTATTTGTAATAGATATCTTGTAATTGTTGTTACTCGACTATATGTTGTATTAAGGAAAAAAAAATTCTCTGTCTCATTTTTACCTTGTAAATTTACTTTATGGTGAATTTTTGGTTTTTTCTATGTTTTTAGAATGTGGATGTTACACCCACTGTGGTTTTTCCCTTAACCGGGTTTCCATGTCAAAAATCTTGGTATCGAGTGTGCTACTTATATTTCTACTCATGTGTTATTGATTCATGCTTTAATGTTCATATCATTAATTTGATTAGAAATTGTAAGAGAAGATTAAAGGTAGAAAAGTTTAATTTGTGTGACAACTGATTCACCCCCCTCTTAATTGTCTAAACCAATTCCAGCAGGTAACCACTCAATTATGAAAGAGGAATCACATCTCTGCAAGCGACAATGGGCATAAAGCGAAGAACTCTAGTTAATGGGGTTTTCTTCTAATATTGACGCTTACAATCCTTCTCAATTGAAGAGGATGAATTGGGTAGTGATTGCTCTTATCAAATAGATAAGTAGCATAGGATGGGGATAAGGGCCTCCACAACATCGAATCAGATGAATACCCATCAACCCTCACTGCCTGTTTCCCTCTAAAATTGAAAGGACACGTTTGTGGCAAGTGCACACTTCAGCATGTGCCATGAAAGCAAAGCATACAGTTGCGGAGCGGTTGCATTGGCCTATTCAACTACATCTATTAGTTACAAAACAATTATAACTTCTTTTGTCTTAAGGCCTGAAGCTTGTTGCCCCCTTATTTCTATAAAAGGGGATTCAAGGCTAAGAAAAGATATTGGTTCAAGGTCATATTTTCCAGCTTTAGTCTAAAAATAAGGATCCATCTAGTAAGGGAGGAGTTGTAAATAAGTTTGTTTTCTACAATAGAATTAGTTGTCTATTTTGAGGTTTCCAATTTGAGTCTCTTCTGGTTTCTTGATAGAATTATTGTAAACTATAATGCAAGTTACTGAACAATTTATTTTACAAATTTTGTTGAGTTTTGGAATCCACTGTCTCCTACTTCATGTATACAGTTTCATATCATGAATAATATTTGGTTGAAGAATCATCTTTATTCATCGACACAGTCTTTCCTGTGCTGGCATATTTCTCTCATGGCTTTTACTCAAGGAGTAATGTAAAAATTGCTATTGGAAAATATTAAATGTGATTCAGGTATATAGGGATAACTAAGTATGGTTGATTTCAAAACTAGTAGAGTATTTTCAATGTAAGGCATTGTTGTATCTTTACAATAAACTGAGGCTTCTTACATTACTACTTGTTTAGTTTTTATCATTTTAACCTTTTTGACTCCTTGGCTCAATGGATAGGCACTGATCTATTTCATGGATACTATACTGAACTTACGCCCCTCTCGTTATCCTCAAAGTATTTTCAATCCAAATATTTTCCTTTCCAGCAATAGGCTTTTAGGATATTTATTTTGATTAAGTTGTGTCTTTCATGTTCCTCTGCAAAGAATAAGATAGAAGCTTAAAGAATCTAGCCAATCCTCACTTTATCATACATTCTTTCAAGCAGCCTATAAGGAACATATATGTGATATAAACAAAGATGACAATCTAATATCTCTAGAAAACCCCATCCCTTTTGAGTAGAATGCTGATATCCCCAAGAGAAGAAGGCATCAGTTAAAGAGAGATAGACAGAGAATTAGAAATAAGTCCATCCATATAGGAACACCCTCCTTGGTTTCATAGAGCCTAAAGTGCAGAGGTAGAAAAGGGGGATTGAGAAAGCTTTCTCTCCCTGATCTCTTGTTCATTGGCCAACCCCTCAAGGTAGATTAATCATTAATAAGTGGCTATTTAATAGACTTGCTGCGCGAATCAGGTTGGTAATTTAAAAAAACCAACATGTTCGAACAAAAAACTTCTATGATGCCTAAAAACATGTTCTTATCTAACTCATAATCTTGTATTGAATCTAGATGAGTTTCTTCACTCTGCTCATAGAGGTTCTCATCAAACCTTTCCTCTTGTTCATTTCTTTCACCTTACATGATAACCTGCCATGTCAATTCCTCCTCCATGGTTAATGAATCATCTTCTTCTGTTATGACAGCTAGTAATTGATTAAAGCTATTAGCTCTTTGAAGGTTCCTAGGAACAACAATCTCTTCATCTTTCAAAACAATACTATCTTCATTTTGTTCTCGGTAGGCCAACACTCTATAACAATCATTTGCATCCTCCTGTCATCCCTTTGTTGTTGCCTTTGGTATGAGCATGCTTTCCTCATCTGGCTCAACAAAACCATGTAGCTGATCAAACAAAGAAATCAATTCTTCCTCCTTATGTGGTGCCTTCTCCAAAGAAACTTGGGCATCTTATCTTTGCAACCGAAGGCTTTCACCTTGTGACCTCTGTACGCTACTTTCATTCTTTTTATAAATAGCATTGGAAAACTCTTCAAATGAATCAAAACACAAAGGATTGAGTGTCAAGATTGAACCAGGATCCTCTTCATATGCATCATGTTCATATTTAACTGGGAATGCAGCACAAACAACATCAATCTCTTGCTCCACATCTAATTTTTCTGATTTGGTGGCACCAAAAGGGCTATAAGAACCTTCAGCTACTAGATTAAAACTTGGAATTTTGATTGGCCTGGGCTCAACAACCTTTTGCTCCTATTCAACACACCAACTTGGAATCTTGATTGGTTCAGATTCTACTACCTTTTCCTCTTCCTGATTTTGGATTGGTATGGAAGGGATAGCTTTAATAAGATTTGACATTTTATAATCAGGATACCTAGTCCAAGAAGGCTACCATGGTTGTTCAGTACTTTGATGACTTGGTTCAAGTTCTTGATGTGACTAAAACTGAGGATTAATGGACTGGTTTGACTGATTTTGTTCATTCATGGGCTCCTGTAGGGGCTAATTTTTAGCATTGGTAGGACTATTACCCCTAAAACTTGGAATCACAAATTTAGAAGACCTACTTGGCGATTGAATAGAATCATTTAACTTGAAACTTGAAATTGCAACTTTGGGAATCTCTTCCTCTATTGGCTGATCTATTGAAGTAGATGGATTTTGATTGAAGCAAGGAATGGAAAGAGCTGATTGAGTCTCCAACCTCTGAGCTTGGGTAAGCAAAAGTTTTATTTGTTCTTCTTTGGCTACAACTTGCCTAACAAGAAATTCCTTTTCATACATTTGTTTCTCCACCTCTCTTTGATGAATATGAGCTTGATAAGTAAGCTCTTCCTACTGCATATCATACTCCTACTCTTTTGTTACAGCCTCTGATTTCCTTTGCCAGTCTAATGCTATCTCCCTAATACTCATGTTATTATCATCTTGAGGCTGGTTCAGAGAGTAGTCATGTTGGTTATGAGAAAAATGATCTTCTTGCAAATGATTATGATAGGTTGCTAGGAAAATTGAGTAGGGGTGGGAGGGTGGTAAGCATGATGATTATGCTAATAATTTGTTGTTGGTGGGTTATTTGGGACAAAACTAGCAGCATATTCTACTCGGTATGGCTGGTAAGAAGTGGCATAAGTAGCATTTTCATGGAATGGAGGGTTATAAAAACCATCTTCACTAAAAGAAGACATTATGTAGCATCAAACCATTTGAAAATTCATGAAATGTTCTTATAATTAGAATAACAAAGACTGATTTTTGCAAAACGTGAACACATACCATCACCTTTAGTCTTTTTGAAACTAGTAGTTACTTCCTTCCAGAGTCACCAGATGTGTAAAGAAAATGCCTCCAAAAGGTTGAAACTACTGATGTACACACCAAGCAGTAGTAAAATGTATAAAATGGACTAAGAATCAGTTCACGGTCCCACCAGGCATGCCAAAAACTATTGTTTCTCAAAATTGTACCCTTTCTAAGTTGTAGAACTTGGCATTCTAGAGAAACATGGGATCTTTCTAGGCTTGTGGGTCACCTATGATGGAAAGAACCTCCAGAGAAGGCCAGCTTTCTATTGATACTTCACCTATAAATGCTTGTACTAATGCCTTTGCAGAGAAAAGAGTAAGAAGGATTGCATGAAAATAAAACGTACTATCTAAGGTGATGCACCAAAATGATTGTTTGAGACTACACAAAACTGACACACTATAGAACCAATAATATCAAGGCTCTCATACACAACCCAATAAATCATAATCTTTGCATCATCAATTTGTAAGAAGGCTAAATAACCATAGTCCTTTAAAGGAGAACGATGTTTTCTCACCACTTGAGACTGTTTGTTATTACTAGCACATCTCACAACTTGTAAAAATGTATGTATTCCTGCATAAATGCACCAACATGAAATATAGTTCCAAGGACAAAGAACATCACAAAGATCTACGCTAACACTAAGGACACACAATATCAGAAGAAATGGGAAGGTATAAACTACTTATTACTGCTAAAAAGGTGTTACAATGTTGTGTTACTCTCAAAATGAGTTACAAAACTGTTCACTTCTGCAAAAGAACTCAGAGAATTACAATATGGCACAAGTGAAAAGCCAAAACCCCTAATAATGAACAAAGAAGAAGACTATATACTTCCTCAAGCAACTGTCATAGGATAAGGATAAGAAAACTCCTTGGTCATGCATATCATAAAAGCTCTCAAAATATCTGTCCAAAACCCTCCAAAGTGAGTTCCCAATGGAGAAAAAGTCAAGGCATGTCATCACCCATCATAAAAGCTCCAAGAACTGCCTCTTAATGCCCTTAAATGCTACTGAAAATAAGTCCAACCACCTCAATAACTCCTCCATCAGTTGGCCAACCTCTCTTGTAGCATCATAAATGTTTGGCATTTGCATAATAAATGGCAACCACATCTTTTTGACCACATCTTGAAAGCATCCTCAACTTGTCCTTGCACAATAAATGACACAAATACATTTATTCTGTATTTAAATAACATTAACTAAGTGGTTTATAGTCACACCACTTAGCTTAATGTTTTACATTTCAAAATTTTGTTTCAAACATATGTAGAAAAGAAGGTACTTGGACATTAATACTCAATCTATTGGTTTTGCATGGTTTGGAGATGAATAAAATAGTGTGAAAAAATAGTAAAGTAATCAATGTGACTTACTTTACTACTTGTTATGGATTTTCCTATCTTTTCTTTCGCATTTTTATGACAAGTAATAAAGTAATTCATAATCCATTTCTAAATCATGCAAAAGAAAATAAAACCCCTTATATCTCCCATGCAGAAAAAAAGCTCTCCATGCATACAAACCCCATGCATCATGCATCATACTACTCATGCCTCAATGCAAAAATAGGCATTATTCTTCATATCTTAATACCACCTTATATCTCCCATGCAATACTATTAATCCATCACCTTATGCAGACCTTCGAACCATTTGATTTACCACCTTTAATCCTCATGCCAAAAAGAAAAACAAAAAGCATCGAGCCTTATAGTTTCATGATAATTTGGTGACTTCATGAAAATATTAAAATGTGACAAAACCTAAGTCCTTGGCCTCACAGGCCCTGGCATAATCACTAGGTTCTAAGACTTTTACAAGAAAGCTAAAAAGCTAGAAAGGGAAAGTGTTGAGGAAAATAAGAAGAAATAAAAGGAAGAAGAGCCTAAAGGTGGAGATCAATAGGAGGATATTAATAGATGTCATTGGCCACCTTAACATCAACCACTATAAGTCCACATTGTTCCCTTTCTCTTCTTGCTCTACCTAGTCTTATGTATAGTTCTTTATGTGGGGTTATGTCAAGTTCTATAGTAGCCACATCTGCTACCTTTTGTTCTATTGTGTAAGGTTTTACAATCCTCTCTACTTGTAGTTCTTATCTTACCCCACTTAGTCAATAGATACCTTATCACCCTTTTGTTCCCACTATCTCCTATCTCCTTTACTATGACGAGTTTAGTTCTCACAGCTCCATATGGGTTGGGTTCCTCACATTTCCAAGTTCCACCATCCTAATCTCTCTTTTTCACTCCTCCACCCATCCATTCCACTACCATGAGTTCCAAGACCTCTCGAGCCCTAGGCCTTTCCCCATTCTTTTCATCAGTTAGGTTCTGATGTTTCCCATTGTCCAAGTAGGTACCATCACCATCCACTCAACAAATGGTGACCTAGTATTTCTTCATAATGTAATTACAATCCCCTTTTAGTGGAGCTACCATAGCTACCCTATTTGAAGTAGTGGAGATCTTATTTGTATTTGATTTAATTATGTACATGTGGTAGTTCCAAATTTGCAAACTATGTTTATGATCCTATCAAAAAAATTCTTTTCTTTAAGTTCTTGTTGCAAGCCTAGTATAGAGCAAGGGATTCAAGCAACTCTTAGATTTTTTTTTTTCATGAAAATCCACGATATTCAGTCTTTACATTTCGAGATGATTTTACAACATATCTTGGAAAGGTAGAAAATATTAAAGTTTAGATGCAGTATTCCTTGTAGAACATCATAACTACACAATTTCATATCATCATATCTTGTCAAGCACCTATGGGATAAAACCATATCTAATGTTGAGATCTTGGTGTGGGTACTTCCAATTCAAGTAGGTATCTAATCAATAGTCAAGAGAAAGAGATAGAGCCTCGATCAAAGGAATAATATAGAGTAACAGGGATACCAAATGCCCTTCCCAACCACTATAACAACACAATAACAAGCCTTCCAACTTACCATTCAATAAATAACTATCTTTATCCATTTTTTATAATATAATAAATTTTTACAAAACATTTATAGTTAATATAGATATTTATTTCATAAAAAAATTATTTTATAGTAATATTAAAAAAATAGTATTATTTAACACTATTTAAGTAAATACGACTAAAGAAAATATTAATTAGTCGATAGGCTTTTATATGTAAGCATTATAGTTCTCAGAATTGTCTCACGCTATAAAATTTTCTAAACTCATCAGTTGTTCCTATAGGTGCAAGTGCTAGTAATAAGGGTTGGGCTCATCTCACACATTCTAAAGGCATGTCACCATGTCACTGCTTAGCTTATTTTGGGTAGCAGCCACTGCTTAATTGTTTTAGGAGATATTTGTGGAGCTGGTGACCCCATGAATATTTTTTTTCTGCTTATCTTAAGCAGTTATCTTAATTTGTAGCTTTTATTATATTTTTTAAAAAAAAATTATTTTAATTATCTTAATTGAGAAGAATTTTTTTTTTAAAAAGGGGGAGAATGAAATATATGCAGCCATATGGCATATTTTTCATTATGAAGTGGCTGCTTATTTCCAGCCCCCCTTCTTTCTACACCTTATTTGCAATTCCTAAGCAACAGCTGCTCCACGAAAATAGGGAAAGATTATATATTATCCTTTTTCCCATAATTTAAATTTCCATGGGGACATGAGGTAAGCTTTCATTGTTTAGGTGGTACATGTGAGGCCCGCTTAAACTGTTCATTTCTTAATACCCGTTTTCGTTTCCTTAAGCCATCTCTGTTAACTGATTGTTGCCCCCAAGTGTAAAAGTTTGGTGGATGCTTGTAAAGTGTTTGATCACATAAAAAATATGATAACTTATCCCATGCATAAGCCAAACAGTTCAAACTTTGTTCCCAGGCATAAGCCAAACAAGCAAAACTCTATTCGCATGTATAAGTCACTATCACCTGTCATTCTCTTTGAAACATCCATTGGCTCTATTTTCCATTTTCCAGGCGGGTCACAGTATTGTTACTCTGAGAAGAAAACGACGGGTGAAAGTGATAGTCTCTTATGCGCAGGAACAGAGTTTTTGTTTGTTTGGCTTATCGCCTTCTTTTATGTGATCAAACACTTTACAGGCATCCACCAAACTTGAGCACTTACATCGACATCAGGGCAACTGTAACGCTTAATAGACAAGGCTTAAGGGAACGGAAACGGACGCTGGGAAACGGAAACGGACGTTGGGAAACGGACTGGTTCCACCTGAGCAGCAGTCAAAGCTTAGAGTGTGAGATAAGCCCAGCCGTTAATAAGTAGCAGCCTTGGATAACTGACTCTAAAGCTTGAAGCGGCCATGGACGAGGAGAGTATACAGATATCTTTAATCCATACCAATGGTAATAGTGAGTTTGGTGGGGATCTTCCGGCCATTGAAGGATTCAGAGGCCTGATCCAAGCAAGCTGCAAAGAATCAAAGAAGCTATGGTACCTGGCAGGCCCTGCTATTTTCACTTCCCTCTGTCGATACTCACTCGGAGTCGTTACGCAGGCCTTCGCAGGTCATATCGGCGAGCTCGAATTAGCCGCTGTTTCCATCGAAAACTCTGTAATCGCTGGCCTCTCAATGGGCATAATGGTAGGATAAACTTAAATATATATTTACTGTTTTGCTTTCAAACCATAAAATACTTATATTTGTTACTATTATTTCAGATTGGAATGGCCAGTGCGCTGGAGACTCTGTGCGGACAGGCTGTTGGAGCCAAACAATTTGGGATGCTCGGAGTTTATATGCAGCGCTCTTGGGTTATATTAATCACTACTGCCTGCCTTCTGAGCACGATTTATGTGTGGGCGGCGCCGATTCTCAAACTCATCGGTCAAGAAGATGAGATTGCAGAACTGGCAGGGAAATTCGCGGTGTGGATGTTGCCGCAGTTATTCGCTTACGCCTCGGTTTTTCCTCTGGCAAAGTTTATGCAGGCGCAGAGTAAAGTGTTGGTGATGGCGGTGATTGCTGGCGGAGCACTGGTTGTGCATGTTTTGTTCAGCTGGTTGCTTATCTTTAAGTGGAGATTTGGACTGTGGGGAGCGGCGTTAATGCTGGATATCTCGTGGTGGATCATCGCTTTCTCACAGCTGGCCTACGTACTTAGCGGCAGCTGCAAGGAGGCGTGGAAAGGTTTCTCCTGGGCTGCTTTCCACAACTTGGGGTCTTTCCTGCGCCTTTCATTGGCATCGGGTGTAATGCTGTGGTAAGTTCAAAGTCTTGCGCATTATAACAATTCTATAGCGTTAAAACCCATGGACTATCAAGGAATTGTAGGGCTGTTTTTGAAGTAGATCTCGTGAATTTAACAGTGTATGTTCAGTTTCTAACATGGTTGCGAATGTGTACGTTCACTCGAGTTACTCTTCACGTGAGCTTAACTTCTCTCCGAGGGCAATAAGAACAAGGATTAGGAACAATATGAAACTTAATATAAAACATGTTTTTTCCTCAGTCAGGTTATAAAACATGATTTTTTTTTAGGTCAGGTTTTCCTGCTTATTTAAGTGTGACCGTATACCAATTCAGGTTGTCAGACCAGCTTGTCTTGTGGCTGCGCCAGTTGTAACTGTGACCGTATACCAATTCAGGCCGGCCCAATTTAACGTTATCCAAGCTTTTACTTGAAAGGTTGTTCATCTCGTCTGTCGTATGTGTGGTATTTAGTACCCTGTTTTCTTTATTTTTTTTAATATTGGACAAAGCAAATTAGAAGATTACATTTACAATAAACCGCTATAGCAGAAACAAGGCAGAACAGCAATAACACAACATATTCTTTAACAGCAGGCCTAAGAACAGTTAGCTCAAGGTTACTTTCTACTGTAACAAACTGTACTAAGTAACGATATGAGACCCCAAAAGCCAACAACAAATTGAGATGAAGTACCAACAAAACAGAACACAGCCCAACAAAAAAGAGGCTGTCCAACAACCACATAGAAGACATCCATATAGGTTTCCTTTATTTTGAATTCTGCCTGCCTTTCTGCTGTAACAAACTGTACTAAGAAGCAACATGAGACCCCAAAAGCCAACAACAAATTAAGATGAAGCACCAACAAAACAGAACACAGCCCAGCAAAAAGAAGGCTGTCCAACAACCACATAGAAGACATCCATATAGGTTTCCTTTACTTTGAATTCTGCCTGTTCAAACATAAATACCTGCTATTCCCAATTTAGAGAGTAGAGAGTAGAGAGTAGAAGTCTATAGTTTCTAATAGTCTTCATATTTTTTCATAAATTTATTGGCCACACTTTTTCATGCTTTAGATTGTTGAGATGTTGATAGCATATTTTAATTTGTGTAAATAATAATAAAATAAAATTATTTCTTTTTCTTGTAAAATTTATTGATTTTTCTATAGTAAACTTAATTGATATTTTAAATTTAATGGGATAATGTTAATTATTTGAACTATATTTCTAACTGAATTTGTGATTGATTTTTCACATTTATTTGACATTTACCATAGTTTGGAACTTTGGTATCTCTACATTCTAATACTTTTGGCGGGCTACCTTAATAATCCAAGAATCTCAATAGATGCTATCTCTATATGGTACGTATGGACCCACTATTTTCCTCAAACCTTTATTACTTATATTTTTCAATTATTTTATTTAATTGATAAAACTTCATCCATAATGTAGTATGAATCTGACTGGGTGGGAGACGATGATATCTTTGGGATTCAATATTGCCATCAGGTATACTCTCATTTTTTTCACATATATTTAATGTAAATTTATCCATCCAACATAATATGTTCTATGCACTACAAAGTAAAGAAATTCAATAAACTTTAAGGGATTTTGTTTGATGATTTTCAGTGTAAGAGTTTCGAATGAATTGGGAGCTGGGCATCCAAGAGCTGCGAAATTTGCAACGATTATTGTTCTTGGAACAATGTTTATAATAGGGGCCATTTTAATGGTTGTGATCTTCATTACTAGGAATGTATTTGCATTGCCATTTACTAATAGTGAAGAAGTGAGAAAAGCTGTTTCAAAGCTTGCAACTCTACTGGCTTTTACCATGCTTTTAAATGGCATACAACCTGTTTTAGGAGGTGAGGAAGACCTACACTCATTACTGATCGAGTTTTTTTTATTGAATAAATAAATGACTATAACAAGCTTTTAAAATGATTCTTATAGGTGTAGCAGTGGGAGCAGGTTGGCAAGCTATAGTGGCATATATTAATTTAGCATGTTATTACATTTTCGGAGTTCCACTTGGCTGCTTGTTGGGTTACTATTTTAATATTGGAGTGAAGGTATTATTATTTCCTATCATACTTAAATCTATTGTATTCTTGTTTTACTCAAGTATTAAATTTATAATGTAAACTTTTGAAAGTGTAGGGAATTTGGGCTGGTATGATTTGTGGAACTACCCTGCAGACAATTACTCTATGCATTATTACATTTAGGACCAAATGGAGCAAAGAAGTAAGCACTACTCTTATGCCATCAATTTTAAACATTAATTTTTTTCTATACAAATTTTATATCACGAAGACAAGATTTGTACCATATTTATATATAAATTGATGAAAACTTACATCACTTTTATGAATTATGTGATACATTGGTGGTGCAGGCTTCTCATGCTATAGAGAAGATTAAAGTGTGGGGAGGGAGCACTTAATATCTAAGTTGTGAACAATCAAGATCTCAACCTAGAGTTCCCACAAATTGGTTATTGTGCTAATGACATGGAGTTTGAGATCGATAATTTGTAATCCTAACTGAAAGGAATTAATTTGTAATCCTGGCTGAAAGGAATAAGTCTACAGACTACACCCGTGGATTACAATTGCTTGTAAGTTGTAATTTTGTGAATGACATTATTGCTGGGATGAATGGATTTGGCCAGGTGGACTATAAACTACCTATCCAGCCTTCTACTTAAAAAAATTTCTTCAAGCCCACCATATTATGTTTCTTAATTGTTTCACTTTAAAAATTATCTATTTGTCAATTACTTACATGTGATGTTTATCACCCTGTTTCCTTTCACTGTTTGCTTTTACTTTGAATTCCCATTGTCCATGCTGCCATTAAAAAATGAATACTAAATACATGCTCTCTATTTTCACGTGTGAGGAAAGGAGTTCTTTAAGAGTTCGAAGAACTAGTAAAGCGCATTCCGTACGTAAAGAATTTCAATCAAAAAGCGTTGAGTTACAAAATAAGAAACGACATCTTATGACACTATTCTTTTCAAAGTAAATAATTGATGATATGCCAGCTTGGTTCTCCAGAAATCAAATTATATACTAAGTAGATTCCAAAAACCTGTAAGATTATAGATCTAGTTGGATGTCCTATTTTTGATGAGGAATAATTATTGCGAGGGAATAAAATCCCTTTTATATAAATTTATGAAATTGTAATTTGTAATCAGAAATTAATTAATATAAAGAGCATAAAACTTAAAGGTTTAATTCTCAGCATTGTGAATTTGAATTTCAACATGCAGATTTGAACTCACAAAATGAAAATTTTTAAAAACTATTCATCTTGGTTTTTTATTTTTGATGTACTTGTAATGACTACGGTGTTTATAAACACCTTATGGGAATTTGTTAGATCAGTAGGGTCAAGTTCTCTTAGGTTGGATCGATTGACTTTATGGCTCGAAGAAAAGATTCAAAGATATCACACATGCGTGCAAGTGAGCTATATGCAGATATTATAGATTATGGTTCTTTGTCCATTAGAAAATTGAAGTGTGCTCTAATGGTTTTTGAGTCTTTAGAAGCATGAACTTTGTGAGTCTTTAGAAATGTTGATACAAAATCAATATGTATGCCATCCCAAGGCTTCTCTAGAGTTGGTAATGGTTGATACAACCCTGTATTTTGATTATTCCCTTTTGTATATTGATATGTATGACACTTATACACAAATTTCTTAACATTTGACCCCATCTTGGGCCAATAGTATTCTTCTCTCAACATTGCCAATGTCTCATCCTTTCAAAAATGTCTAGCTAGTCCAACGTTGTGTTTATCCTATTGTAGAGTTAGAAATCACTTACACAATTTCTTTCATCAGATATTCATTATAAAAACACATTTTAAATCCATTAACTCATTCATCAGATATTCTTGGTCCTCTTTACTTTAGGTTTTTTTCTATTGTTCTCATGAATATATTGGTCCTCTTTACTTTAGGTTTTCTTCTATTATTCTCATGAATATATTGGAGAGCTTCTTTCATTACTTTTTGGCTATCAATCTGCAACTTCTTTCTTCCCAATTTTCTCGCAAATCTTCTACTACAACTAGCTTACCCTCAAGGTCATCATTAAATAGACAATATAATAGGGCATGTTGTTAGGATTGGCTATAAAGGTATCTATCCCAAGATCAAAATGTATACGTGCTAATCACAAGAATCAAAGAAGGTCAACGTGATATAATAATAACCACCCATACAAAGGATGCAATATAATGTAAAAGTCAAGGTGAGTGCAAGATCATCAAGGGCCAAACAATAGCAATAATTGGCAATGAAAATGCTACAAAATAAACCTAAGCAACTTCATGTGAAAACTTGGATGGGTTATCTACACAATTTGAAATATATGTAAGAATAATATTTGTAGAAAATTGAATGTAGTTTATGGGATACTTTTTTTTTGAAATTTTTTAACAATTTAGTGAAATTGGATATTTCAATGAGGCACTACTGAAATTTTTAGAAAAAAAAGTAGATGTCATTCTAGCCAACCTAAGTATGAGAAAAAAAAAATTTAAAATCTTTAAATATAAGTAAAGGACACATGAGTTGATGTGATACATATTTTTGTGAATTTTTTTTGTAAATAAATAATTAGTTATGAATTTTTTACTATGACTTTTTTAAAATATTAAAAAATAATTTTCCAACCAACCTAACTTGGTCAAAAAACATGAAATTAAGTATTTATTTTTTAGATCTGTAGCTGACAAATTTTAGGGTGTGACACATCTTTTAGATTTGTAAAAGGATATACGATTAGAAAGTTATGGATATTTTTCAATTAGTATGTCTATCAAGAATTTAGACATAGTGTGTATAATTATGTATTAAAATTATAATCAAGCATTTATTATATTTTTAGAATTTTGAGAGCATTCTAGTCTAACTCCTACTCTCCTATCCTAATGTCTAACTCTTTCTAAATACTCTCATTCGAGCCTTCTTTTCTCTTTTACATCACATTTTCACCTTGGGTTGACACACTTCACAACAATCTAGAATTAAAAAATTAAATTGTGTGCCATGTGTGTATCTCTATTCATTATACTTTGAACCTTGCAAGAATGAGCCTGGAGTGTGCAGATTGACTTGGAAGGTATCGAACTACCAAGACGGCATTAGGTTGAATTAGGGAATGAATATTACTCCCATACCTACTTATTGCATTTTGATCCTTGGGATACCACAAATCTATCCTACTTCTTCATCTACTTGATTGTTGGATCATGAGCTTCAAGTAAATCCGTCATTAGAATCTTGTAAAACAATTATTAAAGAGTCAAAACCATATAATCGTAGATCACATTCAATTCAAATTGCACTTTAGGGTTTCCTAATGCTTAAACATATAATAGATAGGTCATTACACATTTCATTCAAACAAAGAGGTCTAAATCATACACGTGGGTAGGTTAGACAAGTGAAATAATGGGTGAAAATATCCTAGACGTGTATGGGGGCATCATTGAGCATCAAATTTAATCACATCAAAAATAACTTTCCCATGCATTTTGGGTGGTCAAGCATGTGTAGGACACATTTCATGCTATGATTGGTTTGAGAAAGTGACTAGGCAACATGTGGAACATGTCGCTAATGGGATAGGGCATTGGCTTGGTATGCAAAGGAGTGGCATGTGGGGGGTTCTAGTTCGTTGGTTAAGCTTAGCACTCAAGTTGTGGAAGTCCAAGTTGCATTAGAAAATCAAATTTGGAAGAAATATTATGGCTAGAGAAATCCCACAAACATCATTATCAAGCCATAAGTTATTTAGGCATTTCAAGGAAGTGTGGAGGTCATCTAGACATCATGAATTAAAAATAAAAGTTGAAAGTACAAAGGTCTGGGATAATCTCACAAACAACACTTTTAGCAAAGGTTTCATGAGAATTTGGAAAAGTGTGGGGTTCATCAAGGCATCTAGATTTTAAATTAAAAGTCTAAAATCCACAGGTCCACATGAAATCCATAAAATTGTAAATCCAATTTTTAGAAAAGAAAGGGACTAAGCTAGCCTCATATAGGAATGTGGAAAATTAGAGGGGGAAGGGACTTCAGACTAAGGTCAAAATTACATAGAAATCCCACAAATCGAAAGGAAGAAGACATATGGAGAATGGTCGTGGGTTTGCAAGGAAAGGAGGAGGTTTGGACATCCATGTCAAGTCTACAACTCCATTAAAATGTGTATATATGGGGAAGTGAGCAACAAAGGGACTTTTGACAATGTCTCGATGGGAATGGAAAGTTTGCAAATGAGGATTTGTGAAGGTAAAGGAGAAGTATGGGAAATAAAAGGACAAAGGGACTTCAAACCAAAAGGTTAGAAATTTAGAAGTCTGGAGAGGACCTAGAAGACCATAAATGAAGGTTGCATGAAAGAAAGTGATAAAAAAGAAAGCAAAGTGAAGGAGGAGAAGGTGAGAAAGTAGATGAGAGGACTTCAAACCAAAGTCATAAATCTCGAACTCTAGAGGAATCCCACATTTTCACTTTAGAGTAACTTAGAGCATTTTAACTTGAAATTTCTTGATCTTTTGGAAGGGTAACCTCATGTAAAAAACATCAAAGGATTGAAAATGATAATTTTAAGTTTTTCACTTGAATTTTTAGTTTGACCAACTTTGACTTAACCTTTTCGAGGAGCAAAACTGAAATAATCAAGGCAAAGCAATAGGGCACTAGAAAAGGAAAGGCAAATACATCATAAAGAAACTATAGGGGCTAAGACATTGTCTCTAATTAGATATCAACAAGGAACCCTATAGGTAAAAAGACCAAACTAAAAAGAATTAGAGCATGTTTTGAGTCCTCATGTTGAGAATGAATATACAAGGTAAAGGTTCAAGAGAACAAACATCAAAGAGGGGTTCCTTGATTTCATAAGGAATTAAGGACATTGTTGCAAGGCACCAACAATTATACTCGAGGGGTATTTTCACCTTGATTTGTGCATATACGAAGTTACAAGAAAAATCTAAAACCTCGACAAGTTACGTTGTAAGGACTTTTCACCCTACTTGCACATATGCAAATGTGCATGTGAAAGTTTCCATTCTCTCCCATATGTGCACAAATGTGTGTGAAAGTTTCCATTCTCCCCCATATGAGCAAATTGATATGGTGTGGAGTTTGATCAGTCTCCAAGTGAGAGATTATTATTATATGGAGCCTAATCAGATTCAGAGGTTAAATTTTCCTCACTTTGGTTAGCGTGGTTTGCCCCCAAAGTATTTAATAGGAGATTGCAGGGAAAGGAGGAGGTTAATTTTTTCCCACTTTTTTCAGTGTGGTTTCCCCCCAAAATATTTGCTTATTATTTTATAAAGGCATTGACAATTATTTTTTTCTATTGGCCGACATATAAAAAACCTAATTTTGTAACCGACATAAGTCTTGATAAAAATGACTAGAGATGGCGAAAAGGATTAAGGGTTAGGGTTTTCTATTGATATTGTATTGTAGCATATTGCAATGGTATTGAGTTGCAAGAGATTGCTGGTTGTAATCGGTTCTATTTTTTCTGGATAATAATATTAGACTCTATGTTGGTGGATGTAGCCCGAGTTTGGGTGAATCACGTTTTAAAATTGTCTCTCACTATTTTATTTCTCTGTATTTTCATTCCTCTGTTTAATCTTTGATTATCTGCATTTAATTGATATCTCTACATGTTATTCCTAACACAAATGTGTGTAAAAATCCCCTTTCTCCCTCATAGCTATAAGTGGACCTCCAAACTCTAACTTAAGCTTGTGAACCTACCAAAAAAATGTTATCTATTTAGGGAATTTAATTTGATTTAATATATTATATTTTGAATTTATCTTAAAAGAACATAATACTTTAAATTTTGTGTGTTGTATGATGCTAGGATTACAAATGTGTATGGAAAATGTTAAAGCACATGATTCTTGGAAAATGATCAAGAGTTCAAGGAAGATATTGAAGATGAAGTGCATAAGGAAGGATGACGTATATTTACATATCAAATTTAACTCAATGGTAATGGATAATTATAAAGAGGACTTGCAAAAGGAAGGATGGCATGCATTTACATGTCAAATGTCATCTCAATAGGAATGGAGAATTGTAAAGGGCAAGTGAAAAAGGAAAGGTGACGTGCATTTGCATATCAATTTTTAACTCAATAGTAATGGAGAATTATGAAGAGGACTCGCTAAAAAAGGATGGAGTGCATTTGCATGTCAAATTTTAGTTCAATAGTAATGAAGAATTATAAAGGATGGTGAAGACAACTTGTAAAATGAAGGATGACATGCATTTGTATGTCAAATTTTATATCAATAGTAATGAAATATTATCATGTTAAAAGTGAAAGTCACGTAACTCTTCATATTATCTTGTATATTTGTCTTGTATGGTCTACTGGAGGGAAAACTACTCATATTCCCTACCAATGAAACCTACAAATATGTAAAGATATCATATTTGTAACGATTGTCCAAACCATTTGGAAGCTATTATGACTGAATACAAATTTATTTTTCTATTTTTTTTCTTTTTAATCATGGGATTGTGGTTTTGTTCTTTATACTATTAAACTCTTGAGTATCTGATGAACCTCAAATGTGTTTTATGTCACCATTGTCTTGATGATGGTGATATACTTTGTGTGATCAACCTAAATACATTTGTGTAATTTAGAATTGAACATTAACCATACACATCAATTACATGAGTCTTACCTTCAATAGATATGCCTTTCATGGTTGTCTCTCCTTAGAAGATGCACCCACCTTTGTGTTGTTTGTCAGTGATTGAAGAAAGCGAAGGAATAGTTCACATTGGGTTTGTCTACTTACAGAGTGTTGTTAGAGAACAAGACTTCCTAGATTCATCCCCACTCTTCTCTTTCTCACCCTTTTTTATACTTTTTTTATTACATTGATTAGAACAAGATTAGATTAGGGTCTTAATCTTAGATTTCAATAGATGTTTTATATAAATTAATGAATCAATGTGAGCTATAAATGTGAAGCTTTGTGTTACATGGCAATTAATAAATGCAATTTTGTTAAAATACATGCTTTTCTTGATATGTGAAGGTTTGTTAATAGCTGTAATATCTATTATTTAGATTACATGTACAATTGGGTAGCTTGTAAACAAGTCACAAGACCTAAATAGAAAATTATTATTGATTCACCATTAAGATTCTACTAGAGCCCCTTAAATAAGACAACCAAACTGCTCATCTAATGAGTTATTTAAGTATCTTTTTAACCCAAATGCATGGACAAGACTATTGAGGCTAACACCTTTCAACTAGGGGAGTAATTTTTGTTTCAATATGTTGAAGTGTCAAAACAAAGATCAACAATATCTTTAACAATCACATATTATATTATATAATTATTATAATCAATAATTAATTAAAACATAAATTAATTATTATATTTACCATACAACTTAATAAATATTAATAGTTGTAAAGAAAAATAACCTTTCCCTAAACTTAATCCAAGTTAATTAAAATTACACACAAGTTAGCATAAATTAATCTAAATTAATTGTGGAAGTGATAATTCAACAATAAATGCTCAGCTAGTAAATTAAATGGCACTTAGCTTTAGGAATGATGATGGTAAATAAATCTATGGGTAAGTGCAGGAAGATGGGGGGCCAAAAGGGGGTCTTAAGTGGCCACTTTTTTTCTGAAATCAGGAAATACTGGCCTTGGATGAGAAATTGAGCATAGTTACACTCAAAATTTGGAGATGCAACCAAAACAATGTTCGTAGTGCTCAGAGTCTACTTTCTAAACTACTTTTTTTTTTTTAAATGGCATAGATTAAGGGGTTCAAAAGAGGGAGCCACAGAAATTGGTGTTGTTTCTGTCAAAAAAAACATAACATAGCATGTTTTGTGGCTCCCTAAAAAGGTAAACTTTTTTTTGGTATTTTTAAAATCGCTTCAGTGAGAAATTAGCTAATAGCATGTAGTTTATGCCTGATTTTTTTGATAATTTTTTGATGAATATTTGATTTTTTACTAATTTTCAAAGTGGACACATCCTAAAAAATAGAATTTTGGCCGTGCTACCCCTATAAATTTTGAAAACTAATCGAAAATCATTTTTTTCTTTTTTTAATATTTGTAGAATGGAGTCTAGTTTCTAAATATGTAATTTTTTTGAAATTTCAATGAATAGTTAATTTACAATGAAAAAAAGACCAAACAGTGGTTTTTGCCCAAAAATGGACACACAAACAAAAGAAATTAAAGATGAAAGGCTTAACATTGTTAAAATGTGAAAAAAATTACATCGTCAGATAGCTGAGAGAAAGCCTAACATTACCCAGGTGTTCGATTTGTTTGACCTTGAAACACGTGCAAATCTGAGGGTTAGCACGAACGAAATTATCTAAAATCTTGAAGAATATGGAAAAACACGTCTGTTATTGTTCAAAAGGCACTCCAAGCCTTTGGGTTGGAAATCCAAAGCAAATCCCAAGCCCAAGGCTTGGGATTCCCAAAGAAAGACATAACGCGAGCGCGTTATAATGTGCTCACGTTATTCTTTTCTTTGCATTTTTTCTTTTCCACAAAAGTTTGTGTTGTTTTTCATGTTTTAAATAACACGAGCACGTTATGTTCAACTTAAATTTTTTTATGTTTAAGGCTATTAATCATGTATGTATGTATGCCTATATGTATGTATGTATGCATGCATGTATGCCTATATGTATGTATGTATCTATGTATGCCTATATGTATTTATGTATCTATGTATGCCTATATGTATGTATGTATAGTGTCGACGGTAGAGGAGGGTAGAGATGGGAGTGAGCCAGATAGGGGAGGAGAGGGGTGGATAAGGATTGAGTGATTAAGGTTTAAGGTTAAGGGTTGAGCATTTAGGGATAGGATTTAGAGCTTAGGGATAAGGGATTAGAGTTTAGGACCTTGAGGGATTAGGGTTTAGGGTTGAGGCTTTAGGGATAGCGTTTAGGGTTAAGGGTCGAGGGATTAGGGTTAAGGTAGAGTGTTGAGGGTAGAGGGATTAGGGATAGGGTTTAGGGTTGAAAGTTTAGGGTTGAGGGATTAGGGTTTAAGGTATAGTTTAGTAGTTCTTGTGGATAGAGCCAGTAAACAATGGGAGATTATTTGCCTATTTCATAACAATATACCTCTCCTAAGTGCGGGGTGGACAACAAGAAACATAGATGTACCCCAATGCAAAGCTTTTCTCATAATGATCATCCTTCTGATTTCAACTGTTAATTACTCACTGTGGATGTACCATACGCAAAGCTTTTCTCATAGTGTGTACACCTATTGGCATAATGAACCCCAAATGGGCTAGAAAAACATGCCATATAACATTACTAACATTAAAAAAGTTCATAGCCATTTTTCTGACATATTCTTGCAACTCAAATATCTTTAAGAGAAGAGTGTCAAAAATGATGGGTTTAACAACCTAACATAAGGCAAAGTAGTTTTGTTGGGTTTAGGGATAGGGTTTAGGGTTTAGGCTTGAGGGATTAGGGTTTAGGGTTGAGGGATTATGGTTTAAGTTATAGTGTTAAGGGTTGAGGGTTTAGGGATAGGGTTTAGGGTTGAGGGATTAGGGTTTAGGGTTGACGGATTAGGGTTTAGGGTTGAGAGTTGAGGGTTGAGGGTTGAGGGTTTAGGGATAGGGTTGATGGTCAAGGGATTAGGGTTAAAGTAGAGTGTTGAGGGTAGAGGGATTAGGGATAGGGTTTAGGGTTAAAGGTTTAACGATTAAGGGTTGAGGCTTTAGGGCTGAGGGTTAAGGGATTGGGGTTTAAAATATAGTGTTGAGCATCGAGGGTTTATGGATAGGTTTTAGGGTTTAATTTTTAAGGGTTAAGGGTTGAGGGATAGTGTTTAGGGTTTAGGGATAATTGATTAGGGTTTAAGGTATAGTGTCGAGGGTTGAGGGTTTAGGAATAAGGATAGAGTTTAGGGTTGAGGGTTGAGGTATTAGGGTTGAGGGTTGAGGGATTAGGGTTTAAGGTATAGTGTCAAGGGTTGAGGGTTTATTAATAGTGTTTAGGGTTGAGGGTTGATGGATTAGGTTTTAGGGTTGATGGATTAGGGTTTAAGGTATAGTGTTGAGGGTTGAGCGTTTAGGGTTGACAGATTAGTGTTTAATGTCAAGGTTAGGGTTAGAGTGTCGAGGGTAGAGGGATTAGGGATAGGGTTTAGGGTTGAAGGTTTAAGAATTGAGGGTTGAGGCTTTAGGGATGAGGGTTTAAGGCTTAAAATATAGTGTCAAGTGTTGAGGGTATAGGGATAGGGTTTAAGTTTTAAGGGTTAAGGGATAGGGATTAGGGTTTAAGGTATAGTGTTGAGGGTTGATCGTTTAGGGATAGGGTTTAGGTTTGAGGGATTAGGGTTTACGGTTGATGAATTAGGGTTTAATGTTTAGAGTTGAGGGTTTTAGGGTTGACGGTTGAGGGTTGAGGTTGAGGGATAGGGTTAATGGTCAAGGGATTAGGGTTAAATAAGAGTGTCAAGGGTAGAGGGATTAGGGTTTAAGGTATAGTATCGAGCTTGTTGAGGGTCTAGGAATAGGGATAGCGTTTAGGGTTTAGGGATGAGGGATTAGAGTTGAGGGATGACAGATGACGGATTAGGGTTGAGGGTTGAGGGATTAGGGTATAAGGTATAGTGTTGAGGGTTTAGGGATAGGGTTTAGGGTTGAGGGTTTAGGGTTTAGGGTTGAGGAATTATGGTTTAAGGTATAGTGTTGAGGGTTGAGGGTTTAGGGATAGGATTTAGGGTTGACGGATTAGGGTTTAGGGTTGACAGATTAGGGTTTAATGTTGAGAGTTGAGGGTTGAGGGTTGAGGGTTTAGGGATAGGGTTGATGGTCAAGGGATTAGGGTTAAAGTAGAGTGTTGAGGGTAGAAGGATTAGGGATAGGGTTTAGGGTTGAAGGTTTAATGATTGAGGGTTGAGGCTTTACGGCTGAGGGTTAAGGGATTGGGGTTTAAAATATAGTGTTGAGCATCGAGGGTTTATGGATAGGTTTTAGGGTTTAATTTTTAAGGGTTAAGGGTTGAGGGATAGTGTTTAGGGTTTAGGGATAAGGGATTAGGGTTTAAGGTATAGTGTTGAGGGTTGAGGGTTTAGGAATAGGGATAGAGTTTAGGGTTTAGGGATGAGGGATTAGGGTTGAGGGTTGAGGTATTAGGGTTGAGGGTTGAGGGATTAGGGTTTAAGGTATAGTGTCAAGGGTTGAGGGTTTATTAATAGTGTTTAGGGTTGAGGGTTGATGGATTAGGTTTTAGGGTTGATGGATTAGGGTTTAAGGTATAGGGTTGAGGGTTTAGGGTTTAGGGTTGACAGATTAGTGTTTAATGTCAAGGTTAGGGTTAGAGTGTCGAAGGTAGAGGGATTAGGGATAGGGTTTAGGGTTGAAGGTTTAAGAATTGAGGGTTGAGGCTTTAGGGATGAGGGTTTAAGGCTTAGGATATAGTGTCAAGTGTTGAGGGTATAGGGATAGGGTTTAAGTTTTAAGGGTTAAGGGATAGGGATTAGGGTTTAAGGTATAGTGTTGAGGGTTGATGATTTAGGGATAGGGTTTAGGTTTGAGGGATTAGGGTTTACGGTTGATGAATTAGGGTTTAATGTTTAGAGTTGAGTGTTGAGGGTTGAGGGTTGACGGTTGACGGTTGAGGTTGAGGGATAGGGTTAATGGTCAAGGGATTAGGGTTAAATAAGAGTGTCGAGGGTAGAGGGATTAGGGTTTAAGGTATAGTATCGACCCTGTTGAGGGTCTAGGAATAGGGATACCATTTAGGGTTTAGGGTTTAGGGTTTAGGGATGAGGGATTAGAGTTGAGGGATGACAGATGACGGATTAGGGTTGAGGGTTGAGGGATTAGGGTTTAGGGACAAGGTTTAGGGTTCGGGTTGAGGGATTAGGGTTTAAGGTATAGTGTTGAGGGTTTAGGGATAGGGTTTAGGGTTGAGGGATTAGAGTGAAGGGTTGAGGGATTAGGATTTGATGTTGAGGGTTGAGGGTTTAGGGTTAGGGTTGAGAGTTGAGGGATCAGAGTTAAGGGTTGAGGGATTAGGGTTTGACGTCGAGGGCTGAGGGTTGAGGTTCGAGGGTCAAGGGTTTAGGGATAGGGTTGAGGTTCAAGGGATTAGGGTTAAAGTAGAGTGTGGAGGGTGTAAGGATTAGGTATAGGGTTGGAGGGTTTAGGGATAAGGGATTAGGGTTTAAGGTATAGTATCGAGTCTATTGAGGGTTTAAGAATAGGGATAGCATTTAGGGTTTAGGGATGAGGGATTAGAGTTGAGGGATGATGGATTAGGGTTGAGGGTTGAGGGATTAGGGTTTAGGGATAAGGTTTAAGGTTGAGGGTTGAGGAATTAGGGTTTAAGGTATAGTGTTGAGGGTTGAGGGTTTAGGATTAGAGTTTAGGGTTGATGGATTAGCATTTAATTTCAAGGTTAGGGTTAGAGTGTCGAGGGTAGAGGGATTAGGGATAGGGTTTAGGGTTGAAGGTTTAAGGATGAAGGGTTGAGGCTTTAGGGATGAGGGTTTAAGGCTTAAGATATAGTGTCAAGTGTTGAGGGTGTAGGGATAGGGTTTAAGTTTTAAGGGTTAAGGGTTGAGGGATAGGGATTAGGGTTTAAGGTATAGTGTTAAGGGTTGATGGTTTAGGGATAGGGTTTAGGTTTGAGGGATTAGGGTTTAGGGTTGATGAATTAGGGTTTAATGTTGAGAGTTGAGGGTTGAGGGTTGAGGGTTGAGGTTGAGGGATAGGGTTAATGGTCAAGGGATTAGGGTTAAATAAGAGTGTCAAGGGCAGAGGGATTAGGGTTTAAGGTATAGTATCGAGCCTGTTGAGGGTCTAGGAATAGGGATAGCGTTTAGGGTTTAGGGATGAGGGATTAGAGTTGAGGGATGACGGATGATGGATTAGGGTTGAGGGTTGAGGGATTAGGGTTTAGGGACAAGGTTTAGGGTTAGGGTTGAGGGATTAGGGTTTAAGGTATAGTGTTGAGGGTTTAGGGATAGGGTTTAGGGTTGAGGGATTAGAGTAAAGGGTTGAGGGATTAGGATTTGACGTTGAGGGTTGAGGGTTTAGTGTTTAGGGTTTAGGGTTAGGGTTGAGAGTTGAGGGATCAGACTTAAGGGTTGAGGGATTAGGGTTTGATGTTGAGGGTTGAGGGTTGAGGTTTGAGGGTCAAGGGTTTAGGGATAGGGTTGAGGTTCAAGGGATTAGGGTTAAAGTAGAGTGTGGAGGGTGTAAGGATTAGGGATAGGGTTGGAGGGTTTAGGGATAATGGATTATCATTTAAGGTATAGTATCGAGTCTGTTGAGGGTTTAGGAATAGGGATAGCATTTAGGGTTTAGGGATGAGGGATTAGAGTTGAGGGATGATGGATTAGGGTTGAGGGTTGAGGGATTAGGGTTTAGGGTTTAAGGGCGAGGTATATTGTTATGAAATAGGCAAATAATCTCCCATTGTTTACTGGCTCTATCCACAAGAACTACTAAACTATACCTTAAACCCTAATCCCTCAACCCTAAACTTTCAACCCTAAACCCTATCCCTAATCCCTCTACCCTCAACACTCTACCTTAACCCTAATCCCTCGACCCTTAACCCTAAACGTTATCCCTAAAGCCTCAACCCTAAACCCTAATCCCTCAAGGTCCTAAACTCTAATCCCTTATCCCTAAACTCTAAATCCTATCCCTAAATGCTTAACCCTTAACCTTAAAACTTAATCACTCAATCCTTATCCACCCCTCTCCTCCCCTATCTAGCTCACTCCCATCTCTACCCTCCTCTACCCTCGACACTATACATACATACATATAGGCATACATAGATACATACATGCATATAGGCATACATAGATACATAGATACATACATATAGGCATACATAGATACATACATGCATATAGGCATACATAGATACATACATACATATAGGCATACATACATACATACATACATACATACATATAGGCATACAGACATACATGATTAATAGCCTTAAACATAAAAAAATTAAGTTGAACATAACGCGCTCGCATTATTTAAAACATGAAAAACAACACAAACTTTTGTGGAAAAGGAAAAATGCAAAGAAAAGAATAACGCGAGCGCGTTATAACGCACTCTCATTATAACGCGCTCACGTTTTGACCTAATTTTTTTTTAAATTAATTTGGCCACTTTTTGGCCCTCCATCTTCTTGCACTTACCCCTATTGAGGTAGAAAATCTATGTCTTAGGCTTGAAATTGGTTCCTCTCTATCCCATGTTTGTGGGATTGAACTAGGACAGAGAAGTGGTAATGTCTAAGTAGAGAATGAATGTCCATATATGGGTGACAATAATGACATAATAATGATTAGATATATGGAAATATGTATAAATATGAATAAATAAGGGTTGAATGTGAAAGAACTTATAAATAAATATGAGTAACAAAAGGGAGAATGAACCCAACTTTACCTAAAACTACACTATTTGTGTATATATAATTTTATCAACTCATTCCATCAAAATGAGCCCAAAACCAAAATGAAATGGGAATTGGCATGGGTATGCAAATTTCTCCATTACAGTATTATATTAACAATTAACAAGTACACATAATATTATATATAGCTTAACAAATTAGAGCCAGTAATGTTCATATCTTTATGTTTTTAAAAAGGAAATGGAAAAATGAAATGTACTAAATGAATGTTAGTTTCACTCATATGAGTAGACTACATCGCATTCAAAAAGACACAAAATTCCATTGTTTACATGACTGATCACAATTAGTTAGCCAACAACCCTCGACGAAGAGGTTCCACAACAGTATCTTTGTTCTTGCAAGAAAATGACAACATCAACTGCTAGTATCAAGCATGCCATACGTGTTGTTAAAAATTGCAGACAAAGAATGTGTAGAAAAATAAAAATAATATACACATAGAAAAGAACAATCAGACACACAAGATTTTGAAGTGGTTTACCATAAAAAGGGCTACATCCACTATGAACACTAGGGGATTCTCTTTTATTAAACTTAATAACTTATACTCTGTTATAGAAGTATGTCATAAAGCTATTTTGTTTCTCTCTGTCTTTCTCACAGTAGCATAATAATAATAACTCCATATTTACACTCCCACTTTCAATGTATGTTGTAACTCCTACAAAGAAGAGTATCCACAAGAGTAGTTGTAACTCCTACCAAGAAGAGCATTTGCAGGACTTCAGAGATGTCAGAAGGCAGAGTAATGGATGTCCAAGAAATGGTTGGACTTCACCCGCCAACAATCTCCCACTTGAAGTTCAACCACAGCTGCAAATAGAGATTAGAGATATCCCCTGCATGTACAACCTTAATGTCAAATTTTAATCAAGACTGAAGACCATAGTGTCTCCAAATGCTGTTCACAAACACTTCGGATTAATCTCCTCCAAAGCTCATCCGATTTAATAACCTCCAAACCAAGGACATGCTTAATCAATCTCACCAGCAGGAGGAAAGACATACAAGCGACAACATCAAGAGCCTCATCCTTCTTAAACCTCAGAAATGGCATGCATTGTTTAAGTACTTGCTTAAAATTAGAATGTTTTCCAATGAGACTTCCCTTCAAAGCAGCTAATATTTCCTGATCTAGAGCAAAAGAGTGATGGTTTCTATCATACTTATCCTAGAGAATCCTCAGACATGTTGCCTTCCAATCTTTATATTCTTCCTCAACATAGAGCAATCCTATTGATGGCTTTAACTCCTCAGGTCCTGTTGCAGGGTTTGATGTATCTTTCTTAGCCTTCTTAGGAGCCAACACCTGCTTCTGAAAAAATTGCCTCATGGAAACAAATGTGTCCTGCAAATACTTATTAGCACATTGAAGGGTAAGGTCGGGTGACTCTACAGTTGGCCATCTTGATTTGATTGCAAATCCATCATTCTTTAAAACTTCTCTCCATACATGCTTTGCATAGTGAGAACATATTGGAGTGATTAGACGTGTCTGGACATACATGAATCACCATAGTAAATCTCGATTCGTGCCCCCTAAACCACATGACAACCTGTACTTATCTTGAGCTGCTTGAAGATCATAGAAACCAGTCTTCAACTCCTCCCTCAAGGATACTACTGTAGCCAAAATCTCCTCCATCCATATGATCTCTTTTGTTAGTCAGAGAATCACAGCATTAGCAGTCTCAAAAACAAAATTGGCATCATCCATTCCATCACCTGCATCAGCCAAAGAAAATTGAGTGGCATCTAAAGAGAAGTCCTCTATTGCCTGACGTAAAGTTCTAAAATTGCCTATAGACTTAAACATCCCCACCGAGCAGACCTTACTACAGGGCACACACTTCATGTGATCCAGCAACGACTTCCAGGACCAAAATTCCTTCCCAGCTGCACTAACAATATCAACATAACTAGCTCTTGCTGCTAAATGAAGAGCATTCTTGCCATTGCTTTTGGAAATATCCATCAACTAGCAATCAACAGATAACAGTTCCTGAACCACTTCAGTATGCCCCTTAGATGCAACAGATAGAAGAGGGGTGACATTTAACAAATCAGGCCACATTCAAGTATTGCTGTAGCTCCCAATCCATTTCCTATACACATTGAGATAACTCTGAACCTGCAGTCTATGCCACGACATTCCATTTCATGCAACAATGTTGCTACACAACGAGCCCCTATAGCTCCAAGGGGATGACCAAGGGAAATAGCTCCTCCATTAATATTCATCTTTCCAGGTTCTAGTTCCAATTTCTGACTACAATTCGCATATTGAGAGACAAACGTCTCATTTAATTCAAACAGATCAATATCACCAACTTCTAAACCAGCTACTTTTTCTGCCGCTGGAATTACAAAAACTGGACCAACTCCCATAATAGCTGGGTCCACTCCAATAGTGCTAAAACTCTTGAAAACACCTAGGATAGGTAAACCTTTCTGCATGGCCACTACCCTCTTCATGAGCAGTACTACACTAGCTCCATCACTGACTTGGCATGAATTTCTAGTAGTTGTACTACCACCCTTCTTGAATACAAGTCTGAGCTTTGCTAGATCAGACAAAGATGCATAAGCACGAATACCGCCATCAACATAGATTGTCACAAGCTTTTCATCTCCAGTTTTAGAATCAACAAGCTTAGTTTCAACAGGAATGATTTCATCTTTGAACTTTCTTGCAGCTGTTGCGGCTACTGCCGTTCTATGAGATTCAACAGCTCCTTGGTCCTGCTCCTGACGTGAAACTCCATAGCGCTCAACCACATTTTTTGAGGTGATACCCATTGGGAGAAGACAATCTTGTTCTTGCCTATGGGTTTTAACCCATGGAATAATAGAGCCTTCCCAAGCCACAGAATTGACTATCTCATCACCACCGTGCTTTCGTTTTCTTCCTTAAGCCATTAAAATCCCTTTCACCTCCTCATCCAGGGTTCGAACCGGGATCTCCGTCTGCACATCTTTTTCCTCATAAATGTTGAGACCCAGCTTCAACATCCTATGAATGATGGAAGCAAAGGTATTTGGATCATCGAGGCGGAAGGCAGAAGTGAGAGAAACCATTTCATAGATCTGAGAAATACCAGGTCCTTTACAAACTTACCACTTTTATCTACCTCTACCCTCTTCCGCAACTCCTCCATGATGGCTTTCCTGTGTTGTGCATCACCTGTGCATTCAAGAAGTGCTCTAAGCTCAATTTTGAGATCTTCTAAAAACTCTTCTAGTGCAGATTCAATTCCAAATCTAGCATTCTTCTCCTCTTCAGTCGAATCCTCCTTGTTTTTGCAGCCATCCCACCAATGTACACGAGGTTTTGTTTCATCTTTCACATCAACATCTATTGCTTCTGTATCCTCTATTTCCTTCAGCCTCTATAGGCTCTTTGATTCTTCTAGCACATCAAAATCCTCACCTCCCAAATCTTGCGGAGGCATTTCCCACACATACCTCGCCTGGGCAGTGCTCGGGGAATCAGGATCAACATCACCCATAAGAACTTTAGTGGCAAGGTCAACAGCCAAATAGACAAGAAATTCATCTACTTCCATTGGCACAAGTTCATCTAGCTCCGTGTCGTTGTCCGCAATAGTCACCGCAGCTCCCACTTTATCAAAACTCTCTCTAGAGCCACACGACCAAAAAATGAGAGCTCGAGGCTAATCATCCAAAGCTACTACATCCATTTTCCTGAAAATTCTTCACGATTTTCAAAATAACTTTTCCACCATTGGCTCTAATACCAATTGTTGTTAAAAATTGCAGACAAAGAATGGGTAGAAAAATAAAAATAATACACACACAGAAAAGAACAATCAGACACACAAGATTTTAAAGTGGTTCACCATAAAAATGGCTACGTCCACTATGAACAACAAGGGATTCTCTTTTATTAAACTTAATAACTTATACTCTATTACAGAAGTATGTCATAAAGCTGTTTTGTTGCTCTCTGTCTTTCTCACAGCAGCGTACTAATAATAACTCCATATTTACACTCACACTTTCAATGTATGTTGTAACTCCTACAAAGAAGAGTATTCGTAGGAGTAGTTGTAACTCCTGCCAAGAAGAGCATCTGCAGGAGTCGAGAGATGTCAGAAGGCAGAGTAACGGATGTCCAAGAAACGATTGGACTTCACCTGTCAACAATACGTACTCCAAAAATCCCAAGCAAGAAGTATCAGTATTGTCGATGAAGCATAGCAAAACACACAGATGAGATCAACTATTGAAGCAGTTGAGGAGATCTTATTTGCATCACACAGATGAGATCAACTATTGAAGCGGTTGAGGAGATCTTATTTGCATTTGATTTAATTATGTATGGTAGTTCCAAATTTGCAAACTATGTTGATGATCCTGTCAAAAAATGTCTTTTAAGTTCTTGTTGCAAGCCCGACACAGACCAAGGGATTAAGCATCTCTTAAGAATTTATTTTTGATGAAACTCATTGTATTCAATCTCTACATTTCGAGAAAATTTTATAGCATATCTTGGAAAGGTGGAAAATAGTATAGTTTAGATGCAGAAATCCCTACAGAACATCAATACCACACAACCGCATTACCTTTTAAGACCTCACAAATGGGGACCTGGCTAATGCTAATTTCTCAGTATCAAAAAATAAAATAAAAATCATGTCTAATATTGAGATCTTATAGGGGAGAGGACCCAATAGTTGTGCACCCTAACGTCACGCCTCTAAAAATCATACGTGTCAATTTCGAATTGCTCTAAAATTTTTACAGCAGTTTACTTACCATGGCCTTTGCTTATAACTAAGGTTTTGGGTCCACATCATTAAATATGATGACACATCAACATACTTGTTGTTGAGGTGTCCAAAAAGACCCCCAAAAAAGGTTAGACCAATAGTTATGCATTACTTTATGCATAAGTCATATTTTGTTTGTGCATGGATGTGGCATCACATGATTTGTTGCTTTTTAGATTAAAAAATAGATTTCATTCAATAATAAATATTTATGATCAATACTGATAACTTTAAAGTCACAACTACTAGGAGGTACCTATAAAAATAACTTGTAAAAAATATTGAACATTAAATCCACAAAAAAAGTGCACACCCTGATAAAAGATAGATTGTGGATTAGGAGGTACCGAAACAACAAGACCTATCTGTTCACCGAAAGCCTGACACCCCTCCAACAAGACCTATCTGTTCACTGTGCCGAGGGCAGTGAATAAAAGCAAGCTTTAAACTCACCATTCAATGAATAACAGCAAGTCTTTCCTCCTACCATTCAATAAATAACAATTCCTCAGTATCGGAAAAAAACAAAAAAAATCATCTTCCTATTGAAATCATGTGATCTTGGTGTGGGTGTGGGTACTACCGATAATAGGCGTACCATCCCCTACTCTTGAGAGCATAAATGCGATTGTCCTGTGCTCATTGAGAACATACTCATACCTATCAGTAAGCATACGGTGGAGACAACAGAGCAGGCAGACTGGACCGAAAGCCTATGACTCCTCCGTCTAGGTTATATGGACTGACAAGATCTGTCTATTAACTGTATCGAGGGCAGTGAATAAAGCCCAACCTACCCTGTAATTAATAATAGGAAGATTTCCAACATCCGTTTCAAGTTACTTGAAAGGTTGAGCTTGAGACTCTAATCTTAGGTACTTCACTTCAAAACACAATGACACTCACTATAATGTTGTTGTTGTTTTTTTTTTTTTTTTTTTTTTTTTGGAGTTTGACTCAATTGCTCAAAAATTAAGCAGTTCATAATAAAGTATTATAATAAATTTAACTAGTAATTGGATCCATAAGTTCAATGGGCAAGCCAATAGTTTTATTATTATATTGAAATAAAGTTACAATTAGATAATTTTTCCATTGTATGAGTTTTAGTTGTTGTAACATTTTATATGAATCCCACATAATTGGTGTACTTCTTCATTATTGAGTGTTAACGAATTTGAGAAGAACATGCAAGTACATGTCTATAACAATGTATGTTTTATATTTAATTATTCAATTACATTTAAGCGATGGACATAAGATAAAATGATAATGATTTCACCAAACAACATATATATAAAATACAATTTTAAATGCAACTAATTTAAATTTAAATGTTTAAATTTTAATTACAACACATATATTGGTTTTATTAGATGTACTATGAATTTATTCTAAACATGTTAACAATGAATAATTGTAGATGGTATTTCATAGTTAAAATTGGACAACAAAACCAAAAAAAATTGAAATATATATTTAGTAGTTTCTTTTTTTGGGATTTTCTTTAGACATTTTTTTGAGACTGTCCTCTTCTTGTTTCCGCAGGATTACATACATATTTTTTTCCATGCGTTGGTATCTTTGAAATGAAAATGCAGGGAATATTCATAGATTTGACAAACTTCTTACTCTTGACATTGTTGTGAATATGAGTCCTTGTCATTCAATGTTTCCAATGTCTATTGTTGCTTTGTCTATAGTTAGACCTTGTGCTTTGTGGATTGTTAGAGCCCAAGCCATTTTCAACGGGATTTGTCGGCGGCAACCTCGTGTTATTGGAGCAATTAGAACCATTATTTTTCATTTATGTTCCATGTAGGTCCAGTGTACTGTTGAAAGTTAACAACAACAAATAGAGGTAGATTTGGTGGTTTGGTTTCATTTTTGTATACAATAGCAATTACTTCGCCAAGTGCACCATTGACAAGTCTAGTTGAAATAGACAAATTTGTGTTTAACATAACTTGTTGTCCAACGCACAATAACACCTTTGTTTGTAGTTGTTCATCATTTGAATTTGAATTTATTATGTTCCTTTTTTGTTCGGCAATGCAACATGCTATTGGTTTGTCCAATGCTTTTAACATTTTTTTGTTATGTTTTTCAACCAAATCATTTGTTGCAAACAAATATGTTGATAAAGAAAATGTATCTTGTTCGCTGGAAGATAGTTTGTCACTGTTGCGTGACATGAGTAGTTCCCAATCTGCCTGTATTGCCTCAACATTCCTTATATTTTGAAGGAGGTTGCGAAAACTTACTTGGGCAGGTTCATCTCCTTGTGGAAATATTGTGTTCAATGTGACTACTATTGAAAGCTTCTCCAAAGTGTTGTCCCATACGACAATCCAACATACATTGGAATGTCTCATACTAGTGGTAATTGGCCTAGTTCACCAATAAGTACAATAGAGCGCCCACCAAATGGGCTTTGATTATGGTATGGGAATGCTTCACGTAGTATGATGTTAATGTGTTCCAACAACCTTGGTCCAATGAAGCTCATTTCATCAATTAAAATATATTGAATGAAATACATGCTTTCTTGGAAAGTTGATAAAGCTTGACCTTGAAGAGGGTTCATCTCTTTTATTCGTATGTGAATTGCTGAATGAATGGTTGATGCATTGATGTTGAAAGCAGCAACACCTATTGGGGCAAGCAAAAGCAATTTCTTGTCTTTCATTGGCACATTTTTGGACAGTGCATTTCGAATGCTATTAATCAAATATGACTTCCCTGTTCCTGCAGTACCTTGTATGAGCATTAGAAGTAGTGGTTGCCTTCCAATTTGATTAGAATGGTTCACAATAATATTTAATGCATTTTGTTGCTCTAAAGAAAGCTTCCCCTTTGCAATAAGTGAGTTTGGTTCAATTTGCTCAAACTGTTGTGTTGAACGATTAGAGTCGATGAATGTGATAGCATTCTCCATCAAGGAGGGGGCAATTGTAGTGGTAGCCCAATTGTGGGATGTGTCAAATTCTCGATACCCAAGCATGTCTAGTTCATCAATGTCAAGATCATTTCCTGGGTGGAGCGAGGATAGAAGTTCCCATTCCTCTACATCAATGTGTTGTCTATCTTCTTGTCCATCTGACACAAGTTCATCATCATTGTTGCTATTTGATTTTGGTGGTGTGCAATCAACATGCCATGCATGGTAGCTGTTAGCCATTCGTTCCCATTGAGTGATTATACCTGTATACACCTAAAAGTGACACGACTTTGTCTAAATAAATATTCTTAATATTTATTTCAGTTTAATTCCCCTATCAATAAATAAACAAATCAATTTATTTATCTGATTCACATTCCTCCACAAAATTAAATAAAATCATTTATTTAATTAAATCCTTCATATTCCTCCAAATTAAATAAATTCATTCATTTAATTAATTCTTCCAAAATTCCTCTAAATTAAATAATATCAAATTATTTAATTACCTCTTCTAAATTTTAAAGTCATTCTAAATTAAATAATGTCCAATTATTTAATTAGTTCTTCTAAACTTAACATCCTCTATATTTAAATAAATCAAAACATTTATTTAAATTATTCTATTTCCTCTTAAAAATTGATTAACACCAAAATTAATCGATGCAAATCCATGTGCACACTTAATTAAATATTTTAATATTTAATTAATTGTTTCCTCACACATGTCCTATTTATCCTCCACTTCAAATTAGTTAACTAATCAATCAATCCACTTAACTGATTAGTCTATTCTGTTAATTGATCAATCCACTCAGTTAACTCCTCAATCTATTTCTGTCAACTCCTCTAATGCATGAGGACCAAGACACTTGTCCTCTTCCTATTCACGCACATCTCTCAACCTTCCTCAACCGTTGATCTTCTTATTCATTCTCAACCGTTGATCTTCTCTCTCACGAGCCTATAAATACAACCCCTATTCCTCCATTTCAATCATCCAAGCTTTTAGTAAACTTATTCTGCAGAATTCACAGTGTGCCTTTGGCACCCACACCATCTCCATAGCTTGCGATCACCATTTTTATTGTATTGAAGATTCTCTTCATTACAAGAACTATCATAGCCGTTTCTCTATTGTCATCTTGAAGAACAAAGCAAGGAAGTGCACTTTCTGAGGGCTTCATTCACATAAAAGATCAATTTGAGATTAGGCGACCAATGGAAGCTGTGAATTAATAAGGTTTGCAAGGTGTTTTCTTTGTGTTTGAATCTTGATTATTGCAATTTCTATTGAGTTATTGGGTTATTATTAATCATTGATATTATATCCACATTTTCCTGATACATTTTTGGTGGCCACCGTGGGGCCCTGCCCCAATTTAACATTACAACTAAGTTTTTGTGTGTTAGGTTCCGTACACAGGAAGATTCTGTGCATCTGTTCATTTCTAACATGCATTTGAGCTCTATTTCAATGCATCTGGAGATTCGGGGCATCTACTCACTAAAACTACGCTTATGTGCTCTGTAACAGTGCATTTATCCAAACTGCGCATATGTTCTATGACTGCACTTTTATGCTCTGTAACTGCGCATTCATAATTCTGTGCATTTGTGTTCTATTTCTGCGCATCTATCCTTTGTAGATGTGCATTTGTTCTGACAGTGATTTTGGAGTTATTTCTTGTGATTTCGCTAACACTAACATTTCTCGTAGGAATATTCTCAAATCTGCTTGCAAGTTAGGGGCTGGTTAGTCATATAGCTATATTTGTTAACTCATCTCTAGATCTAATTAGCCAAAGGAAAGTAATTGGATTGTTCATGCAAATCTCATTTAGCTCTAACTAGGAGGATTATCATTTGATCTTGTTGCATCAACAACTCAAACATAGTCCCTACTAGAAAGATGTAAAATTGAACCATTGCTATTTGCTTCTTTCCAAGTTAACAAATCTTGTGTGTGCCCAAATAGCATAACTCATTTAGTTTTTTTTCTTTTAAATATGATTAAAGAACCATTGTTTTCTATTTTTTCATAATGATAGTAGGCCTATGCTCTCCCCTTTCTTGGGTGACCAGAATGCCAAACCTATCATTTTGCATGTTTAACCTTTAGAGAGGCCTGCCCTTGGATATCCTTCCATCCAAGTGGGAACGACCTTAAGTGGTAATAAGCTAAAGCCAAGCTCTACCTAGCCACTATAAATAAATTATGCTTGAGGCGAAAGCTTCATGTAATGAGTGTTGATTAGTTATACTAATAGCCAACCTCCCCCATAACCCTCCAAGGTGCAACCCTTGAAGGCTGGGAGATTCCATAACGGAGAGTAATGCTGCCGCACATATAACCACTTGAATGGTTGCCCTTACTACTTATCCCTTGTTTTAGAAGTCAAAATCCCCTATAAACCGGTACCGGAAAGAGCGATTATCATCTTCCTAAGATGACTCACGTTCTTACGATTCAATAGTAGAGATAACAAGGAAATCTCAAGGTTTGCGAGCCTTGGGAACCTAAAACTTGGTGTACCAGAGATGTTTGTGCACTTGTAAGGGGGAGCCCGTGTCCTAAGTTCCTAAGTTATTCACTTTGAATAGTGTAGCTGGTATAAAAACCAAGTGAGAATTCAGTTTATATTGCCCTTGCCATCCTAGGATTTGTACTTGTTTTTGTCAAAAAGAGTCAAAATCTAAAAAAAATCAACAATCATGAAAAATTCTTTGTGTGATGTGTCTTCCTTGCCACAATTAAGAAAATCAAATCAAAGAGACCAACTTTCAACTAGAGAAAACCAAAAACATTAAAAAAACCAGTCAAAACTGCCAAAAAACACAGAGTTGTGAATCCTTCCGTCCCTGCTACACATATATCCTTTTCTGCTGCGCATCTACCTATTGTTGCACATTTGTTCAGTCCTGCAATGCATTTGTCCATTCCTGTTGCACATACATACTTTTCCAGAATTGCGCATTTAAACTCTGTTCTTACGCTTTTACTTTTCACCAGTCTTGTGCTTTTGTTATCTACTATTGCTCATTTACCCTCTGTTCCTACACATTTGTTGCTATGCATACATCATAGTGAGAACTTCCGGACCTTTTGTTAGAAAAATATCAACCTTTCTGGGTACCTATTTTGGCTTTGTTTCAGTTTACAAAATTGGATTTACCATGCAGTCACTTCTCCCATCCATTTTTTGGGTCATGCCCTCTTTTCTATTGGACATCTCGCCAAAACACTTCACCAATCTTCCCAAAATCAAACCAAGTATCAAAACTTGGTTAGTGCAAAGCAATTCTAGATCATATTAGCCTCAAAGCAAACCTAGTAAGTCTCCACTATCAAGGATCTATCATCCTTCTCTCTCAGAACTTCACTAGTGGCTTGTGCAAAACTAGTCTATATCAAGTAATCAGATTCCAATCATCTTTACTTTTGGCTACCGTTTTGTATCAACCAACTTGTTTGACACCATTGGTCTAAGGAAACCCTTGCTCAAACCTCATCACCACAAGTATCCCCTTCATTGCAACCTCTTAGCACATCTTGTCAAAGCACCCAATCTCACACCACCCCATCTTGAATTGCATTGCATGGTCCTAACTAGATCCAAAAAACAAAAACAACTTGAAATGGCAGGCACATCCGACAAAATTGTCCCATCCCCTCACGACAGTGACGAGGAGATTTCTCATGAGGACATTCTACAAGCTCAACAAGACCAAAAGGTCTAATGCATGATGGACAACGTGCTCAATCAAGACCCTAGCTAATTCTTTCTTTACCTAGCAAACCAAGGAGTTAAGCTCCCCAAAGACTTTGACGTCAACGCATTAAAGGAAACTGAAGAAGAAAGAACCCATGAGGATAGCACACGAGATGAAAGAACCATAGACAAAGGCAAGATGACTATTGACTCTACAAACCCTCTAGGCTTATTGACTCAACAAATCCAAGCCTTGCAGCAACAGCTCGTAGACATTCAAACCAAAGCATCAACAAAATGCTATTTGCTAGAGGATATCCCACCATATCCTTTTGACAAAACCTTGATCATGATACCTTTCCCCTCAAAATTTGAGGTACCAAAATTTGACAAATATCGTGGAAAGGGTGATCCAAGAGACCACATCAGAGAGTTTAGTGTAGCATGCCTTGAAGTCACCCACAATGACACCTATCTCATGCGACTATTCCCAAGGAGCTTGGGAGGGAAAGCTATGGAGTGGTTCTCCTGACTACCTCTCGGCATTCAAACCTTCAACAAACTAGTGGATAAGTTTGTCATACATTTCTCCTACAACATTGAGCATGACATGTCACTGTTAGATCTTTGTTACACTAAACAAAAGGGTGGAGAATCCTTCGCCTCTTTCTTACAAAGATGGAGACAATTGGCAAGCAAATGTCCACATCAAATACCAGAAAAACAAATGCTAGAAATGTTTGTCCATAATCTCCTCGCTGACCTCAGCTACCAAATTCAAATACAATGCCCTGCTTCTTTTAGCAAGGTCATTGAGATGGGCTTACTCATTGAAAAGGCATTGATAGCAAAAGGTCAAATCAAACTTTACAAGGACACTCCTAGTGTAAATGTCAACACAGATAAACCACGATTTTGGACTAAGAATAAGAACATCATGAATGATGGAGTAGTTGATGCCAAAAATGTGGCGCCAAAGCAACCAATTTTTAATTTAACAAGCCCACAAAACAACCCTTTGCAAAACAAGCGACAAAACACCAAATCACAGTTTACAAACTATCCGCCTAGGAGAAAATTCACACCTCTAGAAGAAAGATTGGAAACCTCCCTATGGAAGCTAATATCAAATTAACTCATAACGTTTCCAACGGTGTGGGAGTATGAACCAAAGGTCAAACCTCCTTGGTGGAATGACAGTGACTTCTATGAATCTCACCAAAACAAGGGACACAAAACCAATGACTGTATTGCGTTCAAAGCACACCATTCAAGACTTGTTGGACCAAAAAAGGTATCACTTGATGGACATGCCTCTAATGATGATCACTTAGCATTCAAGAATCCACTTCCCAACTATGACCAGGGAAGATCTTCAAATCAAAACAATAGTGGAACTAACAATGCCAATTATACAAACGTATCATTTGACTATGTTGTTAACCACATCTCAGAGAGTGATTCACATGTCAATGTAATCACTATAAATAAAACCCTAGATTGTAACGTGACCACTTGTAGTGGAAAGGTTACTCTTAAGGGAGTCTCGTCCAAGCCATCCTCTCCATCCAACTAGTACAACGTCCTGGATCAACTTCACAAGACACCCGCACACATCTCCATCTTGGAACTTTTGCATTTGTCCCCATCTCATAGAGCCATACTTGACCAAGCTCTTTCAGAAGCCACCGTTCCAACAAACCTCGTCGAAGAACAATTTCAGACCATGGTAGGTTGTATTACCATACCTCATTTCCTATCATTCACTAAAAAGGGTGATATGTCAATCACTCAACCTCATAATGCATCTCTCCACATAGAAGCCTTTATCCACAAGCACAAAACAAAAGGTTTGTAATCGATGGAAGAGCCGGTTTGAATATTTGCACCTTAAAGCTAATCCTTGCATTGGGGTTTTCGTAGAATGCTATTGATCCTAAAAAGAAAATCACCATCAAAGCTTATGATGAAGAGGAAAGAACTTCAAAGGGAGTTGTTTGGCCTATCATAGTGGGACCTATAGTAAAGGATGTAGTGTGCCAAGTCCTTGATATGGAGCTTGCATATAACATTCTCCTTGGGAGACCTTGGATACATGCTATGAAAGCTGTACCTTCAACCTATCACCAGTGTATAAAATTGCCCCATGAAGGCTGAGAAATCACCATACAAGGTGATCCCAATCCATTTCAATATTGCAACTCCATACAATCTAAACCTGAAGTTGTGATTCCCCATAACTGAGCCTCTATTTCATCTCCATCCCATGTTGAGCTAACTTCACTCCCTTCCACATTGAAGGCACCCCAATCTAACCTCAAGGTCAAAGACAAAGGTCTCAGTGAATACACAATTGCATAATCCTTTTGCTTATCACAGCTCCCTATCGCCCCGAGATCCTATGGAAAGCCTTCCATGAGCAAACCCAAGGCATTAGCAACTACTAAAGGTCTGTTTGTCAAATGGGGAAGCCTTGAAGATGAGAGTGATGAGAAAAACATCCTACAATGGTTATATAAAGGTGAAGATAGTCTATCCAAGTAACAAGACCATCACTCCACGGTGCAAACTGACCAATATGGTCAAGGATTCTCAATACTACAAAGAATGGGGTATGAAGGTCATGGGCCCATCGGATTGAGAAAAGAAGGTATCACTAAACCTATCTAGCCTCATACATTAACAGCCTGAGACACTACAGGGCTAGGTTACACCGGCAAAGCAAAGACCAAGGGACTAGAAAAGCATAAAGGCAAACAACCACAAACATCTACTACTAACCTAGCAAATCAAATTCACTGACTACAAGGATGGAGTGAGACCGACTCTAATGAATATGAATGGGATAGTCTCTCTAAACTATCTTGTGATGAAAAAGATATTGATGTGGTCCATGAGTATGACCCTACTCATGCAACTAATGAGGGATAAAGTCCAAGGGCTAGACCTCTAGAGTTCGACTCGCATAATAATGATAGTGAGATTCATGAGGAAAGAATGATACCGCACTTGACAGATCAACTTGTGGAGAGTACCATCGCAGGCATTGTCAATGCTTATAATAACCACCTTAACTCCTCCATCTTGACCATTAACATCCTCGAACCAGACCAACCCAATGACTCTCTACCACTAGTGCATCCAAAACTCATAGATTGGGACCTACAAGACACTCCCCCTGAGCTCAATACCTTTCAAAATGATGAAGCCATCATAGACTTTCTAGAGCTTACGAACCATATACCCGCAGGGGATCACAGGGTTAGCTATGCAATAGAACTCAATGACATGTCTTATTTTGGAGAGAGTGCCAAGCCTTTCAGTCTCAAAAATGTAAAAATGAAAGAAAGATCTAATGGTGAAAACTGCTCTGCAGCAGTGTTAGATCATGAAAATAGTAAAAATATGAAAGACGTATCCAACGGTCAAAACCCCTCTGGGGCGCTGAAGGATGAAAGGCTTGACCCTCTTCCCAATCTAACACATCAGGAGAGATCCTGAATCTTGATATAACCAGCAGAACAGATCAATGTCAGCACAAGTGACACTCCAAGGATAATCCATATGGCACAATATTTAACTACACAAGAAAAGCTAGAGTTCACTAAATTCTTCAAAAGGAAACAAATCAACTTTGCTTGGTCATATGCGGATATGCTAGGGCTAGATCCAAATCTCATAATGCATCATTTGTCCTTAGCTCTAGGAGCTAAGCCAGTTAAGCAGAAACTTAGGAAGATGCACCTGCATGTCGCCCTCATGGTAAAAGAAGAATTGAATAAGCTGCTAGATGTCGAGTTCATCAGACCAATAGACTATCCTGAGTGGATTTCAAATATAGTGCCTGTCGTCAAACCAGATGGAAGAGTTTGACTGTGTAATGACTTCAAGGACCTGAATAAAGCTTGTCCAAAAGATGATTTCCCCTTGTCAAACATTGACATCATTGTAGATCTCATGACAGGGCACACAATGCTGTCGCTAATGGATGGTTTCTCTGGATACAACCAGATCAAAATTGCCCCTGAAGATCAACACAAGACTGCATTCACATGTCCATGGGGCACCTATTGTTGGTGTGTCATGCCATTTGGATTGAAAAATTCAAGGGCAACATATCAGAGAGCTATGACCACAATCTTCCACGACATGATGCACACCATAATGGAAGATTATGTCGATGACATCTTAGCAAAATCACTCACAAGAGAAGGACATCTAGTAGTATTAGACAAAATCTTCACAAGATTGGAGTAGTTCAATGTGCGCCTCAACCCAAAAAAGTGCGTATTCAGAGTCACATCTGGCAAGCTTCTTGGATACATCGCATCCGCCAAGAGAATTGAAGTAGACCTAGCTAAGGTGAAGGACATCATGGATATGCCTCCTCCCAAAAATCCCAGTCAATTAAGGTCTCTATAGGGAAAACTACAATCTATAAGAAGGTTCATTTCTCAATTGGTAGACAAGTGCCACCCATTCACACACCTCCTACATAAGAACATTCCTTTCAAATGGAATGATTCGTGTGAACAGGCATTTCAACAGTTAAAATATTATCTCATGAAACCACCTATATTGATGCCACCAATCCAGGGTAAGCCTCTGCTACTTTATATCTCCGCCACACCAACAACTCTGGGAGCTCTCCTTGCACAACAAAATCATGACAGAAAAGAACAAGCAATTTATTACATCAGTAGAACACTGGTTGGTTATGAACTACAATACACGCCAATTGAAAGAGCATGCCTTGCTATGGTCTTTGCTTTGCAAAAATGGAGACATTACATGCTACCACATTCCATCAAGCTAGTAGCAAAAATTGATCCACTAAAGTATTTGCTCAACAAAGTAGCCCTTATAGGTAGATTGTCTAAATGGGTCATGCTTCTCAGTGAGTTTGACATTGAGTATGTAGACAGGGGTGCAATAAGGGGTCAAGTACTTGCAGATCAGCTGGCAGATGCACCTTTAACAGATGATAACCCTTTGAGCTTCAAATTTCTAGACAAGTCCATCTTTCACATAACAAAAACAATCTGGAAACTCTACTTCGACGGCTCCTATACTCAGCATGGGTTCAGGACAGGTATCTTGTTGATCACACCTAATGGTGACACCATTCCAAAATCATACAAACTGCTCTTTCCTTGCAATAACAATGTGGCAGAGTATGAAGCTGGCATCAAGTTAGTAGTTGAATGGAACATCAAAGAACTTTAGGTGTATGGTGACTCACAACTGGTCATCAACCAAGTGAATGATGAATACCAAACAAAGGATGAGAAGTTAATACCATACAAATGAATGGTGGATGACTTCAAAGAATACTTTGTTGAGATATCTTTTGAGCAGATACCAAGGATAGAGAACAAATCAGCAGGCACCATGGCAATGATTGCATCTCTCCTCGACATCCCTGACAATCAATCATGCTATGAGTTCTTGCTAGAGCCGGTGTCCCATCTTGCATACAACACTCCTGAATCCCACATCATTTACCACATTGTAGGATCTGATTCTCCCCTATATGGAAAAGTATTTGCCTATCTTAAAGAGAATACCCTACCCCCTGATCTCTCCAATAATAAAAAATGAACCTTCATTCATCAAGCATCCCTTTATGCCATTATCGCCAACACATTATATCGATGAGGTCTTGATGGTACTCTCCTTAGGTGTCTCGATAGCGACGAATATCAAACTACCCTGAGTGAAGTGCATGATGGTATATGCGGGACCCACTATAATGGTCCTACCCTAGCTAAGAAACTGATACGCATGGGATACTACTGGCCAACTATGGAAAAATATTCCTATCATTTTGTAAAGAAGGTGCAAGAAATGCCAAATCCATGGAAACCTGATACATGCACCAACACAGGAGCTGCAGCCTTTAATGACTCCTTGGCCTTTCTTTCAATGGGGACTCAACTTAGTGGGCAAGATCCACCCTCCATCATCCAGTGGCCATAAATTCATAATCACTGCCACCAAGTATTTTACAAAGTGGATTAAAGCTGTACCCCTTGCCAATGTCACAGGCAAATAGATTGCCTCTTTCATCCTGAACTACATCATTTGCCGCTATTGTATCCCTTTATCCATCATCACAGATAATGGACGACCATTCAAAAATTAGGATGTCATAGAACTGTGTGACAAATTCCATATCCAACACCTCTTTTCCACCTCGTATTACCCGCAAGGAAACGGCCAGGCAGAGGCATCAAATAAAACCATCTTAAAAATGTTGAAAAAGATTGTCAATGATGTCGGTCGTGATTGGCACGTCCAATTGAATCCAGTACTGTGGGCCTACCACACAAGTATCCGCACACCCACAGGTGCAACACCATATTCCTTGGTCTACAGATTTGAAGCCATCTTGCCCATTGAAGTCGAGATCCCATCCTTGCGAGTTTTGTTAAAAGGCCTCATATCTAATGAAGAATACAGAGTGTCATGACTTCAAGAGTTAGAGCTGCTGGAGGAAAGAAGGCAACAGGCCTTTAATCATCTCAAGGCTTATCAACAAAGGATGTCCAGAAGTTACAACCATAGAGTAAAACCCTAGGTATTTCAAGTTGGTGATCTGGTGCTTAAGGAAAATCCCCGCAATCAGTAGGATCAAGAAAAGAAAGGAGAGTTTGGACCCAACTGGCTAGGTCCTTACGTCATCATTGCTGCCTATGGGTCAGGTGCTTATCAATTGGCTACATCAAAAGGTGAACTGTTTGATGATCCCATCAACAACATGCATCTTCGCAAGTTCTACACCTAAACCCCAATGCAATGGAGTCAAAAACAACAAAAAAAATAAAAAGAAATAAAAAATAGCAAAAAAATTTAAAAAAAGGAAAAAAAATCATCATTTGGTGAAAACCTAGCAAATAGGTGCCTTGGATAGATACCATGATGAAAACCTAGCAAACAGGTGTCATGTGTATTTTAGCTATTGTGCAAATAAAAGTAAGTGGTGAAAACCTAGAAATAGGCTCTACTTGCGACAAACTGCTTCCTCCATCTATTGCAAACTCATTCATCGTTCAACCTAACTTGTGTCCATCATGTCATCTGTCCTGAGCCAATCCATTGAACTGTTGTCGAACTACATCACCTCTGAGCTATCACGTAGGCAAGGCTATCATTGATGTGCCCCTGAGGCTCCTTTCCCATCCATTCCATACCCCTTTTCACCCATCCACTAGTCCATCTGCATCCTCACCAGTTCTCATCGCCTAGGTCCTAGGTTCACAAAAGTCTATCACCCTGAACTATGTTACCTCTGCGTCATCATGTAGGCAAGGCCATTATCAATGCGCCCCCGAGGCATTAGGTCAGTCCCTTAGGGTCCGTTTCTTCATGTCTGTATGTTAGTTCATCCATAATAAGTCAATCCTTTGTCTGATTGGGGGTAACTCCTCAACCTAGTTATAGAATTGGATTCTTGAATGCCATATATTCTAAGAGGACACCAATAATGATTGTGATACCTTTCACTAGTCACGCACGTGAAACAAAGCACGCTTCCAAACAAAAAATCTTGACACAAAAACTTCAGCCTATCCAAGGCAAAGCAAACAAGTACCTACACACTCAAAATGATTTTATCTAAACTATGGCAAGAAGACACATCTAATGCAAGAATGTCTTTGTGAGCAGGTTAAGTCTCAAAGTCTTGATTTTTGTTATTATGTCTTTCTATGCTACTCGAGGATGTAAAAAAAACTAGAGAAGCTACGATGGGGGCATAATCATCTTTCTTTGTCTGTTGTTTGTGGATCAATCTTTAGTAATGTGATGACTTTTGTCTAATGACATGATCAACAAAAGATCATCAAGGACTTTAGAGGTCTAACCATGAAAAGGGGCAATCCTTGTCTGTTGAAATACAAGAAGTACTCAGGTCATCTAGATTCAATTTTGACTAGATGCTTGTATCAATTTGCCATATCAAAATCCATGTAAGTAATACTCAGGGCATCTCGGTTCAATTATACCTAGATGCTTGTATTTTCTTACAACATTTCAAAAGAGAAAAGAAACAAAAAAAGCGCACAATGATGAAACAAGCACTTCAAAATACTTGCAACATCAAGATGACATATATCCACACCCATAATACATTCCATAAATGCATCCATTTACATTTCGCATACCATTCATCAATAAAGATTTGGTTCGCAGTGTCAGAGTTTACAAAAGCTTGTGAGCCCTTCAGTCAAGTCATTCTTCTGTCAAAATTTCTCTTTCTGTCTCTCTTTGTGTCTCCTATCGAGTCTTTTCCACTTTGATTGTGTACACTTGGACATATCAAAAACATGGTAATCATTTTGCATTAAGTAAAATAGTCATTAATTTGATTAGATCATTTGCATTCATGTAAGTGCATTAAGTCATTAGTTTGTTATCATCTTGCATTAAGTGAAATAGTCATTAAACTTGGTTAGATCATTTGCATACATATAGCTGCATAAGTCAACATATCTTTGCATTTAACCAGAAAACATAAAAAAACATAGCTATAATCACAATGTCTACATTAGATCATCATAGAATGTGAGCATATAGAGGCATACATATAGGTGCATTTATATCATCCATAGACATTTGTGTCATCATAATATAGATGCATACGTAGTATCCCATCAGAAAAATATAAAAAACATAGCATATAAGCATAACAAGTAAATGCATCCATAATCATCGCATAAACATCATACATATAGGCCATGGTGACTGCATATCAAATGTCATAAACATGTACATCGCATATAAACATAACAAGTAAAATACATCCATGAGTCATAACATAAGCAACATACATGTAGGTCATAAGCTTCATCATATAAACAATAAAAGTGTCCAAGTGTACAATATCCATCTATCATCCATGAGTCACATCATAAAAGGGTCTATACATACATATAAAATGATAATGATACATGTCTCGGTCGCTATGCAAAAATACAAGTGATATATGCATAGAGCAAGGCTATCCATGAGCCATCAAAGCAATGTAGGTACAAATGCAAAATCTATCTAGGTAGCAGCTACCCCTGCTGTCATGGGGTGCTACTCCCAACACTGTCCTCTCCTCCTCCTCCACCGTGTCCTAACCCAGATTGCTATGGGCCCATCATTGACACTCCCGAGCATGATCCACCTACCCTCTATGAAGCCACTGACTGACTCCTATATCTCGGTGGTTGTTGGTCTGCTGGTACTGCCCCATGATATAACCCCCTATAGTACTGTGTCTAAGCCTACGCTCTACCTAGCTCACCTTGAATTTGTGCAACTTGGGTTTGCAACTGTGTCACCTGAGCTTGGGCCTACGTCACCTGTGTCACCAGAAACACTATAGCCCAGTCGGTACCCATAGTGGCTACAGCTGCGTCTCTCTCTGTCGTCAAGGCCCACACCCTTGCCAATGCTGTGTCTCGCTCTACAGTAAGACCAGCTATCACTCCTGCATATGCCTCCCTACGAAACTCTGTAGCTCGCAATTGTCCCTAACTTGCCTTAGCTAGCCCCGTAACATGGTAACTACTGCCACCTATGCCTGCTGCTGGGGGTCAAGCTGTACTTGTACCTATGGCCCCTGTGGGGCCACCACTTGCTAAACATGTGCCATCTATTTGTGGTGGAACCTGTACCTATGGGACCTACACCTGCTGCTGAACCTGCACCTGCTACGGTGCCACCTGCTGCTATGCTACTTGCTGCTGAGATGGGCCCTCCCCCACTCTCTACCTCTATCTCTACCTACCTCCCCCTCCCCCTCCTCCATCTCCCCCTCCATCCCCACCACCATCCCCCCATCTCCATCATCTCCTCCACCTTGTCCTCCTCTCCCCCTCCTCTGTCTCCTCCTCCTCCTGCCTCCACCGTCCTCATCTGACTCCACCTCCTCCAGGTGAGGAACTAAATCTCCTAGTCCCGAGTATCTAGGGAACAGGTGGGCTGCAAACCAGTCCTCATAGTCGCGTGTCATGTTGGCATCCATAATCTCGTGCCTCATGGGCCATGTCTGATAGGGTATCTGTAAGAAGTCTTCTCTAGCCTCCTCATATGATGCAACATGGCCCCATCATAAGCACTCTGCATAAGTCCTATCAAACAAGACCTACCCCTATGGCTAACCCTGAACTCGCCCAAACTGCTTGAGAACCTGAGTCACTATGTGCCTCTCCAGAATATGCAGAGTCCGCCCAAGCAACCACTGAGTTTGAAATACATAGGAAAGCTCATCATCCTCATCCTCCCATGGATCGCAATCCAGATAAGGTCGCCAGATGACTGAGTCCACATTATCTAGCTGATGTCTCTAGTACTCTAGCTTCCCCAACTTATGCTGGGAAACTACACCTGCATATCTGTAAGAATAAGGCTCACCTAGTTGCCTGGAAAACACACAAATTGGCCGAGTCATGACTATATGCTCCCATGCCTAGAATTGTAGCAGGGAGATGCCTGCAGACAAGCTGGCTGCTCCACAATACACTACCTGATGCATGTCATGATATAGATGAGCTAACACACAGACACCCCAAGTAAAGCGGGTGCCCTCAATCACCATCCTCTCTAATGTACTGCCCCAACCAATAGGGAACCCATGAGACCACCGATCGGGGCATACAACTCCCCCGATCAATCCTGCAACTATCCCTGGAAAGACATATTAATCATACATATCCTGCCAGGAGATCACCTGACCCCGAAGGTCAGGAACATCAAACACTCGCTGGCACTCAGCCAATCTAGCATCTCGCTGCGAGTCATACTCCACCAGCTCACCTAATATAAGTAGGTGCAGTATCCTGTAGATATCGTCCAAAGTAATGGTGATCTCACTAGTGGGCAGATGGAACGTCCCATCCTCACTATGGAAGTGCTCTACCATAGCAGTTAGTAAACTGAGGTTCGCACGAACCTCGGGCATGAAGTAAACGTACTCCAAACCCATAGCACCGAGCACCAGCCGGTCAACCTCTGTAAGCATGTCTTGCCGCAACATCAGCAAGGGAAACTGCTCCCACAACATCAGTGTATCTAAAATGTCCTCCTGCAAACAAGCACAATAGCATCAACCCTAACTATATCAAAGCAAACCTGCTCAACTATCAAAGTATCGTATCACTTACTTAACATATCAAATTGATCAAAACAAGCATATCATCTCTTGTCTAGATTCTATCAATCTCAGAGATCACATATCAATTGACGCATTGATCAAGATGCCAATTGAGTCAATTTCACTAAGTAACTGAGTATCAAAATGCAAATGCACCGAAATAGGTTGCAAATGTGTAGTATCAAGGCAAATGTGCCAAATCAGGCAAATGCACTGAATCTTTGAGCATATGCGCAACATCAGGATGAATGTGCTGATCCTAGTAACAAATGCACATTTTGAACAAATGTATCGGAAGAGACTATAGATGCGATGTTTTGCAATACATGTGTCGATTCACATCACAGATGTGCTGAATAAACAAATGCGTGACAAGATTTCACATATGCGCAGTTTTGGGCAACATATGTGCCAAAACACAATTCAGTGCATTCATTCAAGCAAATTTTCCTAGCATTTATTACACTAATAAATGACCCTAGGCAAGTTTTATCGCACTACGTACCGATGGTCTTGCCTCGGCTGGCTACCTGAATCGGCAAACGCACTCAAATTAGTGCTCCTCGCGCGGTATAGCCATCGCTCTACTGACTGCTCTAGCTCCTGTGCTCCCCTAAGCTCTGAAAGACCAATCAACAAAGGACAAGTGTGCAAATGACTAGGATTGTGGACCTAGCTTCTATATATAGCAAGTGAACCCTAACTAGTTGTGTGGCGACCGTGACTACTTTCCAAGCCCGTTTCCTCCTGTTTCTCTAAACTGCAACCTATTTTTTGCGATCCTAACCTGTTTTTCACCTTCTTCATAATGAGATTGTCCATCTCACGCCCTCAAAATTCTCCTTCCCGTCCAATCTCTCGAGGGGGCATCCTACCATCATTAAACTTGTACCAGGGGCAAATTGGGGCACGTATCATTATCAGAAAATCTTATTCTTTGAAACAACATGATAAAACACATTGCATCAAAGAGGGGCAAAATGTATACACCTAAAAGTGACATCACTTTGTCTAAATAAATATTCTTAATATTTATTTCAGTTTAATTCCTTTATCAATAAATAAATAAATCAATTTATTTATTTGATTCACATTCCTCCACAAAATTAAATAAAATCATTTATTTAATTAAATCCTTCATATTCCTCCGAATTAAATAAATTCATTTATTTAATTAATTCTTCTAAACTTCCTCTAAATTAAATAATATCAAATCATTTAATTACCTCTTCTAAATTCTAAAGTCATTCTAAATTAAATAATGTCTAATTATTTAATTAGTTCTTCTAAACTTAACATCCTCTATATTTAAATAAATCAAAACATTTATTTAAATTATTCTATTTCCTCTTAAAAATTGATTAACACCAAAATTAATCCATGCAAATCCATGTGCACACTTAATTAAATATTTTAATATTTAATTAATTGTTTCCTCACACATGTCCTATTTATCCTCCACTTCAAATAAGTTAACTAATCAATCAATTCACTTAATTGATTAGTCTATTCTGTTAACTGATCAATCCACTTAGTTAACTCCTCAATCTATTTCTGTTAACTCCTCTAATGCATGAGGACCAGGACACTTGTCCTCTTCCTATTCATGCACATCACTCAACCTTCCTCAACTGTTGATCTTCTTACTCATTCTCAACCGTTGATCTTCTCTCTCACGAGCCTATAAATACAACCCCTATTCCTCCATTTCAATCATCCAAGCTTTTAGTAAACTTACTCTGTAGAATTCATAGCGCGCCTTTGGCACCCACACCATCTCCATGGCTTGCGATCACCATTTTTATTGTATTGAAGATTCTCTTCATTACAGGAACTATCATAGTCATTTCTCTATTGTCATCTTGAAGAACAAAGCAAGGAAGTGTGCTTTCTGAAGGCTTCATTCACACAAAAGATCAATTTGAGATTAGGCAACCAATGGAACCTGCAAAGTAATAAGGTTTGTAAGGTGTTTTCTTTGTGTTTGAATCTTGATTATTGCAATTTCTATTGAGTTATTGGGTTATTATTAATCATTGATATTATATCCACATTTTCTCGATACAATACCTTTCCTACATGAGCCTATTTCTTGACTAATGTGGGGAAAAGGAAAGTATAGTAGAAGCTCACTCCAACAAAAGGACTAATACATGTCACTATTTTTAGTAGGAATTGTAGTAAACTATGGAGATACTTGAACAATGTTTGGAATATCTCTTTTTGTCCACTTGTAGTTTGTGTGGGACTTTGAACAATTCCAGTTTCTCCTTACATCAATCAATGACAATGATTCTAATGTTGTTGGTTGGACCATATACCTTTCAATGAACTTTGATGTAGGTAGTGCACATTCTTGAGTAGAAGGCACCCAACATAGGGTTTTCCTAGTGACATCCAAAAAAACAAAGGAACAACTACAAATTTTTAGTGGTAGTTTTAATAGAAAGTGACAGGACTCTTGTGCATGGATATCATGATCAATAATGGTCTCAGTTACAAACTTGCGAAATGCAATTGTAGCTGGCTTTTCTGGGTCAATTTTTGTAGAGATGCATTTCAAAAGTTGGTGATGACTTTTAGATCGATGCTTTGCTTTTGTTGCATACATTGCAATATATTTTAGCACTACATGGCATGACAAAACAGGTTGGCAATCGACATTTGCACACCAAATTGATAAAATTGTTGAGTTGTGGATGTTGACCTTATCATCATTTTTGGTAGGTAGGAATGTTGTGTGCCCAGTATCATTTGTAGAAAAAGTAGATGATGCATGTAAATCCCAAGGAGCTTTGTAATAACACAACAATGATGACCCTATTCTCTGCAAGCATGTCTATTTGCTACATTTTGTGTGTCATTGAACTTGATTCAATAACTTTGTGTAATTTGCAAAGGGGTTGCATGGAAGGATTGTTGGTGTTTCCAACAAGCAAGGGTCATCATGGATGGAGTGGTGCACCATTTGTTTCCTTTGACTATTTGTTTTTGGGTTCCATGCAGAAACATATCTACTCATGTAATGCACAACACTTTGAACTGCTTCTAGACTATTGAAATCTATGCAGGTGCTCCTTGCGACCAAAGGAAGCCATGAATATGGGTAGATCATCTATGTTGCCATTCATATCTGTGAGATGCCATAAGAGTTAGGATTAGTTTTCACAATTAAGTACTTGGTATAGGATGAAATTCAAATGATGATAAATGTTACTGACCTATACCAATAGTTTTGGGTAAGTAAAAGCTTCTCCAAGATCTCTTCACGAAAGGCTGTGAATCTATTATGCATGTATAGTGTAGTTAGATGTAGATTGTTAATTATGTTTTTGATCCTCCATTGGTATGCTTGTGCTGGTTCAATGGGTTGTTTGCTAGGCATTGCACTGTGTAAATTTGGCCACTTGGTATCTGCTGCACTAAGTGTGAAGAACAAAGTTGGACAACCAACTTGTATGACCATATCTGATAGCTCTCCTCTACACCTTGTCCATAAGGGTTTTGTCCCGTGAGGGTTTGAGCAAAAACACATAAGGTGATTAGCAAGTTTGTCATCAGGTAAATCCTACATGTGAAGGCATATATCTGCAACTGTATTTGGTACACTTTCATGAAAAATTTTCTTGAAAAACCTGCAGCTGTTGCTTGGCTTCTATGTCACATCATAACATTTAACAAGAAGTATATGAAGCATGGATGTTGACCAAATCTATTATCATGGTATCGCATAAGATGTACAACATATTCATGCATTTTGACATCTTTGATGCGTGTTTGTTTAAAAAGTGCAATACCAGTAGGGAAGAGAGTATGGAATGCCATTGCAAGGGAGCCCTCTGTGTTGTACTCATTGACTGGTGATAAAGTAATAGGAGGCCATTCCATAACATCTGTGGGGTGAGACTGGTTAACTTGTAAGAAGGTACGTATTTTTTCAACCTCCCTACATGTTGGGAGAACAACTACAAAAGAAGAGTCTTCATTTAATTATTGTTCAACATCGTCAAACTCATTATTGTTTGTGGATGTGGAGTGTGTTGTAGGTTCCAGAATATTTGTACAATCTTGTGGAAGCATATCTGACACATCTGTAGGAATGCAAGGCAAACTCAAGAGTGAAAATTCATCAAGTTGAACATCTTTATAGTATGGATCATGTGCAATCTTATACTCTAAGGTTGCAATAAAACTCATGAGTGACTAGCATAAAAATCATAGTTTTTGTTCTCAACACTCTATCTTCTAATAATTATTATGTCTAATTGGCTAATACGTCTAGGTAAGTATTTTGCAATAGAAGTAATATCTTGTGGGAAGCTAATTATATGGTCACTATATTTTAATTGACCTCCTTGTGCATGCCTAGCTTGTAGAAATGGATTGACCTTTGCTATTAACATCTCTTCTAATTGAGTAAGGTTTTCCAAAGAAAGGGGTATGCTTCCAAGGTCCATGTTATTCTATTTTGAAAAATGATTTCCATTTTTCTCATCAGAGTATCTATAGCACCTAATCACATTGTTTGAATTTCTAACTTGAATACCTGGGTAACTCTCTAGGCAAATGGAACATGTAGGGATGATAGCTAATTTGTCTATTCTCTAGCGGAATCATTTTTGTGCAGTAATATACTCAGATGTTCAAAATGTGTTATGGATCATGGTATAATAGGTTAGAGGTATATGAACAAATGGTAGTGGTAGGGAAGTATTGAATGCGTTGTTGTGTAGTGTTTGAGCATTGCTTTCTATTGAAGCGTTATGTGCTACTCGTCTGGCCTTGTTGATTTCATCCTTTTTTGCATGGTACTATATCTGTCGCAATTGATTTCTATGTTCTCTACTAGATGATGTGCTAGAATTGGCATTGTTGAATCTTGAAGAACCTCTCATTTATTACAGAATTGAGTGCCTGCAATGTATTACAAAAGTATTTAGAATATTACTTAAGAAAAATTCAAAATTAAATCTTCAATAAATAATTACTCTGAGGGAGTAAGTATAACTAAAATTTAGTATACAACATTGTTTAATTAACTATTAAAAATGCAATGAGTATATAAGATTGACCTTATCTATGATTCACCTTATATAATTATTGGTTTAATACAATATTAAAAAGTGTAGTAAATTATGCACTAGTTTTTTGTTTTGTAATATCAGTATAAAGGAAACCATCTTGAAAGGTGTTAGTATAAATATAAAGGATTGGGCATTTCTATGAGGGAAAATGTAAGCATCCTTAAACATCTTATTATGAAAATTAATAATTCAACCATCCTTAAGAGTTCTAGACGTCAAATATATAGAGTACATTAATTAATGAACAAGGTTATAAACAACTAGTAATAGCTTCCTACACATTAAATACATAGAGTACATTAATTAATAAACAAGTTCCTAACGAATTAGTAATAGGTGATAGAAAACCATCCTCAAGTGTCATATACATAAATTGTACAAGTGGTACATGTAAGTACCCTTAACTAACTATATTGTATCATGTTAGTTTCCACACTAACAATTAAGCATATGTAAGAGGCAGTATACAACCATCCTCATCATTTTAGTTGTAATACAATCAAAATACTTTTCTACAATTGTGAGCATATATAGGAATGATAACTTTATTAGTTCAAAACCATCCCCAATTGTAATAAACCATCCCCAATTGTCTTATACATGTATCTTGATTCATGTTAGTTTTGACACTAGCAATTAAGCATATGTTAGAGGCGGTATACAACCATTGTCATCATTTTATTTGCAAGACAATTAAATTATTTTTTTAAAAGTGCGGTTACATACGAATGATCACTTTTTAGTTATTATATAGATAATTACTTTGAGAGAATAAGTATAACTAAAATATAGTAGAAAACATTTTTTTAGTTAACTATAAAAAATGCAATGAGTATGTGAGATTGACCTTATCTAGGACCTTTCCTATACAATTATTGGTTTAATACAATATTAAGAAGTGTAGTTATTAATGCACTAATTTTTTGTTTTGTAGTAACAATATAAAGGAAACCATCTTGAAAGGTGTTAGTTTCAGTACAAAGGATTGGGCATTTCTATGAGGGAAAATATAAGCATTCTTAAACATCTTATTATGAAATTTAATAATTTTGTAAGCAACAACTAAGAAGCGGTAAACAACCATCCTATAGATTTGATCCCATAGAGATTCAGAAGCATGAGGGTGGCATTTGTTTAGGCAACTATATTCTAGTTTTTTAGTATTTTTTTTTCCAATTTTGTCTACATCCTAGTAATTGACATTTTTGGAGGCCTTCGGAGTGGAATTTGGGGTCAAGACTTTCATCGGTTGCTTTGAGCAGTAGCCACAGGCAAGGCTCGACGCAACTAAATCTATCTCTTTAGGAGATCTTTCCAATGAGTCTAAAATGTCTAGATTTTGACTAGCTGGCTAGAAGTTATGACCCTGCCTAGTGGGTTCCAAAATTTAGTAGTTTTTTGAAATTTTAAAAAATTTAAAAATTTGAATTTTAGTAGTTTTGTCACCTTCCAACTATCCATTTCAAATTGTATGGATAAGGTGACCTTTCACATTCTTTCTCATTATATATATCCAACTTTTGATGCAATAAGAAATCCTCTTTGGTTGCCTGTAACTTTTTACAAGTTCTGCACATTAAGCATTTTGTTTATTTTCACAATACCACAGGCTCAGTGCTAGGTATTATTATCTGAATTCTCCATTAAATTTTAGATCAGTGGTATCAGAGCAGTTTGCTCCTGTATGTCACATCATACATGGTCTATTTATGCAAGGTTGGGATTGCAGAAAAGAGACCATTTAGATTACCTACCCTTGAGATGCACACGACTGAAGATGGGAGAACAAGGAGATGGATCTGACCCTTTCAAGGAGCTGGTACAAGAAGCTTTGGTAAAGCAACGTGAGGATATGATGACTGAATTCTCTTGAATTCTCTAATGAAATCATCAACTAGAAAGTGTAGCTGGAGTGCCATTTCATAGTCACACCCCATTCAAGGTACAAGTAAACTTTGACATTCCAAATTTTGAAGGAAAAATTAATGCAAATGTTGTTGATGATTGGCTATCAAAATTAGAGAAATATTTTTCTATAAACCACTTCACAGATGTTGAAAAAATAACCTTTGCACTCCTCAAAGCTGAGGAATATGTGAAACAATCTTGGGAGAATAGACTACTAGCCAAGGATGATGGCCTTGACAGCCAAGGATTTGAAATGTTGGAGGATGACAATACCACATGGGGAGAATTTGTGGAATACATCAAGGAGGAATACTACCCTAAAAATTCATATGAGGAGAAGTACATACAGTGGCAATTACTTTGGCAAAAGAAGGATCAATCTGTCCAAGATTATACAAATACATTTCATGCACTTTCTGCAAAATTGGGAATCCGTGACACAAAAAAGCATCAAGTATTGAAGTATCACAGTGGGCTTCATCGGTATATCCAGACAGAAATGAATTTCTTACATATTGAGACCTTGGGTACCACCTTCAAATATGTAGTAAAGATAGAGGAGAAATTCAAACAAAAGGGGAAGAAGGATTATCCCTCAAACAACAAATTCAAGGGTGAAGGTGGTAACAAATTCCGTGGGAAACAAAAAACCAAGGACTTTTCCTCACAAACATCATCAACAACAAATAAGGGTAAGTAGAAGATGTGTGAATTCCATAAGAGCCCTGGTCATAACACTAAAGACTGTTGTGCCACGAAGACTTTGTTGGCAGAAATTTGTCAAGGAGAGACAGAACAGGAGTCACTGCCTACAAATCCTTGTGAACAAAATGATGCTAAACAAATCATTGAGGATGAACCACATGCCATAGTTGCCACTACCAAAGTCATGCCCCGTGAAGATGATGAATGCTTGTTCCACTCATAGTTGTGGGTAAATGGAAAGGCTCTTCATTTCATTGTTGATAGTGGAAGCCAAAAGAATTTGATCTCTGCTGAAACTATGAAAAGATTGAATCTACAGACAACATGACATCCACAACCATATCATATGGGATGGGTAAGTTAGGGACAAGACATTCTGGGGAATAAGCAGTGCTGCTTACCTTATTCTATCAAGTCATTCAAAGATGAAGTAATATGTGATGTGGCACCTTTGGATGTGTGTGATGTAATGTTGGGACACCCATACATGTACAAGTGCCATGGAATCTATGAGTCAAGGCCACACAACATTACCATCAAGTTGGGAGAAAAGAGGTATCGAATACCTGAGGTAAGTCCTATAGAACCAGTATCTTTGATTACTGCAAAACAATGTAAGTGTTTGATTGCTCACACTGGAAATTTTTTCCTACTAATGGTTCGACCTGAGGAGGTAAGGTCTGTTGTTGCCAGCAGTCATACCAAAGTGTCCACTAGCACAGCTAAACAGAAACAGATGGAGAAAATATTGTCAACATATCAGGATGTATTCAATTCACCAACAGGGGTACCACTACACTACCAAGTCAAGAATTGGATTGATCTAATTCCAGGGACACCATTACCAAATGGGCCACTGTACAGAAGGTCAATTTTGGAGGATGAAGAAATCAAGCGGAAGATTTAAGAGTTGATCAAGAAAGGACACATTCGCCCAAGTGCTTCACCATGTGGAAGTCCAATTGTTTTGGCCAAAAACAAGGATGGACTGTGGAGACTTTGTATTGATTATCAGGTTCTCAACAACATCATCGTGAAGAACCGATATCCACTCCCTCACATTGATGATTTGTTGGACTAGCTCAGGGGGGCAAAATTTTTCACAAAAATTGAATTGAAATATGGATATCACCAAGTCCCAGTTGAGCCATCAGATGTGTGGAAGACTACTTTCAAATCCAAGGAAGGGTTGTTTGAGTGGCTAGTCATGCCTTTTGGCTTGACCAATGCCCCTGCCACATTCATGAGATTGATGGATGATGTCCTCAAACCATTCATTGGTTCTTTCATTGTCATCTATTTAGATGACATACTCATCTTCAGCAAAACATGGGGTGACCATTTGCAACATGTTTAGCAAGTGCTTTCAACCTTGCAACAACATAAGCTATATGCTAACAGAGATAAGTGTTCTTTTGGAATGGAGAGTATTCAGTATTTGGGATACATTGTGGATAGAATGGGTGTTCGCATGGACCCTAAAAAGATACAGGTTCTCAAAGATTGGCCATCTCCCAAAAGTCTCACAGAACTTCATAGTTTCTTGGGTCTAGCCAATTTCTATCAGAGATTTGTACTTGGTTTTTCACATTTGGCATGGCCTATGAATCAGGCACTGAGGGGAGGACCAAGGGAAAAATTTTGTTGGACAGAGGTACAACAAAAAGCATCCATGGAGTTGAAGAGGAGGCTATGTTCTGCACCAGTACTAGCACTCCCAGATCTGTAACAATCTTTTCAAATTGAAATAGATGCTTCAGACTATGCACTAGGGGTAGTTCTCATGCAACACGGGCATCCAGTTGCCTACCATAGTGAGACTTTCTCTGACACAGTGCATAAGTACCCCACCTATGATAAGGTGTTGTATGCTATTATGCAAGCCTGCAAACAATGGAAACACTACATTCTGGGGAAGGAGACTATCATTCACATGGATCATAAACCTCTACAATTTCTACAAACACAAGGGAAGCTACAAAATGATACGCATCAAAGATGGTTTGCCTACTTGGAACAATTTAATCTCAATATCTACCACAAGAAGGGAGCTACTAACAAAGTTGCAGACTATTTGAGTAGACCTCCAATCATAGCCCTAACAACGGTATTGGATTCTTGTGGCCACCACACAATAGATTGGCCTTAGTTGTATGGTACAGATCCTAATTTTGTTGAGATCTACAACAATCTAGCAAAGGGAAAACAAGCCACTAATTTCTACTTGAAGGATGGGATTCTCTATCACATGGGACACATCTGTGTTCCAACCAAGGAGCAGAAAAAGATGATATGGGAGGCACACTATAGCTGTGTTGCAGGACACTTTGGGGTGGAGAAGACTATTGTTGTACTTTATAGGTATTTTTATTGGCCCAAATTGAGACATGATATCATTTTACACATTCGAGCTTGTACTGCTTGTGCCATTGCAAAGCTTGCCAATCGTAAACAAGGATTGTATACACCTCTTCCAGTCCCTAACCAACCTTGGCATTTAGTTTCAATGGATTTCATGTCCAGACTACCTTCTACCAGATGTGGGCATGATTGTGTATATGTGGTGGTAGATAGGTTTTCAAAAATGGCTGTCATAGTGGCTTGCAAGAAAGGAGTCTCTATGAAAGAAACTACCAAGCTTTTCTTTGAGAATGTTTGGGTACACTTTGGATTACCACAAACCATCATATCTAACAGGGATAGTAGATTTCTTAGCAATTTTTGGTCAGCACTTTGGGCCTTGATGGACAGAAAGTTGAAAAAATCCACTGCCTTCCATCCCCAAACAGATGGGTAGACTGAGATGGTGAATCAGATAATCATTCACATTTTGCAGATGTACCATTCCAAACATCCTCGAACTTGGGATGAAAGCTTTCCATATGTACAACATAGTTACAATAGAGCACTACATGGTTCCATAGGGCACAGTCCATTTGAGGTATGTCTTTGCTACCAACCATTGGCTCCAATTGATGTAGCATTGCCGACTATGTTGAGTGACCCATCAACACATTTAGAAAAAGAGGCAGACATGGTAACTAAGTTTGTGGAGAAGATACGCCATTTTCAGAAACAATTCCATGAGATACTACAATATACTAATCAGAAATACAAGGACATACATGATCAACATCGTACACCTCATCAGTTTAAGGTTGGGGACAGGGTTTGGCTTCATATTCAGAAAGAAAGACTTCAAGGGCCTCACAAGAAACTCCATCCTATTCGATATGGTCCATACACCATCATCAAACAAGTTGGTGAAAATGCTTTTGAACGCAATCTGCCATCTTTTCTTAGACTACATCCTGTTTTCAATGTTGAATTGTTGCGGCCATATTTTCCACCATTGTTGGACACTTTAGGTGTTGTAGAACATATAAGTTGCTCAGAGTTGAATCTAGACACTATTGCCCCTCTCAAATGTGATCAGATTACTGATGTTGTGGTGAAAACATTAAAGAAACAACAGATTCCTCTCTATCAGGTGGTACAGGCAGGATAGCTTCCACATCAAGGAAAATGGTTCACTAAGGACCAGATTGAGAAGAAATTTCCTCAGCTGCTGCAATACACAGGTGCAATGGGGCCCATTTCCTCTCAAGGGGGAAGCAATGATCCTATAGAGATTCAGAAGCATTAGGGTGGCAATTGTTCAGGCAACTATATTCTAGTTTTTTAGTATTTTTTTCCAGTTTTGTCTACATCCTAGTAATTGGCATTTTCAGAGGCCTTCAGAGTGGAATTTGGGGTCAAGACTTTCATCAGTTGCTTTGAGTGATAGACGCAGGCAGGGTTCAATGCAACTCAATCTAGCTCTTCAGGAGATCTTTCCAACGAGTCTGAAATGTCTAGATTTCGACTAGCTGGCTAGAAGTTATGACCCTGCCTAGTGGGGTCCAAAATTTAGTAGTTTTTTGAAATTTTGAAAAATTTGAAAATTTAAATTTTAGTAGTTTTGTCACCTTCCAACTATCCATTTCAAATTCTATGGATAAGGTGACCTTTCACATTCTTTCTCATTGTATATATCCAACTTTTGATGCAATAAGAAATCCTCTTTGGTTGCCTGCAACTTTTTACAAGTTCTGCACATTGAGCATTTTGTTTATTTTCACAATACCACAGGCTCAACGCTAGGTATTGTTATCTGAATTCTCCATTAAAATTTAGATCAAGATTCTTAGACATCAAATATATAGAGTACATTAATTAATGAACAAGGTTATCAAAAACTAGTAAGAGGTTGCTAGATATAAACTATACATAGTACATTATTGATGAACAAGTTTATAAAAAATCAATAATAGGTGATAGAAAACCATCATCAAGTGTCATATGCATAAATTTTGCAAGTGGTACATGTAAGTGCGCGTAACTAACTATCTTGTATCATGTTACTTTCTACACTAATAATTAAGCAAATGTAAGAGGCGGTATACAACAAACCTCATCATTTTAGTTGCAAGACAATCAAAATATTTTTGTACAATTGTGAGCACATAGGAATGATAATTTTATTAACATATTTGCTTAAGTAAATTGCCTCAAATGATGAAATCGTGTCTTACAAATGTATATATTGCAATAAATTTGTTGAAAAAGTAAATAGTTAATAATATGTATCATAATTTTGTTGAGTAAACAATTTTTAAATTAAGAAAGAAAGATCAAGTATGTACAATTTGTTAGTTGTGTGATAGAACTAAGTTACTTTTTTCAAGGTAAAATATTGAAACTCATAATATAATACATTTACAAATTTTAAATGATCAAAATCAATAATTTTAAAATTTACATGCATAATGTTGGATTATATCCATACATAATACATTTCTAAAATATAGTACTTCAGAAACCCAAAAACATGATATACAATGTACTTATTATAAATGTTATGGATAGATGGGTAAGCAGATAGTGGAAGATGTTTCCAATTATACAATTGAAGACTTTTTTTAGATTCCATTAAGGAGGTCGACACTTGACTCCATGAAATCAAGGTGTTGAAACCTTGTAATAATAGTGCTAATTTTAAAAGCACCACAAAATTCCTCTCATTTGATATTTAGATTGAAGAGGAATTGGTGGGATACAACATTGCTTACTATCTTTTCAACTATTTCAAGTTCTACCAATGGAAGTTGTAAATCTTTGGTTGCAAGTTCTATCATTGCTTGTGCGTGTGAGAACCAAGATCATGGAAAGACTATCAAACATGAGATTACAAGTGAGAATGAACAATTTGTATTAACAAATAATAGGTATAAATAATAGAGCTTGCATACCCAACTCTCAACAAAACAAGGATAGGTGGTGATATTCAAAGCAAGAGAATAGCGTAACTACCCTAGGAAATAGAGGCGATGTGTCAATTCTATTGACACCTATTACAAATGACTCACCAAGTTGAAAATGTCAATTGGCATGTGCTATAAGTCGCCTAAATATGATTGAGTTAGTTTTAACTCATGGAGTTATAGACTAACACCCCCCCTTAAGCATAGCTTAGGTGAGTTTATGAATGATGAGTCTTGATAGTGTGCCATTTTAGGTACTCATTTACAAATGTATCTCTCAGAAAATGGAGAAAGAAAGAAAACCCTGTGGGAAAAACTTTCCTCCAAAAAAGAGAAAACAAAGCGAAGGCTTAGATGGCCTCCCCAGAAGATTCCCCCCATAGGAGTGAAAATCATAGAAGGTCTATGAGACCCCCCATTAGACATGTCCTACTGCAGTGATGTTGAATAGTCAACAAACGATGCAGATGTAGATCCAAGAATGCCAAACAATGTTCCTTCCCTTGGGAAGAAATGAAACCATCTAAAGATGTAGGATATCTTCCCATGCGAGAAGATGTATGTATGATCTTGAATCATGTTGAAGCTAATCCAAGGATGATGGTGCCCATGCTGATGCCTTCGAAGAGTGATCAGGTGTCCCCATGTCGATGCCGAAGGATGCCATAATCAAATCAGGTGCATGTGCAATAGATGAGAATGATAATGATCCAGAACCATGTGTAGGACGATGTAGAGCATGGATATCCAAAGTGGAAAATGTTGATGCAGCTTTATCAAAACTATCATCGAAGAGAACACTGATGTCCTCAAAGTGTGCTTCCATGTCAGCAATGCGGGACTCTACAAATAGACAAGAGATGTCAGGTAGAAATGTGTCCCAATCAGTAATGCTAGGAAGACTAATTGCTTGTTGTGAAGAAGCACCAGAAGCTTTCAAAGAAGTGACTCTAGAATTTGTTGAAGCAACAATAGGAGTGATGACTTCTTCTATGTCACTGGAACATTCTATTTCTATATCATGATTAGGGATGTGAGTTGTGATCAACGTAGGATCATGTGGGATTGGAGAAATATTTGAGTCTCCATATGTCTCCCAAATTTTAATCCATAATGCATGTGGATAGTCAATATCCATGATGGCATACAAAGCAGCTTCTGGAATATGTAAACTAATTAGTCCACAAATATGATCATGATGATTAAACCACTTAGCCTTCTAAGATTGTTTACTAGGTTCAGGGATAAGTCCCTACAAATGGGGTATGAGATTATGGAACTTGAGGTGTTTTAGAATGCCTTCACACCAGGACTTATAGTTTCCCTTGTTTAGGTTGATTACAGAAGAGTGAGTTTCATATCCCATGATTAGAACAAGTTAATTCGACTAGACAATAGAAATCAACACAATTAGGCAACCCAAATTAGTTAGATCCCTAATTGAACTTTGTGAAGTGGCACTTTATAAGTCGAGTGTGTGATTTTTCTTAATTCCCCCCTTAATGTGGCACTTGATAAAGTTAGTGCATAGTGAAAAATGGTGGCACAATGCTATCCCCTTTGATTATGTGTTTTTCCCTCGAATTGTGCAATTAGTGGAATGAGTGCTTATCATCTCCCTACAAAAGCGTGATCAGGCACTTTATAATGATAGTGTGATATCAACTTTGTTGGATAGAGGATGAAAAAAGAACCACCTTTGCAAAAGGAACGACTCAATTTTGAGTCAATTTGCAAAAGTTATGGCCCTTCGAAAATTTTGCATATGCAAAAAAATACATTTCTAGAAAATAATTTTCCAATGTTTTTGGAAAAAATTGCATACAAAGAGTGAAGGAAAAAAAGCTTTTGTATGAGGAAGAAATTTAAGCCCCCTATGGTAGAGCACGACCAAGAGCTTATTTGCCCATGTGACCAAGGGCTTAGCTCTTAAAATTTTGAATGCCTTTGGGCGCTGTCAATGGTGACCGTTGGGTGCATTGGGCCGTTGGGCACAAGGCCGTTGACGGTTTTGTGGTGGAGAATGCCACATCGTGGCTGAAGACTCCCACGTATTTCCTCTTGACAGGGTCCAACATGGTTGTTGGTGCCACAATCTGCATAGGCCTGTATGGCCGTTTGGTTTTGTCGGCTGCAAAGAGCAGAGGGTGGCATCCAAAGTGGATGCCTTTGTTCTTGTGGCATCCCTCCTCGTCGGCCTTAGTGGCCTCTACAGATGTTGTCCAAGATTAGCCTTCTCTGGCCACTACATGCAATATGATATCAGCCTTTTGTGGCCACTTATGGATTCTCTCTAACTCGACCTTTGATGCTAATGTTGATGCTTGTAAAAAATGACCTATATGGCCACTCCGGATGTTGTCTGTGAGCTTTCAAACAAATTTGGCCAATGTGGTATGTGTGGCGCTTGCAAGTGAGGATCCACACTACCCTATGTGGGCGTTTGAAGGCAATAAGAGCACACAAAAATGGTAAATAGAAAACAACCAAAATGAAGCAAAAAAACATAGAGATGCCAACCCAATTCACACAACGAGCAAACAAGATTTGATCCTGACCACAGTACTCTAATACCATGTGAGAACCAAGATCATGGAAAGACTATCAAACACGAGATTACAAGTGAGAACGAACAATTTGTATTAACAAATAACAAGAATAAATAGTAGAGGTTGCATACCCAACTCTCCAAGAAACAAGGATAGGTGGTGATATTCAAAGCAAGAGAATAGTGTAACTACACTAGGAAATAGAGGTGACGTGTCAAGTCTATTGACACCTATTACAAATGACTCACCAAGTTGAAAATGTCAATTGGCATGTGCTATAAGTCGCCTAACTATGATTGAGTTAGTGTTAACTCATGGAGTTATACACCAACAATGCGATGTCTCCAAATGCAATAACATTTTGTAGTTCATACACCAACAATGCGATGTCTCCAAATGCAATACCATTTTGTAGTTCACCTATATGATCTTCTAGGTCCATTTTTAGCATGTAGGTATAATCACACTCAAGAAGATCAACACAACATTTTGGGAAATGCCAAGTATTGTCTAATTTTTGGATGGCCTTTTTTTGCATTTTTATTGAGTATTATAAGTGGGCAGGAAAGGTAGTAGAAGTTATCTAAGTATATCTTTTTTACAGTGTATCTACCATTAATATTCTCTACTTTTCTTGAAAGGGTAATTTCACGAGCTACAGAAATAACCATTTGATTGTCAAAGCTATAAGAAGTACTATATGTTCCTGATAGCGATGTTGAAGGCATATTTGATTATCTCACCAGTGTACCACGACTTTAATGCATGGATTTCTTCTACATTTGGGTCAACAAGAAGTTTGGTTGCAAAAATGGTATCAATTGTTTTGCCATTCCATGAGACAATGTGACCAACCTTTACTAGAAGGACACGAGGGTTTGTGTCTAAGCACATTTCAAATAGATTTTTACCATCAACATCACAATGGGGACCCCAAAGTGTGATGTCAATAGTAAAACTAGACATGTCAATTATAGTAGCAGTTTGCTTTGTTGTTTCAGAGCCATTTCTTTTGCGTATAGTGGAGGTGGGAGATATAGAGATGAGTATTCCAATAACATCAACAAGAGAATTTGGAGGTATTGATTTAGGTTCTTTGATTGTTTTAAAACAAAACTTGTGGGTAGGTATGTTAATGTTTATTCTATCACAAAGTGTTATTGTAGAGGATGACTGGAGGATTATCTCAAATGGATTGACTTTTGGATTATAGGTAGGGTTGGTTACTTTAATCCGGACATTGGATATTACATAAACCTCACTACTTTCTATAGAATTGTAAAATTCGTCTGCAACTTCATTGAAGCAAGTTATATGTATTTCACCACTTGTTTCATCTATAAGATCAAAGCCAAAAACTTTCCCTTCACCTTTAGCATTTTTAAATTCATGAAGCATTGAGTTTTCTAATGCTCTACCCTATATTGACCATTGTTTATGGTAAGTTGTCAATGCCTTGATTGGAATTATTGAATGATGTAAAGAACATGGTTGGGATGAGGATGACTCCTCAAATTGAGATCTAGTTGATGATTGGCCAATGAGAGCATGTGGAAGGTAAAGAGGAGACCCAATGATGCTTGTTTCATTCCAACAACTTCCATGGATGTAATAACAATAGCCCTACAGTATCATATAATTAGAAAAGAGCCACAAATGAATGTACATAAGGAGAAAGGAGGTTGTTTGAATGGATGAAAGTAGGGAAGCAATTGCATACATGACTTTGTTAGAAACCTTGCAAGTATACTCTATTAGTTGGACAATAGATCCCTTCACGAGACCACCAGTTGAAGCAAGGTTGTTATATTTGTTAGGAAGGAGAGCATGATGTGAGTGCATTCCATTAGAGATTTGTAAGCGATATTTGAAGCTTATAGATTGAAAGAGATTGATACGCTCCAAGGATAATATTTGGAGAGAAGGACACAGATCAATTTTTCATTCAAGAAGGTTACTTATTGCTCTAGTAGTCAATATGCTTATCGTTTGAGAAAGACTTGAGCATGAGAGACGTGTCTGTGTACAAGTGGACAGAGTAATAAGTAATGAGGAGTGAGGGGTTGAATGTAAATAAACTTATATAAAGTTTGACCTTTCAACTTTGATAGGCATCCTTATTTTAGATATTAAATGAAAGCAAAGTTTAGGATTTCTGATGAAGGGGGTAAATCATAAAACACACAACAACAGAAATTGCACATAGAAAATAGAGATGTTCTTTTGTTGATTTGGACAACACATTACATTATAGAAGCTCAATACAATTAGAGGATGAATCCTCTACTGGCTGCAACACATTACAACTTTCCTCACCTCAAGACTCTGGAATCATTAGCCTTCTATAACCCCAAACTAGCTAGGGTTTCTATTTTCCCATCTTTTCTTGACTCTATACTTTCCCCCTTATCTCTACTACTGCCCCAGGTTCCCAAAAATAGTCATAAATAGCCCTTTTTTGGTGGCCTCCAGCTAAATTTTGAAATTTGCAACTCCCTCCAAAAGTAGGTCAACTTTTGGGAAGCATAACTTTTGATCCGAGTGTCTGATTGATGAACTGTGTTAAGCGCCAGAAAGATCGTCAAGTGAACTATCACGCTGAAAATCTAGAAACAGATTTCCATCAACTTTTTGGGGCATTATGGGATGTTTTAGTGCCTCATATCTGATTTCAAAAAAATTTAGGAGCTTTTCAGAAAACAAAAACTTTAATATCTTTGAGTTCACAAATGATCTTTCCCTGATTCCTTCACCAAAGGTCTTATATTTAATTTACAAATCTTCCTATAAAATTTCACTTCAATCTGTGCCCAAATGCAAACATTCCTAAAATGGCAGTTAAACTTTCCAAAAATAGTAGTTTGGAAAAACTGAAAGTCCTACATCGTTATTCAAGTGATTATGGAACTAGAAATACTAATTATGGAAAGAAATGAAAACAACTTCAATGATTTTGAATCAACATCTTTTTGGGTGATGCAAGATTGCCTTTACACCACTAGATGCTCTTGCATCAGACACCTAGGGTAATTTGAGACGTCTCAGGTGTTTGTTTGAGGAAAACCCAAATGGTCAACATCTGCCTTAGACAACCAAGAAGAATCTTCAATAGGCCAAGTCCTTTCCATTTCACCAAATATTCTTCATATTGCTTGTTCCAAGTACTTCTTCCCACACGACTATCCAAGATCTCCTCTATCTCCTCCATTGAAGTAGATGCCAGAATACTCCACAGTTCTTTTGTTGGTCCATCCTCTATGCCACCTTCATGATATTCTGTTAAATCAGCAATGTTGAACACATGTGAAATGTTGATCCTGCTTAGCAACTCTACCTCATATGCATTTCCTGAATCAGACTTCTTCAAGATTCTACATAGTCCAATTTTTTTCATTTTCATCTTATTATATGTTCTAATTCGGAACCTTTCTTTTCTCAAGTGAACCATGACTTCATCTCCTACCTGGAACTCCTTATATGTCCTCTTCTGATCTGCCTTAGCCTTGTACTAAATATTCATCTTATTAATGTGCTTTCTCACCTCTTCATGCAAATTCTTCAGGTGTTCTGCAAAGTCTTTAGCTTCATCACTTGTCTTTTCTTCTTTGTCCATCTTCCTTAACTTTGAAGCATTTCTTGGACTATTCCCATATATAATCTAGAATGATGATTTACCAGAACTCCTATTGACAGAATTGTTGTAAGCAACTTCTGCCTGTAGTAAATTCAAATCCCATCCCTTGGGCTTATCTCCTACTAAACATCATAGCAGGTTACCCAAACTCCTATTCACCACTTCCGTATGTCCATCAGTCTGTGGATGGTGTATAGAACTGAACTTCAAATCTATCTTCAACTTCTTCCATAATGTCCTCTAGAAATAACCACCAAACTTGGTATCTCGATATGAAACTATGCTCTTAGGTAGACCATGTAGTCTCACCTCCTCCTTGAAAAATAACTCTACAATATGAACAGCATCATTAGTCTTCTTACAAGGAATGAAATGTACCATCTTTGATAATCTGTCCACCACCACAAAAATGGAATCATGTACCCTCTATGTCCTAGGTAAACCAAGAACAAAATCCATACTAATATCATCCCTTGGCTTCTTTGGTATTGGTAGTGGCTGATATAGCCCTGTATCTTAACTTGTTCCTTTTTCCATCTGACACATTCTACAACTCTACACAAATTTCCTCACATCTCGCTACAACTGTGGTCAATAGTAATTCTCACCAACAATAGCAATGGTCTTATCTTGATCAAAGTGTCTAGCTAATCCCTCACTATGCTTCTCCTTAATCAGGTTCTCTCTCATGGAACTCCTTGGAATGCACAACTGGCTTCCTCTAAACAACATGCCATCTTGGATTATGAAATCCAACCATTTTGTCCTACCCAAAGTAATAGGTTCCAAACAAGCTTTCTAGGCCTTTGCAAAATCTAGATCTTCAAGATACAAACTTTTGAGCTCATCGAACCCAACAACCTCTATCTTCATTTCTATCAACAAATTTTGCCTTCTACTCAAGGCATCTACAACTTTGTTGGACTTCCCACTCCTATGCTTCAAAACAAAAGTATAACTCTGCAAAAACTCAACCCATTTTAAGTGCCTTTGATTTAACTTTCCTTGACTATTAAGATATTGCAAAGCCTAATGATCAGTATATAAAACAAACTCTTTTGGCAATAGATAATGTATCCATTTCTTCAAAGCCTAAACTATTGCATAAAATTCCTGATCATAAATAGAATACTTTTTCTTGGCATCATTAAGCTTCTCACTAAAATAGGCAATGGGCTTACCTTCTTGGTTCAAAATAGCTCTTGTAGCACTGCCACTAGCATCACAATCTACCTGAAATACCTTATTGAAATCTAGAAGTACCAAAACAAGTTGCTTTGTGACTTTCTGCTTCAATGTATCAAAACTCTTGTTTGCTTATGCAGTCCATTTAAACTCTTTTCTATCCCCTCTCATTGTCTCTGTTAGGGGTGCACAAATGCTACTAAAATTTCTGATAAACTTTCTGTAAAAACTTGCTAAACCATGAAAAGATTGTACCTCTATAGCACTCCTTGGCATAGGCCATTCAATGATAGCCCTCACCTTCTTTGGGTCCATCTTAAGACCTTCCTCTGAGACAAAAAATACCAACTCCTTTGCAAAACCACATTTCTTTAGATTAATCAACAACTTCTCCTCCCTCAGCTTCTCCAAAACTCCTCTGATCAATATGCAATAGATGCTCATCCCAAGTCTTATTGAAAATCAAAATGTCATCTAAATAAGCAATAACAAAACTTCCCTAAAACTCTTTCAATACCTCATTCATGAGCCGCATGAATGTGCTCAGTGCATTGGTTAGCCCAAATGGCATGATTAACCACTCATACAAACCTTCCTTTGTCTTGAAGGTAGTCTTCCATTCATCTCCTTCTTTGATTCAGATCTAGTGATACCCACTTTTCAGGTCAATCTTCGTGAAGTACTTGGCTCCACTCAAACAATCCATTATGTCATCCATTCTTGGCAATGGAAATCTATACTTGGTCATGATCTTATTGATGGCTTGGGAATCTATACACATTCTCCACTCTCCATTTTTCTCTGGTGCTAGTACTATAGGTACTACACATGAACTTAGGCTCTCCCTTATCAGTCCCTTCCTTAACAACTCATTAACTTGTCTATTCAGCTCTTTATTCTCTGTAGGAGTCATTCTGTGGGCTGCCTTATTCGACAAACTAGCTCCTGGTATCAAATCCATTTGGTGACTTATCTTCCTCATCAGTGGTAAACCTTCTGGTACATTAGGAAAGACAATATCCTAAAATTCTTTCAACAAATTTGAGACTTCTACTGGGACATCTTCATATTTCTCTTGACTAATCTTAGGAATCAATGCAAAGCAATGATGCTCATGCTTCATACCCTCCAAAAATTTCCTACCATCTACCAAGCAAATTCTGGTAGTACTACATACCTTTTCTTCCACCTCCTTCAAGGGCTTCAACTTATGACAAACTCCATCCTTTGTTAGGGAATATGTGTTTGCATGGCCATTATGGAAAGCACACCTATCATACTACCATAACCTCCCCAACAACATATGACATGCATCCATCGGTATGATATCACACAACACCTCATCATGGTAGTCCCCAATCTTGAACTTCACTAAACACTACTCATTGACCAAATCTCTATGGTCCTTCTGCAACCATGCAATCCGATATGGATGTGGATTCTTTCTTCTTGTCAACTTCAAATTGTCAACCATCTCGTCTAAAACAAGATTGTCAGTGCTTCCACTATCAATAATAATATCACAACACTTACCTTCACATTTGCACCTTGTGCGGAATAAACTCTTCCTATGATTAGGTTCTTTCTCATCATTCAACAAACTTTTTCTGACAACTAGGGTTTCTCCCCTTTCAACATCTTCAGAACACTCAGACTATGCATCTTCATCTACATGTGCAACTCGTGCATTACCTTCAGGTCTTCTATTCATCCTTACTTGATGTTGCAGACCCTCGTATGCTTGATGCCCTTCTTCTCCACATTGGAAATAGGTTCCCTTGAAACCTCCTCTTCCAAGTCCTTTCCCAAGTCTGCCTCTTCCTCTTCCTCTTTGTTCACCATTATTCTACTCACGAGGGCGGTAGTTATTATCTCCTCTCTGATTTCAACTAGTGCCGACTTCTTTACTTTTTATTGGATCTTCATTTCGGCTTCCATAGGGTCTTCCACCAGTCCTTTCGTCTTGACCTCTTCCCCTTTGCTTGTTGTCAAATCTTTTATTCAGCTTCTCTTCCACCTTTAGGGAAAATTGGTGCACATCTTCTATGGTGGTCATTCTGACCAGGATCAACTCCTCTTGAATACTTGGCCTTAACCCATTAATATAACGGGCTACCTTCTCCTTGTTGGCCTCTGCATGGCATGTCCTGATAGTAATCTTATAAAACTCTTCTGTATACTCCTTAACAGAATTGTTACCTTGCTTCAATCCTTGCAGCTTCTTCAGTAACTCCATCTCATAGTCCACATGAATGAATTGCTTCTTCAATTTCTCCACCATCCAATCCCATCTGGTGATCTTTCCTTTTCCTCTTCTATTCCTCTCTAATTGGAATGAGTTAATATTTAGTTCTTGTACATTCAAATCAACTATATTTGTCTCCTTCATTTGTTGCAAAATGTTAGAGCAATTAGCTGCAATATTTGATATAATGCGTTGAACATCACTTTGGAAGAGGTTAGCACTATTTGCAGTTGAACACTCATCAAGTTAATTGAGCGAGCCATCACTATTTTTGGTTGAAATTTCAATGACGTCTGGAGTTGGTGAATGTGCTGCCATGTCCTATAAATAAATATTTAATTACCATTGTTGTAATAATATGTTAAAGGAGTTAAAATATACAAAATATAAACTATGGCAAAAGTTTCTAGTTACAAATAATTGTTGAATGTTAAGTATAAGTTTAAATAATTTAATCCACTATAACCATACTATTGAAAATAATTATAATATATCTTAAATGTATTAATCCACTATGAAAATCAATTAATTAACTATTCATTACTATATTTATATTGGCTCCTATTTATACTTAAAAATGTTATCTATATTCTTAGTTTATTATTTTTATATTTATATAATATGCAACTTAGATAAATCAATTCGAACTCATATTTAAACCAACATTAATAAATCTAGTACAAAATGATTCAATCAATAAGTTATAGTTAATATTGGGATTAATTCATATAGAATATATAGAAGATTTAAGGCAGTTAACTCTTGGTTTGATGTAAATCAAGATATAATATTAAATGACTAAAGTTTAAATTATCAATCAAATAAATATTAACTTAATCCCATACTATTATTGTGAAGTTTGGATTTACTCCTATAACTTAATATTTGCCTCTATAGAACTTAGATAAATTGATCCCAATATTAATTATAGTTAAAATCACCTTTGAATCTCTCCAATCATAATATTGCCAAATATGTATCAACTTATTCAATTCACTAAATAGCCGAGTTAATGCCCTATAATAATGCAAACTTATCTACAAATAAATAGAAACATTGTACTCATATTTCCAGAGGAGATTACACCGCAAAGAAATATGATGGCTTCATAGTTCTGGAAACCCCAAAAGTGTTGTACAAGTTTAAGAGACAAAAGGATAAATTTTTCTAAGGACCCTTCTTATAAGGTCAAATATTGCTTCACACCATGCATTTGGTGTTTAAGTGTTTAGTCAAAAAAGCATCACATCTAGCATTACCAAAACTATCACTTCCTATTGGGGTCCAAGTTACAAACCATCCTGCTCAACAGATTGCTAGAGCATGATGCATGCTACAGAAAACAATTAAAAAACCAAATTAAAGCATAGCTAACATGCCAATAAAACATAGCCAAGCCATGCATCTCATACTATTATTGCAAACATTTTCCTAGATTCCTCTTACTTATTTAGAATCCCTCTACAATGGCCAAACTAAAGGATTCCTCTCAGAAGTTGAAACTATACAATTGTCCATGTCCAAATATTTCCTTCCCCCCTACTTCACAGGTTTCTTGATATGCAGGTTTAGCATGTTCTTGATTTGGACACACTGAAATTTTTTAGGTCTCTCAAATACATCCCTTTGTTCTCGAGGGTGAGATTGGATACAAATGAGTCCAAGATAAAAGCCATATTTAGCTATAAAAGAAGAGGAGAGCAAAGGGCCTCTTTGAAATTAGAACAACAATCAAAAGAAGGAAGATCTTATTGCCAGAAAAATTTATAAAATTCTAACTTTCAAGTTTGAATATTTCTATTTTAACATTCCAATGACAAAGCGTTCTCTTTTTATTTGTTTGACATAATGAAAATGGTCCAACTACATAATTTTTTTTTAGATGTATGGTGGGATGACAATAGTAAAGTGTAAACCCTAACTCTTGAGATTTAGAAGATTGTAATTTGCAAGTTGGAGATGTGTGATATATACACTTGAGAAAACTTGAAACATGACTCAAAAGCAGATGAATGAGTGAATACATGTTCACTACCATCTTTGAACTCATCAAAAATAATTAGTAGGAACAATTGTGGAAACCATTTGGTTATTTGATCCAAAAATACACAGAATCTCTAGGTTTAGAAAGCCAACATTTACAGAGGACCTTATTTGGTTCGATGCAGCAAAGGCACAAAGAAAATCTATCAGATCAGCAGATGCATCTATTCCTGGTACATATTTGAGGTTGATGAGGGATGGGCAAATCAACATGAAAACCAAAGGCTTTTCTCCTGCATGTTGATTTTCTGTCCATGCATGTATTTTGGACTCACTGGAACTTCTATCACAAAAAAATATTTTTTGATTTATGTGCAGTAAGTAGTTTAATTAAAATTTCCCTATGTAAAAAATATGCTGACATGAATTTTCTTATATTTGAATGTCTTCAAAATTAAATTCTTGTGGAATGATCTAAATCTTTGTGTTATAATGGTAAAGGAGTGGATTTGTAAAAGTTAGCCAAGTTCAAATCCCACACTGTAAAAAGACGGCCCATAACTCGATGTACATGTCATAGAAGTTGTGGAGTACATGAATATGGTAAAGTTAGGTTGTGTAGTATTGAAATATGGTTAAGCAAGTTTGTGGTGTATTGAAATTGGGGTGTATTCGTAAGTGTGAGACCTAGGTTCAACATTACTCTGCAGTAAGGCTATCAATAGAATAATCTCTATTGTGAAAGGAATAACATGCAAACTTATTGTAGGAATTTGACTGTCTATAGTAAGATATATCATTTATTGGAGGGTGTAAAAATAATAAAGGTAGCACAAATCTAGATAACTAGCCCATCACAATGTAGACAATAACATTACAAGATTAAAATATTTTAATGGATTACTGCATAGTCAAAACATACTAAAAATGTATTCAATGCTTACAGTGAAGCAATAAAGGATCAAGAAAAGAAATGAAGCAGATACCAAGACAACAAATGAAGTAGATACCAAGACAATATCAAGCATAATTTCTTTTCAATGCATGTATTAAGCAAAAAAAAATCATCATAATTGGTACTAACCTTTGTAAGGTTAGGGTTGCTATCAAGAAAGCTTAGTTAAATTCACCTTCTAAAAAAAAGGCTTTTCCAAGTTTTTAAAATGAACCCAGACAAGATTAAGTAGTGTAAGTTGAAACATACTATTGAGTTGATTTTAGAACTATTGCTTCTTTAATTCTTTCCATACCATCATTCATTCCTAGATAATAAAAAGGTAAAAAATAATTAGCACTATAAACTAATTACTGGAAGAGGGTAATAAATATTGGAAGAGGGTAAAATTATTGGAAGAATCCGTTGCTATAAATTATGGTAAAGTTTGCTAGTTACAAATAATTGTTGAATAAACATGGTGCTGGGCAATAAATGAGAATATTGACATGTTGAAATAAAAGACAACCGGGGCAGATTGCTAAGTTCCCCAGATTAAATTTAAAGAATAGCCAAAGTAAATATTCAGTATAAAAGCTAAGATATAAGATAACAAAGAAACAAATCCTATAACAGTGAAAACAAAAAATACAACAAACTGAAAGAGATGAGTAGAGAAATCTAAAGTGTCAATACATTTTTAAATCTTTGCAACCTTAAAACATGGATTTTTACCTCAGTTATGTACAGTTTACAAGCTCCAGGAACTACAATTTCTACGGAAGTGAGAGCAATGGTAGAATAATAACTAACAAGCACTGCTTTTATAGATGAGTTCCATGCATAATTCAAAAGCTGAAGGTGGCAAAAAATATTAAAGAGGGATGATATTTATGCATCTTTAAAGCTAGTTTTAATGAGGCATGTTGTACTACAGTTGAATTTCATTCAAAAGATATGTCAGCGTGAAGATTTCCTAGATTACCTATTTACTCTTACTTCTACTGCAACCTACTCAATTAATGCATATCATAGATATATATTTACTTTGACAAGATAAAGTTGGTGGTAAACTTTAGGAAGACACAAGATAAACTTCATAGCTGATAAAATTTTATCGCTGTTTTTTCTCGGTGACCTGTGCTCAAACACCACATAGCATTGTGGCAGTTTCTTTCAAACGATTGCATAAAAAATCTACGCTTCACGTCACCCTCTTGAAAGAGAAGGAAGTTAGATCTCCGCTCAATTCCCAATACCAAAAAAATGTATCAGGATGGTTGGTGTTTTTATTTTATATGTTTCTTTCATCCTCTTTCTCTCTATAACATGGAAAATTGAATAGAAAATATTTTTTCACAAATCATATAAATAAAATATGATTTTGCTGACCATGTTTGCATGAGTTTGTTGAAGTCACGGGCTTGACAGGAAAATTTAATGTCAAACTCAATAATATTATCTTCATTTTTGCCCACCTTATGTTAACTTCTAAAATTATTGATGTTGGGAAAATCGAAGGGGCATGTGGGCAATTGCAAAAAGATGGGGGGCCAAAAAGGGGTCTTAAGTGGCCACTTTTTTTTTTTTTTCTAAAATCAAGAAATGCTGGCCTTGGATGAGAAATTGAGCCTAGTTACACTCAAAATTTGGAGATGCAACAAAAACAATGTTCGTAGTACTTCGAGTCTACTTTCTAAACTACTTTTTTTTTTGAAAATGGTATAGATTAAGGGGTTCAAAAGAGGTAGCCACAGAAATTGGTGTTGTTTTTCTCAAAAAAAATAACATAGCATGTTTTGTGGCTCCCTCAAAAGGTCAACTTTTTTTGGTATTTTTAAAATTACTTTGGTGAGAAATTATCTAACAGCATGTAGTTTATGCCCGATTTTTCTGATAATTTTTTCATGAATATTTGATTTTTTACTAATTTTCAAAGTGGACACATCCTAAAAAATAGAATTTTGGTCGTGCTACCCCTATAAATTTTGAAAACTAATTGAAAATCATTTTTTCTTTTTTTAATATGTGTAGAATGGAGTCTAGTTTCTAAATATGTAATTTTTTTGAAATTTCAATGAATAGTTAATTTACATTGAAAAAAAGAGCAAATAGTGGTTTTTGCCCAAAAACGGACACACAAACAAAAGAAATTAAAGATGAAAGGCTTAACATTGTCAAAATGTGAAAAAAATCACATCGTCAAATAGCTAAGAGAAAGCCTAACATTACCCAGGTGTTCGATTTGTTCGACCTTCAAACATGTGCAAATTTGAGGGTTAGCACGGACAAAATTATGTGAAATCCTGTAGAATATGGAAAAACACGTCTCTGGACATTGGGAAGGCACTACAAGCCTCTGGGTTGGAAATCCAAAGCAAACCCAAGCCCAAGGCTTGGGATTCCCAAATCAAAACATAACACGAGCGCATTATAATGCGCTAGCGTTATGTTTTACTTTGCATTTTTCCTTTTCTGTAAAAGTTTGTGCACTGTTTGTCATGTTTGACATAACACGAGTGCGTTATAATGCACTCGCGTTATGTCCCCCTTGATTTTTTTTATGTTCAAGGTTATTAATCATGTATGTATGTATGTATGCCTATATGTATGTATGTATAGTGTCGAGGGTAGAGGAGGGTAGAGATGGGGGTGAGCCAGATAGGGGAGGAGAGGGGTGGATAAAGATTGAGTGATTAAGGTTTAAGGTTGAGGGTTGAGGGTTTAGGGATAGGATTTAGAGTTTAGGGATAAGGGATTAGAGTTTAGGACCTTAAGGGATTAGGGTTTAGGGTTGAGGCTTTAGGGATAGCGTTTAGGGTCGAGGGTCAAGGGATTAGGGTTAAGGTAGAGTGTTGAGGGTAGAGGGATTAGGGATATGGTTTAGGGTTGAGGGATTAGGGTTTAAGGTATAGTTTTGAGGGTTGAGGGTTTAGGGATAGGGTTTAGGATTTAAGGTTTAAGTGTTGAGGGTTGAGGATTTAGGGATAGGGTTTATGGTTTAGGAATAAGGGATTAGGGTACCATACTTTATAATTAGGGATTAGGGTTTATGGTTTAGGGACTAGGGATTAGGGTTTAGGGTTAAGGGACTAGGGTTTAGGGTTTAGGGATGTACAATTAAGGGGTACCATAAATAAAATGGAATTTAGGAAGGGTTGGGAAAATTTTGTGAATCATCATAGGCCGGAGATTAGAGATTTTGTTGTGTTCAAGTACATATCCAAGTCATAATTTAAGATTAAGATATTTCAAAGAATAGGGTGTGTGAAAAACATCAATGCTCTTCAGCTTATGAATACCAACATTGATATAGATAAAAGATGCCCTTCTTCTAACAGAGTATGCAGTTCAAGTCAATCGATGGGCAGCAAGTTGTCAAATGAGTTGGTTTAATAGGCATGCCTCCTTCAAGGCCCAGGTGGGCAGGAGTGGGATGTACAATTAAGGGGTACCATAAATAAACTAGAATTTAGGCAGGGTTGGGAAAAATTTGTGAATCATCATGGGCTGGAGATTGGAGATTTCGTTGTGTTCAAGTACATATCCAAGTCATATTTTAAGGTTAAGATATTTCAAAGAACAGGGTGTGTGAAAAATATCAATGCTCTTCAGCTTATGAATACCAACATTGATACAGATAAAAGATGCCCTTCTTCTAACAGAGTATGTAGTTCAAGTCAACTGATGGGCAGCAAGTTGTCGAATGAGTTGGTTTAATGGGCGTGCCTCCTTCTTCAAGGCCCAGGTGGGCAGGAGTGGGATGTACAATTAAGGGGTAACATAAATAAACTAGAATTTAGGAAGGGTTGGGAAAATTTTGTGAATCATCATGGGCTGGAGATTGGAGATTTCGTTGTGTTCAAGTACATATCCAAGTCATATTTTAAGGTTAAGATATTTCAAAGAACAGGGTGTGTGAAAAATATCAATGCTCTTCAACTTATGAATACCAACATTGATACAGATAAAAGATGCCCTTTAGCTTTAGGGCTGAGGGTTAAGGGATTAGGGTATAAGGTATAGTGTTGAGGGTAGAGGGTTTAGGGATAGGGTTTAGGATTAAGGTTTAAGGGTTGAGGTTGAGGCTTTAGGGATAGGATTTAATGTTTAGGTTAAGTGAGACACCTAGATGACTAAGGACAGATGAAGAGGCAGACAAGGAATGATTGAGAGACCTAGAGAGGGGAGAGGTAGAGAGGTCAGTGGGAGATAGAGGTGACAGATAGAGAGGTGAGGGGAGAGATAGAATAAAATGAGAGAGTGAAGTTGACAACTTGAGGGAAAGATGGGTAAGGATGAGGGAGAGAGGTGGAGAGGAAGGGAAATATCTAGAGAGCCCTAAGAGATATACAAGTGAGAGACCTACAACCTAGGGAGAGAGGGGTGAGAGATATAAGGGAGAGATGGGGGTGAGGCAGATAGGGGAGGAGAGGGGTGGATAAGGGTTAAGGGTTTAAGGCTTTAGGGTTTAAGGGTCAAGGGTTTAGGGTTTAAGGGTTGAGGGTTTAAGGGTTGAGGTATTAAGGGTCTAAGGGTTGAGGGATTATGGTTTAAGGTATAGTGTTGAGGGTTGAACCCTAATCCCTCAACCCTCGACACAATACCTTAAAACCCTAATCCCTCATCCTTGGGGTTTAAGGTATAGTGTTGAGGGTTGAGGGATTAGGGTTCAACCCTTGACACTCTACCTTAAACCCTAATCCCTCAACCCTAAACCCTAATCCCTCAACCCTTAGACCCTTAATACCTCAACCCTTAAACCCTAAACCCTTGACCCTTAAACCTTCAACCCTTATCTGCCCCTCTCCTCCCCTATCTGCCTCACTCCCATCTCTCCCGTATCTCTCTCACCCCTCTCTCCCTAGGTTGTAGGTCTCTCACTTGTATATCTCTCAAGGCTCTCTAGATATTTCCCTTCCTCTCCACCTCTCTCCCTCCTCCTTACCCATCTTTCCCTCAAGTTGTCAACTTCACTCTCTCATTTTATTCTATCTCTCCCCTCACCTCTCTATCTCTCACTTCTATCTCCCCCTCACCTCTACCTCTCCCCTCTCTTGGTTTCTCAGTCACTCCTTGTCTACCTCTCCATCTGTCCTTAGCCATCTAGGTCTCTCATTTAACCTTAAACCCTAAACCCTATCCCTAAATCCTCACCCCTTAAAACTTACATCCTAAACCCTATCCCTAAACCCTCAACCCTCAACAGTATAACTTAAACCCTAAACCCTATCCCTAGAGCCTCAACCCATAAACCTTAAACCCTGAACCCTCTACCCTCGACACTATACCTTAAACCCTAATCCCTTAACCCTCATCCCTAAATCCTCAACCCTCATCCCTTAAACCTTCAACCCTAAACCCTCTACCCTCGACAGTATGCCTTAAACCCTAATCCTTCAACCATTAAACCCTCGACCCTTAAACATTAGGCAAACTTTTGCAAAAAATAAAAAAATGCAAAGAAAATAATAACATGCTCGCGTTATAGCGCGAGTGCGTTATGGTTTTGTGTTGTCTCGAGCCAAAGGCTCGGTAACACCAAGCCATAACATGAGTGTGCTATAATGCAAGCACGTTATAACATGCTCGTGTTATGGCTTTTTAAAAAGTTTTAAGAATTTGGCCACTTTTTGGCCCCCCATCTTTTTGTACCCACCCATGTTGTGTGTTGGATATTTAGATTGATCGTTGATTTTTTTTCTTCCAATCTTGTTATAATGGTATTCCTAAGAAATATATGGGCCTCTGGCATCCCTGTATGATTGATGATGACCGATTACCATAGGCACCATTTAAGTTGGTAATCGATTCATATTCATTCACCCCAGGTTGGAAATATTGCATCATGTAATGTTTTTTTTTTGTCTTTTATCATTTATTATTTATGTCAATAGATCAATGGTTTAGATTTGTTCTATAGTAGTCCTTTTAATCTGGACCATTTATCTATGTATTTCAGGTAGTGTTGCTCACTAAGGGAACACCTATTGGCGTAATTATATTTAGAATAAATAACAGTATTATTTTAATATTCTTTAGGTAAATAGGACTAAAGAAAATAGTAATAGTTTTCATTCTTAAGTAGCATGGTCCATTATGACGCACAACCTTCTTCGCTTCAAGCAGCCATGGATGTTTCTAAAAAACCAAATGTAGAGAACAGTGAAAATCAACATGGGGCCAACATTTTAATCAGTAGATAGCTAGGCAATTAATGTGTTGAGTTCAGTGAATCTCTAGACAGACTCAACAAATAAATGGACAGTTAACTAGGTATGGTATGACACGATCTATGGGCATGGTGCATCTTGATTGGTTGATAGAGGCTTCCCAAGTTAGCTTATGGCTCTTTAATTGTCTTCATATTTCTCATAAACTTACCTGAATTGTCTTCATATTGTGTTCCCTACATAAATAATTTCAATGAGAAAGCATTGAGTTATAAAATAAGAAACGACATCTTATGACCCTATTCTTTTCAAAGTAAATCATTGATGACATGCCTTGGTTCTTTAGAAATCAAATTATATACAAAGTAGATTCCAAAAATCTGTAAGATTATAGATCTCATTGGATGTCATATTTTTGGTGAGGATAAATTATTGCGAGGGAATAAAATCCCTTTTACATAAATTTATAAGATTACAATTTGTAATCACAAATTAATTAATATAAAGCGCATAAAACCTAAAGGTTTAATCCCGATCATTATGGATTCCATCCAGATTGTTAAGGATTTGGATTTTGACATGCATATTTGAATTGACAAAATGGAAATTTCTAAAAACTATTCACCTTGGTTTTTAATTTTTGATGTACTTGTAATGACTAAGGTGTTTATAAACACCATATGGAAATTTGTTATATCATTAGGGTCAAGTTCTCTTAGGTTAGACCTATGGATTGATTGGCTTTATGGCTCTAAGAAAAGATTCAAAGACATCACACACAAGCATGCAAGTGAGCTATATACAGATATTGTAGATTATGATTCTTTGACCATTAGAAATATGAAGTGTGCTCTAATGATTTTGGAGTCTTTAGAAGCATGACCTCTATGAGTCTTTAGAAATGCTGATACAAAATCAATATGTATGTCATCCCAAGGCTTCTCTAGAGTTGGTAATGGTTGATACAATCCTATATTTTGACTATTCCCTTTTGTATATTGATATGTATTATAATTTTACACAAATTTCTTAACATTTCACCCCATCTTGGGCCAATAGTATCCTTCTCTCAATATTGCCAATGTAGAATCATTTCAAAAATGTCTAGCCATCCCAACATTGTGTTTTTCCTTTTGTAGAGTTAGAAATCACGTACTTCACAATTTCCACTTTGTGTTGCACACTCATTATAGCATCCATTATAATATCATGTTCCATGTCTCCTTTAGCATGTTTATTAATTTTTTAATTCTCACCAAGATGCCAATTGGACCCTCTACTCAACCCCTATCATTTTAAAACTTTGTTTGTTGCTTTTGTCCACCTTGACACTAACACAATCATGATAGGGACCTCGATCATTAACATGATTTCATTAGTATCCACACTCACAAATAGATCCTTTAACATTAAAAATCTATCTCCCATAGATTTTATACATTTTTCAAATGGCTAACTCTATTAAACTTGAAAGGAAAATGAAAAGAACAAGGAAAGAACTAATTGAGCATGGAGCATTGTTTGAAATAATTTACCATCCAATGAAGAACCAAACAAGAAGCAAGCACCAAGATTTGACAAGGAGACCAAGAATTTGTAAGGGCAAAAAAACAAAGAAAAAACCCCATTATTATGAAAGAGGCATAAGCCTAAGAATTATATATATATATATATATATATATATATATATATATATATATATAGAGAGAGAGAGAGAGAGAGAGAGAGAGAGAGAGAGAGAGAGTACTTCACATGAAAGAAGAAGAGAAGCACCTCAAATAAATAGAGGTGAGAGAGAGGAGTTGCATGTAACTCCCATAATCTATGCATGCCACATTTAATAATGTGTGTGTGCAAAGTGTCACAATCCTCATAAGGAGGTGGCTAAAGTTTAAATATTCCTCCAAGAGGAATATGAATGTGAGTCATCCTCACACATGTGTGGGGATAGTCAAATAAGGCAAAAATACTTTGTATTATAAATACAAGTATTTATAAGATGAAATTAATAAATAACCTTTACCAAAGTAAAGATTAAATAACCTTTACCAAGTAAAGATTAACATTCTAACAGTGTTGCACACTCATTATAGCATCCATTGTAATATCATGTTCCATGTTTCCTTTAGCATGTTTCTTAATTTTTTTATTCTCACCAAGATGCCAATTGTACCCTCTACTCAACCCCTATCATTTTAAAACTTTGTTTGTTGCTTTTGTCAACCTTGACACTAACACAATCTGATCCAAATAAATTATGGTATTTGAATTAAATAATATCCTCATCTGAATATTTTTTTCAAATAAATAAATAGGTGTGGTGACCTTTTTGGTTGTCCATTCAAATTCCAAGAAAGACAAAGTGTGGTGACCTTTCAGTTTTAGACTCTCCATTTCAACTTCCAATAAGGACATGGAAGGAGCAACTTTTCAGCTTCTTTGAAAATGTATAAATGAGTTCAATTCAAAACCAAAAGGGGGAAAATTCAGGGGAAGTTTGAGGGAAGTTCGCGGCATACATCTCTTCTTAGAGATACATCTCATCTACTGAGATTGCAGAATTGTACGAACTCTCCCAGAAGTCTCTAGGGCATACATCTCACCTGTTGAGATTGCCCACATTGTATGAACTCTTCTTTTATGAATAAAATCTAGTTTGCACATTGCTTGTTATGTGTTTTACAATACTACAGGTTTCTCACTAGGTATTATCCAGATAAGTGGTATCAGAGTCGATCGATCCTTGGCAAGTACAACACAACACAGTCGCACACATTCTTGGCATGGTTTATAAATTTGTGCTTCATCTCCACCTTGGCGTAGTGAAGCCATAGTGTGCAATTTATGTAATCCACCTTGAGGGCCTTTCCCATAGAGACCTCACCTATGTAAAGTCCTTCTGGAGGGTTTCATTTCTACATTGTTGTGATAGAATCACCACTTCCAACATGCAGTTGGGAGATCTATATATGTTTAAATCCTCCAAGCTCCAATCATGGTTTAATTGCTTGACCTGATTGGTTTTCTATCTCTTTGGTGCTATGGCTCCAACACTAATTCAAATATGTTTTAATCTGACATGGCTTTGTTCAAAGTTTTTGTTGTAATATCCATTTAATATTTGGTGCTTGTCATTAAATCTATCAATTCTTCACATTTCCAGATTGTGGTTTACATTTGAGAAAGGTTGACTTGTTGTGGTCCTCTATTCATCATTCTTGTAGGGGTGCTTGGCTTTGAAGAAGTCTTCGATTAAAAGCTTGTCAGAAGTAATCATTTAGTATTGAAAATGAACTAATGTTCATTGTTGGTTGTTGTGCTCTTTCATGAGGTTGGTTGCCATCCTAGATGAGGGCGTCAATAGTAGTGTTTTTGTTGGTTGCCATTGGAAATTGGTTGATAATTGGTGTAAACTATAAGATAGATTGTCTCTCCAATCATCAGTATAGGCAGGTACCTGGGCATTGTACCACAACTTTCAAGTCTGGCTATGAGTTTCCTCTAATCAATGTGACTCTAGCATTTAAGGGTGACCAATTATCTAATTATAGAATTCAGGAGGTAATCCAAGAATATTATGTGAGCTTGACAACCAGTTTAGGTGGTTACTGAAGGCATACAACTCTACAAGGTGGCACCAATCATACTCACTCAAATTCACCTCCATATGGATCAAGACCATAATTTTAAGCAAGTGCAATGGGGCCCATTGCCTCTCAAGAGGGGATGAATGATTGAAATAAATTATGGTATTTGAATTAAATAATATCCTCATCTGAATTGTATTTTCAAATAAAGAAATAGGTGTGGTGACCTTTTTAGTTGTCCATTCAAATTCCAAGAAAGACAAAGTGTGATGACCTTTCAGTTTTAGACTCTCCATTTCAACTTCCAATAAGAACATGGAAGTAGTGACTTTTCAACTTCTTTGAAAATGTATAAATGAGTTCAATTAAAAACCAAAAGGGGGCAAATTCGGGGGAAGTTCGCGGCATACATCTCTTCTTAGAGATACATCTCATCCGCTGTGATTGTTGAACTGTACGAACTCTCCTAGAAGTCTCAAGGGCATACATCTCACTCGTTGAGATTGCCCACATTGTATGAACTCTTCTTTTATGAATAAAATCTAGTTTTCACATTACTTGTTATGTGTTTTACAATACTGCAGGTTTCTCACTGGGTATTGTCCAGATCACAATCATGATAGGGACCTCGGCCACTAACATGATTTGATTGGTATCCACACTCATAGATAGATCTTTTAACATTAAAAATCTATCTCCCATAGATTTTATACATTTTTTAAATGGCTAACTCTATTAAACTTATAAAAACACATTTTCAATTCATTAACTCATTCATTAGATATTCTTGGTCCTCTTTTCTTTAGGTTTTCTTCTATTATTTTCATGAATACTTGGAGATCTTCTTTCGTTACTTTTTGGCTATCAACCTACAACTGAACTTTCTTCCCAACTTTCTCACAAATCTTCTACTACATCTAGATACCCTCGAGGTTATCATTGGATAGGCAATATAACAACATGTTGTTAGGATTGGCTATATTTGAGGTATCTATCTGAAGATCAAGATGTATTTAAGTGCTAATCACAAGAACCAAAGAAGCTCAACATGATATAATAATAATAACCTATACAAAGGATGCACTATAATGTAAAATTTAGGGTGATTGCAAGATCATCATGGGCCAAACAATATCAATAATTGGCAATGAAAATGCTAAAAAACAAACTTAAGTAACTTCATGCGAAAACTTGAATGGGTTATCTACACAATTTAAAAGATTTTTAAGAATAACATTTGTTGAAAATTGAATGTAGTTTATGGGCTACATTTTTTGAAAATTTTAAAATCAATTTGGTGAAAATTGGATATTTCAATGAGGCACTACTGAAATTTTTAGAAAAAATAAAAAGTAGATATCATTCTAGCCAACCTAAATATGAGAATTTTTTTTTTAAAAAAAATCTTTAAATATAAGTAAAGGACACATGAGTTGATGTGATGCATATTTTTATAAATTTTGTTTTGTAAATAAATAATTAGTTATGAATTTTTTACTATCTTTTTAAAAATATTAAAAAACAATTTTCTGGCCAACCTAACTTGTCAAAAAAATGAAATTAAATATTATTTTTTTAGATTTGTAGCTAACAAATTTTAGGGTGCGGTGCATCTTTTAGATTTGCAAAAGAATATACGGTTTGAAAGTTATGGATGTTTTTCAATTAGTATGTTTATCAAGAATTTAGACATAGTGTGTGTAAATAATAATAATTATGTATTAAAATTATAATCAAGCATATATTATATTTTTAGAACTGAGAGCATTCTAGTATGACACCTATTCTCCTATCTTAACATCGAAGTCTTACTAAATCCTCTCATTCGAGCCTTCTTTTCTCTTTTGCATCACATTTTCCTCTCGAGTTGATGCACTTCACAACAATATGAAATAAAAAAATTAAATTGTGTGCCATGTGTGAGAACTAAGATGAACTTCCACAAAGCATAAGCACATAAAAGCCAAATTGTATAATCAAGCGATTGCATGAAGAGTTGATGAAAATGTACAAAGAGCCTTGCATATATAGGCAAGGAGAAGGAGGTGAGAAGGAGAGAACTAACTATGACTAACCCTCCATGTGATGAACACGTGTGCAGAAGTGGAGGGTGATGGACAAATGTCTCCAACCTCCCATAAGGTGAGGAGAGAATATCTCCAACCTCTAATGAGGTGAAGTGTCAAAATGACTAACCTCATGTGAGCACATGTGGTGAGACAAAAAAGTGACTAACCTTAAAAGTGAACTTAACCTTTAATGTCAAGGTTAAGTTAGACTTAGCCACTAAGTGTGATGCCTAGGTGTGGGTTAGAATAAACCTAACACTCTAACACACCCCCCCCTCTTAAGTTATACTTAGGGAGTAGTGATACAAAGATGATGATGGGTCCCGGCTACTATGCCATGTTAGGTACCCATGTACAAACAACTTTCTCAAAAGACAAAGAAAAGGAGAAAACCCAGTAGGAACAAAACTCCTCTCCAAAAGAGAAAATAAATGTACAAGTGAACAAGAAGAGTGATAGATGGAGGATTCACAACCCCACAAGGACTACTTCTAACACATAAGTACATGAAATATTCCCCCCATAGGAGAGAGAAGAGAGACAGTCATGTGACCTGCCCAGAAACTATGAAGTGATGAACTCCATGTGAGGAAATGCTTACTCCCAAAATGGATAAGAGAAGAGAAACCATGTAGCCTCCCCTAAAAATACCTCCTGTAGTGCTGGTAGATGCGCGACACTAGATGATAAAGACGATCCACAAATGTTGGACAACATTTCTCCCCTAAGGAAGAAATCAAACCACAGAAGTGTGCAAAGAATCTTCCCATTTCGAATAGGTACATACATGAAGAAGTATGAAGGTCTCTGAATTATGCACATGATTCAGAGATGCCCATGATGTCTTCGAAGGATGCTCAATGATCTCCAAGACAATGCTATCATGTGATGAAGATTTGGGAATAGGGACCATAGATGTATGGTGAAAGCTTAACCGATGTGAATCTAATACTTCTACAAAAGGTGTCAAACTAGATGATGATAAAGTTTGATATGCAGACTCATAAGTATCTGCAGAATCAGTCACTGTATAATTTGAAATAGATGATGTAACACCCTATCCCTGAACATCTTAGAGAAAATACATTCATACTAGAGAAAACAGGAAATATTTTTTTTTTTGTTTGATTTAAGATAACAAGCAATGCTGATTTAACTAATTACTCCATTGAACTGCAACATGTCTCTAAGGATTCAAGGAGGCATTACTTACACGCTAATCAACATGATAACACATAATGCTAATCTAAAACCAATGCATGATTAATTGACATCTTCAACTTTATTGCATGTCATCAAAACATAATGCTCATGATTAATTACACAACTACAATGTTTTTCCCTTACACAGAGTTACTTCATTACATCATTGACATCCTCTGTCTACATCAAATTACGTATAATAAAAATGATCTGATACACAAGTCAGGTATGCAATTATCTTCTTAACTGGTACAAGTTTATTTGCTTGAATTTGAGATAATCCTTTCCTGCACATAAACTCTGACAAGAAACAATCAATGGATAAGATAGCTCTTCCACCCGACCATGTGGAACCCTAAGGTCCACCCCCCGAGCTAGGAGTTAACATGAGGTCCCAACGACAAACAATAGTCAGGTAGACAATGACTAACAGGAACGAAGGATGACCAACTTCAATTCAACACAAGACAACAACCCAACACAACTTCCCGAGCTATCACACGGCATGAATGGAGAGACCATACAAGGAATACTAGGTAGCAGTAGGGAGAGTGTCATCGCATGGTCCTAGCATGGGTTATCCTGACAGCCTCTCTCTAGGCGCCGGCCCCCATCTATGGTTATCCTGACAGCCTCTCACTAGGCGCCGGCCCCATAGGGTGACACATGCGGAATCGACCTTCCTTTCATGAGGACAAGGAAGTCAATCATGCCGACCAGGCCTTCTCAACCCATCCTTAGCCTAAACGAGCGCTACAGGCCTGGGTGAGGAAATCCATTAGTCTTGTTAAATGTGAATTCTACCCTAATCCCCCTAGTTCATTTTAGGTTATCACTTAGTTAATCTACTTTCAATGGGTTATCCTGACTGCCACTCTGGGCGCCGGCCCCACATTGAAAGCCACCCTCCTTACTAGCGCCTAGTAAACCCTAACTATCAATAAGACAGATACATCATCCCACAGATACATACGAACATAGCAAGGCAGTACTTGTTTACCAAACATAATCATAAGGCAACCTCTTCACTCAATGTCCAAAGCAACACAGGTTTATTGGACCTTAGGATGAACAGGTCTCTCCATGCGACGAATATGACAAAATGGTTTAAATTCACAAGTGGTACAATACCTCATCTGGAGAATATTGCTTGCAAAACATATTAACACTTTAACTCATACTTTATTAAACTCTATACCAACCAAAAGCTACAAGATAGTATAACACCACAATGTTAAAACTCTACTACGACATACTTAACCCCTGGAGGGGTCATTTGCAACACGACTCATACAACGACAAGCTCTCTTAACTCACGCCGTTATGATTAAGTTCGAGAGTTAAAACTACAAATCCTACTAAGTTTAATTCAAATGAAGACAACTATGAAATAGCATTGAAACCACCAATTAAATGCAACAATCCAATCAATATAAATTACAACTACTTATTAACATTCTTTAGTTTGTTTCAAACAATAAATTAATTAACGACACCATCCAGATTACCTTTTTTTAAAATTCGACCGATTAATCTAATTCAAGAGTAATACAAAATGCCTAGATCCTTAATTATGAATTTACCTATGTGCCTAAGATTAACTAAAAATACATTTTGGAATAACTAAAATTCGTTTGTAACTAATTTAATACTTTCCAAAAAAAACCTCAACCTAGTTTAATTCTATATGATAATTTCTCCCCAATTTTTAATTTAAGAGATCACAATAATTCTATTAATAAATAATAAATAAAACCATTTTATACATTTAAAAATAGGCTTGATTTTCTCAAGAGTTAATTTAAATTACATCTACGAAATCAAAGCCTAAATCTAGCAGTGTGGTTAAAATTAAAATAGTTCAACCCCGAAAGTAAAGTCCACTATCGAGAAAAATATTAACAAAAATCATAATTCTACTCTAAATAATTTCCCCATGTAACTTAATCTATTCTCCAAATAATTTATTTGGCTAGGGCTTCTTCCTAACGTAATATAAATGACATTTCATAAGCAAGCTAACTTCGCAAATATTTAAATATTCCAAAGATATGAGTGTATGAACCCTATTGTTTTGCCCAGGAACCCTAAACCTAATGCCACAGCAACATACAATTTCGGTTGGTTGAGCAGGGAGTGGTATCTGAAGGAATTTACGTGGTTTACACAAATAGTTTTATCTTCTAAAGGAATGCAAAGATTGCAGAATGCACAAATGAACTTATTGACCAGATGTGAAAACTCTCAAGAATCCGCACTGTTAAAATGATGGCAACGTATGCACAGAAATGGATTTGATGCGCAGACTGAAGAAGCTTTTGGCAAACGCGCTGGGCAGATTACAGTGTATGCACAAAATTGGTTCAGTTGGGCAGCGCTAGAACTTCAAGCAATCCAATTGGCAGGTTAACGCCAATTTTTCAATCATCTGCCAACGTCCTACCTGCCACGGACAGCGTGAAGCTTGGGCGGGGTAAGGACATCATCAGTGCAAAGGCTAAAGGGGTTTTGTCAGATGTTGTGGTTGCATTCTCCCTCGCAGAGACAGTGCAAAATGTAGAAGCATAAACAAGGCACGGAAGACTGTTTGCTGTCATGCCACCGATCTGGAGAAAATGGAAAGTTTCAAGCAAATGCATTCGGCAGAAAACACGTGTGAAAGCTTCCTAGCACCCTATAGGCCGAGGCTCTGCCTGAAGTGATCTCCTATGACTGTCAAGATTCCTAACTGTGCTTGACAGAATTCCCCCCTTTTTTTTTTAAACCGTCGAAATTGGTTGCATCTACTTGTGAATTTTGTTAGAGCTTCTTTTAAAACTTCATTGTCTTTCCAAAAAGGGCTCTCACACCCACCAACATTGTGAACTGCAATTGAAGCATGGCTTAGACCTTGAGGCAAGCTAATCGGTTTTCGTAGAATCGTAGGGCTTCCAGCTTTAAACAAATCCTTTTTGTAACCTTAGCCTCACTAACTTCCGTTCACTCAGAGCAAGGTTTTCTCATAGTAAGCCAGAAATTATAATCTTCATAAACCTCTAATTTGTTCTTTAGTCATTCCAAAAATTGTTATATTAACACATGATTGGTGAAACGCCCTCATTGCAATGGGGAATACATCAATAAGAATAGCGTGAGAGTTTCCAGAAATCTCACGAAATTTTGCATACAGTCTGAAGTTTAGAGTTCAGCACGTTCACTGTAAGAGGGAGCCTCATAAGATTTTGAGAGAGATTGTATGAAATCATCATCCCATAAGTTGGGGTGATGATTGCCAATGCGCCGTGTGATGCCTTCATCAGTGGTAATCAACGCCATATTGATAGGAATTTGAGCAACTCTGCGGCGTGCAGGTGTTTTGCTAAAAAGCTTACGTTGAATAGAAGGCTTATAAACTGGTAGCTTCTGTCCAACCATAGTTGAAACCAAAGGTGTAAAGCAACCCAGAGACATTTTGGCTCTAATATTATTCTTGTGGGCAAAGAGGATTTTTTTTCTTTGTTATGGTGAAGCTTGTCTTCCACTCCAATTTATAGAACTTCCATCAGATTTTGAAAGACTGATAGGAAGCTTGTTTGATCCTTATTTTTGTTCGTATACAGATATTTATTTTTTTTGTTTTCTTAGAACAGATAATTTATAAAAAGTCTGATGGCACGTTGCTAGAAAATGGGAAAGAGTCAGCTTCAAATTAATGCTTTGACATTCACGGTTTGTTCATTGATTCTGTAACACCCAAGTATGAACTACGTATTTGACACAGATTGTGGCACAAAGAATGAGGAGTACATAAGATTAAGGCATTTTCTCTAAATCATTAATAGGCCAAACGATGATAACTTGTGTACGAAATACTTTCCAAATATTATAGATACAAAGAGAAATGAATCATGATTCAAGACATACCCAGATTATTAGAGAATTTGTTTCCGCAATCTGAAAACTACCCGTTTCCACCTTTCCTTCCTCTGGATTTTTGAACCTCTTCCCCCTCCAGGAAAAGAAATCTCCCCTTTTAACAAAATTATTTGGTAACCAATTTACAGGAACGGGAAACTAACTTTCACCACCCGAACTAACTTCGTATTAATTAAGTCCACAACAAAATAGTTTGATTTGATTAATTCCCGGCAACGGTATTTACACAAAATAAATGTTTATCATTAATTATATCAATTTTTATAACTATACCTTGTTAACCAATTTGTGACAAGCAATTTATTTACTGACAACACGAAAATTACGGATTTTGACTCAACTTACCACTAGTTGATTTAATTAAAAAAAATCCAACCATACAAGGCCCCTCCAACTAAATTTAATAGTTTTTACTTCCCAACAATATAATTCATTAACAACAGTTATAATTAAATATCCAAATTAGCAATTTATATTAGGTTATTATATTTTCCGTTCATTCATTCTACTTAATGCACAACTCTAACTTACCCATGAAAACACCTTCTGACCTTGCTAACCTCGAAGTGTGACATTTCTGCTAACAATTTATGATCAGACGACAGACAAGACCTCGGAGGTGACCTAACAACTCAGTAACCATCACAGGGTACCCCATATTAACTCCATACAACCTTTCCATTGGTGGAGGCATGCTCAGACCTGGTAAATCAGGTGGAGTCGATGCCCAGTTCCTGCATCCTGCGGCAAATATACGGTTAAACATAACGAGATATATATATATCCACATGCAGTCGTCTAGTAAATGGGAATCGCAGTGGGGTAGGGTACTCGAGAGCGAGTAATACGACACTGTCCCATTCACGTTCCTATATAAACAAGGCACAACATTTAAACAAGATACTAAATACAGAAATCAAAACATCGGAGACATCCAGTTTACTTATCAATTGCAAAGCAGGAAATCACAAGATCCAATATCACAACTAATATCATGATGATTAGTTCCATGATGAATTAACAAGACAACAAGTGTTCCATCATCTAAGATACTGTCAAAATGTCAGAATTCTAATAACCAACTATCAATCAAACTGATGGCAAGGTGAGGGGCACTACAGATGAGGCATGAACAAGTATATTTGAAGATGATGGTGATGCAACTTCATCGAAGCTAACATTGAATAGAAGATGAATTTCCTCAATGGTCTTATCCAAATCTGTAATGCAGGGTTCTACAAACAATGATGCGATGTTGGGTAGATATCCATCCCAATGTGGCAGATCTAGAACAATGATGATGATGTTCTGATGCAAGGAATCACTGAAAGTCATCCTGAATGAATCATCAGGTGGTGATTTTGCAATCTAACAGAACATCGAAAAGACAATGTGAGAGAAATGAGGATAGAGTGCATCCCCATGTTGAGTGCTCGGACCATAATAAGTACACTTGACTATGCAATATGTAGACATGATATAATGTGCAAAAGATCAAATGTGAAAAAGCCCCCCAAAACTGTTGAAAGAGAGACCCCACAGATTTTGGCACTTTATTGTTGCTAATCCAAGTTGGTCTTCTGGAATGATGTCTTCTTGTCATGCTGATGTACCCTCTTTGACTTGTTGCCATCAATGACAACACTCAATTATTCAACATAGCAGTGTCTCTTTCCAATAATCTCCCCCTTTGGCATTGATGGCAACACTTAGTGAAAAATGCTTGATTGCCTTGACTGCTCCCCCTTTCTATATGCACTCTATATTTCTTCTCCCCCTAAGATGTTTGCCCATTTTTCACTGATCTTCTTCTCCCCCTTTGACATCAATGGCAAAGGTGTAGGTTTCAGAGTCAAATATTGTCAAAACTGTAAAATTTGTTATACTTTGCCGCATATGTACACATACAATCTTCAACTTTATTTTACATGTGCTGGAGGATGTCATTGAAAATGTTCTTAATTTAGGCCAGCTCAGCATCCCAACTTTTCTTGGCATTGTCCAAAATTTGAATATGACCACTGAGTAGAAAAACTACAGTCTCTGCCTTGTGAAGATCAGAGGGTGTGTCAGATTGTAAAGCTACTTGTGCTACAACTGCTATATTAAACATAGAATCTAACTTAGGACTGATTATTCTTCTTAGTTGACACATTTTGTTTTTGATTTTATCCATCTCACTTATTATATTGTTCAAGTCATCATGAAGATTGATGACTTGATTTTCCTTCCTGCTCATTGATTCTGTCACCGGATTGAATGACTTAGAAATATTTATCAGTTTCATCTCTAAATCCTTGATCTTCACTTCTATTTCCTTAGTGGCTTCCAACCAAGATAAGAAATTTTTTTATATGTCACCACCTTCCTTAATGGCACTCTGAATGCTTTTTATTCTATTATCTAGCTGGGCTTTGTCATGAACTATCATTTTTTTCAACTCATTCAATCTTTTCTCATTAAACTCTTAACTAACTTTTATGTCTGTAGATTTCTTAAGGGATTCAAAATGTTTACTTACAGAGTTTTAAATTCCTTTGAGTTGATTTTTTGATGACAAAGAAGTGTCCTTATGGTAGGTTGGCATCAGCTTCTCCAAAATGCTAGATGCCTCACCAATGAGCTCACTATCCTCTATGTGAGACTTTAACATTTCCTCTCTTGCCTTTGCCTGTACAATTGAAGCTAATATGAGTTTTTGTACAAGGGACATTGCATCCAAGTTTATTGGACCATGTAGGAACTCAAGCGCACTCAATGCTTGTTTTTCTTTCTCCAGAAGTTCCTTAATTGATTCTGCAGTGTCTCTTGGTGTAGCAGAGACTTCTTCTTTCAGGCTCTACTCCGGGTCATCTAGATCCATGTCCTTATTAGAGTCCTCCTTCTGTTCCGGTGAAGGATTTTTCTTAGCCTGCTCCTCCTCAGTATCTCATTGTCACTTTTGTCATCTGTTTGATTTCTTGGAGAGGACCTTGTTTCAGCGGCAGATACTTCTTTCTACTAAGTTACTTTGACATGTTCATCTATTTTTTACTCAAGATTTTCTTCTAGAGAAAACGTATCATTTCCAGCATCTGTTTCTTGATTGTCATAGATGGTAGGGATATTATATTTCTTTAGTATCTCCAAAATAATCTCCTTAGTCTCCTTGACCAATTTATCAATTTCTCCTAACATCAGTGCATTTATTCTTTGCTTTGATCTGAACTCATTGTTTAGTACTTTGGATATCTTGGCCTTTTCTTTAGGAGTGATCTCCAGACATAGTTTTATCAATGTATGTTCTCTGAGTTCAATGTCCTTGGACATAGCAGTGTCCTTTCTGGTGGATAGTATACTACCCAAGGTATCTGGGAGATCAGCAATGATCTCAATGAGGGCTCTATTGTATATGTTCAGATACTCTACAGTAGCTTCTTCTAAGATCCTCTTGTCTGCATCATTGTAATCATCATAGAATTGGGCCATTGGTTTCAGATTGCCATCTATTGTAACTACCTTTAGAACATCTTCTAGCTTAATTGTGGCTTTTTCAGTATGTGGTTCATCTTTCTTTTGCCTTTTCCCAGGTTTACCCTTACCAGAGGGTTTCTTTTTGCTGGTTCCGCAGGCTTTTGTAGCCTCAGTTTTCATCTTTTTCACTTCTTCATTAGACTTTATTTCTTCTTCATCAGTTCTTCCTATACTGACATACATCCTTCTACCTTTCATTTTCTGTCTCTTTGTGCCTTTGTCAGTGGATTTCTTGGATGGTTGTTCCACACTTGTAGATGGTGTGGGACAAGAGAAAGTAGCAGAGCTTCTTGTAGACCTCTGTGTTGATTCAAACTTTTGTTGTTTCATTTAAGGCTCCTTTGGAGCTTTAACTGGTTCACTTCCTTTCTTTTCTCTTACTTTCCTTTCTGCTTGTGCTTTTTCTCTTGCTTCTTTGATTTGTTCTTTAGTGAAACCATGTTTCAATGCAACTTCTTCTACCTCCTTCCTCACCTTTCTGGAGATTTCAAGTTTTCTAAGTTCAACATGGAGTTTCACAGATAGCTCTTCATAGGTTCCAAACCTTTCTTCTCTATTGTCCTTGGGTTTGCTCACCATGTGTTGAGCATAGTTATCTAATATTGTCCATGCACTTCATAACCCATTGGCATTATCCAGACTGTCCTAGGCTCAATAGCCCCCATCAAGCATTGATCTTTTGTAACCATAAAACATATAGTATCCTTATACTTCTCAACAATTTTCTTAGGGATTCTTTCTCTTGAATGCATCATGCTTTGAAAATTCTTGAAGTACCACCATAGGGCTACTTTTTGCTTATCATAGCTTCCAATGCTACTTAAATGATTTCTAATTTGGATAGCTACTAGTTTGTTACTTAACCAAAGAAAATTCTTCATGTTTGGCAACTCATTCAGAAAATAGAAGAATAGACAGATAATCAGCGTATTGAATTTGAAAGGATAGTTTTTTCTTTCCTTGATCTTCTTTAGATTCTCTAGTAGTTGGATTCTCAGCAACTCACACAAATCATAATCAACATTCCCTTGACCATTTGATATGTAGTGTATATCGCAACTTATCAGAGACAAAGTTTTCTCGGTTTGAGAAATAGATCTTGTAGCCTATGACCATAGAGGCAAATCTTACCGCATGGTCTATGATGTCGTTTATGGTTAATGCCCTCTTGTCAAATTGGGCTTCGGTAGCCTCTATAACAGTTTGATTCTTCACATCTTTCAGCAAAGGAACACCTCCAGTGGAATTTAACCGTTTTACTTCCCTAATCACCTCCTTGGTGATTTTGAAGGGCTGACCTAACGACATGAATTCATCATGAATTTGACTTAGGATATACCGGACCCATTCATCCTCTATGAATGTAGGAAACTCTACATACTAGATAGTCAATTTAGAGTTTTATAGATCCAAAGATCACTTAGCATATATATTTACCAAGGCTTTAGCAAAGGAGACTTTTGAATATTTAAGACAAAATTTGGGCATTGTAAATGTTGACACAATTAGTGGTAGAAATTAAAGGGGAGTGTTGGAACAAATGATAATTTCTGCTATGTCACCATTTCCATTTCATTTTTTAGACTAATTGTAAATAATTTGTTTTGTTTCTTGATATTTGTTGGTAAATGGTTCTCTACAACCGACTTTCATCTATTTGTAACCTCTATATATTTGATGATTGTGTAATAATTTTATGAAGGTGTTCTTATTATTATTACTAAAATATAACATAGTGTTTAGTGTGTGCCCCCCCTTTTTTTTGTTGCATTTAATATTTTTAAAAACCGCTTGGTAAAAATATAGTTAAGAGTGAGTACTAGAAGTTCTGTATTTTTTATTGATTTCTTTTATGTGATTTTTCAAAGTGGATGCATCCTAAAAATTGCATCACTAAGCATGCATGTCACATAAATTGCATAAAAATAATAAAAATGTAATTTTTTTTAATGTGTAAAGAATGAAGTGTGGAACAATTGTATATTTGTTTTCAAAACTGGATAAGTGAATCAAAAGTTATAAACAAAAATCAATACATATGTGACTGAGGAATATGAAGACATTGTTTTAAAAAAAAATAAAAGTACATACCTTAACTTATTCAAAAGTGTTTTTAAAATTATATTGTTAGAAAGCCAAGAATGAGCTTGTTTGTTTGCTCATAGTTTCATGAAATTTTATTATAAAACAAATAAATCTGATGATGTTGAAGTTCAAAAATGTTGTTGACTATAAAAAACACGTCTTTGGAAGGTATCATAGAGGTCCAATCCCTAGGCTTGGTTGTCCAAACATATTCCAATCCTAAAAAGGTGGGACAAAATTTTGAAAAAATATACTACACAATCATGTTTTCTATTCTACAAAACGTGATCACATTTTGTGGGACACAAAACATGATCACATTTTGTAGAACATAAAATGCTTATGTAAAACATGATTTTTGTTCTAAATTAGAAATTTTGACTTAGATATTTGGTTGGACTTTTAACTTTAGTCACACTCAATTGATATTATTGTTTTCACTAAATTGTAAATCATTTTGTTTAAAATTATAAAGTTTAACTTAGATCTTTATTATTGTTACTTATAAATGTGTGAAAATTATGTATATTATTTCATTATATAGTCAACAAATTGTTAAAGAAATAAAGCAATAGATAGAGAGAAGGAGAGATAAATAGACAGAGAGATACAGAAGTGGGGAGGGACAAGCAGAGATAGAGAGATAGAGGAGGGATAGATAGGGAGAAATAGAGAGACGGAGACAGAGATGGAGAGACAAAGAGAGAGAGGGGAGATTGAAAGATATAGATAGAGAGGGAGAGATAGGGAGAGATAGAGGAGAGAGAGGGAGGTGGGGATCTAGAGAGGGAGATATATATAGATAGATAGAGATAGATAGAGTGAGTGATAGAGAGAGATGGATGGAGAGAGATAGAGATAGAGAGGAAGATATAGAGAGGGAGGGAGGATAGAGAGATAAAGAGATAGAGGGAGAGTAGATAGAGATATAGAGAGGGGGAGATAGAGAGATATGGATATTTAGAGGGAGAGATAGAGATAGAAACATATATAGAGAGATAGGGATAGATAGAGAGAGGGAGGAAATTAATATATATATATATATATATATATATATATATATATATATATATAGAGAGAGAGAGAGAGAGAGAGAGAGAGAGAGAGAGAGAGAGAGAGAGAGATTCTCCATGCAGAATGAAGTTCTCATCACTATGTATCGTAGAACCTTTAACAAATTTGTTGGAAAGCGGTGGAAGTGTTTATTTATATTTATTTACCCATTATTGCTACTCTTTGGAGGTAGATCCATATGTATAATTTTTCATTGTAAATCTTTCTTTGGGACCCAAGTAGAATAAGTTCCTCTAAAAGTTCAAATATGTTTAAATTCCTTATCATTTTCAATACCTTTATTCTTTTTGTTTTCTTTGACACATGAGTGATATGGTACACCATGTAGAATGAAGTTCTCCCTCTCTATCTCCCCCCTTTATCTCCCTCCCTCTCTCTATCTCTATCTCCATCTCAAGATCATGTAGAATGAAGTTCTCATCACTATGTATCATAGAGCCTTTAACAAATGTGTTAGAAAGTGGTGGAAGTGTTGATTTATCTTTATTTATCCATTATTCCTACTTATTTGGAGGTAGCTCCATATGTATAATTTTTCATTGTAAATCTTTCTTCGGGACCTAAGTAGAATAAGTTCCTATAAAAGTTCAAATATGTTTAAATTCCTTATCATTTGCAATGCCTTTATTCTTGCAAATGTTTAAAGTTCAAATATGAGGATAAAATTTACATAGAAAATTACAATAGTAGGCAAGAATAGATAAATACAACATTAGGAACTTGTAAAGGTTGAAACACCTTAATTCCTAACACATTTTTGGAGAACACTATGGAAAAGTTTGATATTAGGTTAGATTTTAGTTCAACTTACCATCTACAAACTGATGGGTTGACTAAGGTTCTAAATTATAACCTAAGTAATTTGTTGAGATTCCTAGTGAGAAATAAGCCCAAATAGTGGGTTTTGGTATTGGCACAACAGAGTTTGTGTGACTTAACACACTTCATTGACCCTTCCTATTAGTCATTATAAGCCAACTTAACACATGTTTGTGTGACATGTTTCTATATCATGGTATTTATAAACATTCAATGTGCACTTAATTTCAAGTAAAGAATAATCATATAAATTAGCAAGGAAAAACCATTAGAGAACACTTCAATTTTGTAATAGAAAAGGAGTCAAAATCTACATTATCTACATATAGGCTACTTGCATTCTTGTGTGATGTCTCTGAATCTTTACTCAAAGTTGTAAAGCTTGTCAATCCATGGGTCTGACCTATGATAATTTCACTCTAGTGATTTGGTATTTTCCCATAAGGTGTTTATAAGCACCATAGCCCTAACAAGCACATCAAATATCAAAGATCAAGGAAAATGTGTTTTAGAATTCCATATTTTGTTAGTTTAGATCTACACAACAAAGTTTGAATCTACAGCAATCGAGATCAAACTTTGTCAATGTAGGTTTTTATTTCCTAGTTGGGATATTTATTTTCCTATATTCCTAGGTTTTTTTTGCACCTTTTATTAATCTTACTTAGATTCATAAAGCATGTTTAATTGAGTGGGTTACGAGGTGTCACTATCCTACAAGCAAACATCCATTAGCTATCTTGGGAAGATACTTTGCTATCTTTGGATCGATAGATGGTTTCTTCCCATTGGTTGGTGTTTCCACCTCCACCCTCTTCCGTTTCTATATGAACATGCTACCTAGCTTGTATTTTGTATCTTTTTATTTTGCATCCTCATAATGCTATTTTTCTTCTGCAACATTTGCATTACTCTCATGGAGACTGACTCTATGTTGTTATTTTGATCTTGTATCATTTTCTTTCACAATTTAATATCTATTCATTTGCACTAGTATTCTAGGTTATTCATCTTTTCAGATTCTAACATGGTATCAGAGCTTTTCTATGTGCAAGAATAGATTATAGTTTCCATATTTGAGAGATTTGGGGGGGAGCTACTAATATTTGTAGTAGGTTTTCCCAAAAACTTAATAGACTCTTCTCTTGCATCTTTGGATGATCTAGAGAATCAAAAAAGTTTGACAGAAACATTTTAACCTCTCGATTTTGCATGTGTTTAGTGAGATCTGGGTGATTGCAGCATTTCTAGTTATATTAGTGGCATTACTAGCTATTCCAATGTGTCCAAGAGTCTCGAGAAAGTTAGATCTAGTTTTTGTTTCACCGAAATCAGAGATCGTTTGACACAGTTGCTGAACAGAGGTTTTTAAGCTCAGATCTAGAAGAAAGCTTCTATTCAAAGCATTTTCAGGCCAAAAAGACCTTGCCATTCTGTCCAAGAGGCCTCATAGATAAATTGTGACATATTACATGCTCTTTTTTTTATTGTGGGAGACATTTTTTTCATTAGATCCACATCTTAGGCACGTCAAAAAGAAAAAAAGATTTCTAGGTTTTGTTCACCGTGTCGAAAAACTATCTGGGTAACTATTTTTTTTGCATGCAGCAAATAGATCATGTGTAAATTTAATTAGAAAGCTTTAGCAGACCCCCTCTCCATTGACAGTTGTAAATTTGAAGGCAGTTTTCAAAGGCTCCGTTCTAGCTCATACTGGCTTTGTTTCTCAAGATTTTTTTTTATTTGGGCTATTTTTGTGCTCTTTGCACTAGTGCACACTTTTTTGATTTTGATGCAGAGATTTTTCAGAAATCGCTGATCCTCACTCATGACACTGCACAGTTATCATTTTGAGAACTTTGGAGAAGAATAACTTTTGTATGACTTCGGATTGAGGTGATTCTATTTTCGAAAGTGCATGTTTTTTGTGTACTTTGTAGTGGTGTTGTTAGTTTCACTAGGTTTCATTCTAGTATTGTACTTTCATCATACACCTATTGTTGAGGATTTTGCAAGCATTGAGATCAAGACCACTAAGTAATTCTTGCTAGTGGCAGTTGTAAATGCACTAAATTATAAAGTGCTAGATCATATTTTCTTGGGGGGTTCTTTGATTGAATGAAAAAGGGGGTTATCTTATGTGTGTTCTCTTCTTTTTAGCACTTCTTTCTACATTTCATCATCATGGATCAAACTATAGTACCCATATTAAATTCGTACAACTATTTTGAGTGGAAATCATGCATGACAATCTACTTAAGGAAAATTGGATTACATAGGATAACAATGGAACTTGAAACTGAACTTGCTAAAGTTGAAGATAAGACTAAGTGGTTTAACAAATGTGATGAGGCCTATGGAACATTGTGTTTGTCTATTTCTCCCAATTTTCTCTTCCACATTGAGTCTTTGAATTCACCGAATGAAATCTGGACAAAGTTAGAAATGCTATTTGGTACACAAGATTCAATGATGGGTCATATGTTGGAAAATTAACTAATTAGTTTAAGTCTAGGCAACTTCAACACAATTCATGTTTTTTTTACACAATTGAATCACTAAGGCTGCAATTAAAATAATATAAAATTGAAAAGAAAGATGAACAACTGATTCTTAGTATTCTTTCTAAGCTAAGTTCAGAATATTTTGTATTTGTTTCTACCTTCTATGCTACTAAGGGTGCACTTGGGACACAGTTCACTATACCTTCTTTGGATGATTTTGCTATCTCTCTCACATGGGAACAAGTTAAGCTAATCCAGATGGGCACTCTTAAATCCTCTAAGTCACATGCCCTAGATGCTAACCAAGGCACAAAAGAATAGAAAGAAAAAAGTAGTAACAATAAGGATAAGAAACAAAAGAATAACAAGGAGAAGAAGGATTAGATACTAGTTGGTTCAAAAGCAACTAATGAGACCCAATTTTCTAGAGGTCACAAGCCTACGAAAGAAAAGGTTCAATGTGCCTATTGTAAAAGACTCAGTCATGATGAACATAAATGTTTGAAGAAACAAATTGATCACTTGACACACATTATTGAGAAGAATAACATCAATGTTCCTAAATCTATAAAATAGAGTTCTAATGAGGGTTCTATCAAGGCAATAGAAAACAACAAGGGGAAAGGAAAGGGCAAGGCCCTGGTAATAGTTTCTTCTTCACCATCCATTTGGATTCTTAATTCGAGTGCTTTACACAACATGGCTTCATCTAAGGAAGAACTTGCATCTTTGGAGCCGTGTACTATGCCTTCTATTTTGATGGGTGATGACACTCTTGTTGAGGTGTGTGGGAGAGAATCTATTGATGTGGGGGATGGCACATTCTATGATATTCTTGTTGGCATAATAGTCATATAGTATTACATTGTTAGTTTATGCATATTATATAAATGTTAGTTTATAAGTTAGGTTTTGGGAAGTTACTTTCCCATAAAAAGTTATATACGGGAATAATAAGGCTTTAAAAATCTATTGAATTGTATTGCAACATCATTCGAACACATTAGTATATTATTCTATATTTCTATATTTTTGTGCAAAAGTTTAATATATTTGTTTGCTCTACCATTTTCAATATGGTATCAGAGCATTGTTGATTCATGTGCCTCTGTGTTGAGATTGTGTTCTCAAGAATATTTTTAATTAGGCGATGGTAGATTTGAAAGAAGATTTTCATTGGAATTGAATGGGGCTTGAAGATCCTCTATTTTATGAAGCTTTCTGGGTGCAAGGCGTGGAGCAAAGGCGTGAATAATATGAAAGAGGCATTTTAATTATCTATTGGTATGTTGTTTTGATAATAGTTTAGTAAAAATTCAATATCTTTTTCGTTTCTCAACAAAATTTCAACATTCAAAATGTTTCGGAAAGTAGTAGAATAGGAACATAAAACCCAGAAACATTTTAAAGAATTTGACAATATTTCATGAGTAGTTTAAAGCAGAAGTTTGGCGTCTGAATCTGCTAAAGTTGCCTGAATATTGAGGAATTGTTTTGAGTGCTGAAATATTTTTTGAAGCATTGAAGAGAAACATGTGATTGCAATTGTGTGAAGAATGGTTAAGGAAGTGTGGACGTTGAAGTTTGAATAATGGCTTGCGAGATATCTAGTGTCCAAATCATTGGATAAGCGTGAATAGCATGTTTGCATTCCTTGCTGGACATTTTACATTTTTGACTGTTTACTGGCTATTGAAATTCACTGTTTTATGTGTTTTTTTATTTCCTTCAAAGCGCTTCTACCTGTGACCATTCATTTACATGAATGTCAAGCACAGAAGTTTGGTGGAAGTCTGTTGAATGTTCAACCATATGAAAGATTGAGACAGCAGTGTTGCAAGTATCAGCCTAACCAGTGTTGTCATTGATGTCAACATACTCCTATTGCATTGATGTCAAGGATTGGATGAGTTGTGAGCTGAGGATATTGAGAAAATTAGTCCTATCAGAAAAAGAGAAGAACAATGAAGACAATGAAGCTCTATGAAGACACGATCCCAGCTAAGATGAAGATCAGAGAATGCACATCAAAGGGTTTGTAGATATGTGTCTAAAGGTGATCTAATAAAGATTTGAGAGGTCCGCATGAAGAATTGAAGAAGTTATGGTCATATGAGTAAAACCGGTTCTGGTAGATGTTCAGAGGTGACAGAGTGACACAAATAGGTCTAGTGAGATCTGGAAATGCAATATCTTATTCTGCAGCTTTGGTGGAGTGTTTAGGAAGTCAATTTGAATTGATAACTTATTTGGTTCATGGTCTGGAGGTCCGCAAGCATCTATTTCAATATGACGGTGATGACAGACTGTGTTCTTAAGATTCTGAATGAAGAAGAGAATGATTTCAGTTATCAGAAGTAGTGTGGATGTCCTTGGTGAATCAGAGAAGCTTGTGGGGGTCTCTAGATTGTGTCTATTTTGTGTTGGTTGTCCGCATTGAAGATTGAGATCATAATTGAAGAATTACTTCTAGATGATGATGTTCTTCCTAAGCTTGGTCGACCGGATGATTTACACATCTTGCGGATGATCTTGAAGATGTTTTGTGAAGCATGGCATGTTCCTTAAAGAAGATTGAAGTCTTAGATCTGTGTGGCCGACAGAATGGTGATTCGCATGAAGTCTTTTGTAATAAGTCAAGTTGTATTTGTGTATTTGCTCTGTAATAAAATAAAGTGTGCCGACTTTGATGATTATCTCAAAGTTGATGTCTTGTATAAATAAGAGTTGTGAAGTCATTTCAAAATCATCCTTGTGAAGATGAGAGTGTGGTAGAGAGGAGAAGAGCAAAAAGCAGAGCATAAGTATTAATCTTAAATGGAACTGACTCAAGGATGGTGAAGATGCTATTCTTCAGTTCAAGTATGTAATATTTATTATTCTGTAGATAGTGTGTCTCTTGTAGGCAGTAGGCCTCTTGTGAGTAGTGTGCTCAGGCAATGAGCCCTAATTGGCATGTGCCATTTTGTTCCCTTTATTCTTTTAATAGAGAATACAATCTTGGGTTAGTCAGCCCGTGGTTTTTCCCTTAACCAGGTTTTCCACATTAAAATCTTGGTGTCATATGTGTTAATGTGTTTCTGCTCTTGAATTATTGCATTGTGTTTCCATGATTGATTTATTATTATGCTGCTAAATGACACGAAAGATTTAAGTGGTTAATAAAAGGAAAGTTTTGGGACAACTAATTCACCCCCCTCTCAGTTGCCTGTCTTGAAACTAACAATTGGTATCAGAGCTAAGTTTCTCTAGAAGAAGCTTAACTGCTTGAGGAGATCCAGAATGTCAACCTACAAGAAGGACAGTCCAAGGTTTGATAGCTCAAACTTCACTGCCTGGAAAAGCCACATGGAATGTCACATACAATGCATGGGATATCAGTATTGGAACATAACCTCAATTAAATATGTTCCCCCAAAAAATGGCCCTACAACTCTAAATGAAATCAGAGATGCAGAGAATAATCTTTGAGCTAAAGAAGCCCTACTGAGTACCTTGTCTGATTCAGAGCTAACAAATATTATGGGTTTGAAGACTGCCTATGAAATTTAGACAAAGCTTGAAAATCTATATGAAGGAGATAAATATGTTAAGTGTGCCAAGCTACAAAGTCTGAAAGGAAAGTTTGAAAACTTAAAGATGAGTGAAGATGAGAATATCACTTCTTACATGACAAAAGTAAATGACCTTGTTTGTGGCATCAGATGTGCTGGTGGAGTTCTAAATGAAGATGAAATTGTTGCTAAAGTTCTCATATCCTTACCTCCTGCTTATAAACACAAAGTTGTTGCTATTGAGGAAATCAGATCCTTAACAACTATCACAAGGGATCAATTGGTTGGTAAAATATCTGCATTCGAGTTAGTTGAATTTGGTGATGCACTTCCCAAGACTGAATCTACATTCAAAGTTAGTGCCTCTACAAAAGGCAAATAGAGATATGATCTAGGAGAAAGTTCCTCACAAAAGTCATCTTGGTATGAGAAAGCAAGAAAAGATCTGGAAGAGGATGAATTAGAAGCTGAACAACTTGAGGCCCTCATTGCAAAGAGACTGCCAAGAGGATTTGGTAAGTATGAAGGAAAATTACCTTTCAAATGTTTTAACTGCAACAAGATTGGTCATTTTGCCTCAAGGTGTCCAGAAAGATTTTCTAGACCAAACCCTAATAGATCAAGATTTCAAAAGAAGTGTTACTATGTTCATGAATATGATGATGATGATGAAGGAGTCACAGATGATGAATCAGAGACAGGAAATAAATCTGGAAGTGACTGGGTGTTTATTGCCATCAAGGAAGAAGATCTAATGCCCTCTGAATCTATCAATCATAAAATGATAGAAAGAGCTCTGGCTGCCCAAGTTGAAGAAAAGGATGATTGGGTCATTGACAGTGGATGCTCCCACCATATGACAGGTGACAAAAACAAGTTCATAGATTTGGAAAGATATGAAGGAGTTGTAAAATTTGGTGATAATTCTACTGGCAGAATCAGAGGTAGGGGAACTATTTCTTTTGATGGAAAGAACAAAACTAGTGATGTATTGTATGTTGAATGTCTGAAGTACAATCTTCTCAGTGTTGGACAGTTAGTGGACAAAGGCTATGATCTCTGATTTAAAAATGAAAAATGTAAGATCTTTGAAAGTTCTGGAACAGAGATTGCATCTAGTACTCAAACAAAAGGTAACATCTTCCACTTGATTGGTACTGGCAAAAGTTATTTATTTATTCAAATTGATTAGAGTTGGTTGTGGCATAGGAGAATGTGTCATGTGAATTTTGATAATATCATCAAGATAAGCAACACTCAAGCTGTAAGAGATCTTCCAAGACTAGTGAAACTTACTAATAGTTTGTGTAAAGAATGTCAGTTGGGTAAGCAGAGCAGAGTCACATTCAAAAGTAAGGAACAATCTTCTACCATATTGTTGGACTTAGTACATACTGATCTATGTGGACCGACAAGAATCAGGAGTTTGCAAGGTGATAGATACTTCATGTTATTAATTGATGACCACTCCTGAATGATGTGGGTGACTTCTCTGAAAGAAAAATCTGAGGCTCTTAAGAAATTCAAATTATTCAGAGCTATGGTAGAGAATGAAACTGGATTAAACATAAAATGTCTCAGGTCTGATAGAGATGGAGAATTCACATCCAAAGAGTTCATAGAATTTTGTGAGAAACATGGGATAACAGGACAATTATCTGCTCCAAGGACTCCACAGTAGAATGGAGTAGTGGAGAGAAAGAACCGGACCATCCAGGAAGCATCTAGAACCATGATGATGGAAGCAAAAGTTTCTCAGATCTACTGGAGAGAAGTTGAAAGCATTGCTATCTATACTCTTAATCAAGTACAAATTAGAAGGAATATCGGTAAGACCCCTTATGTGTTGATAACTAAGAGGGGGGTGAATCAGTTATCCTAATTATTTCTACTTTCTGAACTTTATTAGTAATCAATGTAATATTAATCCAAATGAGCAAACATAATCATGAAATGGAAATACACATGACATAGTATTTTTGACATGGAAACCCTGTTAAGGGAGAAAACCATAGGGTGATTAACCCAAAATTGTATTCTCTATTAGAAGAATGGAAATACAAAATGGCACTTGCCAATTAGGGCTCACTGCTCGAGCACACTACTCACAAGAAGGCACACTGCCTACAAGAGACACACTGTCTACAAAAGGGTGTTATACAATACTTGAACTGATAGGAAGCATCTACACATGCTGGAGTTCAGTTCCAGTTAGGCTCAGTATACTGATCTGCTGCACTTCATCTTTCCTCTTCTCTTATGCTACTTTCCTTTCACATACCGGACCTTCCTTACTACTTCTGTTCTGCTCTTCTTTTATTCACACATGACCAACCATCACAACACCTCTCACAACTAAATCCATCTTGTATATATATCCACACAAGTGATTTCATCACCTTTCTAGTCGGGACCCAGAATAGTCAATCTTTTCATAAACTCTGATCTATCGGCTGAATTCTTGCACATCAAGTAATGCAGATCAAGCGTATACTTGTAGAAATCATTAATCATGTCGGCCAAACATAATTCATGCCTTGATAATCTTTACCAACATCAGCAACACATCCGGAATAATGTCTGATGTTCTGTCAGTCAGTTCTTCCTCTGTCATACTGCCAATCAGGAACCCGATACTCAAGTATTCATATCTTTTCCTCATCTGTCACCAGAGGCTAAATCCTTGGAATCTATCACTCAAGGTAGTCCTATTGACTTCCCCAAATCTGCACTTCACCAAGATACTTCCTCTGAGAGATCTGGACCTCTCTGTCGGACCTCACCACATGCTCTGTTCTTGTTTACCGGACCACAACATTCTTCACTCTGACGTCCGATAGAGACACACCATGTACTACAGATGTGTGGGATGAACTTTGTTGCCATCAATGACAACAATCATGAATCCATATAGTGTCTCTTGCCAACAATCTCCCCCTTTGGCATTGATGGCAACACTTAGTGAAAAAATGACTAAGTGTTTACACTATGCTCCCCCTTGGCTGATGCTCTATTTTTATATACATTTTCCGGAGCTCCCCCTTAGTTGGATTCCTCATTTTTCACTACTCCTCACTCCCCCTTTGACATCAATGGCAAAGGGTAGGGTCTGCATACCAAAATTTTTAAAAATTTTACTATACTTAGCCGCATAAGTATATACATATGGAATACTTACATATACTGTAGTATGTCTGCAAAAGTTGTTTTTAGTTGAATGAATTATGTAGCCCAACTTTGCTTCATTATGTCCAAAACTAATATATGACCGCTCAATAGAAATGCAAACGCATCTGCCCTTTTTAGATCTGTTGGATCATTTGTCTAGGCTGTGATTTGAGCTTCTTTTATGGCCTCATGCATGGCCTCTAACTTAGGGACAATTATCCCTCTGAGCTCACTCAACCTACTTATTCTATTTTTCTTCTCTTTTTCAAGCTTCTTAAGCTCATTCAAAACTGCAACCGTTTGACATTCTTGATTTATTATTGATGTAGTAAGTGGATCAAAATTTTGAGAAAGTTTTACCAGTTTATCCTCCTGTTCTTTCATTTTCTTCTCAATCTCCACTGTTGCTTTAGACCAAAAAATATCAAATTTGTATACTTCACCGCCATCTTTAAGAGCATTTTCTAAGCTCTTTATCCCATTATTCATATTTCTTCTATCATTAATGATCAACCCTTGTACCTCTGAGAATCTCTTATCCAAAAACTCCTTCTGGACCTTTTCTTCAACTAACTTCTCTAGAGAATCAAAATGTGTGCTAACACTATTGACTAGAGTTTTGAGATTACCGGATGAGGAGCCTGTGGGATCCTTTTGAAATGATGGCATAATATTTTCTAGCACTCCGGAAGCAGCTTCTATCAACTCACAGTCTTCCATGTGAGACTTTAGGAGTTTTTCCTTAGCCTTTGCATTAGTGAATGAGGCTATCTTCATTGTCTGTATTGGAGAAAGTGAATCAAAATTAAATGGTCCTTGTAGAAGCTCTGGTTCATCAATCTCCATTGTTTCTTTATTCAGGAATTCTTGGACAGTTTTTGCAGTGTCTCTTGCCGGAGACAGATGTTTCTTCTCTTCTACATTCTTAGGGCTGTCCCTTGGAGCTTTCTCTCCTTCTACATTCTTACCACTAGCAGTTGTGGTTTTCTCTATTGGGGTCTTCTCTCCCTCTGCAACCTTGGTATTGTCAACTTCTTTTTCCTTCACTCCTGCTTCTTTCTCATGTATTATGTCTTCTCCTTAAATCTGGAAGCTGTAGGGGAAACTGGAGGAGAGATATTTGTTTGTTCATGAGCCACCTCTTTCGGAATAGAGGATTTTGAGCCCTTGTCTTTACCAGAGTCCTCTCTGATGGGAATGTTGAACTTTTTAAGAGTACTTCAGAGGATCTCTTCAGTCTCTTTTGCCACTTTGTCGGTTTCACCAAGCATGAGCTGAGTCATCCTGGCTTTGCTCCGGAACTCATCCTTGCACTCTTTAAAGATCATATTCATTTGCTGCGGAGTGATTGAAGGGAAGAGCTGAATGGTGACCTATTCCCAGATCTCGAGATCTTTTGCTTGAGCATTGTTCTTCCTCATTTCAAGCCTTTTCTCAAAGCTTTTGGGAATTAGAGAGATAATTTCAATAAAATCTTTGTTGTAAGTGTTCAAAAACTGAACTGTGGCTTCCTCCAAAATCTTTTTATCTTCTTCATTATATTCATCGTAAAATTTTGTTAAGGGTTGTAGGTTCCCATCCACAGTGACTACTTTCAGTACAACATCCAAGGATAGATTGGGTTTTTCAGCAAATTCCTCTTCCTTCTCTTCTTCTCCTTGACCGATAGAGGATTGGCCAAATGTTTTCTTCTTCTTCTTCAGTTTCCTTATCTCCTCATCTGATTCAGTTTCCTCATCATCCTTTAGGCTAACATAGGACCTTGTTGCCTTTTTCTTTGTTCTCTTTTCTCCTTTTCCAGATGATTGTGCTTCCAGTTTAGATGCCCTTGACCTTTTGGTAGTGGTAGGTGCAGATCTCTTTGATGATCTAGTCTGGGTGGAGGTTTCTACCGGAGCACTTTCCTTGCTTTCCTTTTTGCCTCTTTCTTTTCTTCCTCAGCCCTTTGCCTCTTTTCTCTGTTGGCATCAAGTGCCTCCTTTGAGATGCCAAGGCCTTGGGCAACATTTTCTACTTCTTTTCTCACCTTCCTTTTGATCTCTGGTTCTTTAAGTTCCACATAAATCTTTACACTCAGCTCCTCAAAGGTGCCAAACCTAACTTGTCATCTACCTTCTTTTGACTTCCAAGAAGAACTTCAAGTTGAGCAGAACTTATCTTGAATTTCTCTTTATACTCATTTGCTATTTGAAGATCCCTTTTGAGAGAGACAATTTGATCCTCAAGTTTTTCTTCATTATCTTTAGCATCTTCAAGATCAGATTCAAGATGTTTGATAATTCTATCCATCTGGTGGCAATCTTCTGATTTCTCCTTGAGAGATTGTCATAGATTATCTTCATTTTTTCTTTTCTCTTCAACTTCTTGGGTAAACTTCATGACTCCTGATTCCATTTCATGTCTTACCATAATGATTTCTTTTGATAATTTTTCACACAACTTAGTTTTTTCCTCCAGCTCTTCATTTGCATTATTTGTTTCACCTTGTCTTGCCAATTGCTGAAGCAGCTCCTTTCTCTTTTTCATAGAGAGACTTAATTTGTCTTTTAGTTCTCTCATGAAATCATCAGCCTGTTTGAGTCTTTCCTTTAATTCATTGACTTCAGAGTTTGACTGTTCAAGATCATCAAGGGCAGTCTTGAGTTGCTCCTTTAAACCATATGCATCCATTTGAATTCCCAGATCTTTCTCAAGTTGTTAGGCTATGTTAGGAGAAACTTAGCTCTGATACCAATTATTGATAACTGAGAGGGGGGGTGAATCAGTTATCCTAATTATTTCTGCTTTCTGAACTCTATTAGTAATCAATGTAATATTATTCCAAATGAGCAAACATAATCATGAAATGGAAATACACATGACCCAGTATTTTTGACGTGGAAACCCTGTTAAGGGAGAAAACCATGGGTTGATTAACCCAAGATTGTATTCTCTGTTAGAAGAATGGAAATACAAAATGACACTTGCCAATTAGGGCTCACTGCCCGAGCACACTGCTCACAAGAAGGCACACTACCTACAAGAGACACACTGTCTACAAAAGGGTGTTATACAATACTTGAACTGATAGGAAGCATCTACACATGCTGGAGTTCAGTTCTGATTAGGCTCAATATACTGATCTGATGCACTTCATCTTTCCTCTTCTCTTATGCTGCTTTCCTTTCACATACTAGACCTTCTTTACTGCTTCTGTTCTGCTCTTCTTCTTTTATTTGCACATGACCAACCATCACAACACCTCTCACAACTAAATCCATCTTGTATATATATCTGCACAAGTGATTTCATCACCTTTCTAGTCGGCACCCAAAATAGTCAATCTTTTCATAAACTCAGATTTGTTGGCTGAATCCTTGCACATCAAGTAAGCGGATCAAGCATATACTTGTAGAAATCATAATCATGTCAGCCAAACATAATTTATGCCTTGATAATCTTTACCAACATCAGTAACACATCCGGAATAATGTCTGATGTTCTGTCAGTCAGTTCTTCCTCTGTCATACTGCCAATTAGGAACCCGACACTCAAGTATTCATATCTTTTTCCTCATCTGTCACCGGAGGCTAAATCCTTGGAATCTATCACTCAAGGTAGTCCTCTTGACTTCCCCAAATCCGCACTTCACCAAGATACTTCCTCTAAGAGATTTGGACCTGTCTGTCGGACCTCGCCACATGCTCTGTTCTTGTTTACCAGACCACAACATTCTTCACTTTGACTTCCGGTAGAGACACACCATGTCCTGCGGATGTGTGGGATGAACTTTGTTGCCATCAATGACAACAATCATGAATCCATATAGTGTCTCTTGCCAACATTAAGAACTCTAGTTTGGCATCACTCCCACTATGAAATATTTCAGAGTCTTTGGTAGAAAATGTTACATTAAAAGAGATGAAGACCTTGGCAAATTTGATGCTAGAAGTGATGAAGGAATATTCTTGGGTTATTCTACTCAAAGCAAAGCATATCGGTGTTATAACAAGAGATTGAGAAAGATTATAGAAAGTACAAATGTGAAGGTTGATGAAGGTATTGAAAAACCCTCAAGGTTTTATGAATATGAAGAAGATGATCAAAATGATGTTTTGGTTCAAGAAGTCCAAGCCCCCTCTAAAATTCAAACCCAAACTGATCTAGAGAATCCTAAAATATAGGAAGAAGAGATAAGTTTGAATGAACTTGTCCAAGAAATAGAAGTGCAAGAAATTTCTAAAACTCCCAAGTATGTAAGATTGAATCATTTTGAAGATCAGATCATAGGTGATAAAAGCAAAGGTGTTCAAACAAGAAGAAAGATTGCTCAAGACTCAGAAAAGTATTGTCTAATTTCAAAAATTAAACCAAAAACAATAAGGGAAGCATGCAATAATGAAAGCTTGACTAAAGCAATGAAGGAAGAGTTGATGCAGATTGAGAAAAATCACACTTGGGATCTTGTTCCCAAACCTAGAAACAAAAATGTGATTGGAACCAAATGGGTCTTCCAGAATAAACTAAATGAAGATGGTGAAGTAGTCAAAAACAAAGCTTGATTGGTCTGTAAGGGTTATTCTCAAGTAGAAGGAGTTGACTTTGAAGAAACTTTTGCTCTGGTGGCAAGAATTGAAGTAGTCAGATTATTTCTTGCTTTTGCTACCTTCAAGGATTTCAAGGTATATCAAATGGATGTCAAGTCTGCCTTCCTAAATGGTGATTTGGAAGAAGAGGTATACATTAAGCAATCGGATGGATTTCAATTGTCTAATCATGGTGATATGGTCTGTAAGTTGAAGAAAGCACTATATGGACTCAAACAAGCCCCAAGAGCCTGGTATGAAAGACTAGATAAGCATCTTTTGAAGATTGGTTTCAACAAAGGTACCGCTGACAGTAACTTGTACTTCAAAATTGATCATGAAAATATCTTGATTGTTGAAGTATTTGTTGATGATATCATTTTTGGAGGAAGAGATAGTATGTGTAAAACTTTTGCAAATCAAATGAAAAGTGAATTTGAGATGTCCATGTTTGGGGAAATGAATTTCTTCTTGGGTCTGCAAATCACTCAAACAAAGAAAGGAATCTTCATTTCAAAAAACAAATATGTGAAAGAATTGTTGAGGAAATTTGGGATGGAAGACTCAAAACCAATGAATACTCCCATGACAATCGGATGTAAATTAAGCAAAGATGATGAATCTCCTAAGGCTGATCAAAAAAAGTATAGGTCAATGATTGGAGGACTACTGTATCTTACTCAAACTAGGCCTGACATTATGAATGTTGTTGCTCTTATTTTTAGATTCCAAGATGATCCTAGGGAATCTCATGTCATAGCAATCAAGAGAATTTTCAAATAGCTAAAGGGAATAGTTGAGTATGCTTTATGGTATCCTAGGGATCATGATTTCTCTCTTCATGCATATAGAGATGCGGATTGGGTAGGAGATATGGATGACTGGAAGACTACCAGTGGTGGTGCATTTTTTTGGGGGAAAAGATTAGTTTCTTAGCTGAGCAAGAAACAAGAGGCAATATCTCTATCCACTGTAGAAGCAGAGTATATTGCAGCAACAGGTAGTTGCACTCAAGTATTATGGATGAAGCAAATGCTAAGAGACATCAGAGTGGAGTATGAGGAACCTATCAAATCTTCTGTGATAACTCAAGTGCAATAAACATTTCAAAAAATCTGGTGTTACATTCAAAGACAAAACATAAATCCATCAAATTTCACTTTTTGAGAGAGCAGGTGAACAAGAGTGAAGTCAGATTAGAGTTTGTACCTTCTAAAGATCAGATTGCAGACATTTTTACTAAACCTCTACCTAAGGACTCTTTTGAGTATCTCAGGGAGAAGTTAGGGGTTATTACCCCTCTAGTTATGAATTAAGGTGCACTGATGTGCATCAGTCCGGTGGATCTCACAATCATATCTTGTGGTCCATATTGATGATAGGAAGCTGCTACTCAGGGGGAGCAGTCTATATGATTCTAAGTGATGAAAGTATGTGCCCTTTGCCATTAATGTCAAAGGGGGAGAGAAGACATGTGAAATAAAAAGTGGTTGTTGATCAAAGGGGGAGCAGTAAAGGAAGAGAAGACATGTGAATGGTTGTTGTTGATAGGGGGAGCTATGTCAGTCAATAAGGAGAGATTCTTGTCTTGATGGTTAAAACAGTTTTTCACATCATATGTTGCCATCAATGACAAAGGGAGAGATTGTTACAAGTATGGGCCTAACCAGTGTTGTCATTGATGTCAAGGATTGGATGAGTTGTGAGCTGAGGATATTGAGAAAATTAGTCCTATCAGAAACCAAGAAGAATAGTGAAGACAATGAAGCTCTATGAAGAGACGATTCTAGCTAAGATGAAGATCAGAGGATACACATCAAAGGGTTTGTAGATATGTGTCTAAAGGTGATCCAATAAATATTTGAGAGGTCCACATGAATAATTTAAGAAGTTATGGTCATATGAGTAAAACTGTTCTGGTAGAAGTTCAGAGGTGACAGAGTGACACAAATAGGTTTGGTGAGATCCGGAAATGCAATATCTTATTCTACAGATTTGGTGGAGTGTTTAGGAAGTCAATGTGAATTGACAACTCAATTGGTTCGTGGTCTGGAGGTCCGCAGGCATCTATTTCAATATGACAGTGATGACAAACTATGTTCTTAAGATTCCAGATGAAGAAGAGAATTATTTCAGTTATCAACAGTAGTGTGGATATTCTTGGTGAATCAGACAAGCTTATGGGGGTCTCTAGATTGTGTCCAGTTTGTGTTGGTGGTCCGCATTGAAGATTGAGCTCATAATTGAATAATTACTTCCAGATGATGATGTTCTTCCTAAGCTTGGCCGACTGGATGATTTACACATCTAGCGGATGATCTTGAAGATGTTCTGTGAAGCATGGCATGTCCCTCAAAGAAGATTGAAGTCCCAGATCTGTGTGGGCGATAGAGTGGTGATTCGCATGAAGTCTTTTGTAATAAGTCAAGTTGTATTCGTGTATTTCCTCTGTAATAAAATAAAGTGTGCCGACTTTGATGATTATCTCAAAGTCAATGTCTTGTATAAATAAGAGTTGTGAAGTCATTTGAAAATCATCCTTGTGAAGATGAGAGTGTGGTAGAGAGGAGAAGAGCGAAAAGCAAAGTAGAAGTATTGAGCTTAAATGGAACTGACTCAAGTATCGTGAAGATGCTATTCTTCAGTTCAAGTATGTAATATTTATTATTCTATAGACATGGTGTCTCCTGTAGGCAATGGGCCTCTTGTGAGCAGTGTGCTCAGGTAGTGAGCCCTAATTGGTATGTGCCATTTTGTTCCCTTTATTCTTTTAACAGAGAATTCAATCTTGGGTTAGTCATCCTATAGTTTTTCCCTTAACCAAGTTTTTCACTTTAAAATCTTGGTGTCATATGTGTTAATGTGTTTCTACTCTTGAATTATTGTATTGTGTTTCCATGATTGATTTATTATTATGCTGCTAAATTACACAAAGGATTTAAGTGGTTAATAAAAGGAATGTTTTGGGACAACTGATTCACCCCCCCCCCCTCTCAGTTGTCTGTCTTGAAACCAACAAGCAATTGATGGAATATTATTATTCATGTTGAAATTTGCATTATCCATTTGATGATTGAGGTATGCAGATATATTAGAGATCTCAGTAATTGAAATTTCTAAATTTAATTTTAGAATCATCTAATGCATATTTGAAGAAGCAACCAAAGAGATTAATATGCAGCCAAGAGATATAAAACAAATGAAGTCTTAAAAAGAAATCCATTGTGAAAAAATTTTATGGATATTAAAAAATATGAAGGCGATGTGAAAAATTTGTATGGTGAAAGTTAAAAAGTTTTTAAGGGAGAAATTTACAAGTTATTTTGGAGAAAAGTTTTTAAAAAGGAGAGATAAGTAGTGGAATTTTTCTCAAAATATCTAAAGAATATTGAAGTTTTTGATGTGTAAATATGATGAGAATACAATTATGGGCCAAATATTGAAATAAAATTGTATGCATTGGAGTGATATGGAAAATTATCTTGGAGATATAAGGTTGATTAGTGTATGGGTCTATCATTGGTTCAAATTGACATTATCACTTTTTTAATCATGAATGCACATATGTCAAAGATCACTTATGTTTTCAGGGACATCTTTTCTATTCCTGATGAGGCCTCCAAAGACTCATCCAAGACATCAGTTGGTTAAAGTGTAATAGGGTCATATTAGAGCCAGGCGGCATTAGAGGATAGAGGATTTTCCATCATCTCAAGTCAACTTCTGACTTTGAGATGATGCTTTGCATGAGAAGTATTTTTGGTTGTTTTGCTTTTCTTTGTTGATGCTGATAGATTTGAAGAATGTATGTTTTGTGAAGATTTTGTTTTGGAGACAGGTTTGGGATTTGTTATTGAGCTCAATATGGATTGTTGTCCAGTGAGCTTCAAAGAGTATATGATCTTGAATTATACCCTTTCGCGGTCACTAGACAATGGCAGAGATCTGTCGTATCTCTTAGGGTTCATTGTTGAATAATTCAAGACTCTGTGATTTGAGAGCTTGGGAATAAAGAGCTCAAGAACATAGCTCGAAGCTAAGCCTTTCCGAGGGTAGACGAGACAGCATGATGGAGCCCCACTTGGATCAGGATTTGTTCTTTGGGAGAAGATCTTCTATAAAATATGTATTCATAATATGTAATCAGCTTTGTTGAGTATGTTAGCATTCGGGGGGGGTTCCCTGGTACTTTTGCAGGAACAATGTAATAAGGGGGGAATGTTGGCATAATAGTCATATAGTATTACATTGTTAGTTTATGCATATTAAATAAATGTTAGTTTATAAGTTAGGTTTTGGGAAGTTACTTTCTCGTAAGAAGTTATATACGGGAATAATAAGGCTTTAAAAAGCCATTGAATTGTATTGCAACATCATTTGAACACATTAATATACTATTCTATATTTCTATATTTATGTGCAATGATTTAATATATTTGTTTGCTCCATCATTTTCAATAGTTCTTTGTGTGCCCTCATTATCAACTAATCGCCTATTAGTATATTAGATCACTCATGAGGGTTCAGGTAAGTGGGTTGAGTTCACTCTTGATTCAATAGAGATTCATGAGTTGCATAGTGGTTTTATAGTTGCAATTGGGAGAGCAAATCATCAATGTCGACTAGATGTGTTTTCTCACTTTGGTTAGGTGATCCTCCTTCATCTATTTTTCTCACTCATTCAAATGATGTGAGTAGATTATGACATGAGCGGTTTAGCCATTTTAATTTCCGCTACTTGTAGCAGCTCAACCAATAGAGCATGGTCACAGAGTTGCCTTCAGTTTAGTTTTCAAGTGGTTTTTTCCAAGGTTGCATTCTTGGTAATCGTCCTAAAGAAAAATTTGACAAAGGTAAGGCATGGAGAGCATCACAGATACTAGAGTTATCTCACAATGATTTGGTTGGTCCATTTCCTTGTCCATCCTTCAGCAAGGCGAGATTTATTCTAAGAAGGATGTGAAGAGTGCTTTTCTTCATAGTGACCTTCAGTAGGAGATCTAAATGGAGCAGCCACATGGTTTTGTTCAAGATTCTTCACTTGTGTGCCACCTTCAGAAGTCTCTCTATGGCTTCAAATAGGCTCCTTGGGCCTGGTATGCCAAGATGGATTCCTTCCTTTTGACAGTTGGGTTCATTTGGTATCATTCTGATCCCAATGTCCACATTTTGTAGCAATACGATTCACTCTTATTTTTGGTTATGTATGTTGATGACTTGTTGATCACAGGGAGTTCTTCATCGACCATTGGGATAGTCAAAACTTCCCTTCATGATAGGTTTTTTATGACTGATTTGGGCTTGTTGCATTATTTTCTCAGGATTGAGATCTATCAATCTACTTCCAAGATCACCATTTTATATTTTCTCTCACAGTTTCATATGGTTGACTACAAGCCTACTCTAACTCCCTTTCTTTCTGGAGTCAAACTTGAGGCTTAGTGTTCTTCACTATTTGTTGATGGCACTTTGTACTGACATCTTGTTCAGAGTCTCATTTATTTGACTCATATGAGACTCGACATTTCATATGATGTAGGCATGGTTTCTCAACTCATGCAAGAACCCCATGAGCTACACTGGAAAGAAACCAAGCAAATCCTTCACTACATTCAGGGTACTCATGGTTTTTAGAATCACTACACAGTGAGCATTGATCTTGACTTAGTGGGCTACATATTCAGATTGGGAAAGTGATTCTCAAGATCTCAAGTCTACTTCAAGTTAGAGCTTCTCACTTGGTTCAGGTCCTGTTTGTTGGTCGAGTAAGAAGCAGTCTATTATTTCTCTATCTTCTACTGAGGCTAAGTATTGGGGGGTTGTAAATGCTGCCACTAAGGCCATCTGGCTACAAAATCTTCTCACTGAGTTTGTTATCCAGATTAGACGACCATCTGTCATATTTTGTGACAACTAGAATGCCATTCAGATCTCACAGAATCTGGTCCATCATCAATGGACCAAACACATTGGGGTCCACATGCACTACATGCGGGAGCTCATCCACGGCCACGTCATCGACCTTTTCTACTGTCTGACTTTCAAGCAGGTTGTTGATATCTTCACCAAACCCTTCACTGAGAGCAAGTTCCTTCATTTGTGATCTTTGCTAGGGGTGTGAGAGGCTTCATCTTCTAGGGGGCTTCATCCACTCACTCAAAGTCCTGACTCTCTCTACTCTAGGGGATCTCTTCTCTCTCTATTTGGGGGGTCTATTCTCTCTTTTTTGGGGGATTCTTCTCTTTGAGGGGGATTTTTATGTACATGGATACCTCATTAGGCTTGATTTGCCAGGACCCATCTTTTTACCCACCTAAGTTGCACTTAAGGGGGTGCTAATGTAGGTTTTTATTTCCTAGTTGGGATGTTTATTTTCCTATATTCCTAGGGTTTTCCTACACCTTTTATTAATCTTGCTTAGGTTCATAAAACATGTTTAATTTAGTGGGCTATGAGATATCACTATCCTACAAGGCAGCACCCATTAGCTATCTTGGGAAGATACTTTGCTATCTTTAGACCGATAGATGGTTGCTTCCTATTGGTTGGTGTTGCCACCTCCACCTCTCCCTTTTCTATATAAACATGCTACCTAGCTTGTATTTTATATTTTTTGCTTTTGCATCCTCATAATGCTACTTTTCTTCTGTAGCATTTGCATTACTCTCGTGGAGACTAACTATGTGTTGTTATTTTGATCTTGTATCATTTTCTTTCATAGTTTAATATCTATTCATTTGCACTAGTTTTCTGCACTATTCATCTTTTCAGATTTTAACAAAACCTAGATGCTAATTTTGAGATAGTCATCATTATTCAGTACATAAAATTCAGAGGCAATACCGATTCAATTCAATATAATGTCAATGATATTAGTCCCTTATCAACTTTAGAGCTAAGTACCCTAATCCTCACATTTAATTATCACATTTATTATAGTTCATTTATTAACTTAACTAAATTTTATCTAAATTAATTTGCAATAACTATACTTAATTAGATTATAAATGGATTATAAATTTATGTAAAAGGGGTTTTATTCCTCCCTTTAGTAATTTATTTTGACCAAAAAAAATGATCTCCAATGAGATCTATAATCTTATAGGTTTTTGGAATCTACTTCATATATAATTTAATTTCTTCAGAACTAAGGCATGCCATCAATGATGTACTTTGACAATGATTGGGTTGTAAGCCATCATTTCTTATTTTGTAACTCAATGCTTTCTTGTTGAAGTTCTCTATCCAACAAAAACACTTTACGAGCTCTTCAAACTCTTCAAGAGCTCCTCTCCTCACATGTGAACATAGTGAGCATGTATATAGTATTAATCTTTCAGTGACAACACATATGATGAGCATTCAACATAAAATGAAATATGACAATAAACATCACACATATAAGAAATTCACAAATAGAGAAATTCTCCAATTAAAACAATTAGGATACATAATACGGCAAGATTGAAGATAATTTTTTAATGTAAATTCCTATATAGATAGTTTATTGTCGAATTAGCCAAATCTATTCATCCCAACAACAATGGCATTCACAAAATTACAACCGGTAAGAAATTACAATCAAAAGGTGTAGTTTGCATCCCTTTTCTATTGACTAGTATTATTAATTGTTGATCTCAAAGTCCATGTATTAGCACAAACTGATTTTTAAGAACAATAGGTTGAGGTCATGATTGTTTACAACTTAGATTTTAAGTGTGCCCTCCCCATGTTTTAATCCTCTCTAAAGCTTGAGAAGCCTCTACCAACAAGTTACTATGTTATTCATTAACATATTCAAGTTTTCCTCAATTTCAAATATGGAACAAATTTTTTTGTTGTTGTAGTAAAATCTAAATAGAAAAAGTTAATACTTAAAAATTGATGGCATAGGAGTAGTGCTTACTTCTTTGTTCCATTTGGTCTTAAATGTAATAATGCATAGAATAATTGTTTGCAGGGTAGTTCCACAAATCATACCAGCCCAAATTCCCTGCACTTCCAAAAATATACCTTATAAATTTAACACTTGAATAAAAAAAGAATACAACAAGAGATTTAAGTATGATATAAAACAATAATACCTTCACTCCAATATTAAAATAGTAGCCCAACAAGCAACCAAGGGGAACTCCAAAAATGTAATAACATGCTAATTTAATATATGCCACTATAGCCTGCCAGCCTGCTCCCACAGGTACACCTATAAGAATCATTTTAAAATCTTGGTATACTCTTTTATTTATTCAATAAAAATAAACTCAATCAGTAATGAGTGTAGGTCTTCCTCACCTCCCAAAACAAGTTGTATGCCATTTAAAAGCATGGTAAAAGCCAGTAGAGTTGCAAGCTTTGAAACGGCTTTTCTCACTTCTTCACTATTAGTAAATGGCAAAGCAAATACATTCCTAGTAATGAAGATCACAACCATTAGAATGACTCCTATTATAAACATTGTTCCAAGAACAATAAACGTTGCAAATTTCGCATCTCTTGGATGCCCGGCTCCCAATTCATTTGAAACTCTTACACTAAAAATCATCAAACAAATTTCTTTAAAATTTATTGAATTTCTTTACTTTGTAGTGTATAGAACATATTATGTTGGATGGATAAATTTATATTAAATATATGTGGAGAAGATGAGAGTATACCTGATGGCAATATTGAATCCCAAAGATATCATCATCTCCCACCCCATTAGATTCATACTACATTATGGGTGAGGTTTTGTCAATTAAATAAAACAATCAGAAAATATAAATAATAAAGGTTTGAGGAAAATAGCATGTCTATACGTACCATATAGAGATAGCATCTATTGAGACTCTTGGATTATTAAGGTAGCCGGCCAAAAGTATTAGAATGTAGAGATACCAAAGTTCCAAACTATGGTAAATATCAAATAAATGTGAAAACTCAATCACAAATTCAATTAGAAATCAAATATTTAACATTATCTAAAATATATCAGTTTGAAATCTAAAATATCATTAAAATTTACTCAGAGAAAAAACCAAAATATATATTTTTAAATAATTTATTTTATACTTTATTTATTACACAAATTGAAATGTGTTAACATTCTCAGCAACCCATAGCATGAAAAAGTGTGGCCAATATATTTATAAAGAAAAAATGAAGACATTAGAAACTATAGACTTTTACTCTCTAAATTAGGTATTTAGACATTGAAGTTACCACAGCATTACACCCGATGCCAATGAAAGGCGCAGGAAAGCCCCCAGGTTGTGGAAAGCAGCCCACGAGAAACCTCCCCACGTCTCCTTGCAGCTGCCATGGACGAGAATATTAAATAATTATATAATTGTTTAAAAAAATATATATTATCTACACCCACACCAAGAACATATGATCTCAACTGGAGATGATTTTTATTTTGTTTTTTTAGACTGAGGAATTGTTATTTATTGAATGGTAGGTTGAAAGGCTTGCTGTTATTCATTGAATGGTGGGTTGAAATGCTTGCTGTTATTCACTGCTCTTGTCGGAGGAGTCACAGGCAATCTCCAATCTACTTTTGACCACATGTCCTTCTGGGTCAGCTACAAGATCTCAATATTAGACATGATTTTTATTTATTTATTTCTTACTGACATATTTATTGTGGCATTTCATGCAAATGAATGCAAGAAACAGAGCACCAACACAGGAAATATCTCAACAGCAAAACCATCCGTGCGAAATGGAGAAAGAAAGGTACATATACACAAATCCTAAATAGAAGAAATGATATACACATGGAGTATATACAATTTGTTAGATCAGAGTTTCGGGTACGTAGCAGGAGTGTCGTGGAGCGAAGAAGAGAGCAGAGTATTTCTGATGGGCCTGCACGCCGTGGGGAAGGGAGAAAGGAGGGCCATCTCAAAGAATTTCGTGACCAGGAGAACCCGACTCCCATCCCCCGATGCCAATGAAAGGCGCATTTGGTTCTATGCGTGTAAGTTTGTGTTTTGTCTTTATTATTAACCTTTTGGGAATTATGTATATGACACTCTTTCATCTTTATGTATTTGTGATTTCAGTTGTTATTGATTTGTTGTAATAGGGTTTTATGGTTGTTTGGTTGACGTGTCTATGAGTTTTTAGATTGTTTCTTTTTCTTTTATTTTGTCATTTCCATCAATTTTTCTAGCTTTTCTTTATTTGCTTTTTTTTTTTTTATGTTCATAGTGCTCTTGTGTTTGGTGGTGTGATTGTTCGGAGTTTGTTTATAGTTAGATATGTTTTATTTTATTTTTATTTTTTTTCCATTCTTACTTTTCTTTCAACCCTCATATGGTTTGAGGTTTTTTTTGTCTTGTTTGTTTTTTTAATTTTTATGTTTTTTTTTTAATTGTAGCACGCCTTGCTCTCCGAGGAACCTCCTATCCCTCTTCTTTTTATTCTAACTTAGTCTGCAACTCACTATTCTCTCCTACAACTCTCTTCATTCTGATGATGAATCACAGAGTGTAATTTGAAATGTTATTACAAAAATCTCACACAGTTGAATCCAGAAACTCTATTGCTTAACTAATATATTTATATCTAAATATATATATTTAAAGTAGGCTGAGTGATATCTCTTTTCCATAGTTTATTTGATTTTCTCACTTTTTATTTTTAGTTTTTCAATTTATTTTGGTTTGATATTTTTGGTGATTTAAAAAGAAATTGATAATAAGAAAATCACAAAAACTATGGAACCAAAAAAGAAATTGGAAAAAATAAAAAATAAAAAATAAAAACAAAAAAAGAAATTGAAAATAAGAAAATCACAAAATCTATGGAACCAAAAAGGAAATTGGAAAATATAAAAAATAAAAACCCAAAAATAAATTAGAAAAAATAAAAAATAAAAAAGAAATTGGAAAAAATAAAAAAGAAATTGAAAATAAGAAAATCACAAGAAATTGGAAAAAAAATTTAAAAATAAAAACTAAAAAAAAATGGAAAAAAAAAAAAAGAAAAACCAAAAAAAAATTGAAAATAAGAAAATCACAAAAACTATAGAACCAAAAAATAAATTGGAGAAAATAAAAAATAAAAACCAAATTTTAATTTTTTTGTTTTGTTTTTAGATTGGAATCTTTTTTTTTTTAATTTTTAGATTGAAATCTTATAAAATTACATGGAATCAGAATCTTTGAGCTCTTCAACTCCACCCCTGTTGTAAATGTAGGAATGCCTTGGCATAAATATAGGGTATTTAAAATATATTTTAAAAAAAATTAATATACAAATGTAAATTTTGGATGAGTTAGTGAGATTAGTAATCCGTAATTATTTTTTAAGTAATTTCTTTAAAGTTGTTACTAAATTTGAATTTAATTAATTAGCGAGGTGGGAATGAGAGCACTCATTTTTTCTGTGTAAATTTTTTAAAAAAATTAAAATACCAAAAAGGAAATAAAAAGTAAAACTTAAGAAAATCAAAGAAAAAAAAAACAAAAAAGAAATTAAAAATGGTTGAAGGAGAAAACTAAATCACAAAAACTATGGAACCAAAAAAGAAATTGGAAAAAATAAATAACAAAAAATATAAAAAAAGAAATTGGAAAAATTAAAAAATAAAAACAAAAAAAATTGCAAACCAAAAAAGTGAGAAAATCAAAGAAACTATGGAAAAAAGATATCCTTGGCGTACTTTTAGATATATATTTTTAAATATAAATATACTAGTTTATTTATTATGCCAAGAGGCATTCTACAGTCACATCCAGGTGGAGATGAGAGCACTCATTTTTTCTGTGTAAATATATAGAAAAAAAATTAAAATAAAAACCATAAAAGAAACTAGATAAAATAAAAAATAAAAACCATGAATGATAGAAAGGTGCAGCAAAACAAATGGAACCAAAAAAAAGAAAATCAAAAGAAAAAAGAAAAAAGAAAAAAGAAAAAAAAGAAATTGGAAAAAATTAAAATTAAAATTAAAAAAATGCAAAAAAGTTGGAGAAAATAAAAAAGTATGGAAAATGCAAAAAAACAAAGCAAACCTCTAGAAGATATCTCTTGGCATACTATAAATATATTTTTCAAATATAAATGTACTAGTTTTATTGATAATTTTTATAAGTTTCATAATTAAATAATAATCATACTGCTTTATTTTATGGATTTGATTAATTGTTTTTCTTTTGTTTAATTTCATTAAATTGATAACTGAAATTTTTTACACTAATCATTTAGTTATTTGAGTAAATGGTATTAATTGAATTTTGCAAACATTATGGAATAAATAAAGTTAGTAGTTAAACACAAAGTATAAGAAGACAATTTATTATATTAAAATTGTTTTATTAGAATTATGAATAGAATTAGGGTTAGAATTATGAATAGAATTAAGGATAAGTAGATCTAGGGGTAGAATTAGGGTTAGGTAGAATTAGGGTAGGGTTAGAATTACTATCAAGATTAACGTTAGGGTTGGGGTTATAGTTACAATCTTAGCTTAAATTAGAGGTTAGGGCTACAATTAGGGTTAGGGTTAGGGTTCAAGTTCAATATAGGATTAGGGTTACAAATAAGGTTAGTGTTAGGCTTTAGGATAGAATTAGGCTTAGGGTTAGAATTATGGTTATCGTTAGGGTTAGAATTATAGTTAGAATTAGAGTTGGGGTTAGCATTACTATGAGGATTAAGGTTAGGGTTAGGATATGGTTAGAATTAGGGTTAGGGTTAGGGTTAGAATTAGAGCTAAGGTTAGCATTACCGTCAAGAATAAAGTTAGGGTCATCATTACAATTTAGATACAAGTTAGGGCTATAATTAGGGTTAGGGTTAGGGTTTAGGTTAGAATTAGGGTTCAATCTATGAATAGAATTAAGATTATCAATACAATTATAGTTAGAGATATAATTAGGGTTTGGGTTAGAATTAGGGTTAAGTAGATCAAGGGGTAGAAATAGGGTTATTGTTAGGGTTAGAATTATGATTAGAACTAAGGTTTTAACCTTGACCTTAACTATATTTGTAAACAAAACCCTATTCTAATCTAACCTTTGTTCTAACCTTAATCCGAATCCTAATTGTAATCATAACCCTCTCTAACCCTTATATATATATAACAGTGTACAACATAGTGAAACATTAAAATAATAATAATACATATCTGGGAAAAAAATGTATATTTATTCTTATAATCTAAAAATACAAGTCTCCAGAATGGATGTTCCTTGTAATTACTAGGTTTGAACCTCCTCTTCTAAAAATCTAGATCTCCATAAATCTAGACTCCATACCATTGAAATATATATAATTAATTTGTTTATCCCTCTAAGTTGTTTATTCTCTATTAAGACCAACGTAAAATAAAAATATTCAAAAAATCAAATACTCAAAAGAATTGAGTATAACTCTAATTTATAATAATTAGTGTTAAGTTTAGGGTTAAGGTTAGGGTTGGGGTTAGAATTAGGGTTAGTATTGGCCTAAATGCTAGGGTTAGGTTTAGGGTTGGGTTACAATTATGTTTTGGTTAGAATCAAGGTTAGAATTATACTTAAAATTATGGTTAGTATTAGGGATACAATTAAGGTTAGGGTTACAATTACATTTAGGGATAATGTTAGTTTATGGTTACAAATATAATTAACAAAAAATAGGGCTAATTAGGGTTAAGGATAAAATTAAGATTATCAATACAATTACGATTATAAATAGAATTAGGGTTTGGTTAGAATTAGAGTTAAGTAGATCTAGGGTAGAGGGTTAGAAATAAGATTAGGGTTAAAGGGTTAAGGTTTAGATCAGTGTTAGAATTAAATTTATGGTTAGAATCAAGCTTATGTTGAGGGTAAGAATTATGAATAGAATTAGGGTTAGAATTATGAATAGAATTAAGGATAAGTAGATCTAGGGGTAGAATTAGGGTTAGGTAGAACTAGGGTTAGGGTTAGAATTACTATCAAGATTAACGTTAGGCTTAGGGTCATAGTTACAATTTTAGTTTAAATTAAAGGTTAGGGCTACAATTAGGGTTAGGGCTAGGGTTAGGGTTCAAGTTCAATTTAGAATTAGGGTTACAAATAAGGTTACTGTTAAGCTTGGCGTTAGAATTAAGCTTAGGTTAGAATTATGGTTAGAATTAGGGTTATCATTAGGGTTAGAATTATAGTTAGAATTAGAGTTAGGGTTAGTATTACTATCAGGATTAGGGTTAGGGTTAAGATATGGTTAGAATTAGGGTTAGGGATACGGTTTAGGTTAGAATTAGGGTTAGGGTGAGAACTAGAGCTAAGGTTAGCATTATTTTCAGGATTAAGGTTAGGGTAATCATTATAGTTTGGATTGTATTACAAGTTAGGGCTAGGGTTAGGGTTTAGGTTAGAATTAGCATTCAATCTATGATTAGAATTAAGATTATCAATACAATTACGGGTAGAGATAGAATTAGGGTTAAGTAGATCTAGGGGTAGAAATAGGGTTAGGGGTACAATTAGGGTTAGGGTTAGAATTATGGTTATTGTTAGGGTTAGAATTTTGATTAGAATTAGGGTTTTAACCTTGACCTTAACTCTATTCATAAACAAAAGCCTAATTCTAATCTAACCTTGGTTCTAACCCTAACCCAAATCCTAATTGTAATCATAACCCTAAATCTAACCCTAACCCTAATTCTAATTCTAACCATAATCAGATGATTACACTTAGCATTGATTTATAAGCCTAACCCTATATCTAACCCTATTTATAATCCTTATCCTAAAGCAATCCCTAAACAAAACCATAATTTTAAATCTAACCTTCATTAGAACCTTAAAAAATAATATAATTAGGGTTAAGACGTTTACGGTTAAGCTTAGTTTAGTATAAAATATGCTGAGAGATATATTATAATATATAATTATAATTATTATATATAATTTGAATTATTATATAATATATTATAATAATATATCTAACCTATGTTATAATATTATATTATATAATAATAATTCTTACTAAGATATATAATATAGTTAGAATTATGCTTGCGGCTCTGGATGCTACTAGCATACCTATATTTAAAAAATATATCTAAAGTACGCCGAGAGATATCCTTTTCAAGGCACCTATTTTTTTAATCAATTTACTACACGTAGGTGGAAATAGGCACCTCGAGAAGGATATCTCTTGGCGTACTTTAGATATATTTTTTAAATATAGGTATGCTAGTCCTAGTTCAATCCCACACACATGGGATAGAGAGGAACCAATTCAAGCCTAAGGCATATTTTGTGCCTCAATAGATTTATTCACCATCATCATTCCTAAAGTTAAGTGCCATTTAATTTCCTAGCTTAGCATTTATTGTTCAATTATCACTCCCCCAATTAATCTAGATTAATTTATGTTAACTTGTATGTATTTTTAATTAACTTGGATTAAGTTTAGGGAAAGGTTATTTTCCTTTACAAATATTAATATTTATTAAGTTGTATGGTAAATATAATAATTAATTTATGTTTTTATTAATTATTGATTATAATAATTATAATATAATATATGATTGTTAAAGGTAATGTTGATTTACATGTTTTGACACATCAACATATTGAAAGAAAAATCACTCCCCTACTTGAAGGTGTTAGCCTCAAGAGTCTTGTATCTGCATTTGTGGGTTAAAAAGATACTTAAATAACTTAGTAGATAATCAATTTAATTGTCTTTTTTAAAGGAATCTAGTAGAATCTTAATGGTGAATTGATAATCATTTTCTATTTAGGTCTTATGACTTGTTTACAAGCTACCCAGTTGTACATGTAATCTTAAAGAATAGATATTACAAGTATTAAAACAAGCCTCACATATAAAGAAAAACATGCATTTTAACAAAATTCCATTCATTAATTGTTGTGTAACACGAAGTTTCAGGTTGATAACTTGTTGGTTAACAGATTTTTCATTGTTTTTACTGGCTTAAAAAGAAAGCTTGACTTGCCCAATGGGCAATGACAACTAGACCAATAGTAGAAGTTGTTATCGGTTAACAACTTTCCTCTACTTTTGAAAATGGGTAGCTCCCTTGTATGATTTAATTTTGGAGTTTTTGAGATATAAAGATAAAGAAAAGAATAAATTTCAATAAACCTTCAGTAGTAGACATAAGAAAATTGACTCAGGTTTCAAAATGTGTGGAAAATTAGTTATAACTAACTTCACCATTAATGAAAGAGAACACTTCTTGAAATATTTATAATGAATCTTGCAAAACATCTCGACATGCAATAATAAAGAAAGGAATAACTGTCATAAATCTTTAACATATGTTAAAAATAGTTGTATGACAATGGTAAAAAATACAAGAATCTTTCAATACTATGCATTTCATACAATTTATATAACAAAGATGAGATGATTTCACAACAAGATCAAGGGATTACGCAGAACGGTTTTCATTCAACATATGAAGAATAAACCACACATAGAAAATATTGGAACACCACGTTTTAAAATATTTTTTATTTTCCTTGTAGAGTTGTACAACTTAAAACTCTTTCACTCCAAAATGTGAGAGCCAAAAAAGTCCTCTACAATACAACTTAGCCTCATATATATAGGCTTTCCCTCCATAATTGATTGGTAACTAACTCTTATTTATAACTCTGATAATAAAATTAAAAAGAGTTTCTTTTCTATTGAAAATGAGTTTATATTAAGTCATAAAATGACTTAATTTAGATTTGAGATATAAACTTTAACAACTGAATAAAAATAAGTCTTCAATTCTACTATTCTAGGGCATTTTCCTTTGCAACTTATGAATTTTCTAAGGATGATGATAAACCTTTATAAATCCTAAATTGTTTCACCATAGGTGCCATTGTCTTTGATCTTGGGACATTTGTATTAGCCAGACAGAACTTCTAATTCATCATGTTGTCTTCTATTTCTTGTATTCTAGTGGGAAATGCTGATAAATCTTTTTTACAATTGCTAGTTATGACTAACATGGAGGCTAATTTCTTCATCGTATTAACATCAACAATTTCCTTATTAAATAATTTCTTTCGAAATTAAATTCTTGAAGCTTTGCTTGATAGTTTGAGCATCTTCAACGTCTGAACCGCCTTCTTTTAGAATATCTACTTCCATGGCTAGACAACTTGCAACAACTTTAGACTTGATTTGTTTAGCATGTTTTATTAGCTTCTTCAGTTCAAAAATGACCTATTTAATAATTATCATTTTCCATTCTATACCTTTTAACTAGGATGTTGGGTTATATTCATCTGGCTTTATTATAATCTTTTCAAAAATTAACTTTTGAATATCATATTTAGCCATTTCCTCAAGACCCTGAGCTACTAGTAACCATATGGTATCTTCTCTCTTAACTGCAGAGAGTTCACTAGTAGAAATATGACAAATAAATGATCAAGTGACTAAAACTTTTAGTCACGTGACCAAACTTTTAGTCACGTGACTAAAACTTTTTGCAACACAACTATAAATGACTAATTTGGTCATCGGGCAAAAAACACAACTAAATAATTGGTCAAACAAATGAAAATGACTAAATAAATGACTATTACTCCTCCATTATATTAATAAATAAATAACATAATATAATATTTATATTATATATTATATAATAATATAATATTATATAATAATATAATATTATATTATATATAAATATATTATAATATTATATTACTATATAATATAATATATATTATATATAATATATATTATATTATATATAATATAATATTATATTATATAATTATTATTTTATAATATAAAATAATATTTATATTATATAATAATATAATATAATATTATATTATATTATATTATATTATAAAATATTATATAATATTATAATATTATATCATAGTATATTTAATATTATATAATAATATATTTAATTACCCTAACCTATCATATGGGCACCAAAATTTATAGTAATTTAAGCCCTGATTAAACTTGAAATGGCGTCATTGATTTTTCTTTTGAAAATATGCTTGGTGCCAATGTACAGGGAATATCAAAGGTGTCCTTTGTTGTTGCCACTCAGTAAAGGTTAGTGAAAATGGCTCCTGCTCCCACTGATAAAATGGAGTTTGGGTATATGGTTTGTGTTAAAGAATGTCTCTACATTTAGATGGGAGGAACCCTAATATGCAACAGTGCATCAATAATCTGATTTCAAGGTGAGATTTTACAGAGCAATGACTTGGATGTCTGCATCTCCTATTCAGGAAGTTTCTTTTGAGAAGGCCGCACTCGAAGGCTTACACAGGTACCCACCTTCTCTTCTTTATGTGCACTATGCAACAAACCTGTAAAAGCTTAAATTAAGCACTTGGACGGTTTGTGCTCAAATGTGGTTTTTATCCCACGGGATGATTTTTTATTTTCTTTTTGATATGGCCTCTGACACTTTAAAATTGGATTTTGTTTGTTGGGTATTTAATGATTTTGATTTTGGTTAGTGAAAATGGCTCCTACTCTAGCCCACACTGGTAATGGCTATGTGGAAGTACCTCTTCCTCCATCCAAGGATGCTAAGAAAATCAAAGATGAGAAGAAGGAAGAAGACCTGGTATTTATTTGCCTAGCTTTTATACTAATTAATTAACTTAGAACTAGTGTTAGGGTTTTGATTCATTTTCCTCTTATGCTCTTTCTGTGGAAATAGTCGGAGGAAGATTTAGCTTTGAAACATCAGTTAGAATTATATGTCAAAAGAGTTTAGGATTCAGATCTGGGACTGCAAAAGATGGCTCTCAAGAGCATGAGGTACGGTACTCTATTGTTTTGCCATTTTTATTTTTTTGACCATTCTCGAAACTTAATCACATTTTGAGACTATCATTTTTTTTCTTTTTCTTTCTTTCAATATGGCAAAGGGTATGCTTCCCCTTGAAAAAATAAAAAGCATGAATGTTATCTATCTCCTACACAAAAAGCATGTACCATTTTATGCCCTTCAATCCAACTGCATCCGAAGATTTTTTTAATTCCTCTATCTTTCATCCATCTCCTTACCTCACCACACCTGGCCACTTCAGGATAGATGTTTGAGAGAAGAACATAAGTTGTGTAGCATTTTTAGGATCCAAATCAAAAAGTAGTGTTGTTGTAAATACTCCTAAGCCTATATTCATATGTGATCTATAAGTACCATGAAAACATATCCATACAACCAGCACAGATTTAACAGGTATCTCAATGATAAAGTTTAGGGTGTCTTTAAGATAGCCAGCACGGGCAAGGAGGTCAACCATGCACACATAATGATCAAATGTAGGTGTAATGCAATAAGGGTTACAAATGTGATTGAAGTATGTACAGCTCTCATCCACTAAACCTGCATGGCTACATGCACCTAGAATACAAGCAAATCTTACAATGTTAGGATATGTTCCAGAGTGCTTAATTAATTCAAAGATTTTGAGAGTGTCCTTGGAAAATCCATTTTGTGCATATCCTGCAATCATTGCATTCCATGAGATGACATCTCTTTGAGGAATTTTGTCAAACAGTTCACGTTTTTTTGTCTATGATTCCATATTTTGCATACATTTCTATGAGATCTTTTCAAACTATAATATCTCACAAGAATCCCCCTACCATTATTCTTTGAAGGATGTCCATACCCTTTTCCAAGGCTCCCATTTGGGCACAGGCAAGGAGGATGCTGGCAAAGGTTGCGGAATTTGGATTTACAGTTGTCAATTGCATTTGCTTGAAGGTTTCTAAAGCATGTTCAACAAATCCATTTTGTGCAATCCTACAATCATTGCATTCCATGAGATGACATCTCTTTGAGGCATTCTATCGAACAGTTTGTGTGCCTTGTCTGTGCTTCCACATTTTTCATATATGTCTATCAGAGCATTTCCAACTATAATATCTGACAAAAATCTACCTTCTATTATGCCTTGATGGATGTCCATACCCTGTTCCAAAGCTTACCATTTTGATACAGGCAAAGAGGATGCTGGCAAAGGTTATGGAATCTGGCTTTACACTTGCCAATTTGATTTGCATGAAAGTTTCTAAAGCCTTTTCAACACATCCATTTTGTGCATATCATGCAATCATTGCAGTCTATTAGACCACATTTCTTTCATGGATTTTGTCAAACAGTTCACATGCCTTGTCTATTCTTCCACATACATCTCTCTCTATGTATATGTATATTCAATTGCATTTTCTTGAAAGTTTTTAATACCTTAACATGTCTAACAGGGCAGTTGCAACTACAACATCTGACAAAATTCCTCTATCCTTTATGTTTTGATGGATGTCCATACCCTATTCCAAAGCTCCCATTTTGACACAAGCAGGGGGGATGCTAGCCAAGGTTGTGGAGTTTGGCTTTACACCAGCCAATTGGATTTGATTTAAAATTTCTAAAGCCTTTTCAACAAATCCATTTTAATAAAAGAGGGTGAGTCCTTGCTTTATATAAAAATGTGTCGGATTATGTGGATCTATCTCCCTTTGCAAAGAACATATGGTGTTGACTGGTGATCTTACAAGGATCTGTATGCTGGATAATTGGAACAATACATAATTAACAATTATACATTGCTGGAATAATTGTTTTCCTAAGCATCATTTTTACTTATTATGTGTTTTGTGTAAGAAAACATTGTTAACATTTGTGAAATGGAACACATCTTGTCTAATTTGTGACTTTTTGATTGTATTGGTCTAGGTTAATGAGGAAGCAAGTGATAAAGTGCTAGAGGTGGAACAGAAATATAATGAGATACGGTGGCCATATTATGCCAAACGCAATGAAGTCATTCAGACAATCCCTAATTTTTGGCTAACTACAGTATGTTTTTATTTTTTCATTAGCTAAGTTTGTTCCGGAATTGTGCAATTCATTGTTACATATATCAAAAGGAATAGTTGATACAACCTTAATGGAACTTGTTTTGTTGCTAACTTCTTTTATTTACAATTTTTTAGTCATCTTGCTTTAGGTGACCTTCTGACTGAAGAAGACCAAAAGGTTGTGTTTTATGATCTTTTTGAAATCGTTTCACTATTTCATTTATATTATATTATGTGGGATTTCCTTGTTTTTTTAGACTGAATCTCTAACAAATATATGACACTATAAAAAGTCTTCAAGATCATTACCTTGTTATATAGATTTAGTCATTGCATGACGAGGCTTTTTGTGTTATCACAAAACCTGTAGGGGTACACATTGGTTTGGGTTATTACCCTAACCTACATACCACTATATAATTCTCTTCATGACTGTTTAGGCTATGCATACTTGAAATCTATTTCCCAATCTATAAATTGCATCATAGAGTATTCAGTAACTTATTCAATGCCTTTCTCAACTGTATAATGTAGTGAAACTACTCACTATCCTTATTGACATGCTTGGACAAGAATGGAGTCTCCAACAAAGGCTCAAACTATCTTCAATCTATAAGAATATGAACTTATACATAGACTTTCTGCCCTCTATTTGAAATGCTTACTATTCTAGGCCCTTTTAAACTATCCAAATTCTTTAATGCAGAATACAGACCTTGTAAAAGATTTGATAGGTTTTGACAAATGTTACTATACAAATTCCTTTCTTTTCTTTGAAATCTACTCATAAATCTACTTCTATTTAAACTTATGTTTACACCTACCAATTGCATTTGCTTGAAAGTTTCTAAGGCCTTTTCAACAAATCCATTTTGTGCAATCCTGCAATCATTGCATTCCATGAGATGACATCTCTTTGAGGCATTTTGTCAAACAATTTGTGTGCCTTGTCTGTGCTTCCACATTTTTCATATATGTCTATGAGAGCATTTCCAACTATAATATCTAACAAAAATCTACCTTCTATTATCCCATTCTCCAAGTCATCAAGCTTTAAAGGTGAGACATGTGTAGGTTTCTTGAAAATAGTTAAATGTCATGACACCATTGTTGTATCATACAATAGGACTTTAACAAATAACCCATCAGTATATACAGGTAGTGATGCACATTGCTTACTATACATCTGATTTTATGAAGTCAATAGCATGGAGTATATCTCCAAACACTTTGAAAAACAATTTCTAGGAACTGGAAATAAAACCCTGTCACTTCATATCTGACATTGTACACCTTAAAAACATAAGGTTTTACAAAATACTTTAGATCTGACATTGTACACCTTAAAAACATAAGGTTTTCACAGTTGAAACCACTAAGTAGAAAATTTTTGAAGGAAATTGTGTAGAAGATTTTGTATCAACATTTTAGATTACACTCATAATTTTCTCTCCATACAAAATCTTCTACATAGTTTTTGCCAAAAGCTTTCTGCTGACTGTACACTTCATTATAATCCAGGCTAATGTTTACAGATTACTTTACGTAGCTTTGCCAATAACCTCCTCTCACCAAGAATCTCTGCAAGAACACTATCCATTTTTGAAATGATGAAACCTGTTTGCATCTCTCACAACAATTTCTCTTGCAACAACCTTGGAGATAAACTTGGTTGCAGTATGGCAGTCATCACATATTCAAAGGTTCTTCACAACTCGAATAGTTGTTCTAGGCGTTGTGTTTAACAATCCAAATGCAATTGCCAACTTCTCACTATCGTGGCAGAGAAGTAATTCTTTTTCTTCCTCTTCTAAGTCATTCAGTACTATTCTTATATCTAGAGAATACCCTGCTGCCTTCATCTCCATAGACAATTCCTCCAACTTTGCAAGGATCTCCTGTGTCTGTGAGTGTAGTCTGTCTCCTACACAAAAAGCATGTACTATTTTATGACCTTGAATCCAACCACACCCAGGGATCTTTTTAATTCCTCTATCTTTCATCATCTCCTTACCATTTGAACCTCGCCCCAGTTGCCCACTTCTGCATATATGTTTGAGAGAAGAACATAAGTTGTAGCATTTTTAGGATCTAAATCAAAAAGCAACATTGTTGTAAATACTCCTAAGCCCATATTCATATGTTCAATTTGCAGACACCAAGAAAACACATCCACACAACCACCACAAGTTTAACTGGCATCTTAATGATAAAGTTTAGGTTGCCCTCAAGATAGCCAGCACGGGAAAGAAGGTCAACCATGCATACATAATGATCAACTATAGGAGTAATGCAATAAGGGTTACTCATGTGATTAAAGTATGTACAACCCTCATCCACAAAACCTGAATAGCTACATGCACATAGAACACAAGCAAAGCTTACAATGTTAGGATATAATCCAGAGTGCTTCATTAATTCAAGTGCTCCTTCATTTCCTCATCAACATCATGCAACATGACATTTGTGTCAGGCACATATCCTAAATCCTCCATCTACCCAGCTAAGCTTTGTAAAGTTGCATATATTTCCTCAAATTGGGGATGTGATTTGTCTCTTGTAAGGAATGAATGAATGTTGTTTTTAACTTCAATCACGCTGCACCCTGGTGTCTTTTTCAACCCACTATCTTTCATCAGTGACCTTACCCTCTCCACATTCTCCCATTTTCTAGATGCAGCATAGATGTTTGACAGTAGTACATAGTATCCAGGATCTTCAGGGTTCAAGTCCAGTAGGTGTCCAACCGCATGTTCTCCAAGCGCAATATTTGAGTGAATTTTGTAGGCAGTAAGCAAGGCTCCCCAAATTGAAGAATCAAGTTCCAATGGCATATTTTTTATGTAGTCTAGTGTTTCATCCAAATGACCAGCATAGCCAAGAAGGTCAACCATGCATGCATAATGTTTCACCATGGGTGTAATGCAATAATTTCTCGTTGCATAGAATGAAAACAGTGCCAGCCCTCTTCTACCAGACCTGCATGACTGCGAGCAGACAAAACATAAATGAAGGTGGCATGGTTTGGTTTTAGACCAAGCTGCTTCATTTGAGCAAAAAGAGCAAGGGCACTGTGGCCTTGCCCATGCATTCCATACCCTACAAACAATGCACTCCACACCACAACATTTTTTTTGCACATTTTTTGGAAAACTTGGTGGGCAATGTCTATACTACCACATTTGGCATACATATCTATAAGGGCTGCTCCAACAAATACATCTATTACTTTTAATTATGTACTTATGAATCCACTTGCCTTTTTGCAAAGCTCCTAAATGAAGATTTTGAGAGCATCCTTGCAAAATCTATTTTGTGCATATCCTGCAATCATGGCATTCCATGAGACCACATTTCTTTGAGGCATTTTGTCAAATAGGTCACGTGCCTTGTCTATACTTCCACATTTTGCATACATGTCTACGAAAGCATTTCCAACTATAATTTCTGACAAAAATCCCCCTTCCATTATGCTTTGATGGATGCCCATACCACCCACAATTGGAAATCACAAATCAAATAAGATAAATTAATCTGGAAAAATCTATAGTCAATGTCTTTGGCAGGGCAAGCTTTTACATTCTAAAACCACCCTTCCCACAATCATTAAACCTTCTTTTAATAGCATAATTCAAGAAATTTCTCCAGAGTCTTGAAATTGTTGAGAAACCTAAACAACTAAATGATGAATTTGTTGATGTGAATCGTCTCACCTGTCAATACGATTTCTGAGCTTTTGCAGAAACTTTTCATTGTCATCCTCTGCAACTCTGAAGAGACATTCAATAAATATATGTCTTTCAATGAAGCTAAGCTTACGAACATCCACTTCCTTATGAAGTGTTAAATCATCTTCCTGAGTAACACTCTGCATGATAGCAGTTCTGAGCCTATCATAAGTCGGTAGCTTCTCAAGGGCTACCCATCGAAGAGCTTCTTCGTCATCATTAATTCTCTGTCTTTGTGATTGAGTGCTTCTATGCCTCACAAACACATCTTCCATTTTGGCATAGGTAGGGAGGATGCTGACAAAGGTTGTGGAATTTGGCTTTAGACCTACCAATTGCATTTTCTTGAAAGTTTCTAAAGCCTTTTCAAAAAATCCATTTTGTGCATATCCCGCAATCATTGCATTCCATGAGATGACATCTCTTTGAGGCATTCTACCAAATAGTTCACATGCCTTGTCAATGCTTCCACATTTGCATCAAGCGCTCTCCCGCAGGCACTTCAAGTCATGCTTGCGGTGATGTGGGCTTCCCTGCATCACCACAGGCATGGCTTGAAGTGCCTGTGGGAGAGCGGGTGATGCATTTATTTGAGGCATTCTATCAAATAGTTCACATGCCTTGTCTATGCTTCCACATTTTTCATACATGTCTAACAAGGCAGTTGCAACTACAACATCTGACAAAATTCCTCTATCCTTTATGTTTTGATGGATGTCCATATCCTATTCTAAAGCTCCCATTTTGACACAGGCAGTGAGGATGCAATAGAGACAAAATTAGCTTAGTGCATGCCTCTAAAACAACAATATAATTAACAAAATTTTAGCAATTCAGTCACCTATTTCAGGAAAGAAAGAGTTCAGAGCCTTGCTTGAAGCTATATGTGCCTGGTGTGACATGATAATGTTTTCTTAAAGTGGTAAAATTCCTCTCCTACCTCAAGTTGTTTGGTGAGAGTTTTAGTGTTAATGTTTAAAATAAAACTCTAGAGAGTTGTGTATAAAAAGTTTAACTGTTCATGGCCTCCTGAAAGTTTACAGTACTTGAACTCAATGAAGCATTTGAAACTGAAGTTTAATTTCTGGAGATTTTATTCGATCACTTGGCTTCTTAGTTAGCTATAGTTTCAAAAGGTTTTGAAATGTGCCATTTCTTTTATGTAGGCATGAGACAGAGTATTTACTACAAGTCTCTTAGTTCTAGATTATTCTTATATTTACTCCATGCAATTGTCTTCCCATGGTCCACTATAATGTGTTTCTTTAACATTAAGGCCGAAGTGACTTATCTTTTATTATCATGATAGTATTAAACTAGTGTAGAGTCTCATATTGACAACACCCTTTTTCTAAACATTTGCAATCAACAGACCGAGTGGCTTGATATTGCAGCACCAGTTTAAATAGAGCTTTCTTATCTCAATCCATTTTTTCTAGATTCTTAATGCAGGAATGCTATTGCTTGTTATAGATTGACACTAGTAATGGTTTACTAGTAATCAAAACTCTTGGGCATGAATCTTTCACAAATTTGAGAGCTTGAGGTTCTAGCTTATGTGATATTGCTATAGTGGTTGTTGATATTAAGCATGGCTTGGAACTGTAAACACTTGAGTCACTAAATCTTTTGAAAATGCGACATATGCCCTTTGTAGTTGCCTTGAATAAGGTAAGTCTGTATGGTAGTTTCAATGTGTATTCAATATCTATCTGCCATTAATTTTCATGAAAAATTTCCTACCTTGAAAATCAATGACACAAAAGGCTTTCACTATGTGCTTGACTTATTAAGGTGGATAGGCTCTATGGTTGGAAGGCTTGTCCAAATGCTCCTATAAGAATGACCTTTAACCAACAGTCAAAAGATGTTCAAAATGAGTTTGAACACCGGCTCACTCAGGTTTGGCTTTGTACAAGCTTCATTTTTCTAATGGGATCTAGAACATACAATCATAGAACCAAAAAGTCTATCTCTCAAAGTAGGGTTCAAAGATAGGAAATATTTTATCAGGCTTTCACATTGTTCTTCAGTCTGAACATTTTTTTGCAATGAATGCAGGTTATTACAGAGCTCAAAGAACGAGGACTAAATTTTGAGCTATATTTTAGAAATAAAGAAGTGAAGAAATATGTTAGTATTGTGCCAACTAGCGCAATCAGGTATGACTTGAGCTTTTCCAATTTATCAAAATTTACCAAACTTAGCAGTGAAGAACAGTTCAATGTTAAGTTTAATGGTTATTTTTCAAGTGTGTGTGCACACTACTACATAGGCTTCAAGGACTAGGCAGGATGATCATGATCCAGACATTAGGGAACTAGGATTTCTATCACATAAGCATTATAGCTTCTTATAATCTCTTTTTTTCTGTGTTCAAGTCCATATTCAGTTGAGGTTACAATATACTAGATTTATGTAAAATAGCCAAAGACTAAAATCTTGAAACATGAAGGCTTAGGTTCTCCTGGAAAGATTACTCCTTAAATGACAACAAATACAAACTTTATTCTAGGTTCATTTCTTGTTCAAACTTTTGTATAACTCAAGATAATCTTTTAACTTTTTAAGTAGCATGCAATCATTGTTGTTGGCAAGGTTGCCAATGTGACAACTATGTCATGTGCCTACCAAAGACTGCTTGTAGGAAAATCTATTAAAAATATTAACAAATTTTGAGTTTTTTTTATTGTGGACAGGTACAGAGCAAGGAGAAAATGCAAAACTAATGCCTTCTAGATGCATTTACAGCCCACCCTATGTGCAACAATGGCATCACTGAAGACATGCATTCACACCAATGGCTTTTTATCTTTAGTTTTAGGTTTTTTTCAGTTTTAAAAGCATAATAAATTAGTAGTTTGCATACTGCAGAATGATTCTATCTTGAAACTTATATATATAGAGTTCTTTGTAAAATATTTTATATACAGTTTGAATATACAATGAATTATTTTCCAGCATTGTTGTTTCAATCATTTGAGAAAATTTGTTGAAGTTTATCAACAAAAAATGGCATAGTTGATGTTCATCATGTACTAGTTGTTTATTTATGACCAGTTGACAGAAAAATAATGATTAAAATGACCAAATATACTACCAATAGATGGAAATTAGTTAATACAAATGACTAAATATACTACCAATGGACAGAAATTAGTGACTAAATAAATGACTAAATATACTACCAATTGACGGCAATTAATGATAACAATGACTAAATAAATTTGGTCACGAGATAAATGACCAACAATAAACTACCAATGGTCACGTGACTAAATATACTACCAAATTACCAAATATACTACCAAATTGATGACTAAATATACTACCAAATTAATGACTAAATATACTACATGTAACGCCCTGCTAGGAAACCCCAGAGGACAACACAACTATGCTAAAAAACACAGGATAATTTTTTTTTTAAGAGAGAATAACAATGTAATGTCAACCACATCAATACATATCACTAAACTTACTTGTCCTCTAAGGTTCCACAGCTGCATTACTTACTAAACTATTTACAGGATCAAGAATTAACTAACATCAATAATTCAATTCTAATCTATTGCTTCACATGTAAGAGCACTTACATTTCCATGATATAACATTAAATAAGAAATTAACAAAATCATATAATTAGAACTACAAGTTCATATACAATTTCCCATACATAAAGGTACATCATCACATCATTCACTCTATCACTTTTCAGATTACATTGGAATACTTACAATATGATAAATCTAATACACAACACTAGCACATGAGCACAAAAAGTTGCCTCATCAATCTAGAACATAATCTGGAATCTGCATCACAAGATCCATTCTTCTCGCACATGAACAGTAGCAATGGAAAACCAATGGAGAATATAGCACTACCACTCGACCATGTGGAACCCTAAGGTCCACCCCTCTGTGCTAGGAGATAACATAAGGTTCTGCAGCAACAACCAGACAAGCAGACGAAGACTAACAACTGCAAGGACTACATAGGACTCAAGTACAACATGGGTCAACAAGACAACACAAGCAGCACAAACAACACTTCCACACTTAATAGGACTTCCAGAGGCATTCACACAACATAAGAAAGAACAACAAATGGGGAATGCTAGACTACAGTAGGGATGAGTGTCATCGCATGGTCCTAGCATGGGTTACCCTGACAGTCTCTAGCTAGACGTCGGCCCCCATCCATGGGTTACCCTGATAGTCTCTCGCTAAGCGCCGACCCCCATCTATGGTTACCCTGACAATCTCTGACTAGATGCCAGCCCCATAGAGTGACACATGCGGAATCAACCTCCCTTTCATGAGGACAAGGAAGTTGATTTTGCCAACCACGGCCTTCTCATCTCATCCTTAGCCTAAACGAGCACTACAAGCATGAGTGAGGCATCCAATTATCTTGATTAATGTGAAAGCTCTCCAACCTTGCAAATTTGATTATTAAGTTATCACTGGATTAACAACTTCCAATGAGTTACCCTGACAGCCACTTTGGGCGCCGGCCCCACATTGGAAGCCACTTCCCTTCCTACATCTAGAAGACCCTTAACCAACAAGCATAACAACAAGTATCCACATACCGTGCAAGGCATTTACCTTCTTGCATACAAATCTCAACAAAAGTATCCAGAGCAAGGCATGGGTCCTCTTGCTCCAAAAAAATTTCAACCGACAAAATAAACCATAGCATTCAAAGAGGATTCCACAACCACACCTCGAACAGGACCTCAACATGAGTTCAAAACATAACCTCAAGAATAGTTACACTAAGCAAGGCATGGGTCATCTTGCACAGTCGTCACAACCACATAGTCCATAATCAAAGGAAAGTCAACATTACATAAACCAGTTCACATTCAAATAATAACAAGATTACAATATCATAAGAGACATACACATGACTACCCCTTTGGGCCTCTAGAATCTACTTGACCAACACTTGACACCATTATAACACAATAGACTCTCATAACATTCACTCACAAAAGCACATCATCGTCTAATAGACCAAACTAAGATCCATCATTGCATAACACAATTCCATTAGAACGCATCCATGTACAACATAAACTAAGATTCTTCAACGATGTGATAATTATCTTTCTTCATTTAAAAGTCTGAATAACTTCTTCAAAAGGGTAATCCAGATTTCTTTTCTACCAAATTAAATTAACCCAATCATAAATCCCTCCAGCTTCCTTCACTAAGTAAAAATAAATACAACTAAGAGGAAATAAATCAATCAACTATAATATGAACTATTACTTTAAAACTAAATCTAGAATCAAGAAATCAACTATAACATGAACTATTACTTTTTCATCTAATAAACTATACAATTACCAAGAAGAAAGAATAATTGAACCATTATTATTTCAACTAGATACAATACATTACTAGGATAAAGAAATATATATTTATACATTTAGCTAAGGTATACTATACCTACTTTCTATTCAAAAATATGACTTTTAAAAGATGATTATGTAAATGATCACAAGACAATATTAATATAAGACTTTATGGGTAATAAATACCAAGACATTAAAGGCTTATTTACCTAATATAGACACCAAGATTTATCCTATCATAATGAGGAAATTGATCTAATTCACATATTTTAAAAAAAGATATTCAATTTACTTCATACTAGTATACTCTATGCAAGCACACATTTAAATTGTTCACCTAGAAGAAATTAAATAAGTCAATCAAAAGTTACTACCTGCCATAAACAAGTATTTCTTGGCCATAATAATGGATTTTATCAATACACATATTATTATCTCATACCAATTCAATATCCATGTCAACATGTCAAAAGTATTCAATTTCATAAGTACTATGCTTATTCTAAGTTGTATGTATTTAAGAACTATTTTAGGTGTAACACAATCACCATGAAGATGAAAGAATTAAACACTAGGTTTAAAAAATTGATAACACAACCTATTTGTCTTGATAAAATAACATGAAGGAAATTTATATCAGAGATTGACTTGCAACATTTTTGGTTTAAGGAAAGTATAGCTAGAACAAAAGATTTCAATTTTATAAAAGATAGAACAAAAGGCATAGTCGCTTGCGTTTGGTAAGAAAACACATCCTACAGAGAAACTTTTGCCATACTATAAAAAGGCTTTAGAAACTTTCTAACAAAAACAAATGTAAAGGCATAGATGGGCACGCAGACTGCTTGATGGAATATCTCAAAAAGATGTTATCAATGCAATGATTACAGGATACATGCAAAATGGACTTGCTAAGTAGGTTTTAGAAACTTCCAAACAACACAATGGCGAAAGCATAGACAGGGCAGGCGAACTGTTTAACAAACTGCCTCAAAGAGATGTTGCTCCATGGAAAGCAATGATCTTATGATATGCACAAAATGAATTTGTTGAAAAAAATCTTGGAGAAACCCAATTCGAAATATAGAGTTATTGGTGACACAACTAACTGTTTTAAAACAGACGAAACTGGTGAGAGATAGACAGTCACAAAACATTCATATATCCAAAACGACAAACTGGGTATGGATAAATTTTGGATAGAATTTAGATAACTAGGTTGTTCACCATATATCAAAATTTGGGAGGAACCCAGTTTGTAAAATGAAAGTTATAGCTAATGTTACAGCTTGCTAAAACAGAGACGAAATCGCTGAGAGGTAGACAGTCACAAAACATTCATATCTCCAAAACGACGAACTAGGTATGGACGAATTTTGGATACAATTTATATAACTAGTCATGAACCACATATCAAAAATTTGGAGGAACCGAGTTTGTAAAACGAAAGTTATGGCTGCCGCAATAGACTATAAAATCAGAGATGAAATGGGCGAGAGATAGACAGTCACATCAATCAGTGATTCCCATAAATGCAATGATACAGACATGCATGATTGGATCTGATAACAAGGTTTCTAACCACTCAAGCAAATTACAATCAATAGGAAAAATTGTAAATCAAACATTTTCTTCAACAGAAAAATGAGACAGAAATTAGAACCAAAGGAACATGATTTCGCTTGCTTAACTGGCTGAAGGTTCGATGTCGAGTTCAACTATTGCAGCCACAAACCATTCTCTTCCCCCAAAAGTTTTATCTATTGAAGATTCTTATGAGAGAGAAATGCCCCCCTAAATACAGTCCAAAAACTCCCTATTTAGAGAAAGAAATCCCCTAAAATCTTCCAGAAGATTCCCCCCACAAGAGGCAATAACTCCTGCAAGAACAATATCTTACAGTTTGCTATTTTTAACATTTTACAACTAGACCAAGATAAATATATTTTATGGCAACACATAAATATTATTTATTTATTTAACTCTAGTTGCAATTACATTTATTACTATTATTATTATTATTTATTAACTTAACTTCTAGAATAATATATTTTTCATAAACTAAATTTACATAAGGACATTTTTATATTTATTTATTTAGCAAAAATGCTTCATAACTAATTATTTTATTTTAAGGCAACAATAACCAAAACAATACCAACAGAATAACCCAACTGTCAAACCATACCTAACTACTATGCAAGATCAGAAAACAAGACCACCACAACAATGACTGACTATCATGACCAAACTGACAACACTGACAGGGTACACAATCGGATACTCATCCTCTTCAAGGATGATTTCTAGGCTAGGCTAGGGGACCATATGTTATCTCCATTCAACAACTTCCATTGGTATGAAGGCACGCTCAGAGCTGCCAATTCAGGTGGAGTCGATACCTGGTACCTGTAACCTATAGCAAATAAAAGTGTCAAATACATAGATATAATCATCCAAGCAGGCACATAGTGATAGGGAATTGCAGTGTAGTAGGGTACTCATTATGAGTAATACTACACTATCCCTTCACAAAACACATCACCAGTATCCACATTAAATAAATTCATTAGTAACTAACCAACTAGATAACACAGACAAATAATCGCATTACTCACGTAGTAAAACTAATTTACATAATTAATTAACCTATAACTGATCACATCATAAGCATAAGGTATTAATCATAAAGTATCAACAATATCATCATAATAAACACCAATGAGTGTCATCAACTGTATCATAGCAGTAAGGTTACCATCAACATGTCTATCATACCCTACATATTCCAAGTATTTTACCTTCTTCTTCATGCTCCTTAGCCCGACCACCTGCTCATCCAGGGTGAGAATGGAGGGGCAAAACACTACCAAATTAATGACTAAACATACTACCAAATTAATGACTAAAATTTGTTTAGTCATAAATTTGGTCGTGAGATAAATGACTAGCAATAAACTACCAATGGTCATGTGACCAAACTACTGATCACATGACCAATTTTTGGTAGGTTTTTTAGTCATTTATTTCTATTTTTCTACTAGTGGTTCATTATTCCATTCCTTCAATTTGTTATCCACTTCATTATATACTTTTACCAATTCTTTAATACATATCAAGTCATTTATTGTGATGTATTCTACCCATTCTTTAGAAGCCTTTCCATATGCTTGGTATTTGATTATTTTCTCCATTAATTCTTTATCTACCTTCTTTATACTTAAATCATCTGAGATTGATGGTTCACCTTCCGGATAAGTCGAGGTATTGATAATAGATTTGATATAGGTCATCAAAGTTTATACTTTTTCTACCATCTTTTCTCTATTAATTTTCTCTTTTTTTGTTCTTTGTACTGATTTTGTAGTTGAGACTTGGAAGTTATGGATATCCCCCTCGTGTATAGAAAGACCAAGGTCAACCTGAGAAATTTGATAATCATCTTCAGTTATTTCATGTTCATCTTTATCACTAGTGGTTTTGGCCACTTCTACATGTTGATTCCCAGATGGATTAATCGTTAATGTAGAAGTAGTCTGGGCCTTCTTAGGTTTAGGGGTGATACTATGTAGTAGCTTAGCTACTACATCAAAGTTAGGTTCAATCATATCTTTGTATTTCCTATTTTTTCACACTACCTCCTTTTTCTAAATAAAAGGGGTAAAATTTTTATTGAAATTCAAAAAAGATCATTACAAAACATCAAAGGGCCAAGGTCCCAGGAACCCAAAAGAACCACCCATACAAAGCAAGAAGCAACATCATCCTTCACCAATACCATTCCCATCCTCAGTAAAAATCCTCTTCAAGTCCTATCGAAGCTCATGGGGAACCTACTCCCACTCATCTATCTTCTAGCCATTAACATGCTTAGAAGCCCACTTAGCCAAACAATCTACTGTCCTATTCCACTCCCTCAGAATATGGACAAAAGACACCATCTCCATCAAAGAACTTATCTACAAAATCTGCTGCACCAGCATAGCCAACTGCCAACTAACATCAGAAACCTTCTATTCATTTAGCAAATTAATCAAAACCTATGAATCAAACTCACAGATAACCTTGTGCCACCCCAACACATAAGCCCGCTCTAAAGCATAGAGGACCGTGAAACCTTCCATAAGGTTGATAGTCTGCAATCCTTCATGAATAGAAAAGAAAAAAACCACTGATCCTGAAAAATCCCTACTGGCCCCACCAATCCCAGCAGGCCCAGGATTGCCCCTTGAAGATCCATCGGTATTGAGCCTCAAAATGCCAGCTGAAGGGGATAGCCATCCACCCAACCTTTGAACTTCCTTTTTCACCCACCTTCCTCTCCTAACACAAGCAGAAGCTGAAGACAGCCCCTAAAGACCCAATCTATCTATCATCTCAACATCCCCTTTCTCCAAAGGGAACACCACATTACACTTAGCTTCCACCGTCTCCCCAATCATACCCATAATTATGTGCCAAACTTGTTGAGTTGGCAATTTCTCACCCCAAAATATTCTGCGATTTCATTCCAACCAAATTTGCCATAGTATGAAGGAAGGCCCAACATACCACACATCCTGTAGGAAAGAGGCCATAGAAGGAGGTCTACCTAGACTACTCTAAAAATCCACCAGGGAGGAAGCATGAACACAGGGGCTTTTCCAAACTCCCCACCAAAAATGCCAAAGCTGCAAAGCCAAAGGGGTGCTACCACAATAATGGGTTACACTTTCTGGGACATCCTAATTTTTGCTGAAATCACATATTTTTAGAAAATATAATGATTTAAGCCTTGAAATGTTCCATTTAATGGATTTTAATTAAAGAGGGTTTGATCAAATCCCCTTAGATTCAAACCGCCTTGGATAGAACCCCGCTAGTTTTAAACCATACCTATAATGGAGTTTCCTCTACACCTATCAAAATGCTGATAAAAAACCACTTTTGATTTACCTTTTGGGGGATCAAATGAATTCATTTAAAATTTATGTTTTGTAAGTGTGTAGTCCTTATTATAAGCTTCCCAAAAAGTATAATTTTAAATATATTTAATTTGATTATTATATTTATTTTTTATTTCTTGTGAATGTAGGTTTTTCACTGAACATCAAGTTCTATATTCTACACACATGGAAAATTAGAAAATTAGTGAAAAAAATTATGAAAAATATCTATGCCCTAGGTATTGATGTCCTTGTTTCAACAAAATAAAAATTTTAAATTTCGAAACATATAGAAAAAGTTATGTTTTACGGAATACACCTATGTCTAAATTATAATTGCTTTGACTTCAAAACTTAATTAAAAAAAATATTTGACAAAACATTATAAAACCAAATGCATGCCCTATATATCAGTGTTACCAATTTAAATTCAAAAAAATCAAAATTTTATACATTGTAGAAAAAAGTTATGTGCTACAGAATACACATTACTTTTAAAGAATATTGTTTACTATTAAAAACTAGTTATCAAAGGAGATGCAAAAAAAATTACAATTTGACTCCAATTTTTTTTTAAAAATATATATTTAGAATCTACAAACAAAATCTCACAAATCACTATTTTGGATCATCTTCAAATTCCTAATGGTTTAGCTGCTATAGGTGTTAGAAAGTGAAGATTTAGTTCAAAATGTTGATTTCAATGTCAAGTTTGGCCAAAAAGTGTAACCCATTATTGTGGGATGACCCAAAGGACAATAGAAAAACAAGTGAGAAGAGTCCTCACCACATCCACACAAAACACACATAGAAGGACCCTGAAAGCCCTGCTTTCAAATATTATCCCATGTCAAGCACCTATTCCAAGCCAAAGTCCAAATAAAGTAGTTACACTTTAGCCAAGAAAATGTATTCCACACATTCTTCCACCAGTGAACCTCCATCCCATCCAGCTGGTGAGATAATAGCACCTAATATCCTAAAGGAATAGTATAGACACCCTTAGGATTAGGAGACCAAGAGAGAACATCCCCTTCATGGAGGGAGCTGCAGCGTCTATGAGAAAGGATATTGTGAAGCTCAACACACTCCTCCTCCATACCAACCTCAGGCCACTCATTAGGCTTTTTCCATCTTGCTACCACCAACTGACCATGAGAAGAAAAGGACTTAAAGTCACTCACCTTAGACCATCCTGCCTCATAGAACCTCTAGCACAAAGTCACCAAATTAAGAAACTAAAAAACAATGGGAGGAAAGCCATCCCAAGAATCAGACCAAAAATGAGCTTCCGTCCCTCTTTTACAAATCTAAAAAAAACCATCCTTGACGAGCACAGCCCCTTTCTTCAGTGTACTCCAAATCATTGAGCCTTTCCCCACTAGGGGGTAATAAGGAATATCAACCCTAGGGATCCCCAGGAAGTATTTCTGAGTTAGTATCCTAGCCTAGATCTGATCCTGCTCCACACACCAACGCCAATACAATTTAGCAGCTAGCGCTATCCTAGATAGCAATGATTGCCTTAACCCAAGACCACCAAACTGCTTTGGGCTACAAACAGTGTCCCATCTAACAAGGCTCCATTTAGAGGACAACAAGCTACCAGCCCATAAAAACTGTCTTGCTAAGGAATCCAATTCCCTAACAAAACCCATAGGGGCCACCTAAATCATACATTTGTAAATGGGGAGGGCCTGCACCACAGACTTGAACAAATGAACACGACCCGCAAAGGACAACCAACGATGGGTCCAATGATTAACTTTCACATGAAATTTATCTAGAATATTCTACCAAGAATCCCTATTTAGTCTTTTAACAGATATGGGAAAACCAAGATAGGTCAAAGGGAGCATCCCAGTCTGAAATCTCAAGATATGAGCAATTCTCCTCTGAATGGAACCTAGAGTATTAAAGAAAAAGATGGAAGACTTATCTTCATTAATTAATTGGCCCGAAGCAGCAAGATAAACATCCAACACCTTACACAAATTTGAAGCTTCCCTAATTGCAGTCATACCCATCAAAGAATTGTCATCCACAAACTGCAAGTGAGACTGCGAAGGTAGACCACCTCCCCACCTCCACCCCTGAATGAAACGTAACTCTACATTCCTTATCAAACGTCCTAGACCTTCAACAAGAAGAAGAAACAAGTAAGGAGAGAGAGGGTCACCCTGCCGCAAACCCTGAGAGACACCAAAAAGCTCTGAATGCTCCCCATTTATTAACACAAAAAAGGAGACCGAAGTAACACAACTAATAACCCAATGAATCCACTCATCGCCAAAACCAAAAGCACCTAGAACCTTCCGAAGGAAGGACACCGAACTCTATCATATGCCTTAGCCATATCAAGCTTAATGAACATCGCTTTATCTTTGGAATTGGCCATAGAGTGAATAGTTTCAGTAGCGATAACAACCCCATCCAAAATCTACCGTCTCGCCACAAAACCACTCCGTTCCTCAGAGATCAACACTTTAAGCCACTTTTTCAGCCTATTAGCAATCAATTTAGAGATAATTTTATAAATCACATTGCAAAGAGAGATAGGACGAAATCGACTTAACGTATCCGCCCCATCACATTTTGGTATGAGATCAAGGAATGTAGAATTCAAAGCTCATAACATCTATTTATTCCTTTGAGACTCTTGAACAACCTCCAACAGGTCCAACTTGATAATCTCCCAAAATTCTTGAAAGAACTCAATCAGGAAACGATCAGGGCTAGGATCTTTCCCCCTCTTCATTTGAAACACAGTCTCTTCCAGTTCCTCAATTGAAATAACACTCATAAGATGCTCATTCATCTCCCTAGATACCAAAGAAGGGATACAAGAAAGGACATGAGCTTCCTCATCAGAACCCCCCTACGAGACCTCCCTGAACAAGGAAGCGAAATACTGCACAGCTTCACTCTTGATTTCATGAAAAGAGGAAAGAGTCTCACCCCTACCATTCACCAGAGAAGAAATAGAATTGCCATGCTTTCTATCTTTCACCGAGTTGAAGAAAAAAATAGTATTTTTATCCCCTTCTTGAAGCCACTCAATCTGGTTCTTTTGTTTCCAAAAAACTTCCTCACACAGCTCACAGTCTTCTAATACTTTCAAAGGCCTAGTCTCTTCCCATAGTCGATCTTCAGTCACCCCATCCTCCCTGATCAACCTCGTAATAGCATCCAACTCATCCTGGGTAGTAATCTTAGCATAGAAAATGTTTCCAAAGCATTGCCGATTCCAGCGTTTAAGCTGATACTTGACAAATTGAAGAAGCTTAGAAAAAGTATACATTGTTGTACCATAAGCAGGTCTACCATACCTCCACCACTCAACAACATAGTCATGGAGAGAGGAGTCATGTAACCACATAAGCTGGAACTTGAAAGAAGGAGACTGAGGCACACAAGCTAAAGAAATAGCCAGCTTGATAGGCCAATGATATGAGCCCCTCCAATCCAAAATTTTAGAGCTAGAAGACCATAACCCAGCAACCCAGTAGCAAGAAACCAGAAAGTGGTCAAGTCGTTCTGTAATGCAATTATCCCCAACCCTCTAATTGTTCCAAGCAAACTGGCCATTAATGGGCTTGATATCAACAAGATTTAAAGTTGAGATGTTATCCTGAAGTAGCAACGCAGAAGGCTCCAACCTCGTAATACCACCCCGCCTCTCAGCCAACTCAGTAATAGCATTGAAGTCTCCAGCCATAATCCACAGATGGAAGGAACCATGCTTCGGACAAACCAGATATGGGACCATAAAAGTTGCTTACCCTGGAGCTTAGTAGGCGCATAAATATTGGAGAAGAGAATAGACTCCCCCGTCTCAAAAAAAGATGCAATCATAGAGATAGAAGATTGAAAGGACAACCACCAAAGAGGACAGATCTTCCAAGGATTCCATAAACAAGCCACTCCCCCAGCAGACCCTTGAGCACCAATGCATTGGCACTCTCCATTCCCCCACAACTTAGATACTAAACCAAACATACAATCCACGGATAACTTAGTCTCATGCAGGAAAAGAACATCAAGAGATTGACTTCTAACCAGATCCTGAAAAACTTTTTGTCGAGGGCCACTGTTCAAGCCCCTTACATTCCATGATAAGATAATCATTTCAAGGGGCTTGAACAATGAGAATCTAGAGTCTTAATAGACCCTGACTCTACCAAAGTTTCCCCTGTTAATTTAATCTTTTCTAGATCCTCTCTTCTACCAAGCTTGGAAGACTTCTCCCCAACCCCTTTTTTTGGATCCATTTGATGAAGACCCAAATTAGAAGAAGAAGACTTATTATGCTTCACCCCCTTAGTACCTGCATTCAAAACAAGAGGAGATCCATACCCACCACCCTTCTTACCTTCTACAATAGGAACCGATTCCACCTGGACTTCCATTTGAAGATCCATGTCCATTTGCAAAGCACAATTATCTTGCATAACCTAAGTAGCCTCAGAATAAGGCCCTCTTGGCCTATACCCAAAGCACCCTAATCTAGATTCACCATGCCCAAATTCACTTCCTACTGGCTAAGATCATCTAAAACTTCAAATCTGTTGAAAGCATCTTCATCCTGCCTCTCCTTCAAAGTCCTCTTTTGACCCTGATTCCTGTTACGAGCCTTGACTGGAATGAAACCATCAGCCCCAACCACATCATCAGAAATGGGATCCTTCCCCTTTTCAACCCTAGAGGGATTGCGGGGAGGTTGAGAAGGCTAGGAATCTACAGGCCTAGCCTTTGGGCATCTCTGCTGCAAGTGTCCATATTCATGACAGAGACGACATCGAAATGGAAGAGTATCATAGTCCAACTGCTGCACCCAAGAGTAAGGACGCGTACACATATCCACCGAATCTAGCAAAGGTTTACTTAAATCAATCTCAACACACATACGAGAAAAATTCATCACCTTTTTAACCTGAGTCCACTGTGAAGCACCAACCAGTTTTCCAAGCATCGAAGCTAGCAAGTGCAAAACATCATCCCACCAACATTCCACAGGAAACCTCAGAAGCCGAACCCACATCGGAACCTGACTCGGAAGCTCCTCAATAGGATTGAATAACCCAATCTAATTATGAAAATAGGGGCCTCCTTCAAAGGCCTTGTTGTGATCTGCCAAGCAATTGAATGAAACCATGAAACAATTATTCACCATAAGCATAACCTCCATTTCTCCCTCCGGCATCCAAGTCCGTTGGGCCCACGATTCAAGAAATTGTAATGAGACCCACAACCCCATAAACTTGCATAGCAATGCATGCTTCAAATAATAGTCAATATCTTCTGTGATCATCTCCAGCGGGATAACCAATTTTAGCCTCTCCTCACAATATTCAAGACATCCATTGATCTTCGCAATCCGTTTACCACCAGACAACCCCGAGCCAACCAACCCCAGATCCAAAGAGAACAAGTTATTATTAAAAACCTTTGAAGCATGAGAAGGAGAATTCATACCAACCACTGCTGAGTGAAAATCCATCTTGGGATTAGCTCCTGAAGACTCCTGATTGGCATTGAGTCTAAACATGACCCAAGGCGGGCATGCAGGCCCTCAGGAAAAAATAAAGAACAGCAGACCCAAACCAACCCACGGCCCTTCGAAACCAGATCCCTCACACCATCAAGGAGGGCACACCACAAACATAGGGTACCACTACACCTGGCACCGCACAGAGGATGGCTCACAACACGGCCACCCCACATGCCTTAGACAGGGATTCACACCTCCACCCATAGCCTCCCACTAGGCACTAAACCCCCACGCTCAGGGAGAAAGAGACACCGCTTCAAATGAAAAAATCTTCACAAAGATAAAAACCACAACTTCAGACCTTCCCCAAAATGCATGCACTCCCCACACTATGCACAACCAAGAAAATTAGAGGATTGGGCTAGGGCACGGACACCCTAGCTCAACATGTAGAGCAAAATCCATCTTCCATCCCTCAATGCATAACATTTTCTCCATCACACTACCTCCTTCAACCATTGGGAGGAAGAGGGATTTTTCAAGGGACTGGAAGTAGATGTAGAGGTGATAGGAGGAAGACTGGTTTTAGGAGAAGCATGTACAAAAGTATCACCTTGATTGGGGGATGGAGCAGGTGACATATGAATAGAAAATTCTAGATTTGGAGAGGGTGGAGGTGTTGAAGGGTAGAAATTTGTGATGAAAAAGGGTTTACATCAGGTGTAGCAACAATATCTACTTGTGTTTCCCTTTGTGTATCTTGAGGAATCTGGGGCCTCTTTACCTGTAATTTTTCTCCCATTCTAGAATCATCTTGAGTGCATGAATTTTTCAAATATCCCTCCTTCTTAGGCTCTTCCCCATCTCCACCACTAGCTGCACTTGATCTGGTTCTGTATACATTACCATTGGTTGTAGGTGCAGACCCTCTAGTTAGTTTCTCTACTTGCTTCTACTTTCTAGGTGATGCACTCTGGGGCTTAGTGGCAGTGTATTAACTATCTTGGCATCCAACCACTTTTTAGATTTTTTGAACATAAAGAAAGATCTCTCCCTAATATCAAGTATTTCTTTATCACCCCAATTAATAGGTGTGAGAGGCTGGAACTGAAGGGTGTCAATGTATACTTTTTTAATCATTTTAGAACCATCATTTTATATGCCTTCAGTATCCCATCCCAGTTCATAGTCCTCCATCTTTTGAACAAGCAGCCTAGACCAATCTCTTCTTCGTACTTCAAAATCATTTTCACAATTAGCCCAGTAATCTTCAAGATGTAGGTGATGAAAATATATATGCCAAATATAAATTATCTTTTGCATAATTTTTACTATCGAATGGATTTCTCATATTGTAATCTAGCGCATAGTAATTTTAACTAGAGATCTTTCTATATTCTAAGACTTTGCTGGGGATGGACAAGTATAATAAGATAAACCAATAGGAAATGGATATCCTTGTTTCTTCATATCTCTCCATTTCTTATCCATAGATTCCATTTGTCTGCAAAATTCAATAAAAACCAAATGATCACCTAGGTATCTAGGTAATTTATATGGATATTCATTAGAACCACCAATCCTTATATACGAGAATCTTGGAAATTGGATGAAATAACTACAAAAGTGTTTGATTAGATTGGCTACCTCTGGAGAAAATCTTTGGCCCACATCACATCGAGCTCCCTTATTGTGAGCATTGGAAAGGCATCATTAACCCTCTAGAAGTGTCTGTTACTATTTATCTATTGCAACTGTAGATAAAATCATATATTTGGGTGGTATTATCATATACCTCCATTTCTTGTAGCCCTAGCTATGGATGCATTCTTGCAACGGCATAGAGCAAGTAAGAAGTCATAAAATTCTAGAGTTCCTTGAAAGTTCACCAAATATTTGTGAAGATTATCACTAATTAGTTTGCCCCAATCAACATACTAAGAATTCCACCCAATCAAAATGATGAACTGACACATCCAATATTCAAAACTTGTATTAGTTTCTTTGCTTCCCATTACTCTGTGTAGTAGGGTTATAATGTCATATATATATCGTTATTGAAATGTGACCTCAGCAGGTTCTTAGGTAATTTTGATTTCCCTTTCCTTGGCACCTTGAACCAATGCTTAGCAATATTTTTGAGACAGAGATCCTTCTTCTTTGTGAAATAGAAATTGGCCCTTTCTATGCCCATATCTACATATATCTCTTGATTTGGAAGTCTGAAAGTAGTGCTTATGGAAGGCCCATCTAATCTAGGTATTATTTTATCATCTTTAGACCTAATTTCTTTGGTTTCTGGTTTATAATGCCTCACATAGGCTAACACCAAATCAATGCATTATATCAAGGTTGCAAATCCCCCAGTGTGTGCCAACTTGATTTAAAAAGTGCATTTAGCCATTTTAGACCTTAGATAATTCCTAGATATTATTATCTAAAACTCTTCTAAATCAATGTGACCTAATTTTTTATCCCCCACATTGGATAAGGAATTATATAAAATGGTCTCTCGTTCATATCCTTGGTAGGCATACTTCATTTTGAATGCTTGAGACTGATTGGGTTGGACAAAGTAGATTTATGGGGCTAAGTTTAGGTGAAATAGCAACAATTTGCTAAGGGCTAGGGTAAAATTACTTAATGTTTTGAAAAACTAGAAATTTAAAGATATAGCATAGAGGAACAAACATGTATATGGGGGAAGGATTTGACATACTTGATAATTCAATTTTAAAGAAACAAGAGAAGAAGTGAAGTAGTTACAAAAGTAGCAAGGTCTCTGCGGCTGAGTGTTCACGGCTCCTCTTTGGCTTGAGAGTTAAGTGTTTGTTTAAATGATCATTGGGAAGATTTATAGCACCAAATTCCCCTTTTTATTCTTTGTCGAAGGTTCCCCAATGACTCAAAACTTAATAAGCACTCTGTCATTGCTATTCTTTTCACTTTTGTTTAAATTTTAGAGATTAAGCAAGAACCTATCTAACTTTTTCCAAGGTTCCTTGGGTTCTTAGAACCTATGAACTCTAGATGACAACTTTATTCTTTCCTTTTCCTACTTAGAAATTTGTTAAACACCATATTTATTAGTAAGTTTCCAAATTTCAGAGGTTCTCCAGTGTGTAGGAACTAATATGTATCAGTTCAAAAAGTTGATAACTTTTGGGAACTTGAGAGAAGTCAAGAACTTAGAGTCAACAAGGAACCATGTCAAAGGTTCATTAGGTTCCTAGAACCTATGAAATATATGAGAAATTTATTCTTTCCTTTTACTATTTGTGTCAAAATGCTCTTTGAACCAATAAATCTCCTTAGTAAATATTAGGAACCCTAAAGCAAAGAGGGAAATTCACTGTAGCTTTTAGAGTTTTGAGTGGTGTTAGGAACTCGATGATAATTAAGAACTTATTCAAAAGTCCCTTATGTTCCTGGATCCACAAGATTTCTCGTTACCTTGAAATGTGTTGACATTTGTATATAAAGTGTTAAGACCAAAACCAAGTGAAGTTGCCAGTATTTTAAGAACTTTTGATAAAGTTCCTAGTGTATATGAAAGCCTTGGCAAGTTCCCATTTAGGGTCAAAGCTCTGAAAAAGGAAAAACACTTAGGAAACCATTTAGAATTTCATGAATAAGACTTGAAACCCCAAGGAACAAACATATAATGGAAGTGAAAGGAAAATTTGTGTGACAAAATGAGGGAAATGAAAATTATAGGACTTAGTGAAAATTAGAGTAACACAACGCACATTGATTCATTAATTTATATAAAACATCTATTGAAATATAAGATTAAAACCTTAATCTAATCTTTTTCTAATCACTATGATAAAAAAAGTATAAAAAGGTGAGAAAGAGAAGAGTGAGGATGAATCTAGGAAGCCTTGTTCTCTAATAGCACTATGTGAGTAGACAAACCCAATTTAAATTACTCCTTTGCTTTCTTCGATCACTCACAAACAACACAAAGGTGGGGGCATATTCTAAGGAGAGACAACCATGAAAGGCATATCTACAACCACCCTATTCTAGGTGTAGGTTGAAGGTTGAAGGTAAGACTCCTACAATTGATGTGTATGGTTAATGTTCAATTATAAATTGCACAAATATGTTCAGGTTGACCACACAAAATATATCACCATCATCAAGACACTGGTGACATGAAACACATTTGAGGTTCATCAGATACTTAAGATATTAATAGTACAAAGAATGAAACCACAATCCCATGATTAGAAAAGAAAGAAAAGAATAGAAAAATAAATTTGTATTTAGTTATTGTAGCTTCCAAATGGTTCCCAGTCCTTACAAATATGATATCTTTACATATTCGTAGGTTTAATTGGTAGGGAATATTGAAGAGTTTTCCCTCCAATAGACCATAAAATTTACAAATTTACAAGAGAATACGAAGAGTCACATGACTTTACTTTTAACATGATAATACTTCATTACTATTGATCTAAAATTTGACATACAAATGTATGTCATCCTTCATTTTGCAATTCCTCTTCACCATCCTTTCTAATTCTTCATTACTATTGAACTAAAATTTGACATGCCAATGCACACCATCCTTTTTTGGCAACTCCTGTTCATAATTCTCCATTACGATTGAGTGAAAATTTGACATGCAAATGCACATCATCTTTCCTTTTTCACTTGTCCTTTATAATTCTCCATTACTATTGAGATGAAATTTGACATGTAAATGCATGTCATCCTTCCTTTTGCAAGTCCTTTTTATAATTCTTCATTACCATTGAGTTAAATTTGATATGCAAATACATGTCATCCTTCCTTATGCACTTCATATATTTAATATCTTCCTTGAACCCTTGATCATTTTCCAAGAGTCATGTGCTTTAACATTTTCCATACACACTTGCAATCTTAGCATCATACAACACACAAATTTAAAGTATTATGTTCTTTTAAGATAAAACCAAAATATAATATATATTAAATCAAATTAAATTCCCTAAATGGATGAAAAAAAATTTGCAGGTTCATAAGCTTAAGTCAAAATTTGGAGGTCCACTTGTAGATATGAGGGAGAAAGGGAATTTTTACACAAATTTGCACATATGGGGGAGAATAGAAACTTTCACACACATTTGCACCTATGGGGGAGAATGGAAACTTTCACATACATTTGTACATATGGGAGAGAGTGGGAACTTCCATGCACATTTGCATATATGTGCAAGTAGGGTGAAAATTTCTTACAAAGTAACTTGTCAAGGTTTCAAAGTTTTCTTTCAACTTTGTATATGTACAAAGCAAGGTGAAAATACCCTTGGTATAATTGTTGGTTCCTTGCGACTTGATGTCCTTGATTTCTTATGAAATCAAGGAACCCCTCTTTGATGTTTGTTCTCTTGAACCTTTACCTTGTATATTCACTCTCAACATGAGGACTCAATGTGCTCTAATGCTTTTTAGTTTGGACTTGTTACCTATAGGGTTCCTTGTTGATATCCAATCAAAGACAACCCTATAGTTTCTTTGTGATGTATTTTCCTTTCCTTTTCTAGTGCCCTATTGCTTTGCCTTTATTTTAGTTTTTCTCCTTGAAAAGGTCAATTCAAAGTTGATCAAAATAAAAATTCAAGTGAAAAACTTAAAGTTGTCATTTCAATCCTTTGATGTTCTTGACATAAGCTTACCCTTCAAGGAAATCAAGAAATTTCATGTTAAAATGCTCTAAGTTTCTCTAAAGTGAAAATGTGGGATTCCTATGGAATTCAAGATTTCTGACTTTGGTTTGAAGTCCTCTCATCTACTTTACCACATTGTCCTCCTTCACTATGCTTTCTTGTTTATCACTTTCTTTCATGCAACCTTCATTTATGGACTTGTAGGTCCTCTATAGACTTCTAAATTTCTAGCCTTTTGGTTCAAAGTCCCTTTTTCCTTTTATTTGGACCACACTTCCCCTTTGCCTTCACAAATCCTCATTTGCGAACTTTCCATACCCATTGAGATATTGTCAAAAGTCCCTTTGTTGCTCACTTCCCCACAACCATTCTCCATATGTCTTCTTCCTTCCAATTTTTGGGATTTCTATGGAATTATAACCTTAGTCAAAAGTCCTTTCCTCCTCTACTTTTCCATATTCCTATATGAGGCTAGCTTAGTCTTTTTGTTTTCTTAAAATTTGAATTTACAATTTTATGGAATTCATGTGGACCTGTGGATTTTAAACTTTCAATTTGAAATCTGGATGTCTGGATGAACCCCACACTTTTTCAAATTCTCATGAAACCTTTGCTAAAAGTGTTGTTTGCAAGATTATCCTAAACCATTGGACTTTCAACTTTTATTTTAAAGCCCTGATGTAAATGGATGACCTCCACAATTCCTTGAAATGCCTAAATGACTTATGGCTTGAAAATGATGTTTATGGGATTTCTCTAGCCATAAGACTTCTTCCAAATTTGATTTCTTGATGCAACTTGGACTTCCACAACTTGAGCACTAATCTTAACCAACCAACTAGAACCCACCACATGACACTCCTTTGCATACCACATGGTGCTAATGTTCCACATGTTGTCTAGTCACTTTCTCTAACCAATCACAACATGAAATGTGTCCGACATGTGCCTGACCACCCAAAATGAGTGAGAAAGTTATTTTTGATGTGATTAAATTTGATGCCCTCCCCATTAAAGAAATGATGTCCCCATAAACATCTAGGATATTTTCACCCATTATTTCACTTGTCTAATCTGCCCACATGTATGATTTCAACCTCTTTGTTTGAATGAAATGTGCAAGGACCTACCTATTGTACCTTTAAGCATAAAGAAACCCAAAAGTGCAATTCTGATTGAATTTGATCTATGATTATAGAGTTTTGACTCTTTAATCATTGTTTTGCAATATTTTAATGAAAATTTTACTAAAGCTCATGATCCAACAATGAAGTAGATGAAGAAGTTATTATAGGATAGTTTTGTGGTATTCGAAATATCAAAATGCAATAAGCAAGTATGGGAGGAATATTCATTTCCTAATTCAACCTAATGCCCTCTTGGTAGTTCAATGCCTTCCATGGTCGATCTGCACACTCTAGGATCATTCTTGCAAGGTTCAAAGTATAATGAATAGAGATACACATTGTTAGAGTGTTGGGTTTATTCTAACCCAAACCTAGGCTTAAGTCACATTTAGTGGCTAAGTCTAACTTAACATTTACATTAAAGGTTGAATTCACTTTTGAGGTTAGTCACTTTTTTGCCTCACCACATGTGCTCACGTGAGGTTAGTCATTTTAACACTTCGCCTCATTAGAGGTTGGAGATATTCTCTCCTCACCTTATGGGAGGTTGGAGACATTTGTCCATCACCCTCCACTTGTTCACACATGTGTTCATCACATAGAGGGTTAATCATAGTTAGTTCTCTCCTTCTCACCTCCTTCTCCTTGCCTATATATGCAAGGCTCTTTATACATTTTCATCAACTCTTGATGTAATCTCTTGATTATACATTTTGGATTTTATGTGCTTATGCTTTGTGGAAGTTCATCTTAGTTCTCGCTTGTTGATCATGGTTAATTCTAACATGGTATCAGAGCCATGCAAGTGAAATGCTTCTCATTTTGAGCAAATTCAAGCATCTAGCTTTTTCAAGGGTTCAATTTTGGATATTTTCTTTGCAATTAGGTCCCGGTACTAAAATCAATTCTGTACAGAAAAGTTGTAAAAAATCAGAAAAAAATTAGCAGAGGGCCTTTCAACCCTCTGCTCATCTACCCATTTTGGGTAAAATCCATATTTTGCAGGTTTCTTGTGTGGCCTATTCAGCCTCTCTGCAAGATTTTCCAACTGCTGGTTCATTTCTTTCTGGGTGCCATTTTGGCCTCACGGCCTCTAGTTTACACATTTTTTGTTGCAGTGTCAAAGTCTTCCCTTGTTAAGTGGATCTGCCTCTGCACATTTAGCTGCCCTTCTTCATCGCTATTTCAAGGTGGATCGGCCCTGTTGGTGGAGATCACTCCTATCTCTAAGGCACTAGAAGGTATTTTGCATGTCTCAGTTTTTTTTTGGCATCATCTCTGCTGGGTTGACGTTACCACTGCTTTGCGTGTGACCGTTTGGTTGGTTCAGCATTGGAGGTCATTTTTTTTCAGGCTCTCATATCACTCCAAAACCCCGATCATTTCCTCTTTGGTTTGAAATAAGCAGGCCTACCTTCAAGTCTTTGTCGGTCATCCCTCGAGGATTTTGGGCCTCTTCCAGCACCCCTGCATATGATCTTTGTTTGCACATCATATGTTAATCCTTCTCGATGTTTCTCCAATGCAGTCATGGTCTTCGGGCTTACATCATTGAAAGCTGCCATTTGAAGTTAGTTTGCGGTTTCACATATGCTAACATTTCCTTTAAATATTGCATTATATGTTACAGGTGACATCCAACATTCAAATTCCCTTTTATGTTGTCTTCTATCACCACTAACATTTATTGTTAGCATATATTGTAACCTTGGCATAAAATTTAACCATAAGTGGCTAGCCAACCGTTGGAGATAACCTTAGCATTTAATGCTAAACTAGTTGGGGCATAATTGTAAGGGGGGTTTATTTTCTCTTGGGAAAATTGTCTTGGAGCTTTGTAAGTGACTTTTCAAAGTCACAATATATTGTGAACATATAAAATTGACATATAAAGTTAGCATTTAATTGCTAACATATAAAGTCAGCATATAAAGTTCACGTTTCAATCACCCGTCGAAGACGAATGGTGAGGCCTGGGTTGGCAGGAGGCCAATTTCCCTCACAATCAAACCCTCTCTATTCTTCATTTCACCCTGATTCCAATGAGTGGTTGGAAGGCTATATTCACCTCTCTGATAGGCATTATTTGTTTGCTTTTTCTGTGCAGTTTATTAAATTGGGCCATTTTTGCGAGAAATTGACTGTTTAATAACTTTTGATCGGTACCTCAAAATTGAGCACCATTTTTTGCAAAAGTGAATGTTTTTCATTCTCCATGCATTGGTCAAATTTATTTTATAAAACACACTAAGTTATAAATGTTGGCAAGAGACACTACTATGTTGAATAATTGAGTGTTGTCATTGATGGCAACAAGGCAAAGAGGGTACATCAGCATGACAAGAAGACATCATTTCGGAAGACCAACTTGGATTGGCAACAAAACACAAAAGTATTCAAGTCTGGAAGGCCAAAATGACTAAGTATAGACAGTGTTCAGAGTAAGGGACAGAAAGTGAATCAGTATGCGTCCGCAAATGAAGACCTGTAAATACAGTTCAGGTATGATGACTCATAGCTATTTGATGATGATATACTCCAGTGTTCAAGTCATGAATTCCTCCAGAAGTCATTTGGAGAAAATGTCTAAGTCTGGATGAACAGAGGCAAGATAAGGAATCTGTACAGTGCAAAGTAAAAGGGTCTGCATTCCTCCGCAAGTGGATATTTTGTTCTGCAGTTTAGAGGAAACTAAGAGACATGTCATGACTACCTAAATCTAGGATTATAGCTCTTGAAGTTCAACAATCCACATTCTACAATCTTTCTAATATCTGCTTCCAGTTTGACAGTATTTCTCTATGACAGTGCAACAGTTTCAAGATTCGCATTTTGACTATAAGTTTATCTAGTTTTATGGATCTAAAGGATTGTTAAGAGGTCAGAAATGATTGTTGGATATGATTTATTAAGTATCCTATGGTCCACAATATGAGTTATGATATGACAGATAAATTGATCAAGTATGTTCTTAAGGAACAAGCCGACATGCATGATAGATCCTTATGCGGAGAAGTTATAGCATTTGGATAATTAATCTAAGTGGTTATATGACTGGGGCCGACCTATGTGAAGACCTGTACACGTTTGTTTAAGTCTGCAATGTAGATTGAACACAAGATTAAGCCGACATAGTACAACTCTTTGTTTACACATTTCAGGTTTAGCTTGCTGACCTGATTAAGCGATAAATCTTGTTGTGGATATATTTATCCAATGAATTTTGTTTTGGTGGTATAGATATTTGTGCGAAGAAGTATTGTGTGTGAAAAGCATGTGAAGATAAGTCGACAACTAGCAGAAGAAGAGAGATCTTATCCCCAAATAAAAGCAGAGAAGTGAAACAAGATAGACAAAGATGAAGAGTGTTGAATCAATTTTTTTGTGCTTCATTGGAGTTGTACCCATGCATGTGTAGATGTAATCTGAGAAGCTAAATTTGGCAGTGAGCCATTCTTCTTTCTTTCTCTAGGCAATGAGCCTTTCTTGCAGTGAGCATTTCTCACGGTAGTGAGCCTTATTGTAATCCAGTGTTGTGCTATATTAATATATTGTGAGTTAACACTCACTTTGGTTTTTCCCTTTTGGGTTTTCCATGGAAAAATCATAGTGTTCATGTGTTATGTCTTTGTGGTTGTTGTTTCTATGTTTATTCTTCTTTCATATTATTAACTTTGGAAATTAGATAAATAAATTGGTTAACAAGTGGTTTTGTGAAATACTGATTCACCCCCCCTCTCAGTATTCCTTATTCTCAACAATTGGTATCAGAGCAAGGTTCATTGGAAGAAGCCTCATAGTTTGAGGAAGATTCGGGGTAATGTAATCATGGTAGCAAAAATATTTGGAAACTATGAAAGCAACAAGGAACTAGAAGTAGCCCTCATTGATCTTGAAAAATCTGAGACAAAAATCAAGGATCTAAAAGCTAATATTCAAGAAGCTGATGAATGCATCCTAAAGCTAAGTGAGCAAGTCAGGAAGTTCAAAGAGAAAAGTAAGGAGCTAAATGATCAACTAGATGAAGCACATAAGTTTCTAAATGGGTTGACACTAGAACTTTGAAAAGAAGGAAGAAATTGAAAGGCATCTGAGTCAAGTTGTTAAGGATAAATCAGAGGAATGTGAAAAATTGGGCAAAGAAGTGCTACTCCTAAAATTTGATCTGGATGTAGCCAAGAGCTATGAAGAAAAGTTCAAGATAAGTTTTGCAAAGCTTGATGAGATGATTTCTAGTCAAAGGAGTGCTGATGATAAGCAAGGTTTGGGATTTGAGAAAGGAGAAAGTTCAAAATCTAATCAAACAAACACTAAGTTAAAGCAAAACAGAGGAATCCAGTTCATAAATCAAAGAAGAAGACCTAGAAGACCTCCAGTCAAACAACCAAATGCTCAAAGGTAGCCATCTTTCAATGGACACTATTTTAATTGCAATAAGTTTGGTCATAAAGCCACTCAATGCAGAAGTAGAGTAAATTAGAATGTTCCATCATTCTCTGGTCAATGTTTCAATTGCAAGAAAATTGGTCATAAATCAAATGAATGCAGAAATTTGGTAAGGAATGGTTCTTACAATACAAGGAATAGTCAATCATTCAATGGAAAGTGTTTTGCATGCAACAGATTTGGACATATGGCTAATCAATGCAGATCAAATCCAATCAATAGAAGGAATCAAAGATAAAGGAATGTGGTATGCTACAATTGCAACAAGTATGGACATATTGCAAGAGTCTGCAGAAGCAAAAATGTAAAAAGAAACTATCATACTGAAAATAGGAAAACAGAGCAAAGGAATGATAAAGGAAAAGAAAAGGTTGATCCAATTGAAACTAAGAAGGAAGTGGGCAAAGATTTGGATCAAGAAAGATGTGATTGAAGTCAAGGATGAATCTGCACCATCATCCGGTGCAGATACTTCCTCCAAGAAGTAAATTGGAAGCTCTAGCTCAGGTAGAGCAGTGTTGAAAATCCAAAACCCCCAACTAGATAGATAGTGCTACAATCCAGCATGAAGATGTGTGGTGGAATCTGATATGGAAGATCCTATGGAAGAACATCTGGAAGAAAATGAGTCAATGCAGTACATTGCAGAGCAATTTTGATCGACTGTATCTATCAGAGAAAAGTCAGGCAACTTTTGAGAATGAGCATTTATGACGATTAGGTCAAGTGTAGAGGATAAAAAGAAACTCATTTGCCTTCTAATTCACTTTGCATTCGAGCTATCAGATATCCAAGAGAGATTGAAGTGAAATTTCAAGTGTCAACAGAGATTCAAAGAACTTAGAGCGATCCAGGCGAAGATAACCCTAATTCGGCATAACAAGGTATTTACCGTTGGAACTTTACTGAATCTTTGGAATGGAAACCCCACAAGTTGTTCATATTACTGAGTAACCATGACCCAAATTCAAGAAACATCCCTTCAAAGTAACTGAAGTTGATCCAATGGGTGCATTTTTGAAAATATCAAATGGAGTTCTGTATGTGGAGGATGTTAGGGCTTATATCCATGTTGCCCTAGATGAGCTTGGCGGCGACAGTTTCTCAGATCTATGCCTAGAGTATTTAAGTAATGATCAATTTGACCTAAAGGAAGAACACAAAGTCTTAAAAGAGGAGAAATTCTAACTCTTTGATAAAATGATATCTTGTGTCAATGTGCTTGTTCCTCTTGTGAAAAACATGATTTTTGACAATGCAATTGTTGATTTGTTGTCACAAAAGATTGGTGTCAACTCCTATGATTGAAACAAATCTATCAATACTCTCCTCATCCAAGCAACTTGACATGTTGCTAATGTGGATGCTACATACTTTGTTGAACAACAGATGAAAGTGTCACTATGGGTTGCTTCTTTGATGCCCATGCGACTACACATGTTCCACAATGAAAGACATATCCAGAAGCACTCTTCCTATCATCAATACTTCCTGCAAAATCACTGTCAGTGTAGCAAATCAAACAAATATTATTAATTGTGGAATATAATATTCCATATCCTATTGTTCTTGCCATATATCTCAATATTCTCTTTCCAACTTGCCAATGTGAGTCGTTTGGTGACTCTAGACATGAATCTTGAGATCAAAGTAACTCCATATAATAAATTTGATCTTGTAGCTATAAGATACATCAAACCTCCAAAGTTAATCTTTTGAATATTGTAGAATCAACATTAGGTCATTTGTCTTCTTTGCTAGCTTTAGTTCCTATAGCAACTGGTGTAGTTACTAGATTACAATTCAACATCTTAAATCTCCTTAACACATCCTTTGCATATTTAGACTAAAAAATGAAAAATTCCTTATCTAATTGAACCATTTCAATGCCAAAAAAATACTTCATCAATCTTAAATCCATCATCTCAAATTCATTCTTCATTGCTGATTTAAATGTGTCTACAGACAAATTTCTAGTGAAAAGCAAATCATCATATAAACATACAATCAAAACTTGACCTTCTTTGTTGATATTTGTGTACAATGTGGGCTCATTGCTTTTTCTATTGAATCCATTCATTCATCATCCACGAACCAATCCTGCTATACCATGCTCTTAGGGCTAGTTTGAGACCATAGAGCGCCTTCTTCAATTTATAGACCTTGTCTTCATGTCCATGCACTTCATAACTTGGTAGTTGTTTCACATATACTTCTTCTAGAAAACATTCAAGAAATCTAATTTGACATCCAATTGCCAAACTTTTGATTTATTTTGTGTATTTAATGCTAAAACCATTCTAATAGTATCAAGTCTAGCAACTAGAGCAAATGTTTCATTATAATCAATTCCTTCTTTTTGTGCAAAACCTTTTACTACTAACCTTGCCTTATGCTTTTCAATTTTATCTTCTACATAAAATTTGGTTTTATAAACCCATTTAACTCCTAGGCAATCCATACCTTAAAGTAAATCAGCTAACTCCCATGTTTGATTTCTCTCAATAGGCTCCATCTCTTTATTCATAGCTTTGATCCAATGGTCCTCCTTAACTGTTTCTTCAAAATATACAAGATCATGAGTGAATAAAGAAAAATTTGATTGAAAATCTAAGTTACCTTCTCTTTCTTCTCCTTTCTCATAAATCTCCTTCAAGCTTCTTGTTTTCCTTAATCTTCTTGTACATTGATCTCTTAGTTGGGCCAAAGTAGGATCCAAATCATCACTTTATGTATTGGGAGAAGAGTTTTCACCTTGTTCAACATTCCTTGGAGTTCTTGTTTGAGTACTTGGTACTAATGCTTGTGTATTTGTACTTGGTTGATTACCTTGCACAACATAACCTTCAGATTCATCATCATCTAGGGTATTAATAATCTAACTATGATTGTTTTATCAATGCTTCCATCCCATGTTTCGTCTTCTTTAAATTCTACATCTCTGCTAACAATCACTTTCTTTTTAATGGGATTAAAAGAATTATAAGCTTTTGATTCTTCACTATATCCAATAAAAATACATTTCTCACTTCTATCATCAAGTTTCCTTATTATTTCTAATGGAGCAAGAGAATATGGAAGACAACCAAAATATCTGAAATGATCTACACTATGTTTCTTACCACTCCAAGCTTCTTGTGGAATTTGGTCCTTAACACTTTTTTGTCACACATCTGTTTAAAATATACACTGCACATGCTATTGCTTCCACCCAATATTCATTTGACAAATGTTTGGCCTTCAACATGCTTCTATCCATCTCCATGATTGTTTTGTTCTTCCTTTCTGCTACAACATTTTGTTGCAGTGTGTATCTAGTAGTAAACTACCTTTTGATTCCATAATATATGCAAAAATATAAAAATTCATTAAACATATATTTACCTCCTCTATCTGATCTCAATACCTTGATATAATGGCCACTTTACTTTTCTACCATAGCTTTGAATTCTTTAAACTTTCCAAATGTTTCAACCTTCTGCTTGAGAAAATATATCCAAGTCTTTTTGTTGAAATCATCAATGAAGGTCAGAAAATAAATACTACCTCCAAACTTGATGGAGTTTGCATTGGTCCGTGACAAAAATCACTATGAACTAGCTCAAATAATGCCCTTTCTCTATATGAGACTCCACTTGGGAAACTCTCTCTATGTTGTTTTGCTAGAATGTAGCTCTCACATGAATTATCTAGTTGCTCTATTGGTGGAAAACCTTTCACCATATGCTTCATTTGTAACAAACTCAAGTTTTGAAAATATAAATGTCCATACCTCATATGCCATAACCATGATTGATCTAGATGCACCGACTTGAATTTTACTTCCTCTCTTCCTTAGGTGCACTAAATTTAAAGGGGGAAAATCTGATTCCTTGTCATCTCCACTCTTGCAATCAACCTATCATTTGGAAATCTAGTCCAATATAGTGCAAACATTGTCCTTAAAAGATACCCTATAACCTTTTTGTATTAATTGTCCAACACTCATAAGATTTTGTGTTAAACCAGACATGAAATAAACATCATAAATAAATCTTCTTTTACCATTCTTTGTCAAAACATTTATTACTCCTTTACCCTTTACAGGTACTTTATTATTATTTCCCAATTTCAATTCAAATTTAACAGAATCATCAAGACTAGCAAACAATTCCTTATTCCCTGTCATATGATTTCTACACCCACTATCTAAAAATCAGATATCCTTAGCGCTTTCTTGAGTAACATGGAATGTAATTATCCAAACATATAATAATGGAAATACTATAATGTAGAAGATAGATCTCACACAACACAAGAGATGTAACTTGTAGGCCAATATGCCCTAATATCCAATATATGTAGAAATAGAATAAACCCTTGAGGTAGGATAACACCATACAACAGTCCTTATGGAATAAGCCACTCCATGCTATATCTCCAAGAGATATCCAATACAATATCATAGTCTACACATATCCTTACAATGATAATCATCTCCTTTATATACCTCCTCCTAATAACATAATGGAAGGGTAATCCAATTGATGGTCTACTCAACACTTGATATAATTAATTACACAAGTTATCCATAAGAGCTAATATAACTAACTTAAGGGATGTGTACCACATGTCGACATCTCCATCCACCTAAATACATTATAATATCATATCCCTAGGTACATAACATGGCAAGTGATAAATAAACTTCCATAATTAGATTCATCTATGTAATTAAAATTCTATTTGTTCATATCACCTTGTTTCTTTCTACACTCATATGCACAATGCCCATATTTTTTGCAATAAAAACACTAAATGTTAGATTTATCAAACCTCTGTGAATGTTATTGAAAATGATTGTTACCACATCTTCTATTGTTGGAGTACTGATTTGCTTGATTATTCCTTTCACCTTGGTCTAAATTACTCCTTCCACCTCTGCCACTACCTCTTCCTCTAGCAAATGATTCCTGAGACTTAGAAGCATTCTCAAAAAGAAGTATTCTTATTTCTATGTATTCTAGACTCATGTGATAACAAAGATCTCATTAATTCATCTATTGATAATTGTGTCAAATCTTTAGATTCTTCAATTGCTAGTATAACTATTAAATCAAAAATTTGCTAGGCAAACTCCTAAGAACTTTTTCTATAATATTTTGATCTAAAAACTGAAACAGAAATAGTGACACAGAAGAAATTATTGTTTGTTCCAACAAGATAATGCTAATTCCTCGGTATCAAAAAATGAAATAAAAATCATGTCTAATATTGAGATCTTGTAGGGGATAGGACCCAATAGTTGTGCATCATAACTTCACACCTCTCAAAATTATACGTGGCAATTTCGAATTGTTCTAAAGTTTTACGGAAGCTTACTTGGCAAGGCCTTTGCTTATAACTAAGGTTTCAAGTCCACATCATACACATCAACATAATTTTTGTTGGTGTCCAAAAAGACTAAAAAAAATTTATATTGATAGTTGTGCATTAAATCATGTTTTGTTTGTGCACATATGTGACATCACATGATTTGTTTCTTTTTAGATCAAAAGAATACAATTCATTCAATTATAAGTACTTATTTTCAACACTAACAACTTTGAAGTCACAACTACGAGTACTATACTTCTAAAAACTATTGATCCACAAAATGATGCACAACTATTGAAACATGCTCAACTACTAGATCCTCTCTCCTAACTTGATCAAAAGTAGATTGGAGGTTGGAAGGTACCAAAATTCTTTGTGACTACTAGGTCCTCCAACAAGATCTATCTATTCACTTTGTGGAGGGCAGTGAATAACAGTAAGCCTTTCAACCATCCATTCAATGAATAACAATAAGCCTTTCAACCAGCCATTCAATAAATAACAATTCCTCATATCGAAGAAAACAAAATAAAAATCATCTCATGTGATCTTGATGCAGGTTGTAAAAGCAAGAATCAAAGCAACAAAACCAAAAATAGAGAAACAACAAATCAATTGAATACTCAGAAAGAAAAGATTAAAAACAACACACATACAGAAGACCAAGGAGTTTAACGTGGTTCACCATTTCATGGCTACATCCACAATGAAGGGTATTCATTTATTTAGATAATATATATCTCTCTCTCTCTCAGATGTTTTCATACATCTTTGTATCACTATAGAACAGTCGTAAAAATGCCTTGCATTCTAAAGACTCCTACCAAACATCTTACATATGGAATCAATGACCTAGAACTGGCAACGGTTACAAGCCAAGAATGGCAGTATGCAGTAGAATGGTTTCAAGGAATCAGCAAAGACAAGAAGTGGCCATTACAAATGGGCTTCACAGTTCACGTGCCCAACAATCTCCCACTTGAAGACCAATGGGATCGGCAATGAAGCTGCTCTGAGAGAGATCCCCTTCATGAAATTCAGTTTCACAGAGGAACAAGACCAAGAGAAGATCTACAAAACTCAAATTTCTCTCGAGGAACAACCTTGGTTAATGCATCTGCCGGATTGACCTTTGTGTCAATCTTTGTGACCTGCAACTGGCCTTCGTCAATAACATGGCAGATAAAGTGGTATCGAAGGTCAATATGCTTGGTTCGACTGTGGAAAGTTGAATTTCTGGCCAAGTGAATAGCACTATTGCTATCACAATATAATGGAAATACTGATTTTGGACAGCCCAGTTCAGTCAACAAACGCTCAAGCCATATAATTTCTTTGGCTCCTTCCGTGAGTGCAATATATTCAGCCTATGTGGATGACAGAGCTACAACTTGTTGCAACCGAGAAACCCAACTAATGGCTACCCCGGCAAATGTAAAGACATAACCAGTGGTAGACTGGCCTTTATCTAAATCTCTGGCCATATCTGAATCAACATAACCATGGAGCTGAATGTCAGTATCTCCAAAACATAAACAAAAATGTGAAGTACCTTTCAAGTACTATAGAATCCACTGAACTGCCTGCCAGTGTAATTTGCTTGGATGACTCATGAATCTGCTCACAACTGCAACTGCTTGTGCAATGTCTAGACGATTACACACCATTGCATACATTATACTGCCAACTACAGATGTATATGGAACAAACCTCATATGTTCTTCTTCTTCCTGATTTTTCGGAGACATAGCTGAAGATAGGCGGAAATGATTAGCCAAAGGAGTAGATACCAGTTTAGCATGAGACATATTAAATCTGTCCAACACTTTGGCAATGTAGTTTGCTTGGGACAACCTGAGTTCTCTTTTATTTTTGTTTCTAAATATGTACATCCCAAGTATTCTTTTAGCTGGTCTGAGGTCTTTTATGGCAAAACAAAGAGCCAACTATTGCTTCAGTTGAGCAATAATCTTAACACTAGTACCAGCAACTAACATATCGTCAACATAGAGCAAAAGGATGACAAACTCACCAGTATTGAGCTTCTTGTGGTAAACACAAGGATCTAATTCACACTGAATAAAGTTGTTATCAGTCATAAAGCGATCAAATTTTAAATACCATTGTCTTGGAGCTTGCTTTAGCCCATACAAACTCCGCTTCAACTTGCAAAATAAATGCTTCTTACCTGGTTGAGCAAAGCCTTCAGGCTGCTCCATGTATAAATCCTCATCAATGTCTCCATGTAGAAACGTTGTTTTCACATCGAGTTGCTCAAGTTCTAAATCCCAAATGGCTACCAAACCCAACATAGCACGGATTGTGTCCATTCTGACAACTGGAGAAAAGATTTCAGTAAAATCAATACCTTTTTGCTGATCAAACCCCTTGACAACTAATCTGGCCCTGTATCTTTTACTCCCTCCATCTTCATCTTTCAAATGATAAACCCATTTGTTCTTGAGAGGCTTTTGATTTGGTGGAAGATGAACCAAATCCCAGGTGTGATTGACTCTCAATGACTCCATTTCTTTGTTCATGGCTGCCATCCAATTGTGTGCATTTTCATGCTTGCAGGCTTGTTTATAAGTTGCCGGCCCTGCATAATCAGAGAGCAATAACTCATAGTCATTGTATTTTGCAGGTCTCTGCTTCTCATGGGTAGATCTCCTCAATGTTGAACCTTGCTCTAGCTGTATATTTGAGTCCAGATTTAGTCTCTGGAGTAAGTGTTGAACATCATCAACCTCTGATTGTAGAGGACCCTAAGGAAAACTCCCCTATCTCTGTATTTGTGCACCTAGAGTGCTCTGCCAGTCACACTGTCCTGCAACATGTCTCCTATCTGTGTAGAAGAATGACCTTTGTTCAGGTCTGAAGGCTCACCTTGTAAGGACGTGGTGACTGAGTCTCCTCTATGTTGCATTGGAGTTCTAGATGGCAGCGTATCACTTTGTGAGGGTAGCGTATGTCTTGAGGAAGGCTACAAAATGCTTGGTGGTGGCAGCGTAAAGCTTGATGAAGCACAGGGCAGCGTAACATGGGATGAGGGCAGCGATTGGTGATTGGGAAGCTGCGTTGGAATGTTAGATGGCAGCGATTGGCTAAAGGGAGGCTATGTTTGACATAACACAGGCAATGGTATGTCAAACAAAGGCTATGGTATGTCAAACAAAGGCAGTGGTGTAACTTGTGGAGGTAGGGTAGCACCTAAGGAAGGGAGTGTAACACCTGATGAAGGCAGTGTTGACTGTTCAAGAGGCAACAATTTGATATTAGAAGGCTGCGTGGTATCAGAACCACTTAAAGAGTCATCACCTAGTGATTGTGTGGTACTTGGTGAAGGCAGCGGTATATTAAACAAAGGTTGTGTGGGTAAAGAGCATCCAACTGAAGGCAGAGTAGTGGTGGAAATAGGAGTTGATGTGGTATAATAATGAGCAGAGGTAACTAATGGCTGAGAGAAAGTAATGGTAGGTTGTTTGGCCCAACTATTATCAAACAAATCCACATCAACATATTCTGACGGAGGTGAATTGCAAGGTTGCAAACCTGGAAAATGCTTCTCATTAAACACAACATCGCAGATATGGATTATGATCTTTGCAACGGGATCCCAAAGGTGAAAGCCAAATTAATCTTCACCATAGCCAAGAAAAACACACCTTTTGACTTGAAATCTAACTTAGTTCTCTGCTCTTTCAGAATGTGAACAAAAGTGGCACAGCCAAACACCCACAAATGATGATAGAAAATTTGTTTGCCAAGCCATGTCTCCTAAGGTATGTCAAAAGCCAGCCTAGATGATGGAGCTCGATTGATTAGATACACTGCAGTGTTACATGCCTCTGCCCAAAACTCTTTGCCCAATCCAGCATTGGAGAGCATGCATCTAGCTCTCTCAAGTATCGTGCGATTGAGCCTCTTAGCTGTATCGTTCTCCTGAGATGTATAAGGGATGGTCTTGATCCGTCGAATACCATGGTCTACACAAAATGAATCAAACTCCGAAGAGCAATATTCTCCACCATTGTCTGTTAGTAGGCATTTAATTTTATGCTCAATCTGATTTTCAATAGCAGCCTTAGAAATCTTAAATTTTGAAAATACCTTAGATTTTCTGTTCAACATATAAATCCAGATTTTTCGAGTGCAGTCATTTAGAAAGGTTACAAAATAATTTTCTCCACCGAAAGAAGTTACCTGAGTCAGACTAAAAACGTCGGAATGAACAAGTTCCAACAGAGTAGTTTTCTTGTCATGCCCCTTTCTCAAGAAACTGGTCTGGCATTGTTTGCCATAAAGGCAATGTTCACATAATTTTAAATCAACGGAGGTAAGGCCTGGAAGCTGATTGCACTGAAGCATAACTTGAAGACCTTTTTGGCTCATATGACTGACCCGTTTGTGCCATATTTTAGACCCACTATCCATAGCCAGCAAGGCAGCTCCCACTTCACCAAAATAGTCTAGAATATAGAGATTACCTTGCTTCTTGCCTCTTGCCATTACTAAAATCCCCTTTGTAATTTTTCATGAATCAAGAGAAAATTTAACATTGCATCCATTGCCTATAAGCTGACTAACAAAAATTAAATTCCTTTTAAACATGGGTACATATCTAACATTTGTCAAAGTTAATTTGTCTCCATTTTTTAGATTCAATATTATATCACCTTTTCCTAAGATGTCACATTCTTTATTGTCACCAAGAAACACCTTACCGAATGTGCCTTCTTGAAAATTTGTGAAAGCTTGACGGCATGAAGTGACATGAAATGAAGCCGGAATCAAGGACCCACGAATCTGCATTTGTGTCACTAGCTGATAGGATCAAAACACCATCACATGCAGTGTTTGCTTGATTATTTGTGCTTACTTTGCCTTGACCTTTCTTATAGTTCCAGCAGTTCTTCTTATTGTGTCCGGGTTTTCCACAAAACCAACATGCACTAGTTCTACCCCTAGACTTTGATCGCAAACCAGATTGTGATCTTCTTCGGTTGTTGTATCTACCTATGTCTTGGCTTCCTCCCCTATTGCTTGTACTTATAGCTGTTAGAGCATCGTCGGATGAGGGTTCCTGATGTTTCCTTCCCATGTCTTCGTTGAGAAGAGTAGTTGCAACATCATCAAAAACTAATGTACTTTTGGCTGCTACAGAAGTGCTCACAGCCATGACAACACCTTCCCAGCTATTTGGTGAGGAACACAACAACAAAATTGCTTTAATCTCAGGATCTAACTTGATACCCACTGAAGTTAATTGAGTAACTAAGGTGTTAAATTCATTCAGATGATTGGAAATAATGCCACCTTCTTTCATTTTTAGGTTATATAATGTATTCATAATAAATACCTTATTCGAAGCCGAAGCAATTACATACATGCTAAGAGCTTTTCCCAGAGCTCTTTCGTAGTACTCTCATTTGAGACATTAAATAATACATTGCTGGACAATGAGAGAAAAATAGTTCCCTTTGCTTTCATATTGAGTTTTTCCCAGTCTTTATCTTTCATAGAACCTTGTCCTTTGGCTTTCCCCAGTAAGGTGAGTGACAAGTCCTGTTTGATAAGAAGAGACTCCATATGCACCTTTCAAAAACCAAAGTTTTGGCCTATAAATTTCTCTATTTTCTATTTTTTTGAGTCATCCATTTTGATTGCTGCACAAGTTCCAAAAAAGAACTTCACAGGGTATCTCTTGGACCGAGCTTCACACAGAGCTCTGATACCAATTGTAAAAGCAAGAATCAAAGCAACAGAACCAAAAATAGAGCAACAGCAAATCAATTGAATACTCAAAAAGAAAAGATTAAAAACAACACATACAGAAGACCAAGGAGTTTAACGTGGTTCACCATTTCATGGCTACATCCACAACGAAGGGCATTCATTTATTTAGATAATACATTTCTCTCTTTGATGTTTTCATACATCTCTGTATCACTATAGAACAGTAGCAAAAATGCCTTGCATTCTAAAGACTCCTATCTCTAAACTCCTACCAAACATCTTACATCTGGAATCAACGACCCAGAACTGGCAGCGGTTACAAGCCAAGAATGGCAGTATGCAGTAGAACAGTTTCAAGGAATCAGAAAAGACAAGAAGTGGCCGTTACAAATGGGCTTCACAGTCCACGTGCCCAACATGGGTGTGGGTACTTCCGATAATAGGTGTACCATCCCCTATTCTTATAGAGCATAAATGCGATTGTCCTGCTTCTGGATGCCCGTGCATTAATAACATACTCATATCAGTAAGCATACGGTGGAGAGAACAGAGCAGGTAGACTAAACCGAAAGCCTGTGAGTCCTTCGCCTAGGTTATATCGACTGACAAGTTCTATCTATTCACTGCATCGAGGGCAGTGAATAACAGCAAGCTTTCCAACCTACCGTTTCAAGTTACTCGGAAGGTTGAGTTTGAGACTCTAATCAGTGAAGTACCTAAGATTAGATTGCGGAATTGGCAGGGAAATTCGCTGTGTGGATGCTGCCGCAATTATTCGCTTACGCCTCGGTCTTGCCACTAACAAGGTTTTTGTAGGCGCAGAATAATGTGTTGGCGTTGGCGGTGATTGTTGGCGGAGCACTGGTTGTGCACGCAGAGTTGAGCTGGTTGTTTATCTTCCCAATGGCAACGATGAGTTTGGTGATGATCTTTCGAACGTATATGTTCAGTTTCTAACATGATTGTGAATGTATATGTTCACTCGAGTTACTCTCCAGGTCAGCTTGATTTCTCGAAAAGTCAAGGAAGAATATAATTCTTCATATAAAACCTGATTTTTCCCGCTCAGGTTTCCTGCTTAGTTAAGTGTGAGTCCTTTAGGGTTTTTAATGAATCATAAAAACAACTTTAATGGATTATGGAACCGTTGTAATATTATATAATCTGCAACCTCCAAGGATGTTTCTAAAAAAAGTTAATATAGAGAACAGTGAAAATAAACATGGGGCCAAGTCCGGCGCTTAAATTTGACAGTTGTATAGCTGTATTTAGATATTTTAGCTGTAAAATACAACTGAAATTTTGAAAAGACTGTATCATATGAAAGGAAAGATTTTGGACAAACTGTCAAAATTTATATAGAATTATGATGCTATATATTTGGTTTTTATATAATTTATATTATATTAATGTATGTCATAGTATTTTAAAGGCACTATTAAATAGATAACTGTCATGAAAAATTTGCTTGACAGTCAGGGTTGACTGTCAAATTTAAGCTCTGGGGCCAACAGTTTAATCAGTAGATAGTTGGGTACAGTTAATGCGTTGGATTCAGTTAATCTCTAGATAGACTGAACAAATAGGCAGGCAATTAACTACTTATGGTATGACACGATCTATGGGCATGGTGCATGTTGATTGCTAGATAGATGTTACTCTTTGGTAAAGTTGGATATAGGTTAACAATCCAATATTTTTAGTAGATGCCATTTATATATGGTAAGTATTGACCCACTATTTTCCTCAAATCTTTATTACTTATATTTTCTAATTACATTGGAGTGGGAGATGATAGCTTTTTTTATTGAATATGCAAGAAATATAGATAGAAATATATAGCCAGCGCTCAGTAGAGTAGCTGGAACATGAACAAGAAGCCCCTCAAAAACATAGAAGATACAAGTAAATCACAGTTAAGAAAGAGTAGATATAGGAATGTACTCCATAAACAGCTATAATAAACAACAACCATTCCTCAGAAAAATCACAATATTCCCGCATGAGCAACTTGATTCGAGGCACTACACCAACACAACATTACTTCCAAATGTAACCGGTGGTACCAAAGGAGCCTTTCCATGAGAAGACTGAAGAAAAATGATATAGCAGCTACAATCCATAATGCACCAAAATGCAACCTCTGTCTTCCTAGCATAAGCCTCTACCCTTGAAACAGAAACCCAAGACTCAAGGAAGGAAATAAAAATAGTCAATCGTCCAAGTTTTTTCCAAATGAAGATCCTTTCAATAATTCCACAAAAGGTTCCCAGAACCTGAAACTTGGACCAAAAGCTATCAGCAAAAGAACAGAATGATGAAACATAGTGTAAATTCTGAAACAGTAAAACAGAACCAAAAAGGAATAACAGCAAACTCAAAACATTGCTCAAAAAGAAGAATAAAGAAAACAGCATTCACAGAGAGACAGGAAGAATTTAACGTGGTTCGCCAATGTTGGCTACATCCACAATGAAGGGCAATATTATTAATGTCTTAATACATCTCTCTCTGAATTCAATACATCACAGTATGACTGTATATCTTCTAACAGCAGCTCACACAGACTCAGTGTTTCTTCACTTTCTAATATCACAGTAGAACTAGAGCCTAAGCTCTCATATCTTGCATCCTGCAATAACTCCAATACATTATAACTGCCAAACGTCTGGAGAGAATCTAGAACCCCTGCAGTTACAAGCCAAGAATGGCTATATGCAGAAAAGGGCGGTTACAAGGAATAAGTGGAGTCAGAATGTGTACGCCGTTACTGTTGGGCTTCACATAGTCCACGTGCCCAACAATCTCCCACTTGAAGACCAATGGGAATGGCGATGAGGCTGCTCTGAGAGAGATCCCTTCGAGAAATTTAGTGTCACAGAGGCACAAGACTGAGAGAAGATCTACAGAATTCAAACTTCTCTCGAGGAACAATCTTAGTTAATGCATCCGCCGGATTAACCTTAGTGTCAATCTTTGTGACCTGCAACTTGCCTTCGTGAATAAGATGGCAGATAAAATGGTAATGAAGGTCAATATGTTTCATTCGATTATAAAACACTGCATTTCTTGACAAGTGAATAGCACTTTGGCTATCACAAAATAATGGAAATACTGATTTCGGACAGCCCAGTTCCATCAACAAATGGTCAAGCCATATCATTTCTTTGGCTCCTTCTAAGAGCGCTATGTATTTAGCCTCTGTTGATGACAGAGCTACAGTTTGTTGCAACCGAGAGACCCAAGCAATGGCTACCCCGGCAAATGTAAAGACATAACCAGTGGTAGACCGGCATTTGTCTAAATCTCCGGCCATATCAGAATCTACATAACCACGAACCTGAAAGTCAATACCTCCAAAACATAAACAGAAATGTAAAGTACCTTTCAAGTACCAAAGAATCCACTGAACTGCCTACCAATGAAGTTTGCCCGGATTACTCATGAATCTGCTCACAATAGCAACAGCTTGTGCTATGTCTGGATGAGTACGCACCATTGCATACATGAAACTGCCGACTGCAGATGTATATGCAATAGACCTCATCTGTTCTTCTTCTTCCTGATTTTTCAGACACATAGCTGAAGATAGGCAGAAATGATCAGCCAAAGGAGTAGATACCGGTTTAGCATGAGACATATTAAATCTGTCCAACACTTTGGCAATGTAGCTTGCTTGGGACAACCTGAGTTCTCTTTTATTTCTATTTCTGAATATGTGCATCCCAAGTATTCTTTTGGCTGGTCCGAGATCTTTCCTAGCAAAACAAAGAGCCAACTGTTGCTTCAGCTGAGCAATAATCTGAATACTAGTACCAGCTACTAACATATCGTCAACATAGAGCAATAGTATGACAAACTCACCAGTATTGAGCCTTTTGTAGTAAACACAAGGATCTGATTCGCACCGAATAAAGTGGTTATCAGTCATGAAGCGGTCAAATTTTAAGTACCATTGTCTTGGAGCTTGCTTCAGCCCATACAAACTCTACTTCAACTTGCAAAATAAATGCTCCTTACCTGGTTGAGCAAAGCCTTCAGGCTGCTCCATGTATAAATCCTCATCAATGTCTCCGTGTAAAAACATTGTTTTCACATCAAGTTGTTCGAGTTCTAAATCCCAAATGGCTACCAATCCCAACACAGCATGGATTGTGTCCATTCGAACAACTGGAGAAAAAATTTCAGAAAAATTAATACCTTTTTGCTGATCAAACCCCTTGACGACCAATCTGGCCTTGTATCGTTTACACCCTCCGTCTTCGTCTTTCAAGCAATAAATCCATTTGTTCTTAAGAGGCTTTCGATTTGGCGGAAGAGAAACCAAATCCTACGTTTGATTAACGCTCAATGACTCCATCTCTTCGTTCATGGCGGCCATCCAGTTCTGTGCATTTTCATGCTTGCAGGCTTGTTTATAAGTTGCTGGCTTTGCATAATCAGAGAGCAATAACTCATAGTCATCGTATTTTGCCGGTCTCCTCTTTGCACGGGTGGACCTCCTCAAATGTGTACCTTGCTCTGGCTGGATATTGGAGTCCAGATTGAGTCTCTAGAGTAAGTTCTGAACATCATCAATCTCTGGATGAAGAGGCCCCTGAGGAAAACTACCCTGTCTATTTATATTGTTCTGTGCACCTAGAGTGCTCTGTCCAGTTACTCTATCTGGCCGCATATCTCCTATCTATGTTTGACTGAAGGGAGATTGTGCATTTGTTTTAGGCTGCGTTGAACTAAAAGTAGGCAGCTTTAAATCTTGTGAGGGCAGCGAAGGCTGCATAGAACTTAAATTAGGCAGCATTGGACTTATAGAAGATGGCGTTGGAGAGATGTCACACTACGTGTGACTATGTATAGGTAGTGTTGAGTGAGCAAGGGGTAGCGATGGTCCAAAGGGAGGCTGCGTTGGCAGTTTGGAAGTCAGCATTTGACTTAGTGAAGGCAACGTAGTACCTGAGCTTTGTGATGGCTGCGTGGAGTCTTGGGGCAGCGTAGAAACAGGGAAAGGCTCCAAAAACTTGTGTGAAGGCAACAAAGGTTGCGTTGACTGTGCAAGAGGCAGCCGTTGGTGAGTTAAAGGCTGCTAAGCACTAGAAGATAGCGTAACACTAGGTGAGGACAGTGAATGAGATGTGGACGGTGTAGTAACTATGCTGGGAATACCACTTGGGGACTGAGTGGGAATTGTGCACCCAACCGAAGGCATAGCACTTGAAGTAATAGGAGCTCCAGACAGATAAGAATGTATAGTTGTAACAAGTGGCTGAGAGAATGAAATGGTGGATTGCCTGACCTTGCCATTATTGAACAAATCCACATCAATATATTTCGGCACAGGTGAATTGCAAGGTTGCAAGCCTAGAAACTCCCTCTCGTTAAACACAACATCACGGCTATAAATTATAGTCTTTGCAATAGGATCCCAAAGACGAAAGCCAAACTGATCTTCACCATAGCTGAGAAAAACACATCTTTTTGACTTAAAATCCAACTTAGTTCTCTGCTCTTTTGGAATGTGAACAAAAGTGGCATAGCCAAACACCCGCAAATGCTGATAGGAAATTCGCTTTCCGAGCCATGTCTCCTCAGGTATGTCAAAATCCAGCCTAGACGAAGGATCTTGATTGATTAAATACACAACATTATTACATGCCTCTGCCCAAAACTCTTTGCCCAATCCGGCATTGGAGAGCATACATCGAGCACGCTCAAGTATCGTGTGATTAAGCCTTTCAGCTGCACCGTTTTCCTGAGGTGTATAAGGGACGGTTTTGATCCATCGAATACCATGGTCTGCACAAAAAGAATCAAACTCGGAAGAACAATATTCTCCACCATTGTCTGTTAGTAGGCATTTAATTTTATGCCCAATCTAGTTTTCAACTAAAGCTTTAAAAAACTTAAATTTTGAAAAAACTTCAAATTTTCTGTTCAACATATAAATCTAGATTTTGTGAGTGCAGTCATCTAAAAAAGTGACAAAATAATTTGCTCCACCAAAAGAAGTTACCTGAGTTGGACCGAATACATTAGAATGAACAAGTTCCAACGGAGTGGTTTTCTTGTCATGCCCCGTTCTCACGAAACTGGTCCGGCACTATTTGCCATAAAGGCAATGTTCACAGAATTCTAAGTCGATGGAGTTGAGGCCTGGAAGCTGATTGCGCTGAAGCATAACTTGAAGACCTTTTTGGCTCATATGACTGAGCCTCTTGTACCATATTTCAGACCCACTATCCATAGCTGGCAAGGCAGCTCCTACTTCACCGAAATAGTCCAGAATGTATAGATTACCTTGCTTCTTTCCTCTTGCCATTACTAAAAGCCCTTTTGTGATTTTCCACGAGTCAAGAGAAAATTTAACATTGCATCCATTGGCTATAAGCTGACTGACAGAAATTAAATTTCTTTTTAATAGAGGCACATATCTAGCATCTGTCAAAGTTAGTTTGTCACCATTTTTCTGATTCAATATTACATCTCCTTTTCCTAAAATGATGCAACAAAAAGAAATGGAAAGTAGACTAAATAATCTTTCCAACCATATATGGCTTACTCCTATATATGTCCGTACAAAACCGTACCAAATGCTGCAATGGGACTATTGCAGGAAAAATCAGAAAATTACAGTCCATAAAACACTCATATCTTTCACAAAACTAAATAAAAATGCATGGGACAAGAAGCAAATGGAAGGTGGTTGAAGGATATAACATTTTCAATCCATTAGACATCCATTCAATTCCATATAGGGCTGTACAATAGCAAAAGACAACAAATTTATGAAGGAAAATACAAGAAAACATTGTTTTTTCTCATTCCATGCTCAAATCTTCAACCACCCACGAATTCTTCATGGTTACAAGGCCTTTTAAAGGCATTAAAACATGTCTCTTTAGGCATAACTAATTTGGAGCAAACCAAGAGCCAAATGACTCTTCACCTTCCAACTTTGCACCTTTTTTCTAATTTTACATTGATAACCTTTACATGGTTTGCAATATTTTGTATTTTTGAAACTCCTAATGACCTAAACACATAAAAATGACTTGATAAACCTCATTACAATGTGGAATCATACAAATTTAATAAAACTCAAAGATTTGTCTAGGGCAATATTAATTTGCCAAGGTGCTCCTGCACCATACAACCAACCAACAAAATTTCCAAGTCCCTTGGAAATGTATCTGCAACAAAAGTCTCTTTCCTCTGTCTTTATCTTCAATCTTCTCAGCTACAATCTTCCAATCTATAGAAATGGTGACCAACCAACCAACAAAATAAACTACCATCTTCACAAAGCATCCTCAGGCTCCTTCTACTCCCATCAGTGGAGTATGCTTCAGGCTGCAACATCAAGTGCTTCTACAGGCATCCATCTCTCTCACTGCTTCACAACAAACCAACTCACCAAACCATTCATCTCACCCAACAGCAGATCCTGGTGATGTACCTACCACTCTCTCCTCAGTGGTTTCTCTATGCATCCTTCTCCAGCCAAATCTCTATTGGAGAATGGTCATGACAGACCTCATCTTGTCTGCCCACACACAATCTCAGAAAACATCTTTCTGCAGCTAGATGGATAAGCACCTGCAACCAAACAACTAAGCAACACAAAATCCAAAAGGTGTAGATTGCCTCCCTCGGCGATCTATCTACACAATCAAGATCTTCTCGCTCTTCACCTACCTTCTCAGTGACAGGAAAAAAAAAAAATACACACCACCCAAATCTTTCGCCAGCTCTGATACCAAATGCTGCAATGGGACTATTGCAGGAAAAATCAAAAAATTACAGTCCATAAAACACTCATATCTTTCACAAAACTAAATAAAAATGCATGGGACAAGAAGCAAATGGAAGGTGGTTGAAGGATATAACATTTTCAATCCATTAGACATCCATTCAATTCCATATAGGGCTGTACAATAGCAAAAGACAGCAAATTTATGAAGGAAAATACAAGAAAACATTGTTTTTTCTCATTCCATGCTCAAATCTTCAACCACCCACGAATTCTTCATGGTTACAAGGCCTTTTAAAGGCATTAAAACATGTCTCTTTAGGCATAACTAATTTGGAGCAAACCAAGAGCCAAATGACTCTTCACCTTCCAACTTTGCACCTTTTTTCTAATTTTACATTGATAACCTTTACATGGTTTGCAATATTTTGCATTTTTGAAACTCCTAATGACCTAAACACATAAAAATGACTTGATAAACCTCATTACAATGTGGAATCATACAAATTTAATAAAACTCAAAGATTTGTCTAGGGCAATATTAATTTGCCAAGGTGCTCCTGCACCATAAAATGTCACATTCTTTATTGTCACCTAGAAATACCTTACCGAATGTGCCTTCTTGAAAATTCGTGAAAGCTTGATGGCATGAAGTGGCATGAAAAGAGGTGCCAGAATCAAGGACCCACGAATCTGCATTTGTATCACTTGCTGATAGGACCAAAACACCATCACTTGCAGTGTTTGCTTGATTATTTGTGCTCACGTTGCCTTGAGCTTTCTTATAGTTCCAACAATTTTTCTTATTGTGTCCAGGTTTTCCACAAAACCAACATGAACCGGTTCTGCCCCTAGACTTTGATCGTGGACCAGATTGTGACCTTCTCTGGTTGTTGAATCTACCTCTTTCATGATTTCTTCCTCTATTGTTTATACTTACAACCGTGAGAGCATCGCCGGATGAAGGTTCCTGATGTTTCCTTCTCATGTCTTCGCTGAGAAGAGTAGTTGCAACGTCATCAAAAACTATTGTAGTCTTGGCTGCTACAGAAGTACTCACAGCCATGACAACACCTTCCCAGCTATTTGGTAAGGGACACAATAGCAGAATTGCTTTAATCTCTGAATCTAATTTGATATTCACCGAAGCTAACTGAGAGACTAAGGTGTTAAATTCATTGAGATGATTGGACATAACCCCACCTTCTCTCATTTTCAGGTTATATAGTTTCTTCATAATAAATACCTTATTTGACACCGAAGCAATTGCATACATGCTGGAGAGCTTGTCCCAAAGCTCTTTCGTAGTACTCTCATTTCAGACATTAAACAATACATTGCTGGACAATGAGAGAAATATTGTTGCCTTCGCTTTTGAATCTAGTTTTTCCCAGTCTTCATCCTTCATAGAACCTTGTCCTTTCGCTTTCCCCAGCAAGGCAACTGACAAGTCCTGTTTGATGAGAAGAGACTCCATGTGCACTTTCCAAAGACCAAAATTCTAGCCTGTAAACTTTTCTATTTTCCATTTCTCTGACTCATCCATTCTGAGTGCTGTGTAGGTTCCCAAAAAAACATTTCACCGTCTCTTGAACTGAGCTACACACAAGCTCTGATACCAATTGTAAATTCTGAAATAGTAAAACAGAACCAAAAAGGAATAACAGCAAACTCAAAACATTGCTCAGAAAAAAGAATAAAGAAAATAGCATTCACAGAGAGACAGGAAGAATTTAACATGGTTCGCCAATGTTGGCTACATCCACAACGAAGGGAAATATTATTAATGTCTTAATACATCTCTCTCTGAATTCAATACATCACAGTATGACTATATATCTTCTAACAGCAGCTCACACAGACTCAGTGTTTCTTCACTTTCTAATATCACAGTAGAACTGGAGCCTAAGCTCTCATATCTTGTGTCCTGCAATAACTCCAATACATTACAACTGCCAAACGTCTAGAGAGAATCTAGAACCCCTGCAGTTACAAGCCAAGAATGGCTATATGCAGAAAAGGGTGGTTACAAGGAATAAGTGGGGTTAGAATGTGTACGCCGTTACTATTGGGCTTCACATAGTCCACGTGCCCAACACATAGAACTTGGACAAATAGTTATCAACAAAAGAATAGAAATATGAAACATGAATATCCATCGCTGCCCAGCATCCTACCTGCAACCAGCCCCTACTCCAAACCAAAAGAAGATAAATATAAGATCTCAGACATCATCATACATCAAAATAGGTGATGGCAACCAACTAGCTGCAGACCAAAAGACAAGAACACAGAGGAGAATGACAGTAATAGAGTTACGTTACAGAATGATATTTAATTACTTGGCTCGACTCAGCAACAGTAATAAATTCATAGAACAATGCTGAATGAAATTGCTTTTCATTGGACTTAAGAACCTTGGTCAACAAGAGAAATTTATTCAAACTTATTCATATTGGTCATACATTCAGGGACACCACGGAGATGGTTATCGATCTCACAATGCTTGACAGTGTATGATGTTTTCCTTGATTACAATAATCAATCTAATGACAGCCCCCTCCAAATCTTTCTCGCAGAACCGTTCTTAGTTGAGATCTGCCACAGCATGGTCCGCTCTGTCACCACGAATTGACTTTGTTATTCTTCCTCTTTTCAAACATCCACACTTCTATCTCCTTTCTCTTCATTTTCAACCTGCACTACTATTTGCCCTTTCTAATTTTCTCCTGATTCGATGAATTGAACCTTCTTCTCTCTACCGATTGTTCCTCCCCCTCTGAACTCACTTTCTCTCTATTGACTTCTTCCCAGTTTCATATCGTTAATGTGTTGTAACTGTCTCTAACCGCTGGCGATAGATGCAGAAACTACTTCTTCCTGCCTGAAGATTGACAGGAGACAACTACTTAAGGAGTTAACAATTTCTAAAATAGGCAGACATTATTTAAATTTCTGAGAGCTTCTAATAACACTTAAATATTAACCAAAACAAAACAAGGCTGGGAAAATGCCCCTGCATCAGGCTCCCCCGGGTGAGATGTTTGTGAGCATAACTCACAAATGGGGTTGGGTAGTAGGACTACCCTTTCAAGTTGCAAGTAACTTGCAGCATACCCCTACGCTTGGAATCGCAACATCTATCCATCTACTTCTTCCTTTTCTTCTAGCATGTAGCTAGAATAGATCCTTCATTTTGTAGTGCAAGGAACTCTGTATCTTCATAGTCATTTGTGAATTTATGTTCACCGTGCATCGAACTTCTCCTCCCAAGTACTCCCTTCATTCTCTTTCCACTTGCTGGCTGCATCCTATTACAACCTCCCATGAGGATTAACTCCTCTTGAACCATCTCCCTCCACCTAAAATTTCTACCTTTACACCCCATCTCATCATCTTCAATATCTTCTCCTATTTCACTCAAACAAGAATTAATTTCAACATGAGTATGAACAAAATTTGAGGAATTAGCAACAATGTATGAAATGTCTTCTATTCCCACTGCTGCCCCATTTTGTTTGGTTTCCTCATACCTCTCCATTTCAATCATTGCACAGTCAAGGAAATCAATTTCAATTTAACCAAAGGAATTGAAAAACTTAAACTGTACCTCATCATTTTCTGTTACAACATTTGTTTCGTTTCCTGTCAGCACAAGCCATTCCTTCTCAACTGCTTCAATTTGAAGTAATAGGTCATCTTCCTCCTACTGTCCACAATGCATCCTACCCAAGTGCTCATCTTGACATTGTTGTTTTGAACTTGTTTCCTTCATGGGACCATACTCTACTGTTGTCCCAACATTTTCTTCTTACTTGTTTGCTACAATTTTGGTGTCCTCACCTTCCACCATCTCCTTTGTATTCAACAATGCCATTGTCTTTCACTCATGCATGTCCTTCCAAGGACCAATCATTGTCCCAACTTCACATTCCCTTACCTCAACACATTCTCTTAGCTGTTCCAAATGAAAATCAGTGCCTTTCATACCTTCAATTAATTCATAAAAATGAAGAAATACCTCCTTGGTTGTTGTTGCAACTTCTTCGTCCTTCCTAGCATGTATAAACTCTTTGTCCCCCATCAACATTATCTTGCTACTGCTACTATGGCTGTCCTCTTTTGGTTCTTGCAAGGGAAACAAGACATGTTTGATACCATCCTTCTCAAAAGTATAGGTATTATTTCTTCCATCATGCATGGCTTTCCTATCAAATTGCCATGGTCTATCAAGTAACATGTGACACACATCCATGGGCATGATATCATATACAACACTATCCTTATAACTACCAATTTGAAATTCTACCAAAGCCTATTCTTTGACCAACAACTGATGACCTTTATGTAGCCAAGAAACCTTATATGGTGTAGGATGTTTAATCCTCTAAAGACCCAACTTATCTACCATTTCAGTAGCCACTAAATTATCCGTACTCCCACTATCTATAATTAATTTGTAGCACTTACCTTTAGCCTTACATTTTGCCTTGAACAAAGATCTCCTTTCTATTGGCTCTTGGTTCTACTTAGGTGGCTTTAATAGCACTCTTTTGAACAGCAAGGACTCTCCAGATTCAGGTTCTTCTTGGTGATGAGAAGGTGATCCAACACTTTCTTGATCTACTTGTACAATATAATTTCTTCTCTCATTGTATGGCCTCCTTGTGAGAACTCAGAACACTACCAACTCTTATGACTAGCATATTGGTTACATTTGAAACATTTTCTAGCAAAGCCTCTTCCTCTTCCTTGAAAACCTCCTCTTCCATATGATATATCTCCTTTACTTTGAAATCCTCCTCTTTCTTGATTGACTATCCCACATGAACTTTTAGCCACTTCATCATGGGGTTGTTGTTGTTGTCCTCTTCCAACTTGCTATCCCTTTTCTCCATAACCTCGTCCTCTATTCCTTCCTTGTTGATTTTGTCTTCAAGAGTCCTAGGTGATACTAGACTTAATTCATCTTGCAAACTATACTTCAAACCACTCAAATATCTTGCTACCTTCACAAGATCATCCTCACTGTGGCCTAATCGAATAATCAACTTGTAAAACTCCTCTGTATACTCCTTCACTGACATGTCCTTTTGTTTAAGATTCTATAATCTTTTGAAAAGACTAGTTTGGTAGTCTCTCAGAAGAAACTTAGCCTTCAACTTAGCAACCATTCTATCCCAAGATTGAATCTTCTCTTTATTCTTCTTCTGCTTCTCAGATTGGACATAGTCCCATGACATAGCAGCATGGCCTTTTAGCCTTGTATAGGTGAACTTCGCCTTTCTTTCCTTTGCAACTCCTTCATACTCAAAATATTTGTCTAGATCATTGATCCAGTCAATGAGTTCTTCACCATTTAAACTTCCTGAATATGTAGGGACTTCTATCTTTGGTTTGGCTCCCACATTCATCACTGTCCTCAATAATTTCTCTTCAAATCCTTCAGGTTCTTCCTGAACTTCTTCATCACCTCAAAGCTGCTCTTCGTCAGCAACTTCAGTCACATAATCTATTATTGTTCCTCTTCATTGTGCCCTCTCTAAAGCTTCCATTCTTATTGCCAAGTTCTACAACATATCAAAAATTCCTTCATCATGGCCTCTTCGGCCTCTTCCTCTCATCATTCTCGATGGCATTCTACCCACTCCATAAAGCCCAAATCTTTAGGCTCTGATACCAATCTGATGGCAACCCAGCTAGCTACAAACCAAAAGATAGGAACACAGAGCAGAATGACAATAATAGACTTAAGTTACTGAATGATATTTAATTACTTGGCTCAACTCAGCAACAGTAACAAATTCATAGAACAATGCTAAATGAAATTGCTTTTCATTAGACTTTAGAACCTTGGTCAACAAGAGAAATTTATTCAAACTTATTCATATTGGTTATACATTCAGGGAAAACATAGAGATGGTTATCGATCTCACAATGCTTGATAGGGTATGATGTTTTCCTTGATTACAATCATCAATCTGATGACAACCCCCTCCAAATCCTTCTCATAGAACTGTTCTTAGTTGAGATCTACCATAGCATGGAATGCTTTGTCACCATGAATTGACTTTGTTATTCTTCCTCTTTTCAGATATCCACACTTCGATCTCCTTTCTCTTCATTTTCAACCTACACTACTATTTGCCCTTTCTAATTTTCTCCTAACTCGATGAATTGATCCTTCTTCTCTTTGCTGATTGTTCCTCTCCCTCCAAACTGACTTTCTCTCTATCATTTTTTTTACTTCTTCCCAGTTTCATATCATTAAGGCGTTGTAACTGTCTCTAACCATTGGTGATAGATGCAGAAACTACTTCTTCCTGCCTGAACATTGACAGGAGATGACTACTTAAGGAGTTAACAATTTCTAAAATAGGCAGAGATTATTTAAATTTCTGAGAGCTTCTAACAACACTTAAATATTAACCAAAACAAAACAAGGCTGGGGAAAATGCCCTTGCATCAATAGGCTTCAACCCCTGAAAAACATAAGAACCCTTCTTGTTCAAAAGTTGTTTCATCTACTTTTTTATTAGACATATTTTGTGAAACCATCTTCAAATTTGTATCTCCCCTAAGCTACGAAAATAAGGAAACAAGCCATAAGAAGATATCAAAGTAAAGCTTTAAAAACGCAGTTTCTTGGTGATGAATACAGTTATCAAACACTGCTTTACACATGGATTTCTAAATATGCAAAAGAATAGTCTGTCTAACCACATAATCTATCACATTATTATGCAAACCTACAAACATTAAGGCCTCTTTTCATTTCAATTTATGCTCAAAAATAATAGGTAAATCATTAAATATTGCCTCCCATTATTTTTTAGCATGTGCACAAACCCATAAAACATGTTTCATATTTTCATGCTTGTGACAAAAAGGACAAGAAATAGGCTGAATCATGACACACTTTAACCTATTCCCAAGGGGAAGTTTACAGTGCAATATTTTCCAAGCCATCAACTGACCATCAGAGTCAATTTTTGAATTCCAAACTTGAGAACTTAACTTTGACCAAAATTTTTCACAAAATTTACAATTCCACTTAGAATTCAAGCGTGACTTTAGAGGTAGACTAGGAAGCAGCTGAAGATATATCTTTTTTAAAGGAAAATAGGTAAGTAGATATGATGATAACCACCACCAATCTTTAAAAAACTACATTACCTAGGGGTACATAACTTCATAGATAGGTTTAGTGGTAGGACTGCACAAAGACAATAAAAGGCTCATATTTTTTGCTCAAACCAAAGTAGGTTTTAAATACCTGCCAAGGTAACCACTTCAATGAAGAAAAATCCCAGAGATCACCAACATTATAGACTCCTTTTTTAAAAAGAGAATACGCCTGTTTAGGAAAGATGATAGCAAGGGGCTGACCTTGATAGAGGATATGCTTATTCCACTAGCTAGATGAGGAGGCAAAGCTAAACCCATGCTATAAAGAGGCTTCTCTCCACTTTAAAAAATGATAGGTGTGTTGCCAAGCTTTCTAGATAGATATAAGGGGAGGTGAAGGCTTAATTGAAAAGAAAGGAGCAAGAAGAATTTTGTCAATCCAACCAACTTGTTGTTGGTAATATGTGTTATCATTGATGTCAACTCTATATGTGTCAACCTAAGGTCAGAGATAATGAAGCTGATGGACAATGGAAGATTTGAGAGACACGGTTTGACTCAATCAGAGACATAAGGTTAGCATGCTAATGTAGGTCAATTTGGAAGACCTGGCAGATGTAGGAAAGTTGTCTAAGTGTGACGTGGAGGTGTGTAAACCTATTCTAACATTTTTTCTATATATCTGCAATGATATTCTATCAGTTTGGAGTACCGCACTTAGAGAAAAGTTACAAAAGTTTGGCTAAAGCTTTCACAGTGTATATCCTAAGGCAGAGTTACAACATTTTGGTCTGCATTCCTCTGCAGTGCAAGATTTAGTCCTATGGTTTAGAAGATAAGTTGATTGACATATGAACATGTATCCAAGATTTCAGCTCATTACACCTTCAACATAGAAAGTTATAAGAGGTAGAGTTCTGAACTATGACTTGACAATTTAAAGCAATGCTGGAGACCTATTAGAATGCTCCACATTCCTCTGGAAGAGAAGTTGTGCCCATGTGGTTTTGAGAACATGTTTAGAGATGTGTAATACATGACTCCTTGCTATATCAGGTGTTCTTATGGTCCGCAAGGTCATATTTCAAATGACAGAAGTGATACAAACAGTTCTGAATGCAAAAGTATTCCATAGAACACATGTTTGAGTACTTGCAGAAGATGGTGAAGGTATAGATCAGCTATATGAGTATCTACGGAGACTCTAGATGCTTCATAGTATCTCAGGTTTGAAGTGCATGCAATTCTCTCTTATTTCTTGTACTGCAGAAGGTACTCAAGTCAGTTAGTAATTAGTTGTATATGACTATCCTCCGGATTACAATATACCTGAGCTAAGTCTCTGATTTTCTCCAGAAGTGATAGATGAGGTTGTGTGGATCTAGGAATGTGCTCATAATAGTGCAAAGTTCATTTCTAAACCATTCAGAGTTTTTTTGTGTACCACAATGCAAAATCCTAAGTCTTAGATTATTACAGTTTATCTGGAATGCTCTGTTTTCATCAATTCAACATGTTTCTTGTTTTGTGGATGCATATATTGATTAGATAATTCAGAAGAATGGTGTATGGATAGTGTTGAGAAGATACATGATTGAAATTTTGGTCCACATAATGTTTTTGTCTTCTCCTCAGTGATGTGAAGATGGTGAGTTAGCAGTGGTATTGTTGTTTGGGCTGACAGTCCAATTTCCTTCATATGCGGTGGATCTTGATTGGTTGTTTTGGCATTGGAGGATGCATAGTAATGTTTCTTGGATCCTATTATGAGGTGTTTTGATCCACAACCTATTTACTCTTCATATTGTATATGTTTGTGTTGCAAGTATGGGCCTAACCGGTGTTGTCATTGATGTCAACATACTCCTATTGCATTAATGATAAGGATTGGATGAGCTGTGTGCTAAGGATATTGAGAAAATTAGTCCTAATCAGGAATAGAGAAGAATAGTGAAGACAGTGAAGTAAAGATTCCTGCTAAGATGAAGATAAGAGGATGTGCTTCAAAAGGTTTGTAGATATATGTCTTAAGATGATCTAGTAAAGATTTCAGAGGTCCGCATGAAGATCTAAAGAAGTTATGGCCACTTAAGTAAAACTGGTTTTGGCAGATGTTCAAAGGTGACAGAGTGATACAGATAGGTTCGGTGAGATCCGGAAATGAAATATCTTGTTCTGCAGATTTGGTGGAGTGTTTAGGAAGTCAATGTGAAGTGACAACTCAATTGGTTCATGGTCTGGAGGTCCACAAGCATCTATTCCAATATGACAGTAATGACTGACTGTGTTCTTGAGGTTCTGGATGAAGGAGAGACTGATTTCAATAAGAAGAAGTAATGTGGATGTTCTTGATGTCTCAGGCAAGCTTGTGGAGGTCTTTGGATTGTGTCCAGTTCGTGTTGATGGTCTGGATTGAAGATTGAGCTCGTAATTAAAGATTTACTTCTGGATGATGATGTTCTTCTTAAGTCTGGCCGACCGAATGAGTTACACATCCTGCAGATGATCTGGAAAGTGTCCTATGAAGAATGGTGTGTTCCTAAAGAAATATTGAAGTCTCAGATCTGTGTAGCTGATAGTGTGTTGATCTGCGTGAAGTCTTTTTGTAATAAGTCATGTTGTATTAATGTACTTGCTCTGTAATGTATGCCGACTTGGATGATAATTCCAAAGTTGATGTCTTGTATAAATAAGGAGTTGCAAAGTCATTTCAAAGTAGTTGTGTTGAGATGAGAGTGTGGTAGAGAGGAGTAGAGCGAAAGGCAGAGCAGAAGTATTGATCTTAAATGGAACTGACTCAAGCATGGTGAAGATGCTATTCTCCAGTTCAAGTATGTAACACTTATTATTTTGTAGATAGTGTGTCTCCTATAGGCAGTGAGCCTCTTATGAGTAGTGTGCTTAGGCAGTGAGCCCTAATTGGCATGTGCCATTTTGTTCTTTCTATTCTTCTAACAGAGAATACAATCATGGGTTAATCACCCCGTGGTTTTTTCCCTTAACTAGGTTTTCCACGTCAAAATCTTGGTTTCTTGTGTGTTAATGTGTTTCAGCTCTTGATTTAATGGATTATGTTTCCATGATTGATTTATTATTACGCTACTAAATTACAAAGTGGATTTAAGTGTTTAATTGGAAGAAAGTTTTGGATAACTAATTCACCCCCCTCTCAGTTGTTTGCCTGAAATCTAACAATTAGTATCAGAGATAAGTTCCTCTAAAAGAGCTTAACCGCTTGAGAAGATCTAGGATGTTGTCCTACAAGAAGGATAGTCCGAAGTTTAATTGAACCAATTTTACTCTTTGGAAAAGTCTCATGCAATGTCACTTGCAATGTCTGGGAATGCAGTATTTGACCATGGCTTCAAAGAAGTATACTCCTCCACAGAATGGTCTGAAATCCGTAGATGAAATCACAGATGCTGAAAATAATCTACAGACTAAAGAAGCTCTTCTAAGTGCCTTGTCTAATTCAGAGCTGACAAATGTTGTTGACCTACAAACTACTTTTAAGATTTGGGAAAAAATGGAACTTTTGCATGAAGGAGACAAGTATGTTAAATGTGCCAAGCTATAGAGTTTGGAAGGAAAATTTGAAAATATGAAGATGAAAGAAGATGAAAATATCACTACATTTATGCCAAGAGTAAATGAGCTTGTTTGTGGCATTAGATGTGCTGGTGGAGTCTTGGATGAAGATGAGATCTTTGGAAAAGTTCTCATATCCCTTCCTGATTCTTACAAGTACAAGGTTGCTGCTATTGAGGAATTTAGATCTATTTCAGGTATCACAAAAGATCAATTGGTTGGCAAATTGGTTGCTTTTGAGCTGACTGAGTTTGGAGATGCCAACCCAAGACTGAATCTGCATTCAAAGCTAGTGCCTCTGTTAAAGGAAAACAAAAGTCTGATCCGGGAGAAAACTCTTCAAGGAAATTATCATGGTATGAAAAAGCTAGAAGAGACTTGGAAGAAGATGAAGCAGAAGCTACTCAACTTGAAGACCTTATTGCAAAAAGACTGCCAAGAGGATCTGTAAGTATGAGGGAAAATTGCATTTTAAGTGTTTTAACTACAATAAGATTGGTCATTTTGCCTCAAGGTGTCTGGAAAGATTTTCAAGGCCAAATCCTAATAGATCAAGGTTCCAAAAGAATTGTTACTATGTTCATGAAGATGATGATAATGAAGGAGTAACAAATGATGAATTAGAGACAGGAAACAAATCCAGAAGTGACTGGGTGTTTATTGCCATCAAGGAAGAAGATCCAATGCCCTCTGAATCTGTCAATCTTAAAATTGTGGAAAGAGCTCTGGCTGTCCAAGTTGAAGAAAATGATGATTGGGTCATTAACAGTGGATGATCTCACCATATGACAGGTGACAAAAATAAGTTCATAGATTTGGAAAGGTATGAAGGAGAGTGGTAAAGTTTGGTGATAATTTTGCTGGCAGAATCAGAGGAAGAGGAACTATTTCTTTTGATGGAAAGAACAAAACCAATAATGTACTATATGTTGAAGGTCTGAAGCACAATCTTCTCAGTGTTGGATAGTTGATGGACAAAGGCTATGATCTTCGATTCAAGAATGGAAAATGCAATATCTTTGAAAGTTTCAGAACAAAGATTGCATCCGGTACTCAAACTAAAGGTAATAGCTTCCACTTGGTTGGTACTGATAAAAGTTGCTTATTTGTTCAAATTGATCAGAGTTGGTTGTGGCATAGGAGAATGTGTCATGTGAATTTTGATAATATCATCAAGATAAGCAACACTCAGGCTGTAAGAGATCTTCCAAGACTTGTGAAACCTACTAATAGCTTGTGCAAAGAATGTCAGATGGGTAAGTAGAGCAGAGTCACATTCAAAAGTAAGGAACAGTCCTCTACCAGATTATTGGACTTAGTTCATACTGACCTATGTGGTCTAACAAGAATCAGAAGTGTGCAAGGTGATAGATCATACTTCATGTTATTAATTGATGACCATTCCTGGATGATGTGGGTTACTTTTCTGAAAGAGAAATTAGAAGCTCTTGAGAAATTCAAATATTCAAAGCTATGGAAGAGAATGAAACTGGATTAAAATTAAAATGTCTGAGGTCTGATAGAGGTGGAGAATTCACATCTGGTGAGTTCATAGAATTCTATGAGAAACATGGAATAAAAAGACAGTTGTCTACTCCTAGGACTCCACAGCAGAATGGAGTAGTAGAGAGAAAAAACTGGACCATCCAGGAAGCATCTAGAACCATGATGATGGAAACAAATGTTCCTTAGATCTATTGGAGAGAATTTGTAAGCACTGCAGTCTACACCCTCAATCGAGTACAAATCAGAAGCAATACCGGTAAGACTCCTTATGAAATTTGGTTTGGCATCACTCCCACTGTGAGATATTTCAGAGTCTTTGGTAGCAAATGTTACATCAAAAGAGATGAAGATCTAGGAAAATTTGATGCTAGAAGTGATGAAGGAATTTTCTTGGGTTATTCTACTCAAAGAAAAGCATACCGGTGTTATAACAAGAGATTAAGGAAGATTGATGAAGGTATTGAAAAACCCTCAAGGTTTTATGAATATGATGAAGATGATCAAAATGATGTTTTTGTTCAAGAAGTCCAAGATCCCTCTGAAACTCAGATTCAGACTGATCCGGTAAATCAAGAAGAAGAGATAAGTTTGAATGAACTTGTTCAAGAATCAGAAGTGTAAGAAACTCGCAAAGTTCCTAGGTATGTAAAACTGAATCACTCTGAAGACCAGATCATAGGTGATAAAAGCAAAGGTGTTCAAACAAGAAGAAGGATTGCTCAAGATTTAGAAGAGTATTGTCTGATTTCAAAGGTTGAACCTAAGACAGTGAATGAAACTTGCAATGATGAAAACTGGACTAAAGCAATGGAAGAAGAGCTGATGCAAATTGAGAAAAATCACACTTGGGATCTTGTTCCTAGACCTAAAAACAAGAATGTGATTGGAACCAAATGGGTCTTCCAGAACAAACTAAATGAAGATGGTGAAGTAGTCAGAAACAAAGCCAGATTGGTCTGCAAGGGTTACTCCCAAGTAGAAGGAGTTGATTTTGAAGAAACTTTTTCTCTGGTGGCAAGAATTGAAGCAGTCAGATTATTTCTTGCTTTTGCTGTCTTCAAGGATTTCAAAGTATATCAAATGGATGTCAAATCTACCTTCCTAAATGGTGACTTGGAAGAAGAAGTATACATTGAGCAACCGGATAGATTTCAATTATCTGATCATGGTGATATGGTCTACAAATTGAAGAAAGCATTGTATGGACTCAAGCAAGTCCCAAGAGCCTGGTATGAGAGATTTGATAAGCACCTTTTGAAGATTGGTTTCAACAAAGGTACTGCTGATAGTAATTTATATTTCAAAATTGACCATGAAAATATCTTGATTGTTGAAGTGTTTGTTGATGATATCATTTTTGGAGGAAGAGATAGTATGTGCAAAACCTTTGCAAATCAAATGAAAATTGAATTTGAGATGTCCATGTTTGGGGAAATGAATTTCTTCTTGGGTCTGCAAATCACTCAAATAAAGAAAGGAATCTTCATTTCTCAGACCAAATATGTGAAAGAATTGTTGAAGAAATTTGGGAAGGAAGACTCAAAACCAATGAATACTCCCATGGCAATTGGATGCAAATTAAGAAAAGATGATGACTCTCCTAAGGCTGATAAAAAAAAATATAGGTCAATGATTGGAGGATTATTGTATCTCACTCAAACTAGACCTAACATTATGAATGTTGTTGGTCTTGTTGCTAGATTCCAAGCTGATCCTAGAGAATCTCATGTCATGGTAATCAAAAGAATTTTTAGATATCTGAAAGGGACAGTTGAGTATGGGTTGTGGTATCCTAGAGATCATAATTTCTCTCTTCATGCATATACTGATGTGAATTGGGTAGGAGATGTGGATGACTAGAAGAGTACCAGTGGTGGAGCATTCTTTTTGGGGAAGAGATTGGTTTCTTCACTGAGCAAGAAATAAGAGGCAATATCTCTGTCCACTATAGAAGTAGAATATATTGCAGCAGCAGGTAGTTGCACTCAAGTATTGTGGATGAAGAAAATGCTAAGAGACATCAGGGTGGAGTATGAGGAAACTCTCACAATCTTGTGTGATAACTCAAGTGCAATAAACATATCAAAGAATCCAGTGTTGCATTCAAAGACTAAACATATCCATCAAGTTTCACTTTTTAAGAGAGCAAGTGAACAAGAATGAAGTCATATTGGAGTTTGTGCCTTCCAAGGATCAGATTGCAGATATTTTTACTAAACATCTGCCTAAGGACTCTTTTGAGTATCTTAGGGAGAAGTTAGGGGCTATTACCCCTCTAGTTCTAAATTAAGGTGCACTGATGTTCATCAATCCAGTGGATCTCACAGTCATATCTTGTGGTCCAAATTGATGATGGGAAGCTTCTACTCAAGGGGAGCAGCTGGTATGATTCTGAAGTAATGCAAGTATGTACCCTTTGCCATTGATGTCAAAGGGGTAGAGAAGACATGTGAAAAACAAATAGTTGCTGATCAAAGGGGGAGCAGGAAAGTAAGAGAAGACATGTGAATGGTTGTTGCTAATAGGGGGAGTTGGGACAGTAAGGAGAAGCTCTTGTTTTGATGGTCAAAATAGTTTTTCACATCATATGTTGCCATTAATGACAAAGGGGGAGATTGTTGCAAGTATGGGCCTAAACGGTGTTGTCATTGATGTCCACATACTCCTGTTGCATTAATGATAAGGATTGGATGAGCTGTGTGCTAAGGATATTGAGAAAATTAGTCCTAATCAGGAACAGAGAAGAACAGTGAAGACAGTGAAGTAAAGATTCCTGAGCTAAGATGAAGATAAGAGGATACACTTCAAAGGGTTTGTCGATATATGTCTTAAGATGATCCAGTAAAGATTTCAGAGGTCCACATGAAGATCTAAAGAAGTTATGGCCACTAAAGTAAAACTGGTTCTGGCAGATGCTCAAAGGTGACAAAGTGATATAGATAGGTCCGGTGAGATCCGAAAATGAAATATCATGTTCTGCAGATTTAGTGGAGTGTTTAGGAAGTCAATGTGAAGTGACAACTCAATTGGTTCATGGTCTGGAGGTCCACAAGCATCTATTCCAATATGACAGTAATGATTGACTGTGTTCTTGAGGTTACAGATGAAGGAGAGAATGATTTCAGTAAGAAGTAGTGTGGATGTTCTTGATGTCTCAGGCAAGCTTGTGGAGGTCTTTGGATTGTGTCCAGTTCGTGTTGATGGTCTGGATTGAATATTGTGCTTGTAATTAAAGATTTACTTCCAGATGATGATGTTCTTCTTAAGTTTGGCTGACCAGATGAGATACACATCCTGCGGATGATCTGGAAAGTGTCCTGTGAAGAATGTCTTGTTCCCAAAGAAATATTGAAGTCTCAGATCTGTGTAGCCAACAGTGTGTTGATCCGCGTGAAGTCTTTTTGTAATAAGTCATGTTGTATTAATGTACTTTCTCTGTAATGTATGCCGATTTGGATGATAATTCCTAAGTCGATGTCTTGTATAAATAAGGAGTTGCAAAGTCATTTCAAAGTAGTTGTGTGGAGATGAGAGTGTGGTAGAGAGGAGCAAAGCAAAAGGTAGAGTAGAAGTATTGAGCTTAAATGGAACTGACTCAAGCATGGTGAAGATGCTATTCTCCAGTTCAAGTATGTAACACTTATTATTTTGTAGACAGTGTGTCTCCTGTAGGCAGTGAGCCTCTTGTGATTAGTGTACTCAGGCAGTGAACCCTAATTGGCATGTGTCATTTTATTCTTTCTATTCTTCTAATAGAGAATACAATCTTGGGTTAATCACTCATAGTTTTTTCCATTAACCGGGTTTTCCATGTCAAAATCTTGGTGTCATGTGTGTTAATGTGTTTCAGTTCTTGATTTAATGTATTATGTTTCCATGATTGATTTATTATTATGCTGTTGAATTACAAGGTGGATTTAAGTGTTTAATTGGAAGAAAGTTTTGGACAACTGATTCACCCCCCCTCTCAGTTGTCTACCCAAAATCTAGTAGTTTGATGCTGACCTATGGAGAATCACACGTTTCAACTAAGAGTCTTTTTTATGTTGACCTAATCAATGTTTTGAGATGTTGCAGAGGATATATATAGAAGAACAAATTCATTTGTGGAGTGTATGAGTGTGTGCAAATGTGATAGAGTAGAATGAGCAATATGAAGTGTGCAAAGTCAGTATGATGGAGTAATTGTGTAGAAAAAGAGGATTACAACATCAGGATAAGTCAGATGCTTCTTTCATAGCAGTTCATAGTTATGTTGTCATTGTAATTCTTTGTAGCAATGAGCATTCTTTAGGGAGTTGTAGCTTCCTTGGGCTGTAGCCCTAAAACAAAGTCAACAGGGAGTTGTAACTTCCTTGGGTTGTAGCCCTAAAACAATGTTGTAAATTTTTATAGCAGTGAGCATTATATTGTGAGCTAACACTCACCGTGGTTTTTCCCAATTTTGAGTTTTCCATGTAAAAATCCTAGTGTCATTGTGTTGATAAATGTGGTGCATGTTTTACTTTATGTTCTCTAAGTAATTTAATCTGATCTGTAAATAAATTAGTTGAGTTTTTATATATGTTGATTCATCCCCCTCTTAGCTTCCCGTTGTGTTCAACAATTGGTATTAGAGCCAAGTACCTTTGAGAAGCCTAACAGTTGAGGTAGATCCTGCACTTGAACACATGGAATCTGAAGCTATGGATAATGATGTATTTATTCCTGAACTAGATCTAGAAGAAAAGGAACCAGAAGGCTGGGACTTAAATTTAGATGAGGTAGACTTGAAGGAGAACTCCGGTCAGCACTTGAAGATCTGGATGAAGCTAGAGAACTAAATCAAGAATATGAGGCCATGCTTGAGAAATCAAAGGAGATAATTGTGAAATTGAAGACAAAAGCTAAAGAATTAAAGGAAGAAATTGGCAAACTAAAAGCTCAAATAGAAGATCTCTAGTTTTAAGATCATGGTTGAAGAAGGCAAGAGAATTGATGACTACTTAAATCTCAAGCTCAATGAGAAAGTTGTTGAATGTTCAAAACTTGAGGAAGAAGTTGTAACTTTGAGAAAAGAACTGGAAAAAGAAAAAGAACAAATTGACAGGGGGTTAAAACTGAAAGGAGGTTCTAAAATTCTTGATGAGATAATTAACTCTCAAAAGCCATCAAAAGAAAAATCTAGTGTGGGGTTTGAAAAAGGGAAAAGTTCTATAACTAGTGCATCTGCAAACTTATATGATAACTTCAAAATAGAAGGAAAGTCTAAAACAAAGGAAAAAAAAGCTTGCGCTAAAGATCCTAAGAAGAATACCTCTGAAGATGCAAAAGGAGATAAATTCATTCCTGTCCGCAGAGAAAGAAAGAATAAGAAGAAGAATTTTAGAAAGCCTGCTCCTAAACAAACTGCTCCTACCAGGTACTTTCAAGATTTTAATAATAATTGCTATGCTTGTAATATGTTTGGTCACAAGGATGTTGAATGTAGAAGCAAGATGAATTAGAATTGATTCAGGCCTCCAAGGTACAATGTTGTGGAATCTTATGGTCAGTGTTATGCTTGTAACAAAGTTGGTCATAAGGCTAATGGATACAAAAGTAAAATGATGAGGAATGAATTCATGAGAAAGAGCAATGTCATGACTTCTCAATTTTTCTATGGTTACTGCTACACATGCAACAAGTTTGGTCATAAGGCTACTAATTGTAGATCTAATGTAAGAAGTGGTTATGCTCTGCAAACCAATACCACCTGCTACAATTGCAATAAGTTAGAACACATTGCATGGTTCTACAAGGGAAAGAGTGTAAGACAGACTCCTCAAAAGAAGATTGATATTGCTCCACAAAAGAAGGAAATGATCAAGACATGCAGGAAGAAGGAAGAAAAAGAAGTAAAGGAAGGATCTACACCTTTGCCTAGTGCAAATGGATCCTCCAGAAACTAAAAGGAGGAAGTATTGGTTTAGGGGGAGTTGCAACTGCAAATATTTTCAAAACCCCTGAATACATAATATGGTGAAATCTTCAGCATAATGGCTAAAAGTTATATGGATATGTCTGATTGATGATATTATGACATTTGATCAAATTTTTGGAGCAAATGGACTCTTTGTGGAGGATTGCTAATTGATCATAGATCTCTATATAGTAAAAAGTTTATTAGGTCAAGAACAGAGAAATACAGTCAATGCAGAGCAACCAGGGTTGGTGAGAAGCCTATTTAGTCAATACTTGATCTTGAATTTGATCTCATTTAAATGAATTCAAGTGTATGAAAGAACAAAGAAGAGAAGAAGATCCTCAGCAGAGCTTGTGTGTAAACCCTAATGACTACATTATCAGGAGTATGAATTAAAGTAGGAGTTCACAAATGTTGTAGCAAAATGACTAGATGTTTGGAAGGGTTTCCCTAATTTCCACTATGAGGAAGATTGGGTTAGAATTGTGTTAAGCTAGACCCATGAGGATTTATTTTTCCTTGATCAACCCTATATGATCACTAAGGAAGCCATCAAGGCTGTGACCAGATTGTGCTCCTTCAGACCAATGCCTACATTGAAAGCTATGAAGAATGAGGAGGTGATGAGACTTACCAGAGCAAAATTTGATAAAAGAACCCTAACTGTGGATGACATTGAAGACCTAGGGGTTTGATATGCCACTATGGCCATTGCTTACAAAGTGTATTACATAAACAAAGATGGGGTTGCTATTGCCACCACCATTTACACTACTTATCAGATGGTGAAAGAAGGGAAGGACTATGACCTCTGTGAGCTCTTGTGGCAACAATTGTTGGAAAATTTGAAGAGAACCAAGGAGACAAGGTAAAACTTTTGGTATGGTTCTTTAATTAGTTGCCTTATGTTATATTTCCTGAGGGAATTACCTGTAATGAAGAACATGGTCTGGAAAGTATATACCCCTATTGCTCATCAAAACAAGGACTATATGCATAGTTTTCCTAACCATAAAAAATGTGAAACATTGTTTTGGGGATTTTTTAAAACATTTCAAAATGACATACAAAAGTGGGAAAGGATACCAGGAAAACTAGTAGAAAAATACAATAATGATATAACTTTCATGGTGGACAAAGAAAATTGCTATGTTGAGGTAGTAGAGCCAAGAACCTTCTAGACAACCACCTTGCCTTATGAGGTGTCTGAATATGCTGATATGTTGCTCAGCAAGCCCAATGATCCTTTAGCTGAGAGATTTGGGACATATGATGAAATAACAATAAAACAATAAGGAGGTAGAAGAGAAGGCAGAGAAGATGAAATCTAAATTGGAAGAAATGCTTAACACTCCCGAGGGTCCTGTAGGAGAAGCTCCAACCACCTCTGTCTCACAAACTCCTAGAAGAACAATTAGGTATGTCCCTACTACTACTACTTCTTCAAAATCCTCCAGACCTTCTCCTGCACCCCCTAGCAGGAGAAGGACTACTGCTGAAGTCCCTATACAGACCAAGACTATAGAGACAAAGAAACATAGACCTAAGGTCCAAGAAAAGAGAGGAAAGATCAATCCAGTGAACATAGAAGATGATGAAAATGATGAGGAAGAAGAGGAAGAATCTGGTATGCTTGAGAGAAGAAAGAAAAGAGCAAGAGAAGGAGAGGAAGAAGTAGAAACCACCAAAAGAAAAGAAAAAGGAAAAGTAAAGAAATCAAAAGAAACTCCTCAAGAAGAATTTGAGCATGTGCCTCTACATCTTGAGGCCACTGTGAATGCTATAGTACAACATGGTGCTTTGAAACAAGTTGTAGATCCCTATGATAAGATGCCTATTGATGACAAAATTACAATTGAGGAAGCAATAATATTGTACATAATGGCCTTCAATGTGGCCCTAATTGATTTCATTGATCAGCTTCCTATAAGCCTTGCAAACCTACTCACCAACAAAATAAATGAAGCCATGGGAAAAGAGGCTAAGATGAGAAAACATGCAATTGAAAAGGTTGGTCCATCCATCACTGATGAAGAAAAGATCAAGATATCTCAAAAACAAGCAAAGGAATTTAGAACAAAAATAAGAATAAATATCTTGATGGGAAAAGACAAGGAAGAAATAGAGACTGGAGAAGGAAAGATTGGAGAAAACTGCAAAAATTCTTAAGAAAATGAAGAATGCTAAGGTGATAATTGAGGAACAAGATCCTCTAGATATACCAAATGTACCTCTTCAAGATATAGATCTATTATCCTTTGATGACAAAGTGGATAGAGGCGACATGACTGAGAAAGATAAGAAGATTGTTCCTCTAGAAAATATATAATTACAAAATGTAGAGGAGCTAGGTAAACCTCCTCCAGAAGAGACAGAAGTACAACACTCAGGAGATCAAGGTGAAATGAATATATCCCCTTTTGAGAATACTGAGACACGAAATATAGAGGGTCAAGATAAAGTAAGTACACCCCCCTGAAGAACACAAATATAGGTACAGAACATAACAAACCTCCTCTAGAGAATATAGGCAAAGATGAGCAAAGGAAAGAGCATAACCCTGAGGACGACCAAGAAGTGAAAGTTCCTAAGAAGTGTGAGGAGAAACAAGATGAAAAGGATTAGGGTGAAATAGAGAAGAAGTAAGATGAGAGAGTTGAAGATATAGGTCAGAGTTCTTTAGAGTCAGACTCATTCAAAGATCTATTAGATTTGCAGATATAGTTTCAACCAGTGATTACACCTCATCTTTCTCAGATCCATACTCATAAAGGGCAAGTAGCCTTGTCAAACATTTCACCCCTTCACAAATTACAACTTGGAGACATCCTACATGCTTCTGCAAGAAATGAGTTCTTGCAAGACAACCTGAAGAAAACGAGTTTAGTTGAAGATGCAGTGAAATTGACTCAAGAAGGTTTACCAGAAGTAAGCATTGATTTCTCTCTATCTCTAAAGCAAAATCTAAATCTTTTAATGGATTCCTTCAAGGACCACTCCTCACACATTGAACAAAAGGAAGAACAAGAGGCCTTAAGGAAGATGAATGATAAAAGGCTCGTTGAGATATCTGACAAGTGTACCAATGAACACAATAAACTGAAAGAAAATATAAAGACATTCAAGGATTGTATTGATGAAGCCACCACATTGTATCTTTTTTTCTTGAAATGGCCTAATTCCACGAAGAACATCAAAGCTTAGATTGACTCCATTGAGTCACAAATCTCCAAATTGGTCAAAGTATATGACTTGTCAAAAGCTAAGAATGGGGTAATTAGGGCAACCTTAATACACAAATATCACAGCTATAGGACTAGACAGAATAGATAAAGAAACAATTTGGTCAGCTAAGGGAAGCAGACAATCTGAGACTTGATTCATTGTCAAGGTTGCTAGGTGAAGCTGAGAAGATTGAGCAGAAGATGAAGACACCAAGCAACATAGATGAGGTTGAGGACTTATGTACATGAAATTTGAATGTCAAAATCACATTCTTGCCTCAGAGAAAGAAAATTAGGTATCCACTCTTATGCAACTCAAGGTAATCTACAAAGCCATTCTACCATCTAAGTGAGTTGCAAGAGTATTGTAGATAAGAAAATTTTGGATGTATATAGAATCGTAGAGGCCATACTATGTACATAACATCTTGTTTTGAGGGATTTCTCAGGGGGTGTATTGCTTGTAGAGAACATATAGTAAGGTGGAGTTTATACAGTTTTGGGCTGATATAAGATGTTAGGCCCTTTGTCCTTGATGTCAAAGGGGGAGAGAGAGAAATATGCATCTATGGGGGAGTATTCAAGTACACATTTTTTTTGGGTGTTGCCATCAGTGACAAAGGGGGAGATTGTTGGCAATATGTGTTGTCATTGATGTCAACTCTATATGTATCAACCTAAGGTTAAAGATAATGAATTTGATGGACAGTGGAAGATTTGAGAGAGATGGTTTGACTCAATCAGAGACATAAGGTCAGGAACCTAAGGCGGGTCAGTCTGGAAGACCTAGAAGATGTAGGAAAGTTGTCTAAGTGTTATGTAGAGGTGTGTAAACCTATTCTAACATATTTTCTATATATCTACAATGATATCCTACCAGTTTGGAGTACTGTACTTAGAGAAAAGTTGCAGAAGTTAGGCTAAGGCTTTCATAGTGTATATCCTAAGGCAGAGTTACAACATTTTGGTCCGCATTCCTCTGTAGCACAAGATTTAGTCTTGTGGTTCAAAAGATAAGTTGATTGACATATGAACATTCTATATCTAATATTTCAGCTCATTACACCTTCAGTAGAGAAAGTTATAAGTGGTAGAGTTTTGTAATGTGACTTGACAGTGTAAAGCAATGGTGGAGACATGTTGGAATGCTCTGCGTTCCTCTGGAAGAGAAGTTGTGTCCATGGGATTTTGAGAACATGTTTAGAGATGTGTAATACATGCCTCCTTCCTATATCAAGTGTTTTTATGGTCTGCAAGATTAGATTTCAAATGATAGAGGTAATACAGACGGTTCTGGATGCAGAAGTATTATATAGAACACATGTTTGAGTACTTGTGGATGATGGTGAATGTATAGATCAGCTATATGAGTGTCTATGGAGACTCTACATGCTTCATAGTATCTCAAGTTTGAACTGCATGCAACTCTCTCTTATTTCCTGTACTGCAGAAGGTACTCAAGTTAGTTAGTAAAGAGTTGTATATGACTATCCTCTGGATTACAGTATACCTAAGTTAAGTCTTTGATTTTCTCCAGAAGTGATAGATGAGGTTGTGTGGATCTTGGAATGTGTTCATAATAGTGCATAAGTTCATTTCTAAAACCTTCAGTTGTTTTGGTGTACCGCAATGCAAAATCCTAAGTCTTGGAATATCACAGTCTGTCTGGTATACCCTATTTTCATGAGTTCAACATGTTTCTTTTTTTGCGAATGCATATATTGATTAGATACTTAAAGAGAATGGTGTATGGATAGTGTTGAGAAGATACATGATTGAAATCTTGGTCTGTATAATGTTTTTGGCTTCTCCCTGGTGATGTCAAGACAATTAGTTAGCAGTGGTAATGTTGTTTGGGCTGACAATCCAGTTTCCTTCATATGCGGTGGATCCTGATTGGTTGTTTTGGCATTAGAGGATGTGTAGTGATTTTTCTTGGATCTTGTTATGAAGTGTTGTGATCTGCAACCTATTTATTTTTCATATTATATATGTTTGATGTTGACCTATGGAGAATCACATGTTTCAACTAACAGCCTTTTTTATGCCGATCTAATCAATGTTTTGAGATGTTGTGGAGGATGTATATAGAAGAAAAAATTCATTTTTGGAGTGTATGAGTGTATGAGAGAAGAATGAGTAGTATGAAGTGTGCAAAGTTGGTATGATGGATTAATTGTGTAGAAAAAGAGGATTGAAACATCAGCATAAGTTAGATGCTTCTTTCATAATAGTTCATAGTTATGTTGTCATTGTAATTCTTTGTAGCAGTGAGCTTTATTCAGGGAGTTGTAGTTTCCTTGGGTTGTAGCCCTAAAACAAATTCAGTAGGGAGTTGTAGCTTCCTTGGGTTATATCCCTAAAACAATGTTATAAACTTTTATAGCAGTGAGCATTATATTGTGAGCTAACACTCACTGTGGTTTTTCCCAATTTTGGGTTTTCCACATAAAAATCCTAGTGTCATTGTGTTCATAAATGTGGTGCATGTTTTACTTTCTATTCTCTAAGCAATTCAATCTAATCTACAAATAAAGTAGTTAAGTTTTTATATATGTTGATTCACCCCCCTCTCAGCATCCTAGTGTGTTCAACACTTTCTGCCATTTACCTTTCACAGTGCAGTGTAACCAATTCTATACTGAATTAAAATTTTCCTTTGTTCTTCACCTATGATAGCTCTCATTATCCATTTAGTAGTTAAACAAACCCCTTGTGTCTTTGGATCTATAATACCTAGACCTCTTTTACTCTTGGGCTGAATGTAGTGAGTCCATGATGTGGAGATAAAACCAGCACTGCCATCCCACTTGGCCCAAAGAAACTGTCAAATAATTTTATTCAAGTCCTCATAAACTTTCTTGGAGGGCATCCAACATGAAGAATAGTAAACATGGGTGGATATGAAAATTTTGTTAGCAACTTGAATTTTTCCTGCCAAGGAGAGAAATCTATTCCCCCAATTGAAAAGTTTCTTTTTAATTTTGTCAAGGAACCAATTCCACATATCCGAGAGGGATACACCTAAACCAAAAGGTATTCCAAGGTACCTATTATTCTCTCCATGTTTGATTTGTCTCTAGTCTCATGGTCTCCATTGTGGTATAGGAACAATTTGGACTATCAAGAACTTAGTTTTATGATGCAATAATTTAGATCCTGAAACAACATAATTTAACTCCAAAATGTCCATGGCATTGGTAATGTCCTTTTTTAGAATTTTGTAAAAAGAGAAAGCTATCATTAGCATAATGAGAATTAATGACAACTACATTATTAGGGATTAGATATTTTTTAAATAAGATTCATTTGATTGGCTCTATGAAGCAGATAACCCAAGGCATCCGTTGTAAGAGCATAAAGAAAATGAGCCAAAGGACATCCCTGTCTAACAGATCTCTATAAAGAAAATGAATCTGTCATCACGTTATTAATAATAATTTGGGCATTGGCATCTTGAAATAGCATATTGACATGATAACATATTTTGGGACCAAAACCCAACCATTTCAACATGTTGAGAACAAAACTCCAACAATTTATGTCATATGCTTTATCAAAATCTAGTTTGACTAATAAGTGCCATTCTGTCCTATTTGTTTAGCCCACTCACAAGTTTCCCATGCTAAAATAAGATTATCTAAGATAAATCTGCAATCAATGAACCCAATTTGTTCAACTTTGACAATACCTTGCACCATAGGTTTAATCCTAATAGCCAAAGCTTTTGCAATTATTTTGTAAGAGGTGTTAAGCAATGTAATAGGGCACCATCCAAAAATAGTATCTTAATTTTTCCCTTTGGGGAGGAGTTTAATTAGACCTCTGTTTATGGTCAAATCTAAAGAACCCTTCTCAAAGGCCTCTAGGTATAAACAGTAAAAGTTATATTTAATATGTTGCCACATGGCCTGATAGAATTCTATAGGAAGATCATCAATTCATAGACTTTTGTATGGTGCCATGGAAAAAAGAGCATGTTCCAGCTCCTCTAAAGAGAGAATTCTATACAAGAAATGAAATACTCAAAATCAATTTGTTACATCCCCAACTTTGACTATATTTAGTTCTTTTATTTTTTATCAGATTAACTAGATTAGTAATCATAGATTAATAATTTGATGTTTGTGGAAAATGTCAAGATAAATCATTGGTTATATGGATTATGATTAATGTTGTTAAATTAGACATGAGATTACATGTAATTGAGATTATTTTAGTATGATGCATAATGATTTGATGATGATACACTGATCATGGTTTTGAATGATTGTGAGTGTAACTAGGAAAAGAAGATTCCAATTCTGAGAAGGGAAGGAGAGTATCACCCAGGAGAAGGAAATAGATGTTATGGAAAAAGAAAATTTTCCATATGAAGTTTTAATGTTATTCTTTATGTGAATCATTGCGATACAGGGTATGTTTTACTCAATCTCTCTTTCTGAGTCATTTTTGATCCGACTAATTATCATCATGACAAGTTAAGGTTTATTCACTCTAGACATTTTGCTAAGATTGCGAAATGGGGAAAAGTGAGCTTCGACCCCTCATTTGCATTTTGGTGCTTACTCAATGTTTTCCATGTTGTTAGTAATGTTATTTTGGTAATGGTATAGACTACCATATTATATATTATAGTATGTTTTATGGGCATATATATGTGTATTATATGGTTATCATTATTTGTTTCACTACATTTTGCTCTGATGTTTATCTAGTGATGTATATCACTGCATGCTCATAGTTGATGTAGCCCATATCCCTGGAAATAGGGAGGAGTGGGAGAAGTGCTTTAGAAGCCCAAATTGACCCTTGTTTGTAGCTGGATCGAGCGTTGCATGCTCTTATTAGGAGAGCTTCTAGGAGGATGATGGAGTTATTCTCGTGGGAGTGGGAAAGAAAGTAGAACTCTTGATACATCTTCAGAAAAATGATCTTTTGTTTTTTGAGTAGTAGGTATTGAATAGAGAAAAGGAAGAAAAGGAAGAAAAATGGAGCTTTGGGGAAAAATAGTGTGCAAACCGTGTGCATTTGAAGCTCAAGAGAGGTTGTAACTTCAAATATAATATACACCAACTTCTCATAGTTACAGGTATTCTGTTAATTGTGTAACATGTAATGTGATACAATATTATGTTCTTAAGTTGTTATATATGGCCTTAAAAGCCGAATTCTACTGTAAACTTTGTATGATTCTTGAATCCCATCAAGGCCATGAGCTCAAGGGCTATAAACTTTATTATGACTGTTAAAGCCCATCGAGGCCATGAGGGCGAGGGCTATAAACTTTCTTGTGACTATTGGAGCCCATCAAGGCCATGAGGCCGAGGGCAATAAACTTTATTAAGACTGTTGGAGCCCATCGAAGCCATGAGGCCAAGGGTAATAAACTTTATAAAGACTATTGGAGCCCATCGAGGCCATGCAGCTGAGGGCATTGGAACTATGTTTATCTTAGTTAAAAACTTAACTGTTCCTTATGGCCAAAACATATGATGTCTTTATTAGAGCTGTGGAGGTCGATAAGGCCGACAACCTACCTCACTGTCAAAGCAGTATATATGGATATATATTTCCAACCATATTCCTACAAACTATATTCAAGACTGTAAATTCTTTAATCTTTATGTGAGGTTGAATCGAAAGCCTATCTTTTGCCATGCTTTTGAAGATAGAGGAAGACAAGGAATAACTCTATTATCAAGTAGTTGGCCGAGAGCCACTCCACACATTCTATGTGCTATATCTTTATCAATGTAATGTTGTAGATTGAAATCTTAAGGTTCTTGGCATATAAATTATATTATAAATATTTCTTCTTATTGTCTTTCTGTACATGCCTTTGGTTGTCTCATGATAGAAAGAGATCAGTAGGCTCTTCTTGATCATTAAATATGACTGAGTTGGTAATGATAATATTATCATACTATGATTATATATGATCATACTTTGTTGGATTTCAAGATGTTTGTGGGATATTCTATATTGCGTTCAAGCATGGTGTGTGGTCCGCGAGTCGTCTTTGGTTTTGAGGAAGTGTGTACTTAAATGATTATAGTGTTAACATAGGTTCGGCTGACCTTGGGTGTTTACACTAATTATGCATCTACTTCGATGATTATAGAAGTGTCACGTGACATTTATGAGTGGATTTAGGACCAAGCTAAGGTATGTTATTGTTTTCCATCATTCCTTTCCACCGCAAGAATGTTTTGGTGCAGACCTAATTTGAATTTACATGGTTAAGGTGTATTTCCAACCTTGGAGAATGTTTTCAAGGTTTAAGATAGTATAAATAAGTGTTGAGCTATTGAGGGATGTGAAGGAGATGTGTGTGATGAGTAAGATGCGAATTACAGAGTTGTAGATTGTGAATTTGTAAAATGCAGTGAAAGATTTAATGTGTTAGATTACTAGATGCAATGAACAGAAGGTGTCTACAATTCTTCAGTAAGACTGTGAAGGTGTTGGTGATGCTGTCGTGGACTTGTTTGTTGCATTGAGATGGTTATCTCATTGTAACATTATTCTCTATCTTCTTTTTTGTTCTAGCAGTGAGCCTTTCTTTCTTTTGGGCAGTGAGCCCTGTTGGGTCTCAAAAATGCAAGTTACAAATCCTAAGAGGATGCCAGGCTCTATGATAAGACTTGCAACATTCTTGAACCAACTAATGGAATTAACCTAAATGGTTGATGACTCCCTACACTTCAGGCTCTGCTAAACCTAGGCAGGTGGACCTTAATCATGAAGTAGATTAGATGGATATGTGATTTTGGTTAAGTTAATGGATCTACCCACAGTGAAAAATGGTATGGAATAGATGAGAGATTGCAAACTACTTCTACTTCTATTATGAAAATCTGAAATGTGATTGTTTGAATAAGATTTTGTGGAATTCTAAAATGGAAATGGTATGACCAGTGCCTAGTCCTATTGGGCTAATGGAGTCAAGGTGTATATGATATATGATTTACTTACTGGTTACAATTCTAATTGTTTGGTACTTATGTTTGTTTATACCTTGTATAAACATGCAAGAATGTGACTGACTGACTCTACTTATTAATCCACTTGATCCTACCAAGTTACTGTGACTTATTGAAAGGATTTTAATCCTTCCTTGAAGGAACCAATAAATAGAATCACATAATGACAGCAAGTGTGTATTGATAAATGGAGTAGATCCTCAATTTGAATAACAAGATAATATTGAGTTGGAGATAGTATGGCAATCTTGTCAATTCTAGGGCTCTTCTTACTGATCCAAATGTTACTTCCAAGTTACTATAATCAATCAAAAGGATTTTAATTCTTTAATAGAAACCAAGTAATTCGATTACACAAAAATAGCAAGTGAGTCTCGATGAAATTGAAATATCAACTTGGAAACTCAGGTTCAAATAATAGAGAAATAACAATGTGGAGACAGCCAAATAATTGTTCAGCTCAACAAACAAGAGACACCACTATTAAATAACCAATATACGTATTCTTCTCCATTGTACAATTTCAAAAGATTGTACAATATACAACATAATGTTTTATTTCAGCAACTGATCAATCCATCTAGTTATCTAACTCCTACTGATGATGATTCTCTAATCTACTGTGCCCTTTTTTCTCTGATGATGGTTCCGGCATATATACTGCATATTTTTTAGGGTTGTGACCCTTCAATCGACATTCTTCTCGGGTGCATCTCTTTGTTTATTTAATTAATTATTAATTTTTTTTTTGGGTTCCCACGAGAATACAATATTTCTCCATACTTTAATATTTATCCAATTTTTCTTTTCACCTCTATTTGGAGCAAAATAATTATTTGGGTGAAGATTATTACCCCTTTTTTATCTCCTAGGTGAAAGATATTTCACTGGTCATTATAACGCATTTTCACATAGGAATGTTCTCTAGGTAAAATAATTACCTCACTTGATTAACCCCTTGAAATATCTTACCTTGGAATGAAAACGTTCTTAAAATCTTTCCTTGGGTAAAAAATACTTCATTCTTCCGTGAAATAATTCTTGTTTTGCACTATTCATTTTAATATTCCACCGAGCCGAATGTAATTTTCATCATTAGCAAACTTAATGACTTTTTCCAGATAATATTTATCAGCTTGAAGGGAAATGATATTTTGCCCATCGGCATATCGGCGGGACTGTGGTTCTTCTCCCACTGATAGCCATCCTCTCCACCGATATCTTCTTCATGCTGAATCTTTCTTCTTGTGCAAATTGAGAAACATCTTTTCTTCAAGTTCATTCTTTTGATAGTTGATGGAAATAGAATAATAATGTTGATTCAAACCATGGATCAATGTCTGGATGGATGGTTTATTTAAATGCCCTTGGATTAGAAGTTGTTTGTCGAGCCTCTTGAAAATTGCAAATGTTTGACATGTATCTATTATGCACCATCCAAGGGATTTTCGATGCTGGGGTTTTTTGAAGATTTAAAATTCACCAGGTACCCATCCGTATGTAAGGTAAAGGCGAAATGTAGCTATTTGAACTCCTATTAGCCATAGCATACAAAATGTTTCTGGTGTTATTGGCTCTCCTTCATGATAAATTGTATAGTCTGCTACTAGTTCTATCACACCTTTTTTAATCGAACTGGCATGTCATGCTTCTACAAAAATGGTTCCATAATTTGATCTCCTCCCACAGGTTTCTTCGTTGCAATATCTTTTGTGCTTTTAGGAGTTTCAGAAAGAGCAAATGGTGGACATTAGTATAACAAGGGAATTTAAAAATGACTCTCTCTGATACAATGCTGTCTTGCCAATTTATATTTCTGCCTTGACTTAGGGTTTCCTACTAGTTATCTTTTGAACTCTTGAAATTGATGATAAAATATTGTTATCTTCATGCTTGCATTTCATCTAGCCCTATCGGAGAGACATGGGGTATCAAGGGGACTTTAAAAATGTCCTCCGATTCCTTTATCTCTCTCCGATGTATTCTCTCTTCGATAGGCTTTTGCTTTGCAGTGCTATTTTTATGATTTCATACATCCCAAAGCTCAACTCTGATAACTGTGAGTATCCTGGTGAAGGTTATGGATTTTAGTTTTACACTTGCCATATGCATTTGGTTGATATTTTTCTAAAACCTTTTTAATAGCTCCATTAATACATTATTTTCTTGTCAAATGTTATGCATGGTGTGCACTGGGAGGATAATGGTAATTCTTTCATTTGAGAAGCTACGTCGTTCTTCAAATTTGAATGCTACCTCATTAACAGGCCTGTGCAGTGCCATTATGGGTTCTTTAATATATTGTACCTTAATATGGAAGTCATGCATTATGCTTTGGCACTCAAATAGAATTTTGAGGACTAAAAGCAATGCCTCAATTTTTATGATGCTTTATGCTATGGCTTGAAATTGCACCATGATGACGGTTGTGCCTTTATTGCAACTTCCTCAAAATCTGCCATTGTAATACTACAATTGTTCATTTCTTCTTATGTCCATGCCCCTTTCACCACCTTTTGCCTCTCAACTGCTATTAAAACTTTTGTGTGTTCTTCCTCCATTTGTTCATAATTATGAACAATGCTTGTTGGAACTGTGGCTTTTGTATCGTGATAAACCAATAAACTATAGTAGTTTTGAGGAATGTCCATATCCTATTCCAAAGCTCTGATGCGAACTGACTGGGTTGGAGACTTGTGTACTACATTTGTTGGAATAGTGTGATGTTGTCTTTAGGATGCACATGTATTTTTTAATGTCACAATAATCTTTTTTGTGATATACTGTCTTATTATTTCACGTGGTCAAGCATTTTGTGGGCATACATCACACTACCACTTTTGAAATACATGTAATGTGTGCAGCAGATGTAAATCGCATGTGAGTGATGAAAGCGTGGTCTTTTCATGTACTCTTGAGAAAATACTGCAGTGCCTCCTTCTCTCTCCATGCAATGCAATGAGATTGAGATGCGTATTGGATGATAGTGGTATTTGTGACATGTCTTTCATATTGTGCATCATACTGAATTGAGTGCACCACGATTTCTAATGCCCATACTGAGAAAGTTGAGGCATTCCAAGACCTCTTGATTTTAGTATCAATCTATGAAAGTTGTTTCTCATGGAGTGTCAAAATGTATTTCCTCTAAAGCAAGTTCATAATTATCTCTGTTCATATATTCATAATTATTGAATGCTACTTGGTGCAATGTATTATCATTCTGTACATATTGGAGTTGCTCTGAATGCCTATCAATAGGATGCAGAAAGGTCCCCTTTTGTACTGAATCATCGAGACTTTGCAAAATTGGATCACTCAAGCCCTTCTTGGAAGTGCATATGTTATGAAGCCAAGTTATGTGTCTAGGGTTCATCCTCAAGATTACTTCAGCCATGTATATAAGCCCAAGTAATTTGCTATGTAGATCAATCTAAACACCTCCATATGTGGGGTATTGTTAAATCAATTGTTGATCTTTACCTAAAACCAATTGTATTTTTAAAAAATTTCTCAAAGCAAGTCACTATGGAAGATTATACAGGTACATTCCTGAGTGTTGTAACTAATTTTTTCACATAAAAACCTGAAAATTTTGAAAAAAATGGTTGGAAATTTCTAGTTCCAATAGTGGCTCTGTCTGGGTATGTATGTCCCTTGCGAGCATAGCAAGATTCCAAATCTCTGGGAGCAGACCAAGTGCCAACTCCACTGGGCAATAGAGTCCAACCTCCTTCTTTGCCCTAAACTAGTATGGTTGAAGAACCACACTATTGTTGATGGTTCAAGGTCATCAGAGAAATAAAATCCTCCTTTTGCCTCTGCCATATATCTTATTCTGATTTGATTTCATCAAACACCTTTTGAAAACATTAATGCAATCTTCTCTGCTATAACCACTAGCTTTGAAAACTTTCAAAACCATATCATATTTAGCTTCGCCCTTATCTCTTTTAAGTGGTTCATAATTAGGCATTGTCTGAAACTTTCTGTCACCATATGATACATCCCTGTCACATATGAAGTATTTACCCTCAATGTAACCTTTTTTATTATTCTTCTCACTGTCATATATTGTAAATTGACCTTCTGGCTGATTTGGAAAATGAGAGTGCTCATAGTTTTCTTCATCATCGTCACAATACCCAAATGTGCTCATTTTATCATTTGATTTCCCTTCTTTTATGGACCTATCATTTTGTATATATTCATTTCCCTCATGAATTAGTACAACATTTTGATTGTCGGGAAATGTTACATCCTCATGATAACATGGATCTGAAAACACTTGGAATTCCTTTTCCGACATACCTTGGCAGAATGTCATCTAATCTTCTTTTATCTCCCCATCATATAATGAGTTTGAAAAAAATTGAAAATCATTTTCAAATATGAACACTTTCTATTCCTCAGATCGCTGATTCAGGTGTTGAGGTGGGTGGGCTGGGATAAAAGGAACATCCACATTTTGAAGACTATTCTTATTTTCTGAAATATGTTGGGGCTCTAAATCTCGTGTAAAATCATGTCTTATCTATTGGCTACATTGTTTGATCGGTCTCTTCATATTTGTCCATGCGATTATCTGTGTTGGTAGATTTACTATTGCCAGTATGCTCATACCTGATTTCCTCTATGAAACCAATCATTTCATACACTTGGTCAAAAGTAACTGGTTTCTGTGACTCGGGCCATCTGTCTAAATGAGGCACATATAATTTCATGAATGTTTCAATGCAGATGGATTTATCAGGCCTAACATTAATAGGTATTCACACATAGATATCCAATGTTCTCTTGAACAAAGAAAATCTAGATTCCCCAAATTTACTTTCACTTCCCTTTTGAAAATACTCATTATTTTCTTTTTAAACTGGCACATGAATTTATTTGCAAGTTCATTCCATGAAGCTATGCAAAGCATAGGAAGGCTATAAAACCAATCTTTAGCAGCATTTTCTAATGTTTTCACAAATAGCTTCATGATAATGTCTTCTCCACTGATTTGCCAATTCATCACTATATCAATGAATTATTGTAGGTGCATATCTGTCGATTCCCATTTACATCCATTAAATTTTGGCAAATGATTTGCAACATTTAAAGGGGGAGGAGGATTTGGGTGACCCTAAATTTTTCTAAAATCAATTAGTTTGTGCACTTCAAGATCTATCGCCCTCTGTTGGAAAAGCAGTTGTTGCTATCCTATTTCTTCTTGTAGACTTTGATTGACACAAGGGCTAACATTGCTTTGCAGATTTTAACATGGAATTTGGTATTGATAATGCCCAATTGTACCATAATGTGTATAGGGCAAAGAAAATTTGTCATACATGCTTTAGCCTGGAAATATTGTAGTATCAAGATGTCTTTTACATTTTTCATCAATTTGGTTTTCAGAGTCGCCACCTCTTGTCAAAAAGAGGAATATTTTAATCTTTCTGGGTCCTTGCCAATAGAGGTACCAATTTATGTTCGAATTTAAAACTTCAATGACTCTGTAATGAGATGATCTTTAACCAGATTTTGGATTACTCCCTAGCAAAGTCACCATCTTGTTGGGTCTCTAAAATGTAGGTTACAAATCCTAAGAGGATGCCAGGCTCTATGATCAGACTTGCACCATTCTTGAACCAGCTAATGAAATTAACCTAAATGGTTGATGACTCCCTGCACTTCAAGCTATGCTAAACCTAGGTGGGTGGACCTTAATCATGAAGCAGATTAGATGGATATGTGATTTTGGTTAAGTTAATGGATCTACCTGTAGTGGAAAATGGTGTGGAATAGATGAGAGCTTGCAAACTACTTCTACTTCTATTATGAAAATCTGAAATGCGATTGTTTGAATAAGATTTTGTGGAATTCTAAAATGGAAATGGTATGACCAGTGCCTATTCCTATTAGGCTAATGGAGTTAAGGTGTATATGATATATGATTTACTTACTGGTTACAATTCTAATTGTTTGGCACTTATGTTTGTTTATACCTTGTATAAACATGCAAGAATGTGACTGACAGACTCTACTTATTGATCCACTCAATCCTACCAGGTTACTATGACTTATTGAAAGGATTTTAATCCTTCCTTAAAGGAACCAATAAACAGAATCACACAATGACAACAAGTGTGTATTGACAAATGGAGTAGATCCTCAATTTGAATAACAAGATAATATCGAGTTGGAGATAGTATGGCAATCTTGTCAATTATAGGGCTCTTCTTACTGATCCAAATGTTACTTCTAAGTTACAATAATCAATCAAAAGGATTTTAATTCTTTAATAGAAACCAATTAATTTGATTACACAAAAACAACAAGTGTGTCTCAATGAAATTGAAATATCATCTTGGAAACTCAGGTTCAAGTAACAGAGAAATAACAATATGGAGACAACCAAATAATTGTTCAGCTCAACAAACAATAGACACCAATATTAAATTACCAATATATGCATTCTTCTCCATTATACAATTTCAAAAGATTGTACAATATACAACATAATGTTTTATTTTGGCAACTGATCAATCCATCCAGTTATCTAACTCCTATTGATGATGATTCTCTAATCTATTGTGCCCTTTTTTCTCTGATGATGGTTCCAGCATATATATTGCATATTTTTTAGGGTTATGATCCTTCACTTGACATTCTTCTCAGGTGCATCTCTTTGTTTATTTAATTAATTATTAATTAATCTTCTTTGGGTTCCCACGAGAATACAATATTTCTCCATACTTTAATATTTATCCAATTTTTCTTTTCACCTCTATTTGGAGCAAAATAATAATTTGGGTGAAGATTATTACCCCTTTTTTATCTCCTAGGTGAAAGATATTTCACTGGTCATTATAACGCATTTTCACATAGAATGTTCTCTAGGTAAAATAATTACCTCATTTGATTAACCCATTGAAATATCCAGCCGAATGCAATTTTCATCATTAGAAAACTTAATGACTTTTTCCCAATAATATTTATCATCTTGAATGGAAATGATATTTTGCCCATCGGCATATCGACAGGACTGTGGTTCTTCTTCCACCGATAGCCATCCTCTCCACCAATATCTTCTTCACACTAAATCTTTCTTCTTGTACAAATTGAGAAACATCTTTTCTTCAAGTTCATTCTTTTGATAATTGATGGCAATAGAATAATAATGTTGATTCAAACCATGGATCAATGTCTGGATGGATGGTTTATTTAAATGCCCTTGGATTAGAAGTTGTTTGCTGAGCCTCTTGAAAATTGTAAATGTTTGACATGTATCTATTATGCACCATCCAAGGGATTTTCGATGCTAGGGTTTTTTGAAGATTTAAAATTCACCAGGTACCCATTGGTATGTAAGGTAAAGGCAAAATGTATCTATTTGAACTCATTAGCCATAGCATACAGAATGTTTCTGGTGATATTAGCTCTCCTTCACGACAAATTGTATAATCTTCTACTAGTTCTATCACACCTTTTTTAATTGAACTGGCATGTCATGCTTCTACAAAAATGGTTCCATATTTTGATATCCTCCCACAAGTTTCTTTGTTGCAATATCTTTTGTGCTTTGAGGAGTTTTAGAAAGACCAAATGGTGGACATTAGTATAACAAGGGAACTTAAAAATGACTCTCTCTGATACAATGTTGTCTTAACAATTTGTATTTCTTCCTTGACTTAGGGTTTCCTACTATCTTTCGAACTCTTGAAATTGATGATTAAATATTGCTATCTTCATGCTTGCATTTCATCCAGCCCAATCGGAGAGACATGGGGTATTGAGGGGACTTTAAAAATGTCCTCTGATGCCTTTATCTCTTTCTGATGTATTCTCTCTTCGATAAGCTTTTGCTTCGCAATGCTATTTTTAGGATTTCATACATCCCAAAGCTCGGCTCTGATAACTGCGAGTATCCTAGCGAAGGTTATGGATTCTGGTTTTACACTTGCCATATGCATTTGCTTGAGAGTTTTCTAAAACCTTTTTAATAGCTCCATTAACACATTATTTTCTTGTCAAATGTTATGCACGGTGTGTGCTGGGAGGATAATGGTAATTCTTTCATTTGCGAAGCTGCATCGTTCTTCAAATTTGAATGCTACCTCATTAACAGGCCCGTGCAGTGCCATTATGGGTTTCTTTAATATATTGTGCCTTAATATGGAAGTCGTGCATTATGCTTTGGAACTCAAATAGCATTTTGAGGACTAAAAGCAATGCCTCAATTTTTATGATGCTTTGTTCTATGCTTTGAAATTGCACCATGATGACGGTTGTGCCTTTATTGTAACTTCCTCAAAATCTACCATTGTAATACTACAATTGTTTATTTCTTCTTACATCCATGCCCCTTTTCACCACTTTTTGCTTCTCAATTGCTATTAAAACTTTTGTTTGTTCTTCCTCTATTTGTTCATAATTACGAACAATGCTTGTTGGAACTATGGGTTTTGTATCGTGATAAACCAATAAACTGTAGTAGTTTTGAGGAATGTCCATATCCTATTCCAAAGCTTTGATGTGAACTGACTGGGTTGGAGACTTGTGTGCTGCATTTGATGGAATAGTGCGATGTCACCTTGAGGATGAGCATGTATTTTTTAATGTCGCAATAATCATTTTCTGTGATATACTATCTTATTATTTCACGTGGTCAAGCATTTTATGGGCATACATCACACTGCCGCTTTTGAAATACATGTAATGTGTGCAGCGGATGCAAATCACATGTGAGCGATCAAAGAGTGGTCTTTTCATGTTCTCTTGAGAAAATACTGTAGTGCCTCCTTCTCTCTCCACGCAATGCTATGAGATTGAGATGTGTATTGGATGATAATTGCACCATGATTTCTAATGCCCATACTGAGAAAGTTATGAGGCATTCCAAGACCTCTCGATTTTAGTGTCAATCTGTGAAAGTTGTTTCTCATGGAATGTGAAAATGTATTTCCTCTGTAGCAAATTCATAATTATCTTTGTTCATATATTCATAATTATTAAATGCTACTTGGTGCAATGTATTATCATTTTGTAAATATTGGAGTTTCTCTGAATGCCTATCAATAGGATGCAGAAAGGTCCCCTTTTGTACTAAATCATTGAGCCTTTGCAAAATTGGATCACTCAAGCCCTTCTTGGAAGTGCAGATGTTATGAAGCCAAGTTATGTGTCTAGGGTTCGTCCTCAAGATTACTTCAGCCATGTTATATAAGCCCAGGTAATTTGCTATGTAGATCAATCCGAACACCTCAATATGTGGGGTATTGTTAAATCAATTGTTGATCTTTACCTAAAACTGATTGTATTTTTCAAAAATTTCTCAAAGCAAGTCACTATGGCAGATTATATAGGTACATTCCTGAGTGTTGTAACTAATTTTTTCACATGGGAACCTAAAAATTTTGCAAAAAATGGTTGGAAATTTCCAGTTCCAACAAGCCCTTCGATAGTGAGCCCTATTGTATTCAGTGTTGATATTACTTTATATTGTGAGATATTCCTCACCATGGTTTTTCCCTTCTTGGGTTTTCCACGTAAATCTAGTGTTTGCTTGTGTATATTGTTGATTTAGTTCTGTTTATATTATCTGCTTTCATGATTAATCATTCTAAAAGATTAAGGGTTAATTGAGTTAATGTGGATCTGAATGTTTGTGAGGGTTTTGAAGTTTTAAGATACAATTGATTCAACCCCTCTCTCAATTGTCTTGTGCATTCAACACATCAAGGCAATTTACTACCTAGCCACAAGGCTCATGCCTTACCAGTCTTACTCCTAAATGGAGAAGCTTGACCATTCATGATGGATCTAGCAAACTGAAGCCAACGTGCATGAAGGAATCTGGTTCAACATGATATATCTAACATTTTAATGTATAAATAAATGCTAATGTACTTATATCATGATATGACAAAGAGAAAAACAAATAAAATAGTAATGATTACTAATGGTTAATAAGTTTTAGCCAAAGCATCTTTTCAGCCATTGATGGGAAGATAGATTACAAATAGAAACCTATCCTTCTCTATTGGTCCATATTTGGCACCTGTCCATGCTCTATCTCTAACTCAACTTAAGAAATAGGAAAGAATGTATCATACAATTTCAATCAAAGCATACATCATCCTATGATGCAATCAACAATGATTTTTCATTAAAGAAAGAAATTACATCAATCTGGAAGACAAGTCATAACAGATAGTAATTTATTTCAAGGACAAGTCATGATCTATCAAAAACTCACAGACTTCAATCAACTAATAAAAGAAGATCATGATTTAAATTTTGAGACATTATTTTCAATCATAAGTTTAATTTCATATTCTAATAATATAAAGAATACAATGATACATTAAGTATCATCCCATTTAGATGCTACACCCTTTACAAGCAATACTGGACTCAAGAACAATAATCTAAGAACTCACAAGTAATTCTATATAAAAAAACCATTCCAATCATAACTAAAACATGATAACATTTCTCAATTTAACTATCCATCTTACACAAATAAAAGCATTTCCTAGGATAAAGTATATCATTCAAGAAACTATAGTTGTCGATGAGCATCTAGATACAACACTATAAATCATAGTTTCCTTCCAAGAATGAAATGGCTTCTATTCTTTCATACCTATCTAGCTATAAAAATTTCATGAAACAAAGTCTTATTAATATAATTTACACTTAGACATGCTCGTTAAATAATTAACACAATTACATCAATAATAACATAAAGCAGAATAGTAAATAATAGGATTTTCCATGAGACTTCAGTGCCTGCTGATGGTGTGACAGTGAAAATTATGAGGGCTATAAAGGAAAACTTCACACAAGGCATGGAGGAAAAAAACTAGATTGGTTCAAAGGATCACACTTCGAACTATGATAAGTAGGTGTCTTCAAATTGGAGCTTATCGGTTGATATTTCTATCCCGTTCAAGAAGATTAAGAAGGCTAGAGATTAGGTAAAATGGAAGACCCCACCTTTAGGGTGGGTCAAGGTTAACTTTGATGAGGCAACCAAAGGGAATCATTGGCCGACTTGAAGTGGGGAGTGTTAATAGATGCAAAAGGTAGGTTTATTTCAGTTGTGGTGCTCCCGTTGGGCATCTAGTCTAATCACTGCACCAAAGCTGCAACAGCCTACCATAGAATCAAGCTTGCTTATGACAAAGGTTATAAGAAGGTCTGGGTGGAAGGGGACTCACTTAATATCATAAACTACTTAAAAAACATCCAAGTCCCAAGTTGGACCATTCAAATGTTGATAAAGGACTCCATTCAAATGTTAAATTCTTTTAAAAAATTTATTTATTTCCCATATTTTTTGGGAAGGAAATGGGTTGGCTAACGTAATGGCCAACGAGGGAGTGATTTCCCATGATATCCAATGGTGGGAAATGCTATTAGACTTGCCAAGTGAAGCGAATTCAATTATGATTAATGAAGGAAATTATGATGACAACCTCAACTTTATTTCCAAGAGTTAATCTGATGATAACTCTGCAGTAGTTTGCATGCTTTCTGGGTAGGTCGAAGACCCTTCTGGTTAAAACAAGCAAAGTTCTATTGCTTTTGCAGAAGTTGGAGAATTCTGAAAGAGACAACATAATAGAAACTAAAATGGGAGGATACAGGAATAGGGTGGAGCCATGCTCTTGCAATGGGGTCTACAGGAGGCCCCATTTGTGGAAAATTATGATGGATGGGGGGCTTGTCCCCCTCATGGAGAAATTGCACAGGTCTAACCCAGATTCTACAAACACGTTTGTGAAAGCATGGTGAGGTAGAAAAATTAAAGCCTATGGGATCGAGATCGAAACTACAGAAAATTGTATTGCTAGAATTGCAGGCTTGTTAGTGGATGGGACAAAAGTTTTCAAGGACCGTAGAGTGGGAGAGGAAGCGTTGAAATCCTTTTTCAAAGGAAATGAGAGGAACCTTATTGTCAAATTCAACTCAGGAGGCTATGAAAGGAAATCCATCAAGCCTATTTGGGGAGAAGTTATGGAGCTAATCATGTGTTACATTACCCTCGAAGGTAGGTTTACTATCCTTTATAGTTATCATTTCATGTTCCTGAATCACTTCAGACATAAAATGGTTGTATCTTTCCCATTTTATCTTTTATCTTCTATGGAGTTTGCCATAAAAGAGAACCAGAGAAACCCTAGGTTACCTATTTTACATGAAGGCTTAATTCTACTCATCATGGAGCACATTAAAACCCTAGTGTGTAGTGCGGAGGTAAAACGGAGTTCTGTGAAAAAGGGAAAGAATCCCATAGTGGACTACTCTATTTCCATGGATGGTGATACTGAGGAAGAAGAAGAGGACCCTAATTGGGCCAATGAAGAGGTGTCGGTGGAGGTCCTCTCCACTCCACGTTCCTCCTAGGCAGAGGAGGGAGAAAGATCCAAAAAAAAGAAAAAAAGGAATGTTGATAAGAGAACCTCGAGAAATCAAAGCAGGAAAGAGGACTCCTATTCCACGGGTTCCGCCTTTGAGGAGGAGATGAAGGGTATATGGAGGAGAAGGGGGTAAAATAGAAGAAGGATAAGGACAAGAAAGGAAAGCAGATCTAGGAGGAAATTGATTTTTCTGTGGAAAATAACACTAGTGAGAAGGGGGAAATTATAAAAAGGTGAAGTTTAAAAATGGGTAAGATGAGAGTCCTAAAGGGGAACAAATTAAGGGCGTTTTGACTGAAGAACTTGGGATTGGAATGTAGTTTCCTCAAATTCTAGACCCATTTTGTAATCTCCCAAGAAACTTTTCTTTCCATTTGTCCTCTGACACTAATAGGGAGGAGCTTCCAGAAGCTTTGGGGATGGTGAGGGAAGAGGTGGATAGCCAACATAGGTTAACCAAGTGGGTTTTCATGGAAATAAATAGGATAAATTTTAGGCTCGTTGCTATTTAGCAAAGGATTGGGAGGGGTGTTGAAATTGATGACAAGTTGGATGTGGAGATTCAACTATCCTAGGAAGCCATCCCTAATGTTAATCAATTGGAAACGGACCTTGTTACTCACAACCAGGAACATGACAACTGCCTAAACAAAGTGGAAAATGAAATGACATAAATAAAAAGGAATTTGGAATGCACTATCCAGAATAGCGCAGAAGGGATACGAATCCTCACCGAAAAGATGAAGGAGCTAAAGGAAGAGCATATGGTAAGAATGGGGGAGGAGAATGACGCTAAGGGAAAGATGCAAAAAATAGGGAACAAAAGAAAACATAAGGGTCATACCAATTAACAGGGGGGCCTAGCTCAAGGACACATGGAAGCAAAAAGAAATCATTCCAAGAGAAGGACAAATTGCTAGGCTTTGGAAAACTTCATGAAGAATTTTATATACAGGAATTTGTGACAATTTCAAAACTCTTAAAAATATGTGACCTTGCTGACAGGTTCTTGAAGGTTGGTTGTATGTTGTGCTACTATTTGTTTGTTGGTAGTATATGTAATACGTTTAATATTTAGGCATGTTTTTATGTTGTAGTTGTTTTTTGTCTTTGGGCTGCTATCTTGCAATGTTATATCTTTGGGGCAACTTTTGGTTATAGGGTTTCGGGGCCCCTTTAAAACTTGTTTTAGCCCTTTTATCAAAAACATAAAACAAAATAGTAATCTCTAATCACTTACTTCATTTAGATTCAGAAGATAACAAAACCTAAAGCTGCAATAAAAGAACCTTGCTCTAAGGTTAGCTAGTAAGGGATAAATGATTAAAAGTTTAACATCTCATATCCAATTCTTTACAATCTTATTTTGGAAGTTTATGGTTCCTAAACTATTTTCTACTTATCTACCCTAGTCATCACCTCAATATATATTCAAACAAGTTATAAACCTAATAAGTGATTTATTATGACCCTAATCATATTCTACATTATCTTGTAATCAAATTCCATATTAATATTCTACAATATCTTGTAATCAAATTCCATATTAAGCAACCTTGTTAAACTATCTTGATCCTAACTAAATCCCTATCTTGGTACAAACAAAAGAGTCATTAACAACAATCTGATTCAAGAAACAACTTGGATTTACCACCAAATATATACAATTCTATGGACATAATTAAGAATTTGATAGAGTCGTCAACATGTATGGCTAAAGGATTGTCAATGAATGTTAGCAAACACCAAGAAAGTTTTAAAGAGCTAAGTGAGAACAAGATAAAAGACATTAATATGTAAGCCTTTTTCTTGGAAAGACATCATGCTTTTGAATCTTACCAGTTTTAAAACTTCTCAAGGAAGACTAACTACCAAACATTAATTTAAGTAGGAAAAATTAACCTTAGCCCCACTTACTTCTCCTATCCATCTCACAAAAAAATCTTACCTTTGAATGAAGAATCAAGGTGCAAAATAAATTGGTATCTCATAAAAAGCAGGTGCATTCTTGGAGAAATTCACTTATGGAAGTTTAGGGGAGATAATTATTCCTCTGCCACCATGGTAATAGTTGGAAATTGCATTAAATTTCCTAAACATGTCTAATGAAACAACTATAGAAAAAATGCTTAGAACCTTCAAGTTGTGTTGCTTATCTATTGCAAAGACCACCTTACATAACTCTCTAAATTTCATTCTAGGAAGGAGGTTTGGGGAATTTATAAGCTGTAGGAAGTATCAAGATCTTGTAAGAAATAGTATGGAGGACAACCAGTGCAGAAGTAATGAGGAGCACCTTCATGTCAATTAACAAATTTATGGATAGAGGATGGGCTACTCTAGGAAACAAACAACCCATCAACACGCAGGCCTCACGTAAACAACTGGTGAGTTGTAACTCACTGGCTATATGGATAACTCATTCGACTACCCTAATTCAACTACCTATGGATTCGACCAACACAATCGACTGCCTTGATTCTGATCATATAGTTGGTTGAGGCATTGTCGGCTGCCACGTGGAGGCCATACGGTGGAGCGACCAGCCGATCATTTACAACGTACTAGCTAGTTAAGCTCTTCCCAACACACAAGTGGAGACTCCTTGCATCAAACACAATATCGATTTATTGTGAATCACAATTAAATACTCACAAATAGTCCATACACCAAATGGTTACAACAGGAATCATAAATACAAAATGCAATATAGAGATCTCATACGAACAGGGCATGCATTCTAAAAGAAGAGCAAGCAAATATAATATTTGCATATGATATGCAGGGCATTTAGGGCTTGGGAAAGCCAAGCAATGGTCATTGCTAAGAAGGAAACCCAAAAGTTACTAGTACAAACCTTAACCCATAATTCTCTTCATTTAACTAAGGATACAACTAATAGGTAAGATCATTCCTTGGCAGGTCAAGGAGTGAGTTTAATCAAGAGTGGTGGCCTGCTAATTTACAAGAAACAACAAGGAATGCCATATTTTATGGCGATGAAGGAGCCTCATAAAATTGAGATGGAAACAAAGGAAACATTATAAAGGTTTAAGAAACTTTCCAACAAATGCCTTTGGCATGTGTAATCCAAAAATACAAACCGTGTACAAATACCATCTATTCACAATGCGGCAGGATAATTGTTGAGATAGATGTGGACCAATTCCATCATTAAATAGAGGCATTCTCCAAGGATATTACAGGTGATGTTAAATAAAGCAATCTAAAAGATAAGCTTAAACTATTATAAGGCATACTATGCAAGATTTCTTGCAAAAAGGAACATCCATCGAAGCATGATGGAAGGGGAAAATTTTTGTCAGATGTAGTAGCTGCAAGTGCCCAAGAAGGCATGCAAATAGGAGGTACCCTGAAAGTAATATGATCTACTATGCAAGGTACATATCGCAGACGCCTTAGGCTTAGGATAATAGATTGTAGATTTCGAAAGCCTCATAAGGTGTGGTTAAAGTAAAACATTTTGAAGAAGGGTGAATAAAACTATTAAAAAGCTATTTATGACAGATATTAATAAGATAAGGTTCAATTGATATTCATTCATAGAGGATGCTCAGGCAAGGAAAAGGATATGTTGACAGATAAGTTATCTTAAATAGAGCAATGACTATAGAACAAGATTATAGATACTAGCAAGATATCCCATTATCAAATATCCAATAAGTCAAATATGCACAGAACAAACTATTCAAGTAAAAATTTACTTGCAAATTCAAAACTTTCATGCAATAGTATAACAAACATTTTATACCCAGATTTTCTCTTGGAATCACTTCTTTTCTCCCTTGTTTTCATCTGTAGTCTCCCTCCTTTTTTCTTTTTCTAGGGAATAAATAATGTTTTTATTTTCTCTCAAACTCCCTTTTTAAAAATAAGCATTCAAAAACAAAATAGAAAAGACAATAAATGTTCATCTTTTCAACTCACTCATTTTTCTAAAATTATCTAGGCTCAACTTTAAAAAGTTTCAAGGAAATTATCTTCCAAGATTCCCTTTAGAAACTATCATTTTCTAAAAATAAAACATGCATAAAGGAATATTTTCATAAGATATTAAATTATTGATGAAGGGGTTAAATAATAAAACACACAACAATAGAAATTGCACACTGAAAATAGAGATGTTCTTTTATTTATTTGGACAACACATTACATTACACAAGTTCAGGAAAATTAGAGGATGAATCCTCTACTGGCTACAACACATTACAGCTTCCCAACCTCAAGACTCTAGAATCTTTAGCCTTTTATAACCCCAAATCAGCTAGGGTTTCTATTTTCCCACCTATTCTTGACTCTACACTTCCCCCCCTTCACTTTACTACCGCTTAGGGTTCCCAAAATAATCATAAATAGCACCTTTTGGCAGCTTCTAGCTAAATTTCAAAATTTGCGACTCCCTCCAAAAGTAGGTCAACTTTTGGGAAGCATAACTTTTGATCTACGTGTCTAATTGACAAACTGTTTTAGGCGTCAGAAAGCTCACGAAGTGAACTATCACATCAAAAATTTGTGAACAAGTTTTTGTCAACTTTTTGAGACGTTATGGGATGTTTTAGTGCCTCATATCTCATTTCAAAAAATTTTAGGGGCTTTTTAGAAAACAAAAAAATTAATATCTTTCAACTCACAAGTGATCTTTGCCTGATTCCTTCGCCAAAGGTCTTATATTTCAGTTATGGAGCTTTCTGTAACTTTTCACCTCAATCTATGCCCAAATGCAAACTTTCCTAAAATGGCAGGTAAACTTTCCAAAATTGGCAGTTTACTATTTTTAGTAGTTTTGGAAAAACTGAAAGTCCTACATCATTATTCCAGAGATTATGGAACTAGAAACACTAATTATGGAAAGAATGAAAATAACTACAATGATTTTGAATTAACTTCTTTTTGGGTGATGCAAGATTGCCCTTACACCACTGGATGCTCCTGCATCAGACACCCAGGGTAATTTGAGAAGTGACCCTGTCACGTCTCAGGTGTCTATTCGAGGAAAACCCAAACGGTCAACCTCTACCTTAGACAACCAAGAAGAATCTTCAACAGCTCTTCCTTTTCATTTCACCAGATATTCTTCATATTACCTGTTTTGAGTACTTCTTCCCACATGACTATCCAAGATCTCTTCTATCTCCTTTATTGAAGTAGATGCCAGAATACTCCACTATTCTTCTATTGGTCCATCCTCTATGCCACCTTCATGATATTATGTTAAATCAACAATGTTGAACACAGGGGAAATATTGATCCCACTTGGCAGCTCTACCTCATATGCATTTCTTGAATCATGCTTCTTTAGGATTCTGCATGGTCCAAATTTCTTCATTTTCAACTTATTGTATCTTCCAATTGGGAACCTTTCTTTTCTCAAGTGAACCATGACTTCATCTCCTACATGGAACTCCTTATATCTCCTCTTTTGGCCTGCCTTAGCCTTGTACTGAATATTCATCTTATTAATGTGCTTCCTCACCTCTTCATGCAAATTCTTCAGATGTTCTGCAAAGTCTTCAGCTTTAGCACTTGTCTTTTCTCCTTTGTCTAGCTTCCTTAACTCAGAAGAATTTCTTGGGCTATTGCCATATACAATCTGGAATAATGATTTACCAGTACTCCTATTGACAGAATTATTGTAAGCAAATTCTGCCTGTGGTAAAATCAAATACCATCCCTTGGGCTTATCTCCTACTAAGCATTGTAGCAGGTCACCCAAACTCCTATTCACCACTTTTGTCTATCCATCAGTCTGTGGATGGTGTGCAGAACAGAACTTCAAATCTATCTTCAACATCTTCCACAATGTCCTCTAGAAATAACAAACAAACTTGGTATCTTGATTTGAAACTATGCTCTTTGGTAGACCGTGTGATCGCACCACCTCCCTAAAAAATAACTCTATAATATGAACAGCATCATTAGTCTTCTTGCAAGGAATAAAATGTGTCATCTTCGAGAATCTGGCCACCACCACAAAAATAAAATCATGTCCTATTTGTGTCCTTGGTAAATGAAGAACAAAATCCATACTAATATCATCCCATGGCTTCTCTGGTACAGGTAATGGCTAATATAGCCCTGTATTCTGACTTATTCCTTTTGCCATCTAACACACTTTGTAACTCTGCAAAAATTAACTCACATCTTTTTGCAACTATGGCCAATAATAATTTTCACCAACAATAGCAATGGTCTTATCTCAACCAAAGTGTCCAACCAATCCTCCACTATGCTTCTCCTTAATCAGGTTCTCTCTCATGGAACTCCTCAGAGTGCATAACTGGCTTCCTCTAAACAACATGCCATCTTGGATTATGAAATCTGACCATTTTCTCCTATCCAACGTAACAGGTTCCAAACAAGCTTTTCAAGCCTCTACAAAATCTGGATCTTTTGGATACAAACTCTGGAGCTCATCGAACCCAACAACCTCTATCTTCATTTTTGTCAACAAATTTTGCCTTCTTCTCAAGGCATCTACAACTCTATTGGACTTCCCACTCCTATGTTTCAAAACAAAAGTATAACTCTGCAAAAACTCAACCCATTTTAATTGCCTTTGATTCAACTTTCTTTGACTATTAAGATACTGCAAAAGCCTGATGATCAGTATATAAAACAAACTCTTTTGGCAACAAATAATGTCTCTATTTCTTCAAAGCCTGAACTATTACATAAAAATCCTAATTATAAACAAAATACTTTTTCTTGGCATCATTAAGCTTCTCACTAAAATATGCAATTGGCTTACCTTCTTGACTCAAAACATCTCCTATAGCACTACCACTAGCATCACAATCTACCTAAAATACCTTATTGAAATATGGAAGTGCCAAAACAGGTTGCTCTATGACTTTCTGCTTCAATGCATCAAAGCTTTTATCTGCTCCTTTAGTCCATCTAAACTCTTTTATATCCCCTCTCATTGCCTTAGTCAAGGGTGCACAAATGCTACTAAAATTTTTGATAAACTTTCTGTAAAAACTTGCCAAACCATGAAAAGATCGTACCTTCGTAGCACTTCTTGGCATAGGTCATTCAATGATAGCCCTTACTTTTTCTCGGTCCATCTTAAGACCTTCCTTTGGGACAACAAATCCAAGGTATACCAACTGCTTCTTTACAAAACTACATTTCTTCAGATTAATCAACAACTTCTCCTCCCTCAGCTTCTCTAAAACTCTTATAATATGCAACAAATGCTCATCCCAAGTCTTACTAAAAATCAAAATATCATCCAAATAAATAATAACAAAACTTCCAAAAAATTCTTTCAGTACCTCATTCATGAGCCACATGAATGTGCTCAGTGCATTGGTTAGCCCAAATGGCATGACTAACCACTCATATAAACCCTCCTTTGTCTTAAAAGTTGTCTTCCATTTATCTCCTTCTTTGATTCGGATCTAGTGATACCCACTCTTCAGGTCAATCTTTGTGAAGTACTTGGCTTTGCTCAAACAATCCATTATGTCATCCATTCTTGGCAATGGAAATTTGTACTTGGTCATGATCTTATTTATGGTTCAAGAATTTGTACACATTCTCCACTCTCCATCTTTCTTTGGTTCTAGTACTATAGGTACCGCACATGGACTCAGGCTCTCCCTTCTCAGTCCCTTCCTTAACAACTTGTGAACTTGTCTATTCAACTCTTCATTCTCTATTGGAGTCATTATGTGGGCTGCCTTATTTGGGAAACTAGCTCCTGGTATCAAATCCATTTGATGACTTATCTTCCTCACTGGTGGTCAACCTCCTGGTACATTATCAGAGATAATGCCCTGAAATTCTTCCAACATATTTGAAACTTCTGCTAGTACATCTTCATATTTCTCTTGACTAATCTTAGGAATCAATGCAAAGCAACGATGTTCATGCTTCATACCCTCCAAAAATTTCCTACCACCTACCAAGCAAATTCTGGTAGTACTACATACCTTTTCTTCGACCTCTTTCAAGGGCTTCAACTTATGACAAACTGTTGGAATCGTTTGCCGTTGCGCCAAAAGCTTGAGCTATCAACGCTCGCTACAAATGCCAGATTTAACCTAGATCCACGAGAGGCTCACTGCCATGTCACGAATCCTGAGGTCAGCATTGAACGCCTCACTGGCTTTATCAAAAATCTCACTGATTACAATGTTTAGAAGCACCAACTTCAAGGAGCACCAACCCCTAATTCATTTAGAAGCACCAACTTCAAGGAGCACCAACCCCTAATTCATTTAGAAGCACCAACTTCATGGAGCACCAACCCCTAATTCATTTAGAAGCACCAACTTCAAGGAGCACCAACCCCTAATATAGAACAAACTGAAAACAAGAATTCAGAGGGTTTCTCTGTTTCAATACAAAACATTTTTTCTCTCTCATGTGTCTGTTAAATGGCCATTCTTTTCATCAACCCAAATCATAAACTCAGATATTCAAAATCAATTCTGTATCCTGATCCATGATCAACAACACTGCATCAACGGTCCTTACCAAAAACTAAGAAATTCAATGCATTTAAATAACCATTATATGTAAATTGAATGTCTTTTCACCTTTCATCTTCTGTATGTTTCATCTCTGTCAAATTATCAAGTTGCATCAATGAAAAGACTCTTGTTGTTCCTTTTCTTTGTAAAATCAATTTCATCTTTTCATGACCTTTCATATTCTCTAACATTTCAATCAGTGTCCTCTAAGAGAAAATAAAATCTCTTTGAATATTTAGTCTTTTCATTTTCATCTTGAATATTCTTTTTGTATTCTCCAATCTGCAAAGAATAAATCATGAAAAAAACCTTTCTCCTTCTCTGCACAAAGGTCATATAAAAAATCTTCAATAAAAACAATCAGAGCCCTGTAAGAAAATAAAATCCTTCATTTTCAAATATCATCTTTTCAAAAACTCTTGATCTTCTCTGTAAAAATACATTTCCAAAACCTTGATCTTCTCTGGAAAATCACATTTTCAAACTTTTGATCTTCTCTGAAAAATCAATTTTCAATAATAATATCCATAAAAATTGTCTTCAAATCTTTCAGTATATCTCTGCAAGAAAATCTTCAATTCTCCATAAATATTTGCCTTAAAAAAAAAATCTCCTCAAAAATCAATCTTCAATATCTTTATCCTCTTAAAGAAAAATCATTCTCTTTCAATTTGAGAAAAGCAAAAAAAAACAAAATCATCTTTTAATAAAAAATTCTATCTTCAAGCACTCTTGGACTTCTTTGCACTTTAAAAAGGAAATAAATCTGTTTTAGCCTTTTTGTCATGAAAAATCTCCACAAGGAAATTGCCTTATTTAAAAGCACTAAAAAAATCTCCTTATCCTCCAAGAAATAAAAAGTTTCTAACTTCATCACCATCCATTTAAAATGATGCTTTTCTCCATTTAAATATATATGCATATTCCCCATTTAAACGTGAAACTATCTCTTCATTTTTATAGAGCATTTTTAATGCTTTTAAAATTTCTTTCTTAAAGCATATTTTAATGCCACAAAAATACTTCAATTCTTTCCATAAGACGTGCTCTCCTTAAAAAGAAATTTTAAATAAATTAAGGAATCTTTGAAAAATGTTTTTCAAAGCATGGTCTTCAAATTTAATTTAATCGGGCTCCCTCCTTGAAATATATACCATGCTCCTTAAAAATTCGATGCCTTTTCTAATTTATAGAAGCCTTTTTAATGAATAAAGCTTTTCACTCATAAATCCATACCATGCTTTTTCAAAAACTTAAAAATCTTTCCTCCTTTAGAATTATTAACTATTTGATAAAAGCAAATGAATGCTTTTCTTAAATTACTTGCTCCCCCTTTTTAAATATGTATTAAATTTCAAAGACATTTGATGGCAAACTCCTCTTTGAAAAATAATTTCTCCTTTATAATATTAAATATGGGTCTTCAAATAAATATTTGTGCTCCCCTCCAAATTCAAGCTCCCTATAATTAAATACAAACCTTTGATGAACATAAGACAACCTCCCAAGACATCATAGCAACTTAATTCCAAACTTATGAAGATGAACTGACACCATTACCTCCCAAGACATCATAGAAACTTAATTCTAAACTTATGAAGATGTGACGATTCCTGCCATATGATGTATCTGTATCATCAACACAACACCTTTTTGACATCAATGACAATCAACTACCATCATGAACTCCATCCTTTGTTAGGGAATATGTGTTTGCACGACCATCATGGACAACACTCTTATCATACTGTCGCTGCCGCCCCAACATCATATGACATGTATCCATCATTGTGATATCACACAGCACCTCATCATGGTAGTCCCCAATCTTGAACTTCACTAAACACTACTCATTGACCAAAGCTCTATGGTCTTTCTGCAACCATGTGATCCAATATGGATGTCCATGCTTTTTTCTTGTCAACTTCAAATTGTCAACCATCTCCTTTGAAACAAGATTGTCAGTACTTCCACTGTCAATAATAATATCACAACACTTACCTTCACATTTGCACCTTGTGTAGAATAAACTCTTCCTTTGATTGGGTTCTTTCTCCTCATTCAACAAAGTTCTTCTGACAACTAGGGTTTCTCCCCTTTCAGCATCATTAGAATGCTTAGTTGTGCATCTTCATCTACATGTGCAACTCGTGCATTACCTTCAAGTCTTCTATTTGTCCTTCCTTGATGTTGCGGACACTCGTATGCTCGATGCCCTTCTTCTCCACATTGGAAACAAGTTTCTCTGAAACCTCCTCTTTGGGTCCTTGCCTAGGTCGGCCCCTTCCTCTTCCTCTTTTCTCACCATTGTTCTGGTGATGAGGGCAGTAGGCATTATCCCCTCTCTGATTTTGACTGGTGCTAGCTTCTTCACTTTTCTTCTGATCTTCATTACGGCCTCCATAGGGTCTTCCACCAGTCCTTCCACCTTGACCTCTCCCCCTTTGCTTGCTATCAAATCTTTTATTCAACTTCTCTTCAACCTTCAGGAAAAACTGGTACGCATCTTCTATGGTGGTCATTCTGATCAGGCTCAGCTCCTCTTGAATACTTGGCCTCAACCCATTAATGTAACGGGCTACCTTCTCCTTGTTGGCCTTTGCATGGCTTGTCCTAATAGTAATCTTATAAAACTCTTCTGTATACTCCTAAACATACTTGTTACCTTGCTTTAATCCCTGCAGCTTCTTCAGCAACTCCATCTCATAGTCCACAGGAATGAACTGCTTCTTCAGTTTCTCCACCATCTGATCCCATCTGGTGATCTTTCCTTTTCCTCTTCTATTCCTCTCTAATTGGACCTCCTTCCACCAAATATTGGCATGGCCCTTCAACTTTGTTTTTGCAAACTTGACCCGATCTAGGTCCTCCACATCTTCATACTCGAAATACTCCTCCATGTCATTGATCCAATCAATAATCTATTCTGGATTCATATCTCCAGAATATGTAGAAACTTCGATCCTGGGCCTCTTTCTAATCTTAGAAATGGCCCTCAATAACCTAACTTCTGCAGGATCTCCTGCAGCTTCTTGTTCTTCCTCAGATAGTTCTTCTTTAGCTTCATCCTCGCTTTCTTCTCTTGTTCTCAGATCAAACCCTCTTCGCAACCCCTCTTGCAATGCATCGATCTACCTTTGCAGGGCTCTAAAACCCTATTCCCTCAAAGCATTCCTCCCAATACAATTTCTTCATGAAGGCACATTGATCTCTGCAGCAAACCCACAACCGCAGGTCCTGGTGCAAACTGCCTCATGGTCGGCGATCTGTCTACACACTCACGAACCCTTGCTCTGATACCACTTGATGAAGGGGGTAAATAATAAAACACACAACAACAAAAATTGCATATAGAAAATAGAGATGTTCTTTTATTGATTTGGTCAACACATTACATTACAGAAGCTCAGTATAATAAGAGGATGAATCCTCTACTGGCTGCAACACATTACATCTTCCCAACCTCAAGACTATCGAATCTTTAGCCTTCTGTAACCCCAAATCAGCTAGGGTTTCTGTTTTCCCACCTATTCTTGGCTCTACACTTCCCCCCCTTCACTTTACTACCACCCAGGGTTCCCAAAATAGTCATAAATAGCATTTTTTGGTGCCTTCAGGTAAATTTCAAAATTTGTAACTCCCTCCAAAAGTAGGTCAACTTCTGGGAAGCATAACTTTTGATCCGGGTGTCTGATTGACGAACCATTTTAGGCGTCGAAAAGCTCATGAAGTGAACTATCACATTGTAAATTCTTGAATGGATTTCCGTCAACCTTTTGGGACATTATGGGATGTTTTAGTGCCTCATATCTCATTTCAAAAATTTTCAGGGGCTTTTCGAAAAACAAAAACTTTAATGTCTTTCAGATCACAAATGATCTTTACCTGATTCCTTCACTAAAGGTCGTATATTTTAGTTATGGAGCTTTTTGTAACTTTTCACCTCAATCCATGCCCAAATGTAAACTTTCCTAAAATGGCAGGTAAAATTTCCAAAGCTGGTAGTTTGCTATTTTTAGCAGTTTTGGAAAAATTGAAAGTCCTACATCATTATTCAAGAGATTATGGAACCAGAAACACTAATTATGGAAAGAAATGAAAAAAACTACAATAATTTTGAATTAACTTCTTTTTAGGTGATGCAAGATTGACCTTACACCATTGGATGCTCCTGCATCAAACACCCAGGGCAGGGATTTTTTTAGTGGTGAATCTTCGCCAATTGGCGAATAGTTGAAATCACGGCCTCCAAAAATTGTGAATAGTACGAGCTCTACAGGAGACTAAATTGCCCCATTTTTACACAAATTTATTTTTTCTTGGTTAATTTGCCAATGTATTATTTTTTCAAACTAAAAAATCAAGTTGATTCGCCAGGTAAATTATGAAGCATTGGAGCTGATTCGCCAGCATTTTATAATGTAATTACAAATATTTATTATATTTGCCATTAATAGTATATTCCTTCCATTGATTTTGGGTCAATATCGCCATTAATAATGAAGTGCCACTTAATTTTAGGGATATTTTCACTTCGAAAAGGGGTTTTAATTGTTGCCATCGATTACCTTTTTAATCAAATGACTGTGGTTTAATTTTAGGAGGCTCTATGTGTTTTCCTTTGAAAAGAGTTGCTAAGGCCCAGAATTTGTTTTGGCCACATGATTAAATTTGATATTTTGCTATATCTTCACTAGGGTTAGACCTTAAGTGGTGCTAAGATCATGTTGTGTTGGGTATTTTTGCATCAAGTGGTTGTTATTACTAATATTATTTGTTGTCCATCATCATTTTCCTCACAACACCCTTTGATTGCTCTTTTGTATTGCATTTTGGTGAAAAAAGTGCCTATTTTGAAATATTTTAACTATATTTTCACTTGGCATTATCTTGGATTTCCATCAACAGTGTGTTGGGAGTGATTAGATTGCTATTTTGGACTGATATTAGACATATAACTTGCTATCCTCGATCAAAATCCTTACAACATCCTTTGTTTCATTCATTGGCATTGAAAAAGTATCGAAAAACCAAGCGTTTAGGTCACCTTTTGCATAAAGTCTTGCATTTGACCTTTGCATAAAGTTGGAAAAGCTTTTCAAAATCCAATTTTACATTGGAATGGCACCTTCATGTCATTTCTCAAAGGTATCTTTGCATGCATTTATCAAAGATCTTAATTTTGACCAATTTTTAATCCTCGTGGGTGAACATCCTTTGATATTAGAATACTTAACCAAATTCAACTCTAGGAACACTCATGAGAAAGGTGAGAGTGAAACGCCTTTTTCTGTGATAGAGTATGATGATGACGATGTACCTTCCTCTCATCCCATTGCTTTCCCTAGCCAAGATGTAGCATTAGTGGATGAGAAAAGGTCTCTCATATTAAATACTTTAGAGATGGATGTTGGGTGCAATCAAGTGGGAAACAATTTTAATTTGATACTTATTAATAGTCTTGGTAGCGCTATTCCTAAGATTGTTGTGCGGGGGGCACCTAATGCACCTTATTGCTTAAAGCCAGTGATTATGGTTCAAGGTGTCCAAAATGAGTTACAACAACCACACCATAATGTGATTTCTCACACATACAACACCTGTAATAGCAAGCAAAGTAACCAAGCACCATATGTGCCTATCTCTCTTCCATCTTCTCAACCTATGCTCCCTCAACCACCTCGTCTTACTCATAAAAGTGGTCAAGAGTATGATCTTGTCAAACAACTTTGCGCTACTCCAGCTAAGATCTCTCTTTGGGATTTAATACAATCGCCTACATACCATGGAATGCTCCAAGAAGCTTTACAGAAGGTGATTGTCCCACTGACTGCTAAGCCTAATGATGTAGCAGCCGTATTGGATAGTATGCATGCAAAAAAAATAGATATTCTTTTTCAACCACATGAATTACCACCAATCGAAGTTCAAAATCAATATGATCCTCTTGTAATCTTTGTTACAATAAACAAAACATTGGTTTAGAGAGTTATGATTGATAATGGATCAGGTCTTAATGTTTGTAGCATTGACTTATTACATAAGATAAAGTTGATATATCTACCATCAAACCAGAATCATTAAGTATTCATGGTTTTGACAATGTTGGACAACAATCCGTGGGCACTATAAAATTACCTATACAAGTGGGACCTGTGATTGTGCATACCCTAGTTCATGTCATGCCTTGTTCTTTATCTTACAACATGATTCTTGGTAGACCTTGGATTCATGAATTGGGGCAGTCCCTTCCACCCTACATCGTTCGATCAAATTTATATTCGAAGAAAAACTTCATACCATTCATACTGATCCTGAACCAAATAACTGTTTACATATTGAAAAGCAAAAACTAGTTTACAACCATATGAGCTTAAACAATTTGCGAGGTGATCCACCAATGACTAATGTTGTGCAAGACTCTCAACCACCGAATGCACTTGTTGGTGATGATTGGGGTTCATTAAATTTTAATCCTTGTGATATAGGGGAATATAAACTTAATAACCTCAACACACCAAAAGTAGCATCGATCTCGTCTAAGCAATCTTTTGAAGCATCTAAGAACAAAAAATTCTCCTCGGTTGAAAATAAAGACAATACTCTAACTTATACTACAAACTATGATACCTACGAGGCTTCACCTTCTTCTAAGGAACTGGATTCTCTATATGGTCATGGATTTCAAATTTTGTACAAACATAACAACTATGTAGGTAAGGAATGTCATGTAAATCAACAAGCAATTCGAGTACCTATAGAATCTTCTTCAACACATTCCTCAAGTGGCATCAAATATAATCCTTTTAAAGAAAAGAAAGGTTTTTGTCATCCTAAACTTAATGTTAGTTCAACAATCTTGATGAAAACATGACAGATATGTTTGTTCTTAACGAAGTGGCCCTACAGGTAAGTATCTAAAAACTTTTTATTTCTATCGTAATGTGTTTCCTCCGTGATGTGTTATGTGTTGTTTAGGCCTCTTGGAATGACTTTGGATTCTCCCATAAGGTTCGGAGTACCAAGAGACCACCTCTGTTGTGACCTTCTTCTATTTGTATCATCATTCTTTTATATTGCTCTCTCTGATTTCATTGTTGTGTGTTGTGTCTTATGGACATAGCATCGTGGTTGGTGCCTTGGGGGCACCCTCCTAAGTGATTGTCCCTAAGACACTTGTTTCTCCTCTCTTATTTATTGTTTCCCTTCCTCTAGTGTTTCCATCTAGTGGGCGGATGATGACAAATAGTTATACTGATGCGGACCTAGTGTCCCTTTCGAGAGAAATAAAAAAATGGACGTAGTTCCTAATATGACGATGGGGTTGTATATTTTATCCGACGCTTGGCTAGTTGAAGCACTCATGCTTTCCGCGTAGTGAATTTGATGATTTTTCTTACATTTACACACCTTAACAATACTATTGCTTCGTGTACCTTTGTTTGCCTTTGAATCTAGCCTTAGCAGTACTAGATTCAGAGAGCTTCGTGATATAGCCCCATGGTTATCCTCGAACTTTGAATTCATTGTATAACCTTGGCTCTTTGTGTGATTAATCATATGCATTGATGATGTTGTTTATTATGATGTTGTAGACACTAATATGTTTCTTGCAAGGATGTGTTTGTGGGAACATTTGGCGATCATAAAGTACATGTCACCTCCAGGGGGCATGGGCTTTGTGAAAGTCAGTGTTCCCTTGTGTGTTTTCTTCCTACCTTAACGTTCTTGATAGCGATAACTGATATCAACCACCTTAAGGTGGGTGCATATATATAAGGTAAGCTATCTGTTATAGATGTTAGCAATGTGTTCGACCTTAGATATAGAGGCTTGCACCCCAAAGTAGTGCATCGTGCATCTTGATTTTGTTTGCAATCAATCAATCAATCATGTAAGACCTCTGCGGAGGCAAGATATCGCATATGTCCTTTTTCTAAATCCCTCTATGGAAGCGGGGATGGTGTATTTCTCAGAGCAGATTACATCATCCTGTCATTTTCAAAAGTCCTCTGCAGAGGCAGGGAGTGGTTATGTGACTAACTCAACCCTTAAGTGTGTCTTCTAAAATTGTTGTGGCAAAGCCCAATCGTCGGTGTGTGCCTGTAATGTGCCTGAGATGGTGATAAGCCTAGAAATAGGGAACACACAATCACTTGTCTACCATGTTTTCTCCATGTCTTCAAGTGTGTGTGTTTTGGTGTGCTTGTTTTGTATGGCATGTTTTTTGCCCCATATGCAGAGACCAGCACCTTTGAGTAGTGCTTCATGCATTTTGGGAGGTTTTGCATGTATTGCATGTGTGTTGCCCCATATATACTGAGACATGCACCTTAAGGTAGTGCATCCAGTATTATGGGAGGTTTGTTTACTTTCCAGTACTTGCATTTGCATTTCATATATATGAGAAAAAGAAAAGAAAAGATATCATTTCTGTTTTCCATCCATTAATGTGTCTTCTATGCATTGACTGTCTACTCCGTGTTCTGCATGACTATAACTATCTTCTCCATGTTTTGCGTGCCTGTTACTGTCTTTTATGAGATTGGCGTGTCTTCTTCATGCTTGATGTGTTTACTATGTTTGTGACCTTACTTTAATGCATGTTTGGGCCTTGCGTTCATACATATATTTAAGTGGGGGCTAAATGTAACATCAAAAAATGTCCCCTTGGGGGCTTTTCCCTCATAATGTTTAGTTCTCGGGTCTTTAGAGTGCATTTAGGACATTTTAGTTCATATTTTAGCATCTCGATGGAATGAGACCTAGGTGGACCCCTTGAGCTATACCCTACCCAAAATAAGGGGAGGACTTGGACGCTTGCGCCCTAGTGCTGCCCTATTTTGGGGCAGCCCCCATCTTGGGGAACTGGATGTCAGTTTATGACTGTTAGGAGGTTATTTTGCTGACATGGTAAAGTTTGATTTTTAATATCTTGGTGGGAATGCTTGTAGGTGCATATATAAGCATGTGTAGGCATTCATTTCTAAACTAGATAATTACTAGAAAGCTATTATGTTCTCAAGGTGATTTAAGGCTTTCTATTGTGGTGCAAGAGAAGACTTATATGTTTTGTGTGTTGATATTTGCATATTTGAGCTTCAATCTTCTCATGGCATGAAGAGCATCTTCCTCCATGAGAACTTCACTACAAGGTGACATATCATTGTGTTTTTATCATTGATTCCTTTGGTTTTGGCCTCTGCCTCACAAGGGTACGCCCTCTTTATCTAACAACGGTGTTCAAAGACTTAAGTGTCCTCTGAGCTTTGACTAAGGCAAACCTCTAAACACCACAACCCCCAAGCCAAGTCTTGTGATTGTAGGTTACAGGTGTCACATTTGGAAAAAGTGGAGTTGCAGGGAGGCTTAGCAGACATCAGGGATTTAGGGTCTGAAGAAAATTCAGACAAAGGAGCACTTCCAGGACTTGGGCGCTCGCTCCAGTGTCATCCATAGATAGATCTCAGGAATCAAAAGTTACAGGGTTGATCGGTGTCAGAAGGAGATCCAGATTCCCCAAAAAAGTAGGTACCTTGGACTTGGGAACCCACTCCAATGTCCCCAACTGATTTGCCTCGTATACCCAAAAATAGGTATTCTGTGATTTGCTATTTTACTTCCATCTGCAAGAGCTTTTTCTGTTATTCATCAATTTGTTGCCATATTTGCATAATTAGGATTTTAATGGTTAATTGGACATAAGAGAAGGAAAATTTGATAATTAATCCACTAATCCAAGTTTCCCTTCATTTGTAAGTGACCTAGGGTATGATAGTGCTCACCACTCGATCCTAGATCCTTCAATGTTAAGGTGAAAGGAGGATTCAAACATCTAAACAACAAAAATTAACAAAAATCCAATTTTACCCTAAACATTTTGGTAAACCCATGTTTTTGGGCTTAAATTGCAACTTGCTGAGTGTTTGTCTTCAGATTTGGATTGATTTCATTCATTCATTTGGTTATTTATTTCATTACATTGAGAAAAATTTAAAAAAATTGAAAAATTGGAAAAATACAAAAAAATTGCATTGTTGGGCTTACTAAATTGCATCAATTCTTTCTAAATTTTCCTAATTCATAATTTTTGCATTAGATCTGATATAAACTACAGAGAAATCCAAAAATTCAAAATTTTGCCTTGCATTTTAATCATTTAATTCCTAGGGTTTTCTAGAAATTTTAACAATTTTATATAACCTAGTAATTCCAAAATCTAAGGTTTGTAGGAAAAATCTTTTATCAGATATTTATACTAATTTTATAGGCTCATTCAAATTTGCATTTGGCTTTAGTCTTGCATTTTAGTGTGAATTTGCATTTTTACATGGAAAATTTCAACAAAAACTAGCAATTTTGATGCATTTTCATAAAATTTGCATGGACATTTTTCATGTTAAGGCTTGAAAATCATTTTCAGATCTAATATTAAGTCAATTCCATTATAAATCAGACTTCAAAGCATTCACATAGAATTTTGTCCCAAGATTTCAAACCTAGGGCTTCAAAAACAATAATTTTCGCTAAATTTGGCCTTATTGGCTCTCCAAACTTGCACCGTAGGTGTGTTGTGAAAGATATTTTGGAATTATTTTTCTATTACTAGGGAAATAATATGCTTCCCCTCATAAAAAGCTTCACAACACCCTTTTAACGAGCTCTTGTAGTGAAAATTCGGTGAAAAACAACACATTTTGGCTATTTTTGCCCTAGGGTTTGGCCTAGTTTGCACTCCAAGCGTGTTGTGATCAATTTTATGGATTGAGGTGACTGATATTATTGATAGACTTTTTTGTCGCTCCTAAAATTCTTTACAACACCCCTTTGGCTAGGTCTTGGAGTTGAAAAAGCGCAAAATATTGCATATTTTGCTATATTTTCACTAGGGTTGGACCTTAAGTGGTGCTAAAATCATGTTCTGTTGGGTATTTTTGCATCATGTGGTTTTTATTACTGATATTATTTTTTTCCCATCATCATTTTCCTCACAACACCTTTTTATTGCTCTTTTGCATTGCATTTTGGTGAAAAAAGTGCCTATTTTGACATATTTTCACTATATTTTGACTTGGCATTATCTTGGATTTGCATCAAGAGTGTGTTGGGAGTGATTAGATTGTTGTTTTTGACTTTTATCAGACATATAACTTGCTTTCCTTGATCAAAATCCTTACAACATCCTTTGTTTCATTCATTGGCATTGAAAAAGTATCAAAAAACCAAGCGTTTAGGTCACCTTTTGCATATAGTCTTGCATTTGACCTTTGCATAAAGTTGGAAAAGATTTTCAAAATCTAGTCTTACATTAGAATGGCACCTTCATGTCATTTCTCAATGGTATCTTTGCATTCATTTATCAAAGATCTTGATTTTGACCAATTTTTAATCCTCGTGGGTGAACATCCTTTGATATTAGAATATTTAACCAAATTCAACTCTAGGAACACTCATGAGAAAGATGAGAGTGAAAATCTATTTTCCACCATAGAGTATGATGATGATGATGATGTACCTTCCTCTCATCCCTTTGCTCTCCCTACCCAAGATGTAGCATTAGTGGATGAGAAAAGGTCTCTCACATTAAATACTTTAGAGATGGATGTTGGGTGCAATCAAGTGGGAAAATAGTGTTAATTTGATACTTATTAATAGTCTTGGTAGCGCTATTCCTAAGATGGTTGTGCGGGGGGCACCTAATGCACCTTATTGCTTAAAGCCAGTGATTACGGTTCAAGGTATCCAAAATGTGTTACAACAACCACACCATAATGTGATTGCTCACACATACAACACCTGTAATAGCAAGCAAAGTAACCAAGCACAACATGTGCCTATCTCTCTTCCATCTTCTCAACCTATGCTCCCTCAACCACCTCATCTTACTCATAAAAGTGGTCAAGAGTATGATCTTGTCAAACAACATCGCGCTACTCCCGCTAACATCTCTCTTTGGGATTTAATACAAACATCACCTACATACCATGGAATGCTCCAAGAAGCTTTATAGAAGGTGATTGTCCCACGGACTGCTAAGCCTAATGATGTAGTAGCCGTATTGGATAGTATGCATGCAACAAAAACATATATTCTTTTTCAACCACATGAATTACCATCAGTCGAAGTTCAAAATCAATATGATCCTCTTGTAATCTTTGTTACAATAAACAAAACATTGGTTAAGAGAGTTATGATTGATAATGGATCAGCTCTTAATGTTTGTAGCATTGACTTATTACATAAGATTAAAGTTGATATATCTACCATCAAGCCAAAATCATTAAGTATTTGTGGTTTTGACAATGTTGGACGACAATCCGTGGGCACTATAAATTTACCTATACAAGTGGGACCTATGATTGTGCATACCCTAGTTCATGTCATGCCTTGTTCTTTATCTTACAACATGATTCTTGGTAGACCTTGGATTCATGCATTGGGGGTAGTCCCTTCCACCCTGCATCATTCGATCAAATTTATATTCAAAGGAAAAATTTATACTATTCATACTGATCCTGAACCAGATAACTTTTTAAATATTGAAAAGCAAAAACTAGTTTACAACCATATGAGCTTAAACAATTTGCGAGGTGATCCACCAATGACTAATGTTGTGCAAGACTCTCAACCACCAAATGCACTTGTTGGTGATGATTGGGGTTCATTAAATTTTAATCCTTACGATATAGGGGAATATAAACTTAATAACCTCAACACACCAAAAGTAGCATCGATCTCATCTAAGCAATGTTTTAAAGTATCTAAGAACAACAAAGTCTCCTTGGTTGAAAATATAGACAATACTCTAACTTATACTACAAATTATGATGCCTACGAGGCTTCACCTTCTTCTAAGGAACTGGATTCTCTATATGGTCATGGATTTCAAATTTTGTACGAACATAACAACTATGTAGGTAAGGGATGTGGTGTAAATCAACAAGGAATTCAAGTACCTATTGATCTGCTTCAACACATTACTCAAGTGGCATCGGATATAATCCTTTTAAAGAAAAGAAAGCTTCTTGTCATTCTAAACTTAATGTTAGTTCAACAAGATCAAAACAACATGACAAATATGTTTGTTCTTAATGAAGGGGCCCTATAGGTAAGTATCTAAAAACTTTTTATTTCTATCGTAATGTGCTTCTCCCGTGATGTGTTATGTGTTGTTTAGGCCTCCTGGAATGACATCGGATTCTCCCGTAAGATTTAGGATACCATGAGACCACCTCTGTTGTGACCTTCTATTTGTATCATCATTATTCTATATTGCTCTCTCTGATTTCATTGTTATGTGTTGTGTCTTATGGACATAGCATCGTGATTGGTGACCTAGGGGTACCCTCCTACATGACTATCCCTGAGACACTTGTTTCTTCTCTCTTATTTAGTGTTTCCCTTCCTCTAGTGTTTCCATCTAGCGGGAGGATGATGACAAACAGTTATACTAATGCGGACCTAGTGTCCCTTTCGAGAGCAATAAAAAAATGGACTTAGTTCCTAATATGACGATGGGCTTGTATATTTTATCCAAAGCTTGGCTAATGGAAGCAATCGTGCTTTCCATGTAGTTAATTTGATGATGTTTCTATCGCATTTACAAACCTTAACAATATTGGTGCTTCGTGCACCTTTGTTTGCCTTTGAATCTAGCCTTGGTAGTACTAGATTTAGAGAGCTTTTTGATATAGCCCAATGGTTATCCTCGAACTCTGAATTCGTTGTACAACCTTGGCTCTTTGTGTGATTAATCATATGCATTGATGATGTTGTTTATTATGATGTAGACACTAACATGTTTCTTGTAGGGATAAGTTTGTGGGAACATTTGGTGATCATAAAGTATATGTCACCTCTGGGGGGCATGGGCTTTGTGAAAGTCGGTGTTCCCTTGTGTGTTTTCTTCCTACCTTAACGTGCTTGATATCGATAACTAATATCAACCACCTTAAGGTGGGGGCATATATATAAGGTAAGCTATCTTTTATAGATGTTAGCAATGTGTTTGACCTCAGATGTAGAGACTTGCACCCCAGAGTAGTGCATCATCCATCCTGAGCTTGTTTGCAATCAATCAATCAATCAATCATGTAAGCCCTCTGCAGAGGTGGGATATCATGTATATCCTTTTTCTTAAGCCCTCTATGGAGGTAGGGATGGTGTATTTCTTGGAGCAGATTGCATCATCCTATCATTTTCAAAAGTCCTATATGGAGGCAGGGAGTAGTTCTGTGACTAACTCAACCCTTAAGTGTGTCTTCGGTGATTGTTGTGGTGAATCCAAATCATCAGTGTGTGCTTGTAAATTTCTTGAGATGGTGATGAGCCTAGAAATGGGGAACACACCATCGCTTTTCTACCGTGTTTTCTCCATGTCTTCAAGTGTGTGTGTTTTGGCATGCTCTTTTGTATGGCATGTTTGTTGCTCCATATGCAAAGACCAATGCCTTTGAGTAGTGCTTCATGCATTTTGGGAGGTTTTGTGTGGATTGCGTGTGTGTTGCCCCATATATACTAAGACCTGCACCTTAAGGTAGTGCATCTGGTATTATGGGAGGTTTGTTTACTTTCCAGTACTTGCATTTATATTTCACATATATGAGAAAAAGAAAAGAAAAGCTATCATTTCTATCTTCCATGAATTAATGTGTCTTCTATGCATATTCTCCGTGTTTTGCGTGCCTATTACTATCTTCTATGAGATTGGCATGTCTTCTCCATGCTTGATGTGTTTACTGTGTTTGTGACCTTACTTTAATGCATGTTTGGTCCTTGCGTTCATACATGCATTAAAGTGGGGGCTAAATGTAACGTCAGAAAATGTCCCCTTGGCGGCTTTTCCCTCATAAGGTTTAGCTCCTAGGTCTTTAGAGTGTATTTAGGACATTTTAGTTCATATTTTAGCATCCCGATGGAATGATACCTAGGCTCCATGACAAATAGGACCTAGGTGGACCTCTTGAGCTATACCCTACCCAAAATAGGGGGGAGGACTTGGGTGCTCGCGCCCTAGTCTTGCCCTATTTTGGGGCAGCCCCAATTTCTGGGTGTCAGTTTATGACCGTTAGGAGGTTATTTTGCTGACAAGGTAAAGTTTGATTTTTAATATCTTGGAGGGAATGCTTGTAGGTGCATATATAAGCATGTGTAGGCATTCATTTGTAAACTAGATGATTACTAGCAAGCTATTATGTTCTCAAGGTGATTCAAGGCTTTCTATTGTGTTGCAAGTGTAGGCTTGTATGTTTTGTATGTTGATATTTGTAGATTTGATCTTTAATCTCCTCATGGCATGAAGAGCATCGTCCTCTATTAGATCTTCACTACAAGGTGACATATCATTGTGTTTTTATCATTGATTCCTTTGGTTTTGGCCTCTGCCTCACAAGGGCACACCCTCTTTATCTGACAATAGTGTTCAGAGACTTAAGTGTCCTCTGGGGTTTGACTGAGGCAAACCTCTAAACACCACAACCCCCAAAACAAGTCTTGTGATTGTAGGTTATAGGTGTCACATATAGAAAAAGTGGAGTTATAGGGAGGCTTGGCAGACATCAGGGATTCAGGATCTGAAGAAAAGTCAGACAAAGGAGCACTTCCAGGACTTGGGCACTCGCTCCAGTGTCCTCTACAGATAGATCTCAGGAAAAAGAAGTTACAGGGATGATCAGTGTCGGAAGGAGATACAAGTTCCCCAAAAATGCAGGTACCTTAGACTTGGGTGCCCGCTCCAGTGTCCTCGACTGTTCCACCTCGGAAACCTGAAAATAGGTATTCTATGATTTTCTATTTTACTTCCGTCTACAAGAGATTTTTTTGTTATTCATCAATTTGTTGTCGTATTTGCATAATTAGGGTTTTAATGGTTAATTAGACATCAAAGAAGGAAAAATTGATAAATAATTCCCTAATCCAAGTTTCCCTTCAATTGCAAGTGACCTAGGGTTGATAGTGCTCGCCACTCGACTCTAGATCCTTCAATTTTAGGGTGAAAGGAGGATTCAAACATCTAAATAACAAAGATTAACAAAAATCCAATTTTACCCTAAATAGCACCTTGTGCAGAATAAACTCTTCCTCTGATTGGGTTCTTTCTCCTCATTCAACAAAGTTCTTTTGACAACTAGGGTTTCTCCCCTTTCAGCATCTTCAGAACGCTCAGATTGTGCATCTTCATCTACATGTGCAACTCGTGCATTACCTTCAGGTCTTCTATTTGTCCTTCCTTTCTTTCTGCGGACACTCGTATGCACAATGCCCTTCTTCTCCACATTGGAAACAAGTTCCTCTGAAACCTCCTCTTCCAAGTCCTTGCCCAGGTCGCCCCCTTCCTCTTCCTCTTTGCTCACCATTATTCTGGTCACGAGGGCAATAGGCATTATCCCCTCTCTGATTTCAACTAGTGTGAGCTTCTTCACTTTTCTTCTGATCTTCATTATAGCCTCCATAGGGTCTTCCACCAGTCCTTCCACCTTGACCTCTTCCCCTTTGCTTACTGTCAAATCATTTATTCAGCTTCTCTTCCACCTTCAGGGAAAACTAGTACACATCTTCTATGGTGCTCATTTTGACTAGGCTCAACTCCTCTTGAATACTTGGCCTCGACCCATTAATGTAATGGGCTACCTTCTCCTTATTGGCCTCTGCATGGCTTGTTCTAATAGTAATCTTATAAAACTCTTTTGTATACTCCTTAACAGACTTGTTACCTTGCCAACTCCATCTCATAGTCCATAGGAATGAACTGCTTCTTTAGTTTCTCTACCATTTGATCCCATCTAGTGATCTTTCCTTTTACTCTTCTGTTCCTCTCTAATTGGACCTCCTTCCACCAAATACTGGCATGGCACTTCAACTTTGTTTTTGCAAACTTGACCCGATCTGGGTCCTCCACATCTTCATACTCGAAATACTCCTCCATGTCATTGATCCAATCAATAAGCTATTTTAGATTCAAATCTCTAGAATATGTAGAAACTTCGATCCTGGGCCTCTTTCTAATCTTAGAAATGGCCCTCAACAACCTAACTTCTGCAGGATCTCCTGCAGCTTCTTGTTCTTCCTCAGATAGTTCTTCTTCAGCTTCATCCTCACTTTCTTCTCTTGTTCTCAAATCAAAACCTCTTCACAGCTCCTCTTGCAATGCATCCATCTTCCTTTGCAGGGCTCTAAAAACCTCTTCCATCAAAGCATTCCTCCCAATATGATTTCTTTGTGGAGGCATATTGATCTCCATAGCAAACCCACAACCTCAGGTCCTAGTACAAACTGCCTCACGATTGGCAATATGTCTACACACTCAGGAACCCTTGCTCTGATACGACTTGATGAAGGGGGTAAATAATAAAACATACAACAACAAAAATTGCACACAAAAAATAAAGATGTTCTTTTATATATTTGGACAACACATTACATTACAAAAGCTCAGTACAATCAGAGGATGAATCCTCTACTAGCTGCAACACATTACAACTTCCCAACCTCAAGACTCTAGAATTTTCAACCTTCTGTAACCCCAAATCAGCTAGGGTTTCTATTTTCCCACCTATTCTTGACTCTACACTTCCCCCCCTTTACTCTACTACTGCCCAGGGTTCCTAAAATAGCCATAAATAGCACTTTTTGGTAGCTTCCAGCTAAATTTTGAAATTTGCAACTCCCTCCAAAAGTAGGTCAACTTTCGGGAAGCATAACTTTTGATCCGGGTGTTCAATTGACGAACCGTTTTAGGCATCAGAAAGCTTGCGAAGTGAATTATAATTCCATATATTTGTGAACAAATTTATGTCAACTTTTTGGGATGTTGTGGGATGTTTTAGTGCCTCATATCTCATTTCAGAAATTTTTTAGGGGCTTTTCAGAAAACAAAAACTTTAATGTCTTTCAGCTCACAAATGATCTTTGCCTGATTCCTTCATCAAAGGTCTTATATTTCAGTTATGGAGCTTTCTGTAACTTTTCACCTCAATCCGTACCCAAATGCAAACTTTCTTAAAATGGCAGGTAAACTTTCCAAAACTAGTATTTTGCTATTTTTAGCAGTTTTAGAAAAACTGAAAGGCCTACATCATTATTCAAGAGATTATGGAACCAGAAACCCTAATTATGGAAAGAAATGAAAACAACTACAATGATTTTGAATTAACTTCTTTTTGGGTGATGCAAGATTGCCCTTACACCACTGGATGCTAATGCATTAGACACCCAGGGTAATTTGAGAAGTGACCCTGTCACGTCTCAGGTGTTTGTTTGAGGAAAACCCAAACGGTCAGCCTCTGCCTTAGACAAACAAGAAGAATATTCAATAGGCCTTCCTTTCCATTTTACTAGATATTATTCATATTGCTTGTTCCAAGTACCTCTTCCCACATGACTATCCAATATCTCTTCTATCTCCTCCGTTGAAGTAGATGCTAGAATACTCCACTGTTCTTTTGTTGGTCCATCCTCTGTGCCACCTTCATTATATTCTATTAAATCATCAATGTTGAACACATGGGAAATATTGATCCCACTTGGCAGCTCTACCTCATATGCATTTTCTGAATCATGCTTCTTCAGGATTCTGCACAGTCCAAATTTCTTCATTTTCAACTTATTGTATGTTCCAATTGGGAACCTTTCTTTTATCAAGTGAACCATGACTTCATCTCCTACATGGAACTCCTTATATCTTTGTTTCTAGTCTGCCTTAGCCTTGTACTGAATATTCATCTTATTAATGTGCTTTCTCACCCCTTCATGAAAATTCTTCAGATGTTCTGCAAAGTCTTCAGCTTCAGCACTTGTCTTTTCTCCTTTGTCCAACTTCCTTAACTCAGAAGCATTTCTTGGGCTATTGCCTTATACAATATGGAATGGTGATTTACCAGTACTCCTATAGACAAAATAGTTGTAAGCAAATTCTTCCTGTGGTAAAATCAAATCCCATTGCTTGGGCTTATCTCCTACTAAGCATCGTAGCAGGTCACCCAAACTCCTATTCATCACTTCTATCTATCCATCAGTCTATGGATGGTGTACAGAATTGAACTTCAAATATGTCTTCAACTTCTTCCACAATGTCCTCTAGAAATAACCAACAAACTTGGTATCTTGATCTAAAACTATGCTCTTTGGTAGACCGTGTAATCACACCACCTCCCAGAAAAACAACTCTACAATATGAACAACATCATTAGTATTCTTGCAAGGAATAAAATGTGCCATCTTTGAGAATCTGTCCACCACCACAAAAAAAGAATCATGTCCTCTATGTGTCCTTGGTAAACCAAGAATAAAATCTATACTAATATCATCCCATGGCTTCTGTAGTACAGGTAATAGCTGATATAACCTTGTATTCTTACTTGTTCCTTTTGCCATCTGACACACTCTGCAACTCTACACAAATTTCCTCACATCCTGTTGTAACTGTGGCGAATAAGAATTTTCACCAATAATAGTAATGGTCTTATCTCAACCAAAGTGTCCAGCCAATCCTCCACTATGCTTCTCCTTAATCAGCTTCTCTCTAATGGAACTCCTCAGAATGCATAATTGGCTTCCTGTAAACAGCATGCCATTTTGGATTATGAGATCCAAACATTTTGTCCTATCCAATGTAACAGGTTCCAAGCAAGATTTCCAAGCCTCTGCAAAGTATGGATCTTCTGGAAACAAACTTTGGAGCTCATTGAACCCAACAACCTCTATCTTCATTTTTGTCAACAAATTTTGCATTCTGCTCAAGGCATCTGCAACTTTGTTTGGACTTCCCACTCCTATGTTTCAAAACAAAAGTATAACTCTATACAAACTCAACCCATTTTAGATGCCTTTAGTTCAACTTTCATTAACTATTAAGATACTGCAAAGCCTGATGATCAGTATATAAAATAAACACTTTTGGCAACAAATAATGTCTCTATTTCTTCAAATCCTCATCATAAATAGAATACTTTTTCTTGGCATCATTAAGCTTCTCACTAAAATAGGCAATGGGCTTACCTTCTTGACTCAAAACAACTCCTATAGCACTACCACTAGCATCACAATCTACCTGAAATACCTTATTGAAATATGAAAGTGCCAAAACAGGTTGCTCTATGACTTTCTACTTCAATGCATCAAAGCTTTTGTCTACTCCTTTAGTCCATCTAAACTATTTTCTATCCCCTCTCATTGTCTAAGTCAGGGGTGCACAAATGCTACTAAAATTTCTGATAAACTTTCTATAAAAACTTTCCAAACCATGAAAAAATTGTACCTCCATAGTACTTCTTAGCGTAGGCCATTCAATGATAGCCCTTAGTTTTTCTAGGTCCATCTTAATACCTTCCTCTGAGAAAACAAATCCCCGGTATACCAACTCCTTCTTTGCAAAACTACATTTCTTCAGATTAATCAGCAACTTCTCCTCCCTCAGCTTCTCTAAAACTCTTCTAATATGCAACAAATGCTCATCTCATGTCTTACTAAAAATCAAAATATCATCCAAATAAACAATAACAAAACTTCTCAAACATTCTTTCAGTACCTCATTCATGAGATGCATGAATGTGCTCGGTGCATTGGTTAGCCCAAATTGCATTACTAACCACTCATATAAACCCTCCTTTGTCTTGAAGGCTGTCTTCCATTTATCTCCTTCTCTGATTCAGATTTGGTGATACCCACTCTTCAGTTCAATCTTCGTGAAGTACTTGTCTCTACTCAAACAATCCATTATGTCATCCATTCTTGGCAATGGAAATCTGTACTTGATCGTGATCTTATTTATGGCTTGAGAATCTGTACACGTTCTCCACTCTCCATCTTTCTTTGGTGCTAGTACTGCAGGTACCGCACATTGACTCAGGCTCTCCCTTATCAGTCCCTTAACAACTCATGAACTTGTCTGTTCAAATCTTCATTCCATGCTAGAGTCATTTTGTGGGCTACCTTATTTGGCAAACTTGCTCCTGGTATCAAATCCATTTGATGACTTATCTTCCTCACTGCTGGTAAACCTTCTGGTACATTATCAGAGATAATGTCCTGAAATTCTTCCAACATATCTGAAACTTCTACTGGTACATCTTCATATTTCTCTTGACTAATATTAGGAATCAATGCAAAGCAATGATGTTCATGCTTCATACCCTCCAAAAATTTGCTACAATTTACCAAGCAAATTTTGGCAGTACTACATACCTTTTCTTCCACCTCCTTCAAGGGCTTCAACTTATGATGAACTCCATCCTTTGGTAGGGAATATGTGTTTGCACAGCCATCATGGACAGTGCTCCTATCATACTACCATGGCCTCCCCAACAGCATATGACATGCATCCATCGGTATGATATCACGCAACACCTCATCATGGTAGTCCCCAAACTTGAATTTCACTAGACACACCTCATTGACCAAAGCTCTATGGTCCTTCTGCAACCATACGATCCAATATGGATGTGGATGCTTTCTTCTTGTCAACTTGAACTTGTCAACCATCTCCTCTGAAATAAGATTGTCAGTACTTCCATTGTCAATAATAATATTCCAACACTTACCTTCACATTTGCACCTTGTGTAGAATAAACTCTTCCTCTGATTGGGTTCTTTCTCCTCATTCAACAAAGTTCTTCTGACAACTAGGGTTTCTCCCCTTTCAGCGTCTTCAGAACGCTCAGATTGTACATCTTCATCTACATGTGCAACTCGTGCATTACCTTCAGGTCTTCTATTTCTCTTTCCTTGATGTTGGGGACACTCGTATGCTCAATGCCCTTCATCTCCACATTGGAAACAAGTTCCTCTGAAACCTCCTCTTCTGAGTCCTTGCCCACGTCGGCCCCTTCCTCTTCCTCTTAGCTCACAATTGTTCTGGTCACGAGGGCGGTAGGCATTACCCCCTCTCTAATTTTGACTGGTGCCAGCTTCTTCACTTTTCTTCTGATCTTCATTACAGCCTCCATAGGGTCTTCCACCAGCCCTTCCTCCTTGACCTCGTCCCCTTTGCTTACTGTTGAATCTTTTTTTCAGCTTCTCTTCCACCTTCAGGGAAAACTGGTACACATCTTCTATGGTGGTCATTTTGACTAGGCTCAATTCCTCTTGAATACTTGGCCTCAACCCATTAATGTAATGGGCTACCTTCTCCTTGTTGGCCTCTGAATGGCTTGTCCTAATAGTAATCTTATAAAACTCTTATGTATACTCCTTAACAGACTTATTACCTTGCTTCAGTCCTTGCGGATTCTTCAGCAACTCCATCTCATAGTCCACAGGAATGAACTTCTTTAGTTTCTCCACCATCTAATCCCATATGGTGATCTTTCCTTTTCCTCTTCTGTTCCTCTCTAATTGGACCTCCTTTCACCAAATACTGGCATGGCCCTTCAACTTTGTTTTTGCAAACTTGACTCGATCTGGGTCCTCCACATCTTCATACTTGAAATACTCCTCCATGTCATTGATCCAATCAATAAGCTGTTCTGGATTCAAATCTCTAGAATATGTAGAAACTTTGATCCTAGGCCTCTTTCCAATCTTAGAAATGACCCTCAATAACCTAACTTCTGCAAGATCTCCTACAACTTCTTGTTCTTCCTCAGATAGTTCTTCTTCGACTTCATCCTCGCTTTCTTCTCTTGTTCTCAGATCAAACCCTCTTCGTAGCTCCTTGTGCAATGCATTGATTTACCTTTGCAGGGATCTAAAACCCTCTTCCATCAAATCATTCCTCCCAATACAATTTCTTCGTGGAGACATATTGATCTCCACAGCAAACCCACAACCTCAGGTCCTGGTGCAAACTACCTCACGGTTGGTGATCTGTCTACACACTCAGGAACCCTTGCTCTGATACCACTTGATGAAGGGGGTAAATAATAAAACACACAATAGAAATTGTACACATAAAATAGAGATGTTCTTTTATTAATTTGGACAACACATTACATTACAGAAGCTCAGTACAACCAGAGGATGAATCCTCTAATAGTTGTAACACATTATAGCTTCCCAACCTCAAGACTCTGGAATCTTTAGCCTTCTATAACCCCAAATTAGCTAGGGTTTCTATTTTCCCACCTATTCTTGACTCTACACTTCCCCTCCTTCACTCTACTACCGTCCAGTGTTCCCAAAATAGTCATAAATAGCACTTTTTGGCAGCTTCCAGCTAAATTTTAAAATTTGCAACTCCCTGCAAAAGTAGGTCAACATTCGGGAAGCATAACCTTTGATCCAGGTGTCCGATTGACGAACTGTTTTAGGCATCAGAAAGCTCGTGAAGTGAACTATCACGCCGTATATTCATGAATGGATTTCCATCAAATTTTTGGGATGTTATGGGATGTTTTAGTGCCTCATATCTCATTTCAAAAATTTTCAAAGGCTTTTTTGTAAAACAAAAACTTTCATATCTTTCAACTCAGAAATGATCTTTGCCTGATTCCTTCACCCAAGGTCTTATATTTTAGTTATCAAGATTTCTATAACTTTTCACCTTAATCCATGCCCAAATGTAAACTTTTCTAAAATGGCAGTTAAACTTTCCAAAACTGGCAATTTGCTATTTTTAGCAGTTTTGGAAAAACTGAAAGTCCTAAATCATTATTCAAGAGATTATGGAACCAAAACACTAATTATGGAAAGAAATGAAAACAACTACAATGATTTTGAATTAACTTCTTTTGGGTGATGCAAGATTTCCCTTACACCACTGGATGCTCCTACATTAGACACCTAGGGTAATTTGAAAAGTGACCCTATCACGTCTTAGGTGTTTGTTTGAGGAAAACCCAAATGGTCAACCTCTGCCTTAGACAACCAAGAAGAATCTTCAATAGGCCTTCCTTCCCATTTCACTAGATATTTTTCATATTGCCTGTTCTGAGTACTTCTTCCCACACGACTATCCAAGATCTCTTCTATCTCCTCCATTGAAGCAGATGCCAGAATACTCCACTATTCTTCTATTGGTCCATCCTCTATGTCAACTTTATGATATTCTGTTAAATTAGCACTATTGAACATAGGGGATATATTGATCCCACTCAGCAACTCTACCTCATATGCATTTCCTGAATCATGTTTCTTCAGGATTCTACATGGTCCAAATTTCTTCATTTTTAACTTATTGTATGTTCCAATTAGGAACCTTTCTTTTCTCAAGTGAACCATGAATTCATCTCCTACCTAGAACTCCTTATATCTCCTCTTTTGCTCTGCCTTAGCCTTGTACTGAATATTCAGCTTATTAATGTGCTTTCTCAGCTCTTTATGCAAATTCTTTAGATGTTCTGCAAAGTCTTCAACTTCAGCACTTGTCTTTTCTCCTTTGTCCATCTTCCTTAACTCAGAAACATTTCATTGGCTATTGCCATATACAATATGGAATGGTAATTTACTAGTACTCCTTTTGAAATAATTGTAGTAAGCAAATTCTACCTATGGTAAAATCAAATCCCATCCCTTGGGCTTATCTCCTACTAAGCATCGTAGCAGGTTACCTAAACTCCTATTCACCACTTCTATCTATCCATCATTCTGTGGATGGTGTAAAGAACTGAACTTTAAATGTCTTCAACTTCTTCCACAATGTCCTCCAGAAATAACCAACAAACTTGGTATCTCGATCTGAAACTATGCTCTTTGGTAGACCGTGTAATCACACCACCTCCCTGAAAAATAACTCTACAATATGAATAGCATCATTAGTCTTCTTGTGAGGAATAGAATGTGTCATCTTTGAGAATCTATTGACCACCACAAAAATGGAATCATGTCCTCTCTGTGTCCTTGGTAAACCAAGAACAAAATCCGTACTAATATCATCCTATGGCTTCTCTGGTACAGGTAATGGCTGATATAGCCCTGTATTCTAACTTGTTCCTTTTGTCATCTAACACACTCTGCAACTCTACACAAATTTCCTCACATCCTATTGCAACTGTGGCCAATAATAATTTTCACCAACAATAGCAATGGTCTTATCTTGACCAAAGTTTCCAGCCAATCCTCCACTATGCTTCTTCTTAATTAGGTTCTCTCTCATGGAACTCCTCGAAATGCATAACTGGCTTCCTCTAAACAACATGCCATCTTGGATTATGAAATCCAACCATTTTGTCCTGTCCAACGTAACAGGTTCCAAACAAGCTTTCCAAGTCTCTGTAAAATCTGGATCTTTTGGATACAAACTCTAGAGCTCATCGAACCCAACAACCTTTATCTTCATTTTTGTCAACAAATTTTGCCTTATGCTCAAGGCATCTACAACTCTGTTGGACTTCCCACTCCTATGTTTCAAAACAAAAGTATAACTCTGCAAAAACTCAACCCATTTTAAATGCCTTTGGTTCAGCTTTCCTTTACTATTAAGATTCTGCAAAGCCTGATGATTATTATATAAAACAAACTCTTTTGGCAACAAATAATGTCTCTATTTCTTTAAAGATTAAACTATTGCATAAAATTTTGATCATAAACAGAATACTTTTTCTTGGCATCATTAATATTCTCACTAAAATAGGCAATGGGCTTACCTTCTTGACTCAAAATAGCTCCTATAGCACTACCACTAGCATCACAATCTACCTGAAATACCTTATTAAAACATGGAAGTGCCAAAATAGGTTGCTCTATGACTTTCTACTTCAATGCAACAAATCTTTTGTCTACCCCTTTAGTCCATCTAAACTCTTTTCTATCCCCTCTCATTATCTCAGTCAGGGGTGCACAAATGCTACTAAAATTTCTGAAAAACTTTCTGTAAAAACTTTCCAAACCATTAAAAGATTGTACCTCTGTAGTACTTCTTGGCATAGGCCATTCAATGGTAGCCCTTAGTTTTTCTGGGTCTATCTTAAGACCTTCCTCTAAGAGAACAAATCCAAGGTATACCAACTCCTTCTTTGTAAAACTACATTTCTTCATATTAATCAGCAACTTCTCCTCCCTTAGCTTCTCTAAAATTCTTCTAATATGCAACAAATGCTCATCCCAAGTCTTACTAAAAATCAAAATATCATCCAAATAAACAATAAAAAAACTTCCCAAAAATTCTTTTAGTACCTCGTTGATCAGCCGCATGAATGTGCTTGGTGTGTTGGCTAGCCCAAATGGCATGACTAACCACTCATATAAACCCTCCTTTGTCTTGAAGGCTATCTTCCATTCATCTCCTTCTCTTATTCAGATCTGGTGATACCCACTCTTTAGGTCAATCTTCGTGAAGTACTTGGCTCCACCCAAACAATCCATTATGTCGTCCATTCTTGGTAATGGATATCCATACTTGATCGTGATCTTATTTATGGCTTGAGAATCTGTACACATTCTCCATTCTCCATCTTTCTTTAGTACTAGTACTACAGGTACCACACATGGACTTAGGCTCTCCATTATCAGTCCATTCCTTAACAACTCATAAACTTGTCTGTTCAACTCTTCATTCTCTATTGGAGTCATTCTGTGGGCTATCTTATTTGGCAAACTAGCTCCTGGTATCAAATCCATTTGATAACTTATCTTCCTTAATGGTGGTAAGGGTAAGTGCAGGAAGATGGGGGGCCAAAAAGGGGTCTTAAGTGGCCACTTTTTTTTTTTTTTGAAATCAGGAAATACTAGCCTTGGATGAGAAATTGAGCATAGTTACACTCAAAATTTGGAGATGCAACCAAAACAATGTTCATAGTGCTCCGAGTCTACTTTTTAAACTACTATTTTGTTTTTAAAATGGCATAGATTAAGGGGTTCAAAAGAGGGAGCCATATAAATTGGTGTTGTTTCTGTCAAAAAAATATAACATAGCATGTTTTGTGGTTCCCTCAAAAGGTCAACTTTTTTTGGTATTTTTAAAATTGCTTTGGTGAGAAATTAGCTAATAGCATTTAGTTTATGCCCGATTTTTTTGATAATTTTTTGATGAATATTTGATTTTTTACTAATTTTCAAAGTGGACACATCCTAAAAAATAGAATTTTGGCTGTGCTACCCCTATAAATTTTGAAAACTAATTGAAAATCATTTTTTTATTTTTTTAATATTTTTAGAATGGAGTCTAGTTTCTAAATATATAATTTTTTTGAAATTTGAATGAATAGTTATTTTACAATGAAAAAAAGACCAAACAGTGGTTTTTGCCTAAAAACGGACACACAAACAAAAGAAATTAAAGATGAAAGGCTTAACATTGTTAAAATGTGAAAAAAATCACATCGTCAAATAGCTAAGAGAAAGCCTAACATTACCCATGTGTTCAATTTGTTCGACCTTGAAACACGTGCAAATCTGAGGGTTAGCACGAATGAAATTATGTGAAATTTTGAAGAATATAGAAAAACATGTCTGTGACTGTTCATAAGGCACTCCAAGCCTTTGGGTTGGAAATCCAAAGCAAATCCCAAGCCCAAGGCTTGGGATTCCCAAAGCAATAAATAACGCGAGCGCGTTATAACGTGCTCGCATTATGTTTTGCCTTGCATTTTTCTTTCCCGCAAGTCTTTTTTTGTCATGTTTGACATAACTCGAGCGCATTATAACGCGCTCGCGTTATGTTCCCCTCAAATTTTTTTACGTTCAAGGCTATTAATCATGAGGGTTAAGGGATAAGGGATAGAGTTGGAGGGTTTAAGGATAAGGGATTAGCGTTTAAGGTATAGTATCGAGCCCATTGAGGGTCTAGGAATAGGGATAGCATTTAAGGTTTAGGGATGAGGGATGATAGATTAGGGTTGAGGGTTTAGGCTTTAGGCTTTAGGGATAGGGTTGAGGGTTGAGGGATCAGAGTTAAGGGTTGAGGGATTAGGGTTTGACATTGAGGGTTGAGGGTTGAGGTTCAAGGGTCAAGGGTTTAGAGATAGGGTTTAGGGTCAAGGGATTAGGGTTAAAGTAGAGTGTGGAGGGTGTAAGGATTAGGGATAGGGTTGGAGGATTTAGGGATAAGGGATTAGGGTTTAAGGTATAGTATCGAGTCTGTTGAGGGTTTAGGAATAGGGATAGCATTTAGCGTTTAGGGATGAGGGATTATAGTTGAGGGATGATGGATTAGGGTTGAGGGTTGAGGGATTAGGGTTTAGGGATAAGGTTTAGGGTTGAGGGTTGAGGGATTAGGGTTTAAGGTATAGTGTTAAGGGTTGAGGGTTGAGGGTTTAGGATTAGGGTTTAGGGTTGACGGATTAGCATTTAAAGTCGAGGTTAGGGTTAGAGTGTCGAGGGTAGAGGGATTAGGGATAGGGTTTAGGGTTGAAGGTTTAAGGATTGAGGGTTGAGGCTTTAGGGATGCGGGTTTAAGGCTTAAGATATAGTGTCAAGTGTTGAGGGTGTAGGGATAGGGTTTAAGTTTTAAGGGTTAAGGGTTGAGGGATAGGGATTATGGTTTAAAGTATAGTGTTGAGGGTCGAGGGATCAAAGTTAAGGGTTAAGGGATTAGGATTTGACATTGAGGGTTGAGGGTTGAGGTTCGAGGGTCAAGGGTTTAGGGATAGGGTTGAGGGTCGAGGAATTAGGGTTAAAGTAGAGTGTGGAGGGTATAAGGATTGGAGGGTTTAGGGATAAGGGATCAGGGTTTAAGGTATAGAATCGATTCTGTTGAGGGTATAGGAATAGGGATAGCATTTAGGGTTTAGGGATGAGGGATTAGAGTTGAGGGATGACAGATTAGGGTTGAGGGTTGAGGGATTAGGGTTTAGGGATAAGGTTTAGGGTTGAGGGCTGAGGGATTAGGGTTTAAGGTATAGTGTTGAGGATTTAGGGATAGGGTTTAGGGTTGAGGGATTAGAGTGAAGGGTTGAGGGATTAGGATTTGACGTTGAGGGTTGAGGGTTTAGGGTTAGGGTTGAGAGATGAGGGATCAGAGTTAAGGGTTGAGGGATTAGGGTTTGACGTCGAGGGTTGAGGGTTGAGGTTCGAGGGTCAAGGGTTTAGGGATAGGGTTGAGGTTGAAGGGATTAGGGTTAAAGTAGAGTGTGGAGGGTGTAAGGATTAGGGATAGGGTTGGAGGGTTTAGGGATAAGGGATTAGAGTTTAAGGTATAGTATCGAGTCTGTTGAGGGTTTAGGAATAGGGATAGCATTTAGGGTTTAGGGATGAGGGATTAGATTTGAGGGATGAGGGATTAGGGTTTAGGGATAAGGTTTAGGGTTGAGGGTTGAGGGATTAGGGTTTAAGGTATAGTGTTGAGGGTTGATGGTTTAGGGATAGGGTTTAGGTTTGAGGGATTAGGGTTTAGGGTTGATGAATTAGGGTTTAATGTTGAGAGTTGAGGGTTGAGGGTTGAGGGTTGAGGTTGAGGGATAGGGTTAATGGTCAAGGGATTAGGGTTAAATAAGAGTGTCGAGGGTAGAGGGATTAGGGTTTAAGGTATAATATCGAGCCTGTTGAGGGTCTAGGAATAGGGATAGCGTTTAGGGTTTAGGAATGAGGGATTAGAGTTGAGGGATGATGGATGACAGATTAGGGTTGAGGGTTGAGGGATTAGGGTTTAGGGACAAGGTTTAGGGTTAGGGTTGAGGGATTAGGGTTTAAGGTATAGTGTTGAGGGTTTAGGGATAGGGTTTAGGGTTGAGGGATTAGAGTGAAGGGTTGATGGATTAGAATTTGACATTGAGGGTTGAGGGTTTAGGGATAGGGTTGAAGGTCAAGGGATCAGAGTTAAGGGTTGAGGGATTAGGGTTTGATGCTGAGGGTTGAGGATTGAGGTTTGAGGGTCAAGGGTTTAGGGATAGGGTTGAGGGTCGAGGAATTAGGGTTAAAGCAGAGTGTGGAGGGTATAAGGATTAGGGATAGGGTTGGAGGGTTTAGGGATAAGGGATTAGAGTTTAAGGTATAGTATCGAGTCTGTTGAGGGTTTAGGAATAGAGATAGCATTTAGGGTTTAGGGATGAGGGATTAGAGTTGAGGGATGAGGGATTAGGGTTGAGGGTTGAGGGATTAGGGTTTAGGGACAAGGTTTAGGGTTGAGGGTTGAGGGATTAGAGTTTAAGGTATAGTGTTGAGGGTTGATGGTTTAGGGATAGGGTTTAGGTTTGAGGGATTAGGGTTTAGGGTTGATGAATTAGGGTTTAATGTTGAGAGTTGAGGGTTGAGGGTTGAGGGTTGAGGTTGAGGGATAGGGTTAATGGTCAAGAGATTAGGGTTAAATAAGAGTGTCGAGGGTAGAGGGATTAGGGTTTAATGTATAGTATCGAGCCTGTTGAGGGTCTAGGAATAGGGATAGTGTTTAGGGTTTAGGAATGAGGGATTAGAGTTGAGGGATGATGGATGACAGATTAGGGTTGAGGGTTGAGGGATTAGGGTTTAGGGACAAGGTTTAGGGTTAGGGTTGAGGGATTAGGGTTTAAGGTATAGTGTTGAGGGTTTAGGGATAGGGTTTAGGGTTGAGGGATTAGAGTGAAGGGTTAAGGGATTAGAATTTGACGTTGAGGGTTGAGGGTTTAAGGATAGGGTTGAAGGTCGAGGGATCAGAGTTAAGGGTTGAGGTATTAGGGTTTGATGTTGAGGGTTGAGGGTTGAGGTTCGAGGGTCAAGGGTTTAGGGATAGGGTTGAGGGTCGAGGAATTAGGGTTAAAGTAGAGTGTGGAGGGTATAAGGATTAGGGATAGGGTTGGAGGGTTTAGGGATAAGGGATTAGAGTTTAAGGTATAGTATCGAGTCTGTTGAGGGTTTAGGAATAGGGATAGCATTTAGGGTTTAGGGATGAGGGATTAGAGTTGAGGGATGATGGATTAGGGTTGAGGGTTGAGGGATTAGGGTTTAGGGATAGGGTTTAGGGTTGAGGGTTGAGGGATTAGGGTTTAAGTTATAGTGTTGAGGGTTGAGGGTTGAGGGTTTAGGATTAGGGTTTAGGGTTGAAAGATTAGCATTTAATGTCGAGGTTAGGGTTAGAGTGTCGAGGGTAGAGGGATTAGGGATAGGGTTTAGGGTTGAAGGTTTAAGGATTGAGGGTTGAGGCTTTAGGGATGAGGGTTTAAGGCTTAAGATATAGTGTCACGTGTTGAGGGTGTAGGGATAGGGTTTAAGTTTTAAGGGTTAAGGGTTGAGTGATAGGGATTAGGGTTTAAGGTATAGTGTTGAGGGTCGAGGGATCAAAGTTAAGGGTTGAGGGATTAGGGTTTGATGTTGAGGGTTGAGGGTTGAGGTTCGAGGGTCAAGGGTTTAGGGATAGGGTCGAGGGTCGAGGAATTAGGGTTAAAGTAGAGTGTGGAGGGTATAAGGATTAGGGATAGGGTTGGAGGGTTTAGGGATAAGGGATTAAGGTTTAAGGTATAGTATCGATTCTGTTGAGGGTGTAGGAATAGGGATAGCATTTAGGGTTTAGGGATGAGGGATTAGAGTTGAGGGATGACAGATTAGGGTTGAGGGTTGAGGGATTAGGGTTTAGGGATAAGGTTTAGGGTTAAGGGTTGAGGGATTAGGGTTTAAGGTATAGTGTTGAGGGTTTAGGGATAGGGTTTAGGGTTGAGGGATTAGAGTGAAGGGTTGAGGGATTAGGATTTGATGTTGAGGGTTGAGGGTTTAGGGTTTAGGGTTTAGGGTTAGGGTTGAGAGATGAGGGATTAGAGTTAAGGGTTGAGGGATTAGGGTTTGACGTCGAGGGTTGAGGGTTGAGGTTTGAGGCTCAAAGGTTTAGGGATAGGGTTGAGGCTGAAGGGATTAGGGTTTAAGGTATAGTGTTGAGGGTTGATGGATCAGAGTTAAGGGTTGAAGGATTAGGGTTTGACGTTGAGGGTTGAGGGTTGAGGTTTGAGGGTCAAGGGTTTAGGGATAGGGTTGAGGTTCAAGGGATTAGTGTTAAAGTAGAGTGTGGAGGGTGTATGGATTAGGGATAGGGTTGGAGGGTTTAGGGATAAGGGATTAGAGTTTAAGGTATAGTATTGAGTTTGTTGAGGGTGTAGGATTAGGGATAACATTTAGGGTTTAGGGATGAGGGATTAGAGTTGAGGGATGATGGATTAGGGTTGAGGGTTTAGGGATTAGGGTTTAGGGATAAGGTTTAGGGTTGAGGGCTGAGGGATTAGGGTTTAAGGTATAGTGTTGAGGGTTTAGGGATAGGGTTTAGGGTTGAGGGATTAGAGTGAAGGGTTGAGGGATTAGGATTTGATGTTGAGGGTTGAGGGTTTAGGGTTAGGGTTGAGAGATGAGGGATCAGAGTTAAGGGTTGAGGGATTAGGGTTTGACATCGAGGGTTGAGGGTTCAGGTTCAAGGGTCAAGGGTTTAGGGATAGGGTTGAGGTTGAAGGGATTAGGGTTTAAGGTATAGTGTTGAGGGTTGATGGATCAGAGTTAAGGGTTGAGGGATTAGGGTTTGACGTTGAGGGTTGAGGGTTGAGGTTCGAGGGTCAAGGGTTTAGGGATTGAGGTTCAAGGGATTGGTGTTAAAGTAGAGTGTGGAGGGTGTAAGGATTAGGGATAGGGTTGGAGGGTTTAGGGATAAGGGATTAGAGTTTAAGGTATAGTATTGAGTCTATTGAGGGTGTAGGATTAGGGATAGCATTTAGGGTTTAGGGATGAGGGATTAGAGTTGAGGGATGATGGATTAGGGTTGAGGGATTAGGATTTGATGTTAAGGGTTGAGGGTTTAGGGATAGGGTTGAGGGTTGAGGGATTAGGATTTGACGTTGAGGGTTGAGGGTTTAGGGATAAGGTTGAGGGTTTAGGGATTAGGATTTGACATTGAGGGTTGAGGGTCGAGGGTCGAGGGATCAGAGTTGAGGGTTTAGGGATTAGAGTTTGACGTTGAGGGTTGAGGGCATTTTCTATCAAGAACTTGATTATGAGGGCTTGCCCCTTCATTGTTATGCCTATCATATGGCGGAGCATCTGGCAAGCCCTTGTAGGAAAAAGATGTGATCAATGCAAAGGATGTGATGAATCTATAGCAGGATAAAAACTCGAGCGGGTTATAGCGTGAGCACGTTATAACACGCTTGCGTTTTGTATTTCTATTGAAATGGTAAAAAAGTGGTTACCCTCGTGATCTAGGCCCACATGCTCTGTTTTCTTACTGATTCCGCACTCCAACAAAAAAGAAGTGCTTTCATGCTATTGGGAAGTTCACATGCACATTTGACACATTGTACCACCTTTGCATGATCTTTCCACCACCTTTTCTGCTTTGCCAACTTGAGAAGGAGGAAATAACATAGTTTTCACACCAAGTTTGATATATATCTATTCAAGTTTCAATTTTTGTAGTGTTGCAATGTTAATTGTGATTCAATTTTAGGAATTTAACATTGAAAAGGAAGCAAGTGGTGAAAAACTCAAATTGTTGAGGAGTTTGATGCAAGAAGATAAAAACACTACATAATTGGGTACTCTCTCCATTCAAATCTTCATTTTTTAGGTATGTCAAGTCTTTACATGCATGTTCTTTACATTTTCCTTATTTTAGATTGAATTACTTTATCATGCTTTATCATACATGTTTAAAATAGACACATTCCCAATCAAGAAAGCAACCTACAATCTCACATGATGCCATGTATATTTTCTACACTTGGGCTCTTTAATAATTATGTGTAATAAACAAACCTTAGTTCATACCATGATGTCAAACTATACAAGAATAAATCCTTACAACATAAAAAAAATACAATCCCACTATTATCTTGTATTCATTTCTTAGGAACTAATATTGGTCTCTTTATCATGCTACAGACAAATTCTCTGTCATGCCAAGGAAACGATCAAGAATTAAACCAACACGGGAAGAGATAGAAGCTAAGAATGCAATGAAAGCAGTGGCTATGAGGGAACTTCGTGAGAAGAGAAAATTGGACATGATAAATGAAGACATACCAATTGAAGAGAAACCACAACCATCACAAAGAGATATGGTATTGGTGGCACAAAGAGAATGAATGCAAAAACTTCGTGGTACGAGAGATTTGAATACCATACTTGGAGACACATCCTTTACCACATGTCAACATGTAGGGACACCATCTACCACATCTCAAGTTGAGAGTACATCATCACTCACATGTGATGAAGGAGGTACGCCATCGTTCCCACCTCAACCTCAAGGTATGTCATCTATTCCATCTTCGATCGAAGGTATGCCATCTAACCCATCTCATTTAAATATTGATGAAATTCCTAATGTTGAGATGAATTTACCTAACTTGACACCACCTAGAATTTTGCATAGAAAGCCAAAGTATTTGATTGATATTGATGAGAATATTTTGTAGCCAATGGAAGGTAAGATTCCAAAATGCACTTGTAGAAGATATGCTAATAAGATTTGGAGATTGTTCTTTGAAAAGTTAAATGAGACTGCAAGATGTCAACTATTCGTTGAAATGATGTGAAGTATAAAGTATAGGTCTATCATGAAGATTCTTGGGTTGAGAACATCAAAGGCTTCAAGTGAAAAATCTATTGTCAAGAATCTAATGAGTGCGTATGAGAGTGTGGGTAACACCTCACGCACAAAAGATAGTAATGCAACATGGCGTGTGATTACATCGACTATAGTAAGTAGTCAAACGAGGAAAGCTCGTCTCATTAGAAAGACAAGTCAAGAATTGAGAATTAATAGGAAAACTTTATCAAGAGATGTTGGAAGACGCCAAAGAATTGAGGACACTAATGCCAATGAATTATGGGCATTCTCGGGGAGACTACCACGAGAAGATAAACCGATTGTTGAAGCATTGAGATCACTAATTGAAGACTTTTGGAAGAATTACACAAGGGTATCTCCGAATCAAAGGGATGTGGTAAGAAGGAGAATCGATAGTCAGAACCGCGAGCCACATCCAAAGCATTTTTTGGATGAGACTCAAACATAGTTTTATGGTAAATTTCTAGAGAAGTATCCTCAAATTAAAATTTGTCAAAGATATTTTGAATTGCTAAAACCTTTCTATGTTAAGATAAATCACACACACTCTACTTGTTGTTGTAGATTACATATTGAATTTTCTAACCATTTTGATGCTTATAGGTCTATATGTCTAGATATGCATACTAACAATGATTTGCAGGGTTGTGCCATATGTGCCCCACCAACATCTTCAAGAGACTTCATATCAAGAATTTTTTGTGAAAGAGAGGAAGGTCAAATATTCTACAAGAAATTATGCTTGGATGGCACATGTCATCGTTGTGGTGGCTTGCAACATTTGCCAATATGTGAACATATGAAAATAACACATGCAGTTGGAAATGAACTAGTAGAGTTTGGCAAGTATAAAACAGTGGCGTACAATACAAAAGATGGTAAAGAAGCAAAGAGGTGTGAATTAGTTATTGAAAAGATTCCAGTGTATTAGTTTATGCCTACATTTCGTGACAACATAGTGTATGAGTATGCAAGACATGCCTATAGAGCTCGATGGTTGGACTTGCAATTCAAGTTATGCAAGGACACATTTCTGGTTGGTAGCATTGTTTCAGTTGTCGACTTTGTAAAGAACTACAGTCTACAGCCACAGCATGAGGTGCAATCATAATATTACAACTCCACACAGGTTTCTATATTTGTGCACATCGCATTCATTCATGTGAATGATAGTACAGAGGATGACAGAAAGATCATAAGGGAGTATAATTTCTATATTAGTGATGATCGCATGCATTCTACAGAGTTCATGCAAGGTTGCTTTCAGGTGTTCTACAATAATTTGGCTAGAAGGGGCATATCATTCAGTCAGCATATCATATGGTCGGATAACTGTGTGTCACAATTCAAGAACTCACAAAATTTCTATTGGCTGAGTAGGAGGCATAATTTTACAGGTATTCAACATATGTGGAACTTTTGTGAGGTCGGGCATGGAAAGGGGGAGCATGATGGTGCAAGAGCATGTATCAAAAGAGCCATAGCACAAGAAGAGTTAAAGTATAAAGACAATGCAAAGTTGACAGATGCAAAATTGATTGTCGAGTGGTGTAATGCTTCCATGGATCCAGGTAATGAAGGTAAGTCTTTAGTTCATAGATTTTTTTGGTTGATAGATGATACTAACATTGCACAATATGAGGATTGTTGTACACTGACAGGATCAAATGAGATGCACTCTTTCAGAAGCTCAATTGCAGGTTCATGGAGTATCCATACATGAAAGATGTCATGCTTTTGTTCTTCCTGTACAATTCAAGTCTGGGATGAGTGCGAGTCAAAGGAGTGGGTTGACGAATGGTAGTTAAGTTATCTTAGCCCACTTGACACGTATCGACCCTCGATGGCACTAGGACTAACACAGATGAAATCATCAGTTGACTTTGACCACATATCAGATTTAGTTCAACCAGGTAATATAGGGCACGTATATGCATCTAATTTCATCTAGTTCAACCAGGTAATGTCATCTTACTTTGTAGTGTTTTTGTAATGTTGACTAATTTCATCTAATTTGCTACACATATCAATGTAGGGCACATATATACAGTTATTGCAGATGAAGATAATGAAGAGGGAACATATTATTACTTATGTCATTGTGTTGAGGCCAAAAAGAAATTGGAGGCCCCTATTACAGATGGAGAAAACATCGAATACCCTACAGGATTAGTGGTTATTATTGGAACATGGCTTAGAAGGTACCCACATAAGAGTGTTAATATTTGGCTATTTCAGGACTTTCACATGCATCGGAAGATTCTTCATTACTCGAAACTTGTCGTGGCATCCAATGTTCATTTGATAAAGTATCGGGGTAGGCCTTTGAACAAAATATTGTGGAATGTGCGTGAGTCTGACCATGAAGCAATACTTGACACAATAAAGAGTAGAGCAGACCCGGATGGTTCATTGGATTAATTTGTAAGTATTCACATTGATTTTGTAAAGTTATGTTACATTGAGTCGTAAGTATGCACATTAATTTGTAAGGTTTGTCTTTTTTTATTTCCTCCTGCATTTTTACACATGTACACATTTTTACATCATCATGTTATGCATTTTTGGTGTCCTGCTCCTGATGTGACCAAACTCATAACTCACCCTACTAGACACCATTTGATGATCTCTCCAACACTCTGGATCCAGGGTGCCCAATCATGATGATGACCTATATACCATTCTCCCAAGGCGCTCATAATGAATGAAAAGAAGACCAAGGTTGCCCAAGCTTAATAGACTTATTTCTTTCAATTTTGATGATCCAAACTCTTGCAATATGACATCCACTTTCATGCCTTTAGATCTTCCTTCACATATAGGGCACCAAATCAAGTTGAAAAATCTACATAAGGGCACCAAACTGCATGAAAGGAGACATGAAATGCGCCTTAGGACTCCATGCTAAGGTTTGAGCCATTAAAGTCTCTTGATATTAGGTGCTCATGATGATGAAACTTAGAGCTTTTTCCTTTCCTATGCGCTCATCTAAGATGTTTGAATGATAAGGAGCACCTTGACCTCTATAATGTACATTAGGCACCAAATCAAGGTGATTTTAAGTCACTTTGAGTCATTTGGGGTCAGTTTGAGTCTTTGAGTCATGTTGCAAAAAAGTGTCAATGTTGTCAAGTTGCACAAAGCAACTTTTGCATTTTTGGTGTCCTGCTCATGATGTGACCAAACTCAATGTTCCAACGCATCCGGATGGGTACATTTATAGTAGGCATGGTCCTATTTTTCACCCAAACATGTCGAAACAGTCTGAGCTACATTGTACCGACGATATCCCTGAAGAGTCCAAGTGCAAAAAGGCTACAATCTTTGACGAGATGTTACTCAAAAACTGTGTCACTTAGAGACATTCTTTCTAAGGCAACGCGATCATGTAAAGTACCTCTACAATAACCTCTCTCAATTTTTATATCTCTGAGGCATTTGCCCGTGGTGAAAGGTTTTCTGCTACCCCAAAAATCATCAGAAGGAGGCAGTGTAAAGTTGCAAAGGGGTGTAACTTTTGTCTTGCTCCTGATGTGACCAAACTAACTATTCCAACGCATCTGAATGGGTACATTTACGCTAGGCATGGTCTTGTTTTTCACCCAAACATGTCAAAACAGTCCGAGCTACATTGTACCCACGATATCCCTAAAGAGTCCAAAGTGCAAAAAGGCTGCAATCTTTGACAAGATGTTACTTGAAAATCGTGTCACTTAGAAACATTCCGTCTAAGGAAATCTGATCATGTAGAGTGCTTCTATAATAACCTCTCTCATTTTTTTATAGCTCTGAGGCATTTGCCTGTGGTGAAAGGTTTTCTGCTGCCCCAAAAATTGTCAGAAGGAGGCAGTGTAAAGTTGTAAAGGGGTGTAACTTTCGTCCTGCTCCTGATGCGACCAAACTAACTATTCCAATGCGTCCGAATGGGTACATTTATGCTAGGCATGGTCCTGTTTTTCACCCAAACATGTCGAAACAGTCAGAGCTACATTGTACTGACGATATCCCTGAAGAGTCCAAAGTGCAAAAAGGTAGCAATCTTTGACGAGATGTTACTCAAAAATTGTGTCACTTAGAAACATTCCGTCTAAGGCAATACAATCATGTAGAGTGCCTCTACAATAACCTCTCTCAGTTTTTTATAGCTCTGAGGCATTTGCCCGTGGTGAAAGGTTTTCTGCTACCCCAAAAATCATCAAAAGGAGTCAGTGTAAAGTTGCAAAGGGGTGTAACTTTTGTCCTGCTCCTGATGCGACCAAATTGACTATTCCAACGTGTTCAAATGGGTACATTTACACTAGGCATGGTCCTATTTTTCACCCAAACATGTCGAAACAGTCGGAGCTACATTGTACCGATGATATCCCTGAAGAGTCCAAAGTGCAAAAAGGTAGCAATCTTTGACGAGATGTTACTCAAAAACTATGTCACTTAGAAACATTCTGTCTAAGGCAACATGATCATGTAGAGTGCCTCTACAATAACCTTTCTTAATTTTTTATAGCTCTGAGGTATTTGCCCGTGGTGAAAGGTTTTCTGTTGCCCTAAAAATCGTCAGAAGGAGGCAGTGTAAAGTTGCAAAGGGGTGTAACTTTCGTCCTGCTCTTGATGCGACCAAACTGACTATTCCAACGCATCTGAATGGGTACATTTACACTAAGCATGGTCCTGTTTTTCACCCAAACATGTCGAAACAGTTAGAGCTACATTGTACCGACGATATCCCTGAAGAGTCCAAAGTGCAAAAAGGCAGCAATCTTTGATGAGATGTTACTCAAAAATCGTGTCACTTAGAAACATTCTGTCTAAGGCAACGTGATCACGTAGAGTGCCTCTACAATAACCTCTCTCAATTTTTTATAGCTCTGAGGCATTTGCCCGTGGTGAAAGGTTTTCTGCTACCCCAAAAATTGTCAGAAGGAGGCAGTGTAAAGTTGCAAAGGGGTGTAAATTTCATCCTACTCCTGATGCGACCAAACTAACTGTTCCAACGCGTCTGAATGGGTACATTTACGTTAGGCATGGTCCTGTTTTTCATCCAAACATGTCGAAACAGTCGGAGCTACATTGTACCGATGATATCCCTGAAGAGTCCAAAGTGCAAAAAGGCAGCAATCTTTGATGAGATGTTACTCAAAAACTATGTCACTTAGAAACATTCTATCTGAGGCAATGCAATCACGTAGATTGACTCTACAATAACCTCTCTTGATTTTTTATCGCTCTGAGGCATTTGCCCATGGTGAAAGGTTTTCTGCTGCCCCAAAAATCATTAGAAGGAGGCAGTGTATTAAGTCAGGATGAAAGCCTATTCACTCTAGGTGCCTATTTTTCACCAAATCACACATGCGCCTTGAACAAGTGATGCTACAAGTGGTGAACAAAATGGGCGCATTGAAGAATTGAGCCCTCCAAGACATCTTGCAATTGCCTAAAAGTCCAAAATTTACATAAGTGAGTTAAGGCGCCATTTTCCATCTCCAGAGCCTCCTTTGAGTGCCTTAACATGGAGTGAATGTTTTAGTCTATGAAAGATTGCACCTAAAGAATATAACAACCCCTTGAGTCACTAGGATGAACTAAGTTAACAAAATGAACTTCATTGAGGGAGGTGCACTTGTGCATCTAGACAACTCCAGTTTAGCGCTTGAGAAATAGCATGTTTAGAGACACCCCTCGAATGAACCCTCTAGAACCAATAACCGTAGCTCAAGATCCATAACCATGAGAAGATAAAGCATTAAAAAAATTCATCTAAAGGATGGGAAATACCTCTTAGATGATAGTCTGCTGAGTAGACCAAGAGTGGGGAATGAGAATGCTCGTCGAAGATACACCAAGCCACAATGACTCTCTCTAATAAGAATCTTCTCTAGGTCCATAATTAACTCATGCCCATATCCAAGTGAAAGTCTCCTTGGTCTTCCTGCTAAAACCTCTAAAGGGTAACAATCTAAACAAGTGTCTCTAATCCCAAGATAACTCTAGCCTCACCCAAGTCTCAAAGTATGTATGAGAACCTACAACCAATCAATCCATGTTAAGCTCCAAATGCAACACCACATTATCATGAAGCTCCCAAGCACATGACCAATGTACTCAATACCAAGAGAACCAACAAGACCACTGTCAAAACTCCAACTACAAAATTAGGTATCCAAACATGACATCATGATCTAACATCTCCTCCTAGAAGATCACATGCACCAATACAGACATCCTAGTCTCAAGAGAACTTGTATCATGCTAATACTCTAATCTAGAATCAAGAGTCCACCAAGACACACTACCAAACATCTCTAAACCAAGGATCAACATCTACAACCACATGAAGATAACCATTACACCCAACCATTATATAAGATCATCCATCACTAGGTGACGAATACACATCACTATCAAAGCAACATCCATCCTCTCATCCCAATGCAACATACCAATGCACAAATGAGCATAGACAAGGACAAATAACAAAGTCATCCTATGGATATAGGCAATATACATTCAAGTCATCCCACTACAATCAATGAGGTGTGCATCCCAAAAAAATGCATAACTTGTAGATACCAACCATTGAAAACATACAAAATCATCATCACATTAGTAATCATCATCACATTAGTAAACATCATCACATTAGTAAACTAGTAAACATCATTTTCATCCATACTTAAACTAATCTTATTGTTGTGTTTGATGTGTCCTCTTTCAAACAACCATTTAACAAAATTTGAGTCCAAACAATAAAAATTTACAACCATAAACATCTCAAAGTCCAAAATCCAAACATTCTATCATCCTTAGTCATTTCCATCATGGACCCTTGGTTTGAAAAAATAATTATGCAAGATAAAAACCCTATGCCTTTACCTTGTCCAAGGCTCATACAAAACCCAAAATGATTAGCCTAGTACCATGTGTCATGTCCCCGTTCCCAGCTTGATCATCAAGTGTATAATGGATTAGCCTATTCCTCATTCTCGGAGGCTAATTCCAAATGATGAGGGAATGAATTGGTTTTAGACTAACTCTATCTATTTGTTTTGTAGGAACAAGGTCAGAACCCTAAAATTTGACTAAGTATGGAAGCTTGGGAGCCTAGGCACCCATTTCACTTTAGTTTTCCTTACTAAGCGCCTAGCACAAGGATCATCCAAATTAAGTGCCTAAGAACCTCAAGGTGCCTATACATGTTTCTAGGGATCCTCCAATTGAGTGCCTAGCATAGATGGATGAAGATTGAAAGTTTTCAAGTTAAAGATGTCCTTTGGGTGAACTCACAGCACTAGGCGCATGTGTTGGTTGGAACTCCTTCGATCTGGCACCTAGGATTGAAAGGCTTTGATGTGGAGAGAAGTCTTAAGGCCTGGTCTGGCGTCCTCACTTGCCTACCCCACCCTCAGAATGCGCCTAACCTTCATAAGGCATTAACACTCTATTTTGAGTGCCTAGCAGGGGGTAATGGATAGATTGAAGGCTTGGGAGCTAAGGAAAGTCACTTAGATGAATAATCAAGATTGAAATGAGAAACTCCTAGCCAAGGCACAAAATTCCTCAATTCTGGGATCCAGAAATCAAATCTAAGTAAGGCACTCTTTCCATTTGCCAAAGGCTCTATTAGCACCCTTGGTTGATGATCTCTCCAGACACCTGAAATGGTGCCCAGTGGATCTTTCAACTTGTATCAGGAAGAAGGGAAGCATTCTCAGTGTTGTTCAGATAATCTAAGTTGTAAAGTTAACAAGGAATAGAGCCAAAGGACAAGGCACACTTATTGGTCTCCATGACCTCAGAAATGTGCCTAATGCAGTTGGTGTCAACTTCCCTCTTTCTAGCCTCCAAATGGCGCCTAGAGTCAAAAAAGGATTTCATTGAATAATGTTAATGTTTTGAGCATCAAACTCTGCTTGGCGCATACCTATGCTCTTGCAACCTCAAATTGGCGCCTAGGGTTCAGTCATCCTCCTAAGGCGTGGTTCTGCTCCTCCATAACCCTGTTTTGGCGCCTAAACTTGGAAGTACCTTGAAGACTTGGATTAAGATGGAATTCACCTCTAGAATGTTAGGCGCTTGATAGAAGATAAAGGTGCTAGGGTAAAAGAGCTTCAAAAGTTTGATGTCAAGTGTGAATTGAGATAATAGGCACTGATACCAGTTGACATTACTCCAAACATGCGCCTAAGAGAGATGCAAGTCCCCAAGACCAATTTTGGAACAAGGCGCTCCATCAGAGGGTAAGATGATAATCCTTGGAAGTCAAGTGTTTCAAAGATTCTTTGAGAAATTGACAAGTTGTAACCTAGGTGCCAAAACCCCTGAGAATCCTCCTATCTGGTGCCTAGTCAAAAGAACACTAATATTGTGCCTAAGTGAATATGAGTGTCAATATAGAGTCATCAAACCCCACCAGACGTTCATCCATGTCTCTACCACCTCAAGGAAGTGCCCAACTTAGGATGGCGCCTAGTCTGGTCTCTACTACCTTCAGTTGGCGCCTAACCCTAAGAGTCTTGCAACTATGACGTTCATCCATGCAACAAGCAAGGTGATGCTCCCTTGTGATATTGTGAGGTGTTGACATTCAGTTGACATCATTGAGTTTGATTGAGTTGATCAAGTGTAGACGCCATTGTAAACATCAAGGCTTCAAGGCCTTTCTTTTGTATCTCCATTGAATAAGTTGTAACTTCATGCTATTGAAAGCATTATCCATGTAATAAGACATTGCAAGTTGATTGAGTCAAATAACTAGACAAGTACCCAACTCTAAGGTTGATTCATTCAAGTAGTTATCTTTGATGTATATCTTTGTGTTGTTGAAGTAGTTGATGAATTGATAGCAAGTAAAATTGTTTAAGTAAGGAAAAATTTTCGTAGAACTAGTTGGGTATCTTACACCATGCCTATCCATCAAACATCACAATGCAATCAAAATCCTAACAACATGCCCATGATCCAAGATCAAGTGCAATCATGCAAAGATATTATCAATCACAAGCCTATTAAGAATGAACTAGAGTCTTCTAGTACCATACTTTTCCATCAAACACCATCATGTAATCCATGGCCTATCAAGCCTATCAAAGAAAATGCAAACATCCTATGTAATACAATCGGACTTTAAATATTTGAAGTAGCCATCTACAAATAGCCATTCAAAAGTGGATTTATAATGCAAGTATGGACGCCATCAATAAAAAAGATTTGTATTAACCAAATATCCATATAGGCATACATCAATATCTGTCGATATAAGTATAACATATATACAAAATAGCCATATAGGCTTACAAGAATGCCATATAGGCATACAATGTCAACTATGTACAATACAAAATATATGTCCACAAATACCATATAGGCATACAACAAAGGAACACAATAAAAAGTCATTCCCCTCTGGCTGGTGAAGAGAATAAATCACGAGCAGCCTTTGATCTTCTAGGGGATGGAGACATGCATGTGGGTGGTCTACTACAAACCCGAGGGCTACTCCTCCTATTTAGTTCTTCCTACACCTTTACCTGTTACAATAAAAAGTATAGACATTAATATATAGAAATTACATGTTATAAAAAAATGAAACATTTAACAAAATAATCACTTACTGCTAACATATAATCTGTCTCCTCGCTTGCCTCAATAGTAAGAATAGGCCCTGGTGATGTCATGTCCTATAGAAACCATCCAGATAGAAATTAAACTTCAAATCAATAATCTTTTGATTTTTTAAAAATAGACAACTATAACAATGAATGTAAATTGAAATTTACTAATCTGCCTCATACCCCTGTCAATGCCATGGAGCTATGAATCGCAGAGGCCACACCCTGCTCCATTGCCCTATGAACATGGGGAGGTGTCTCCACAGCTTGCATCATCTAGAAATAAAACAACATTATTCAATTACGAAAACTATAATAGTGATGCAAATCATGGCTCCTAACATACACACACGTTCATCTAAACATGGAAGTACACACAATAAAACACACAAATCACATACAAAAATTTAGTAAGTACAATTCATTCATTAAACTATTTATTTTATTACCTCCGTAAAGCTTTGAAGTCCACCACCGCTGGTAGGTGTTGCCATGAAATCTACAGTATTAACCTATTCAACATCTAAAATCAGAAATTAGAATACCATTCATATAACGATGCTATTCACATGTAATATTTATAATTGTTTACTAGTTACATACCTCGACAGTAGATGATCTAGTGAAAAATGCAGGTGGAGAACCACTGAAAACTGCATCGACGCTATGACCCTGAAATTTTATTAAAATCATCAATTTAAATTAGTTAATCTTGTATTTCAAAAATGAAATTTAATAAATTAAATTCAATAAACTTGCTAATATTTACCTGAGTATCAAGGCCGAAAGTCTCACTCAGGAGGGTATCTGTCATCACCATCTGCTCAGCTGCAGATGTAGCCTATGCACCTACGTCCTGACTGTCCATGGGGTCATAACCACAGGCTGACCCGCAAGCTTGGCAAGTATGCAGTGGGACCCTACTCCTTGCACTATCTCCCAACCCACTCTGTGTTGCAAGACCGGCATGCTCTATGATGCTCTGGGTCAAGGCACTAATTGACCTCAGTGTATCGACCTCAACACTCTCCTTCACAATGGAAGGGATAGAAACATGCTCGTGGGCTGGTCTGCTAATTACTCATCTCACTACCCACTGTGGGTCAAGATGTGCCCCTGGTCTATCCTATGCTGAGCCCCCACCTCTACCCTGGAAGTCCCGCATATCAAAATAGTTTGGCACTTTATTGAGGACAAACTTGCAGTAGAGTTTCCTCAAAAAGTATTGCGGGACCTCATTATTATTGCATGGAGGATGGTCAAAAACCATCCACCACCTCTACCCGAAATTGTCCCTTATCGCTTGGTTGTTGCACCAATGGATAGGCAACCTCTTGCATGTAATGGGTGGAGGTTGATTTGTTTGTGGGTTTGTGAAAATTGAACACAAGTCTAATTTTGTAATTTGTAATTTTTTGACATCTTGGTATGACAACTTGTCTGCATAGTAATCTCTAAACTCTCTCTTTTTATCGGTCCAACTAGTTATTTGCTTGCTAATTGAATTTACATTTGATAACATAGACTTAAGAGATTCGGCAAGCATGGACCTATGCAAGGTTGAAGTGGAAGGATCTTTCAACCTTGCAATTATATCTTCAATTTCTTTTTTGTTGTTTACAATTTGCCCCATTATATTATCTTGTGTTCCAGAGGCATGTCGAGGAATGAATGGAGGAGGTTGTTGTTCTGTAGGTATTTCCTCAGAATTTTGTAGATTTTGAGGAGGAGAAGGAGGTGCATTAACATTTCCTAACAATTAACAAAATATACATCAAAAAGCAACAAAAAGCTACCTATTTAGAAAGAAATTCAAACAAAAAAACAAAGATAACTCACCCCTTTGGCGTGCTCGATGTCACGGTGGCATTTTGGCGACGAATTGATAAGCTTTTTGTGTTGATTGGCATTTTACAGAACGCGAGCGTGTTTTTGAGGGTTTGGAAGCCGTGGGCAGAGGAGAAAATGAGAATGAAATTCAATTCAATTGCTTTTTTTTCTAATTTATACTAGGTCATAACGTGAGCATGTTATAACGCACTCACGTTATGGCTCGGTAATGACGAGCCTAAGGCTTGTCATTACCAAGCCATAACATGAGCGCGTTATAACGCGAGCACGTTATAATGCGCTTGCGTTATGACTTAAATTTTTTTGAAATTATTTTGGCCACTTTTTGGCCCCCCATCTTCTTGCACTTACCCATAAACCTTCTAGTACATTATCAGAGATAATGTCTTAAAATTCTTTCAACATATCTGAAACTTCTACTGGTACATCTTCATATTTCTCTGGACTAATCTTAGGAATAAATGTAAAGCAATGACGTTCATGCTTCATACCCTTCAAAAATTTCCTACCATCTATCAAGTAAATTCTGGCAGTACTACATACCTTTTCTTCCACCTCCTTCAAGGGTTTCAACTTATGACAATCTCCATCCTTTGTTAGGGAATATGTGTTTGCACGGCCATCATGGACAACACTCTTATCATACTGCCATGACCTCCCCAACAACATATGACATGCATCCATCGGTATGATATCACACAGCACCTCATCATGGTAGTCCCCAATCTTGAACTTCACTAAACACTGCTCATTGACCAAAGATCTATGGTCCTTCTGCAACCATGCGATCTGATATGGATATGGATGCTATCTTTTTGTCAAGTTTAACTTTTCAACCATCTCCTCTGAAACAAGATTGTCAGTACTTCCACTGTCAATAATAATATCACAACACTTACCTTCACATTTGTACCTTGTGCGAAATAAACTCTTCGTCTGATTGGGTTCTCTCTCCTCATTCAACAAAGTTCTTCTTACAACTAGGGTTTCTCCCCTTTCAACATCTTCAGAATGCTCAGATTGTGCATCTTCATCTACATGTGCAACTCGTGCATTACCTTTGGGTCTTCTATTTGTCCTTACTTGATGTTGCGGACACTCGTATGCTTGATGCCCTTCTTCTCCACATTAGAAACAAGTTCCTCTAAAACTTCCTCTTCCGGGTCCTTGCCCAGGTTGGCCCCTTCCTCTTCCTTTTTGCTCACCATTGTTCTGATCACGAGGATGATAGGCATTATCCCCTCTCTGATTTTGATAGGTGCCAGCTTCTTTACTTTTCTTCTAATCTTCATTACAGCCTCCATAGGGTCTTCCACCTTGACCTCTTCCCCTTTTCTTGATGTCGAATCTTTTTTTCATCTTCTCTTCCACCTTGAGGGAAAATTGGTACGCATGTTCTATGGTGGTCATTCTGACTAGTCTCAACTCCTCTTGAATACTTGACCTCAACCCATTAATGTAACAGGATACCTTTTCCTTGTTGGCCTTTGCATGGCCTGTCCCAATAGTAATCTTATAAAACTCTTTGATATACTCCTTAATAGACTTGTTACCTTGCTTTAGTCCTTGCAGCTTCTTCAACAACCTCATAGTCCATAGGAATGAACTTCTTCTTCAGTTTCTCCACCATCTGATCCCATCTAGTGATCTTTCCTTTTCCTCTTCCGTTCCTCTCTAGTTGAATCTCCTTCCACCAAACACTGGCATGGCCCTTCAACTTTGTTTTGGCAAACTTGACCCGATTTGGGTCCTCCACATCTTCATACTCAAAATACTCCTCCATGTTATTAATCCAAACAATAAGCTGTTCTAGATTCAAATCTCCAGAATATGTAGAAACTTCGATCCTGGGCCTCTTTCCAATTTTAGAAATGGCCCTCAACAACCTAACTTCTGCAGGATCTCCTACAGATTCTTGTTCTTCCTCAAATAGTTCTTCTTCAACTTCATCCTCAATTTCTTCTCTTGTTCTCGGATCAAACCCTCTTCACAGCTCCTCTTGCAATGCATCGATCTACCTTTGTAGGGCTCTAAAACCCTCTTCCGTCAAAGCATTCCTCCCAATACGATTTCTTCATGGAGGCATATTGATCTCCGCAGAAAACCCACAACCTCAGGGCTTGTGGCAAACTTCCTCACGGTCGGCGATCTGTCTACACACTCAGGAACCCTTGCTCTGATACCACTTGATGAAGGGGTAAATAATAAAACACACAACAACAAAAATTACACACAGAAAATAGAGATGTTCTTTTATGGATTTGGACAACACATTACATTACAGAAGCTTAGTACAATTAGAGGATGAATCCTCTACTAGCTGCAACATATTACAGCTTCCCATCCTCAAGACTCTGGAATCTTCAACCTTCTATAACCCCAAATGAGCTAGGGTTTTTGTTTTCCCACCTATTCTTGACTCTACACTTCCCCCCCTTCACTCTACCACCACCTAGGGTTCCCAAAATAGTCATAAATAACGCTTTTGGTAGCTTCCAGCTAAATTTTAGAATTTGGAACTCCCTCCAAAAGTAGGTCAACTTCTGGGAAGCATAACTTTTGTTCCGGGTGTCCAATTGATGAACCGTTTTAGACGTCGAAAATCTCACGAATTGAACTATCACGCAAATTTTTTTTGAGTGGATTTCCATCAACTTTTCGAGACATTATGGGATGTTTTAGTGCCTCATATCTCATTTCAAAATTTTTTGGGGGCTTTTCAGAAACCAAAAACTTTAATATCTTTCAGCTCACAAATGATCTTTACCTAATTCCTTCACCAAAGGTCTTATATTTCAATTATGGAGCTTTCTGTAACTTTTCACCTCAATCGATGCCCAAATGCAAACTTTCCTAAAATGGCAGGTAAACTTTCCAAAACTGACAGTTTGCTATTTTTAGCAATTTTGGAAAAACTAAAAGTCCTACATCATTATTCGAGAGATTATGGAACCAGACGCACTAATTATGGAAAAAAATGAAAACAACTACAATGATTTTGAATTAACTTCTTTTTGGGTGATGCAAGATTGCCCTTACACCATTGGATGCTCCTGCATCAATTATCCTAAATAATTAATTTAAACAATGCAACTAATAATATTACCACGATTTGCAATTAAGTAAATTGTTTAAAAGATGATTCTAAATGTAAATAGAATGAATGCAGTATTATTTTCATATCACAAGTCTGTCAGTTGGCTAAACTTCCTCTGCCTTGATGATATTCTCTCTCCATCAAGAGAGTGAGAGAGTGTTTCTTCACACACACAAGTCAAAATTAGTCCACAGTCATTTAAATTATTATTTTAAATTCATTATTAATTATTAAAAATAAGGGTTGTGGTATTTATTTATAATTTTTTGGTAGAAAAGAATCTCTTTTTAATTTTATTATTAGACTTATAAATAAGAGTTAGTTACCAATCAATTATGGAGGGAAAGCCTATATCTATGAGGGTAAGTTGTATTGTAGAGGACTTATTTTGCTCTCACATTTTTTGAGTGCAAGGGTTTTGAGTTGTACAACTTTGAAAAGAAAATAGAAAACATTTTGAATCGTGATGTTCCAATATTTTCTGGGTGTGGTTTATTCTCCATATGTTAAATGAATACTATTCTTTATAATCCATTGATCTTGTTGTGAAATAATCTAGTGTTTGTTCTAGAAATTGTACGAAATGTATAGTATTGAAAGATTCTTGTATTTATTGTCATTGTTATACAATTATTTATAACATATGTTAAATATTTATGAAAGTTATTTCTTTCTTTATTATTTCATGTCAAGATATTTTACAAGATTCACTATAAAGATTTTGAAAAGTGTTCTTTTTCTTTAATTGTGAAGTTAGTTATAACTATTTTTTCACAAAATCTAAAACCCAAGTCAGTATTCGTACGTCTATTGTTGAAGGTTTCATGAAATATTTTCTTTTCTTTATCTTTATATCTCAAATACCCCCAAATTAAATCATACAAGGGAGCTTCCCCTTTTCAAAACAAGAGGAAAGTTGTTAACCAATAACGACTTCTCCAACTATTCCTACAATTGTCATTGCCCATTGGGCAAGTCAAGCTTTCTTTTGAAGACAATAACAACAAGGACAAATCTATTAACTAACAAGTTGTAAACCTAAAACTTTGAGTTACATGG